>JAAAKM020006971.1:115054950-115080605 GCA_010016025.2 Alatinidae sp. Z8VKAUB7J3
CAACCGAGTTAGGTGACCCTAAAAGTTAACATACCCTATTTTTCTAGTCATCACATTAGTTCCCAGTGATCTATTTAACTGTGGACGTCGAGATGCAGCTCAGTGCAATTGGAGACCAAACCCTTTTTGCCACTACCTTGATTAGTGATCATATTGGTTACAGTTTGCTTCTCGTCTCAGCGTGCCCTACAATTGAACAACTTGTGCTACCGAGGATGATACTTAATATTCTCAACCTGCAGTTCACAACTTGCTGTACTATCATGAAAACATGTTATTAGGTCTATACTTTAACAGCCGAGTAAAGATTGTTTTCAGATACTAACATCTGTATTGCCAGGACATCATTGACAAATGGCCTTTTGAAATCTTAATCAAATGCTTTAATATTTATATAAAAAGAGTTTGAATTGAGATGCCAATATATTTTATTATCAATAATTTCCTGATCTAATATTTTTTCGCTAAAAAAGAAAAAGAACCATAGATTTATATCATGTCGAATTTTAAATATACAGAGAGCGCCAATGCAAATATTTTAACCTTTAACTATAATTTTCAAGCTTGCTTGCTCGACAAAATGAGCTATGGTAAAGGATGATACAACATCTTTTCATCCCCTTTCTTGCTACATTGGTTTCCAATCCTCTAGAGGTAAACCTCCATATCTAGCTTAACAGAGTTAAAATGTAAACATCCATGGCTATGTAGTTTTACCCAGAAATGTCAGCCTTGGTCGCATTGAATAAATTCAAGTCTCTATTTCTTTTCATGGACGCTAAGCAGTGATAGTAAAATTGATACTTTGTATTTATAGTATTTCATTAGTCTTATATCATTTTATCAAACAGTTTTCGCAAAGTTTGTAAAAATCCGGAGAGGTTCTGAAATTAATTTGTGACAAGTAAATCAACCCAAAGGAAACAATCTGATAATTTGGAGGAAATTCGGGGTATTTCATAGGATTCAGTGGGTAATGACAACCCCTGTAATAAAACTGTATGGTAGAAATTTCCAAACAGTGTGGCTCTCTTTGTTACACACCTTTATCTTGAAACCTATGGCATCAATTTAATTTTTGGCTAATATATATACATTGGCGTTTATTATATTATATGTAAATTTGCTACGTAAATACAAACCAACATAATGTACATGTATGGGGGGATGTACTGCCCATGGATTTATTTCAGTGGCTTCTTCAACTAAACACGGCTTTGAAATAATCAAATGAATTAATAAACAATTTTGATCTTGTGGATATATATGTTTTGGTGGTTTGGGAGGTGTCTAGTGACACCCCGAGACGTAGAAGCATGCTCTACAGCACCTCCTACGCATGGAGTCAACTACCTACTAGTGTCTACTGTAAACAGGATACCACGACGAGTTTCAAATTAAACGCTTAAATTCCCATTGATTTTTTATTTCATAAAGAATTTCGACACCTTTCCCCACCTCCCCCCTTTTAGAACCATTCAAAGGTCGTCGCTTAGAAATACTGGTGTATAACACGGCATAACTATATTCAGTTTGTTCTAAATATGATTATCTGGTTTGTTAAATCGGAAGTGATTAATAAACCCATTACTGAAAGAGTATATCGTGGAAAAACTGATAAAATGGCATAAGGATGTGTTTTATTGGCGCCACCTTTCGCAACCAACAAGTTACTTTTCATTCTAACTTACACGTATAACAATGTATCCTTGTTGTCCCTTCATTGGCCAACAGCTTCCAGGGTGTGTCTCAGGCTGAATCACAGTTTGTGGTTGTCGGGTGTCCCGCCACAATGTCAGGCCAAATCCTTTCAGAATCGGAGATCCATTGTCATGTGTTGGCGAATGGTGTGGATAATGTATACTTCCACCTAATGAAGATTAAGATAGCTTGTTTACTTACTGCAGTAGCATTTAGCAATAAATGAATGTGTAAGGCTATAAAGAAGGCATGAAACTATACTCGAAAATCTCAAAAGCGGTTAAAATTTTTATCCAGTGGTAAAAATTCCAAATGTCTAGAAAGAAACTAAAGGTGAACTATCACGTTAACACAGAGCACATGCAAACGAAGTGGTCATACCCATATGGTATTGTCGAGAAGAGAGGATTTGAAATGTTAGTTTTGAAAAGAACACTAGAGAAATAGAAACTATGTCACCACCGGGGATGGAACCCGTGACCCAAGCTTTAGCGGCGTAATCTCTACCAACTGAGTCTGGTGACCTCCGATGTTAATATACTTTTATTTCTCTAGTCGCCACATTAGCTCCCAATCATCCGCCGGTGGACATCGACATCCAAAGCAATTGCATTGGACTTTCTAACTTCAATAGGCTTTGGATTGATGACGGGCCGGAGGGCAGTCCTTCCTTGGCCAAGCCACATGGCGCAGACAGGCTGGTCTCGAATACGTTATTCTTACCTGCAGACTCTAGCGCAAAATCTGGCATCCCCAACTTGTCAGCATCATAGATATCTATTGCTGCCGCGATCATTGCCTGAACTTCATCTAATGTGACACCATGCTTAAAGAAACGAAGATCATAGCGTTGAAAAGAACCTTGCAAATGTTATCGAAAAATCATATGGAGCCAAAGTTTGATAACAAATGTATCAAATCGACTAAGAGATGAAATTTCATACACGGTTCTTTCGTGAGAACTAGGCTATGTACATACATAGTTACATAGACAAGGTAAGTATGCAAACAAGGCATCATTATTATATATTGGTGCCACTATCCAACGTCAGGTGCTTCTCAACATCAATGCTGAGAAGTATTAATGGTTAAATCAAAAGAAAGGAATGAATACTAATATACTTTCTAACATCTAACACGCAACTACTGATATCTACACGAGTTAGAAATAAATCCAAAGTCCATTTCAATAGACAAGATTGTTATTTTCAACAATATGAAACTTGCCATGTAAAGAAATGTAGTTACTAGTCCGTGAAAATTACCTCACTAAAACCTCCAAAGTTTCTATCGGTTTGTTCATTACCTAAAGCAGAAAAGTATGTACACGAAGATTTAGTGAATATAGTAAGATAATGGTAGGTTAAAGGGGAAGGTCTACATCCCGATTTACTAACGTATACATAATTTCAATGTCACGGTTATCTAACGGGAACTCCTTCTATACAGAAATACAAGGACTTACGCGAGAGATACCGGCTTTTGATGCTGTCTTGCAACATTTACCTTCGTTATCCGTTAAAGATCAAGAGACTGATCGCCTAGCACAGGGAGTCAAGTTGACCAAGAAATAAAATAGAGGTGGCAAGATCCATCGTAAGTGATTACTAGAATCTACAGTCGACATTTTTATGTAAAAGCAATCACCTGTAGAAATCGAGACAATGAAACAGCAGTAAAGATGCCGTGGGCACATATTGTCCAGCTCTCGTCTTGAAATTTGTTATCTGTTGGCAAAAACTTCCATCGAACAAGAGAACCTTTACAAAATTTTGATTAGAAGGAGGGGAGAGACATAGTGTCACATTACATATCAGAGAGTAGCAAATTCTCATCGACAGATTTTGTGAAAAATATGTTCTACTCTTTAATCGCAAGCAAAGTCAATGACCACATGTAGAAGGGCCATAACTGATTGAAGTCCATGATCCAACATTTTGTGTCAACAAGTGATACTTACACTGATTCTTACCGTTTTAAAAAGCTTTTTAAAATTAGTAAAACAGGATCCGGCCTAATTCCTTTCCTACCTCGATACATACAGACATAACAGTGCATTCAACTTGCATGTTTTGTTTCTTTTACAAACGTTAAGTATAATGCATAAGGTAGGACAGCTCCTAAAATATATTTTAACATTAGCACCTAGGTTCTTTAGGAACACTAACAAACACCAATCTACCCAGAGAGTCACTTTATTTTCCTACCAACTTTTCCCTATAGTCTCACAATCTGGTTTCTGCTGCGAAGCTTTTATCTACTTCAGAACCATACAAGTACAGCCTGAAACCGAAGAGCAGATATAGTACATATTTGGCGGGAGTTAGGCCAATTTAGGAGACGCATCCCATACTGCTTGATAAGAGCAGGAGATCACGAAATGTGCTTCTCTCGCCCTCTCTATTCTATACGAACGTCATTGATAAACCGATTTCAAATTTAAATTTGAATGATTTGAGTTGAGCATTTTTGGATCAGATTTTTGCTCGGATATAAAATGCTCAATATTTGGATACAAGATAACTATGTATCTACGTTATTAGTAGGAGAGGGAGAAAATGCCGTTCACGGTAGAATATTATTAAAACTTAATAACCAGGAAATATACCATGGGAAATTGTTGAGAAATTAAAGTGGGAATAGGGAGGGGGCTCATTTAATAGAGGAAAGTATAAACCTTCAAAAGTCTCTTTACTAACTTTACTACATATTGTTACCTGTATTGCTCACGTGTTTTTTCAACTGTGCTGTGGCAGCTTTGGCAGCTTCAATCTGGTGTTAATAATGATTTGAAAAGAAAACGAACACAGATTAGAGTGTAGGTAAAATACATGGTAAGAAATCGTTTCGCTCAGGAATAAAAATGAATTCTGATTTAATGAAATTCTAACAAAACTGTCACTTCCATACGTATTTCACAACTCCAATACCTCTACAGGTATAAGTAATGCCTAGAAAACATGTGCTCTTTTTGACATAATGCTATCATGTAACAGTTTCAATAGTACTAACACAAATAATAAGGCGTTCGTTACCTTGCAGTTCACAAAAACGGCGTCTACTTCCTCTTTCATGCTTCTTAGTTGCAAATCGAGTGCTTTCGTTAGACTAGGAAAAAAAGTTTACTTTGAGGTAAGCAGAGTTTTACTCTAAAAATCGTCAACATACTTTTGAATGTATATACTATCCAGAACAGCAAACAATGGCGTAAACAGAGCAAAGGTGGTAAGGAGAAAAGAAATATAAATACGTGGTGAATGGTACTCTACTTTCAAAATATAGGAGTGCTAAACTTCCAAATACAGGGTAACAAAAGCATGAAGTCTTGACTATTCCTTACAACTCATATTTTGCGAGTTATCGCACCTGCTACCACGGCCGACCAAATTCTGATGAATAAAAGGCACCACAGAAAGGTCGTCATCGAAGCATGATTCGACAGAAGGCGCTTCCTTCACACATTCTACTTTATATTGTTACACTGCATTCAGTTTACCTTACACGATCAAGACTTCATTTACATTGGAGCTTTTCGCTCTTTCCAAACCAATGCACACTTGTATGTGGTGCTTTGTCACCTCCTTATAAACTTGAAGAGCCGCAACTTAAATATACAACCCTTGTGATGGTTATTAACATAATCTTTATTACTCTGATGGTCATGGCCGCATGGCTATCAAGTTATCGATACTCTGTATTTGTATTGCAACTACTAGACCATCAACGGGTCTTTTTAAGCGGAGGATAGTATCCATTGTATAGTAAATAATGCAAAAGATTGTGTGTGTTTATGTGCATAGGGAGTGGTGGTGTGATGGAGTGGGGGTGGGGGTTGTATAATGCTAAAGTTGTTACTAGAGCGAGAATTCCGTTAACAATGGGTAAAATTTGTTGCTGTACGCTATCTAGACGCATACGTGCCTACTCAGTAATGCAAAATATGAATTCATACCAAGCAATGAAGAAGAACATTTGCCACAACATTATTACTCATAGTGATAATACTTACAAACGAAGCTGTGCTATCTCATCCGTATTTGACGGCGTCTGCGATGTAGTATGAGTTGCCATAGTTCTGTAAAGAAACTTAAGTACAAATTTTTAAAATATTAATGACAAGAATGTATAATATATGTATATATGTTGTATCAAGGCCTTTATTGATATTATATTGTATTAATATATATACATATAAAACAATACAATATAATATAAATAAGGACTATTAATACCGCCACCAAAGTGCCATATACAACCAGATAGAGATAAAGAAGCAATGATAAAGGAAAAGTAAATTGAGGCAGTTTCACGTCCAGAGATGTTCACAATACAGAAACTGCTTATTCTTTTCAGTGGTATCCATAAACTATGCTACCATAAAATAACCTGACAGTGACGTATATCTTTAGTCTATTTGCAACAAAGGAAACCCCACGCCGACCTTTAAAAACTATGTAAGGGCGTTAATTCGATACATTGTTTAACAGTGACGTATCACTTACATTTCGCCTGCCACTGTTGTGCGGCCTTAGTCTACTAAACTATACTCCACATCATGTCATACTTTTTATTACGCTTTTTCTAAGTTCCAAATCGAATCTGACAGTTCAGTCCTCAACCTTTTCTTTATACAATTAAAAGTTTTGGAATGATCTTAGAATAGAAACGTTCCTAAAATTCAGTGCTACAAGGGGCTTACATAGATCTTTGTTTAAATTGTTACCTAGCCTTTATAGACTATGCCCTTATTTAAACAATTAATTCCTGGGTGAAGGTTCCTAGAACCTTCTATTCCTAGAACTGTTTTACGGGCCTCATCTGCAACAACTTTATGGCACATAATTTGATAGTATAAAAGTGACTATCCGTTCTTTCAAAACTTGTAAGTCTAGTGATCGCCATGGGCCGTCAATATAGTGGTCACTGTGATAATTTGCTTTTGATTTATTTACTAGTGCCTATTTTTATGAATAATGCAATAAATTACAACACTATATGACTAATAGTTAACTCTAAGTTCTGGAGTTCACCAGAGTTGTATATGTGACAACATGTGGCTCAATGCATTTGTGTTTATGTCCCCTTACAATGATCTGGCTGTATAGTCTGTCTTTCAAGTGATAGCACATAACATCATCATGCAGAACCATAGTTGAGAGCTTATGTTTACTACAAAAGGGGCAGAGAAATGAACGAAGACTATGTCGACAATCAAAGTCTAGCCCGTTTTACGGTATAAGATACTCTCCCAGATTCACAGAGGCGTAATCCGGTAACACGATGAAATATTTTCGCGCACAAAGACTGAACCACACAGTAGGTAAATAAAGGAAAAGCCTGGTCTTATATAATATACGCTACTAAAATCAAAGCTACGGCCGTGGCAACGACCTATCTAGCACATTAGGTCTATGATCTACAAGATGTTAGAAATATTTCTAATAATGTATAATAATACATACAGTTTTCGAGTTGCCACAAAAGCTTCTCTCGACCAAACGTACTTATACCTTAACTTGATCTATCAAAAATCTTATATGCACCTTTACGTGATACATCTAACAGTGCAGACCTTTTTGCAGCCGTATTTAGAAAACAGTATATTAAGTATATCGTTGCTACCACGTAACAAAGGTCATTATGGCCTAACGAGGATTTCTGGTTTAGCTTTTCGGTTTCCGAAATAAAATCATATGTAGAAAAACATCTTGCATATTTTTAAATAAATTTTCCGGTGCAGAAACGATCAAACCGGAAACACTTGTGAGACTAGAAGGGGAAAGGCTACGTGGTGGCAACGGCATATTCAATACAGTGTTTTCTAACAGTCACTGCGAGTATTTGTACGCGCTTTAAGTTACCACGTGTACCTCTTAGCTAAGACTAGAGCACTGAAGACAGGTACGCTGGCCGTAAAATTACCATTAAGGGGCACAATTAGAATTTGACAAAAGTAGATGGGTCACGCTTTGCGCGACATAGAGGGAGTTCCAATGCCGGTACGGCAAGAGAGGTCTTTCATCCAAGAGAAAGGGATTTACTTCCATCAATTGTGTTCTATTATGTTCTATTATTATGTTATATTATCATTAATTACTTCCATCAAGTATGTTTTGGACACGAATATCTATGCGCTAGTCCCATCTCTAACCGAAAACTACTGAATCTCGCATACATTACATGTAAAATCGATTTATATGTTAAACTGTATCTCCGTTGCTATATCACGAGTTTAATCTACGAATTTCCGAATAAAAGCGGATATAGCTGCTTCAGTTGCTTCTCTTTGATATTTACACATTCATTGACGGTTAAACAGATGGAGTACAGGGTGATAACGCCTGTGAGCATTGTCGACTGTACTTGCTACAAGGAATCTTCTGATCAAGCACATCTAGTTATCAACGAAATCCAACATTCCGGGCTTCGGCTTGTTGGCCGAAGACTTCGCCGATCCCGCCCTGCACATCTGGAGCTACGACACGGGCCTTGCCGAACCCGCCGTCTTCTCGCCCTTGGGCAAGGTGCCGCTCAAGCCCTTCGTAGGGACCATCGGACTGGCTCTTGCCGAAGCCGGGCTGCACAGCGTGGTGCCGCCGCGCCGCGTGGGCGGCAACATGGACATTCGCGACAACTGCCGGGGCACGACACTCTATCTTCCGGTGGAGGTCGAAGGCGCGCGGCTGTCGCTGGGCGACACACATGCCGCGCAAGGCGACGGCGAAGTCTGCGGGACGGCGATCGAGAGCCCCATGGCGGTGGAGCTCAAGATCGACCTGGTCAAGGACGCGGGGTTCCGCTTCCCGCGCCTGGAGACCGAGGGCCCGGTCACCCGTCATCTGGATGGGGCGGGCTATCGGGTTGCCACGGGCATCGGCGAGGATCTCATGCGGGCGGCGCGCGACGCGGTTCGCGAGATGATCGACTGGCTCTGCGCGACGACCCAGATGTCGGCCGTCGAAGCCTATATGCTGTGCAGCGTCTCCGGCGATCTCCGCATTTCCGAGATCGTCGACATGCCCAACTGGGTCGTCAGTTTCTACTTCCCCAAGTCGGTCCTGGATTGAGGTTGGGCGGCACACCGTTGGTCTCGGTGTGCCGCCGTTGCTTCATCGCTAGGCGCTTCTGCCGCCGACCTCAGGCAAACCACCAGCGGTGCGATCCGCGGGCGCCGTCGAGCGACCAGCTCGCGGCCAGGCTCGGGCCGTGCCGCACATTCTTGCACCGGGCGTAGACGAAGTTCGTGAACAAGGGGATGATGCTGCCGCCGTCGTCTCGCGTGATCTCACACATCTCATGGTACATCTGAGCCCGGCGCGGCCTTGGCGGGCCAGGGGATAGCCTTGTGCTGGAACGGCCTACTTGAGCGCTTCCTGGAAACCGGCGCCCTAATCCGGGGCACGAGAGTCGGTTCGTTCGTCACGGGGCTACTTTGTCACTCATTCGGAAGCGCTCCCCGCCGACAGCACGATCCACCTCGTGCCGCAATGGCTTAAGAGCTCGGCCGGAGCCTCTCTGCGGGGAGTCCGCGAGATTTTCGACTGATCCCGCGGCCGCGCGCATGTGGGCTCTCGACTCCTATCGCCGCGCGTCTCTTATGCGGACTTTTGGATGTCCTACTCCGCCAGCCTGATGCCGGCGATCGCGTAGTAGCCCTCGGGCGTCTTGCCGATGGAGAACTTGCCGGAAGACTGTTCGCCCTTGAACTCGACACGCTTCAAGTCGGTCAGATTGGGAACGTAGTTCCTGCCGTTGATGGGCCTGTTGTCGTCCTCATGTTCGGACAAGGCGATCGTGTCGATGGAACCCCAAGGCTCCGCGAACGCCAGCATGAAATCCGCGAAGTCGTCGGGCGTGTCCTTGAAGTAGTACATCTTCGCCACGGTCGCGCCGTCGCCGGCATTGTATGCGGCCTTGTAGGCTTCGATGAAGGCTTCCGGCGTTTCCGGCTTCGGGGCATCGGCGGGTGCCGTCCAGGCGATGGCCTCTCCGGCGAGCTTGATGCCGCCGATCGCCAGCTCTCCGGCCGGGGTCTTTCCCACGACGAAGAACTGCGTGTAGGAGCCGCCGCTCTGGCCCAGTTCCACCTCGATCCGGTTGATCACCGTGATGTTGGGGACGTAGGTGTTGCCATTCAAAACCTCGGGTTCGCTATCGGCGGGCTCGGGCGCGACCACTTTCATACTGACGATTTTGGTTCCGTCCTGAGGTTTCACGCCTTCTTTCCGAAATGACTGGGTCATGTCCGGCGTGCCCTCGAGATAGAGCATCTTTTCCAGGGCGGCGACATCGCCCGCCTCGTAGGCGGCCTTGAAGTCCTCGGCGAACTGCTCGACCGACTGGCTCGCGGCTGCCGATTGCGGCGGCGAAAGGAGCGCGATCGCGCAGGCCAGCCAAAGCACTGGACGCCCGGCGGTGGTAATCAAACTGATCATCTGTGTCATCCTTCAAGCAGCAACAGCCTGTGGGCCAGGAAACACGCCCCCGGGCCCCGCGTGGTGTTGTCCAGGATCCCCCCAAAACAGGATCATCCGACCGCTCGACCATGCCACCGAGCAGTGACTTTCGCAATGACGCAACATGCCGGCCGGACCCCTCAGGGTATCGCGGGTGATTTCGAGATCTTCACCAGGGGCGGCACGACTCCGGAAATCGATGCGGACATAAACATCCCGTCGTGGACGCGTGGTTCGTTGGAGAAATGCTCACTGCTTGGGGAAATAGTCGTCCAATCCGCCCTCGCGATAGACGTCCGCCGTGCAGCAGTGCAGCCCGCCGCCGAAGGCATAGGCGTCCCGGAGCTCGACCGGCACCACCTCGAAGCCGAGCTTGTCGAGCTGGTCCATCTGATGGACCTCGGAGGCCTCCACGCAGACCGTCTTGGGGTCCAGCACGAGCACGTTCATGGACAGCCAGACCGAGGAATAACAGAGCGCCGGCGGCGCGTTGTGGGCGGGCCGGGCGGCGTCGACGATCTCCCAGCCGTTGCGGTTGAAGAGCGCCCTCTGATCCTCGGGCAAGCGGCGTTCCGGGTTGTTGATGATCAAGCCGGGGCGCAGCGGCGTGAAGCTGGCGTCGATGTGGATCGGGTAGGGGTCACCCGGAAAGTTGACCGCGTGTACCCGGTGGTCCGGAAAGTGGCGCCGGATCCAATCGATGCCCTTCAGGTTCGTGGTGAAGCCATGCTGGACCACCAGGTCCTTGCCGAAGCGCAGGACGTCGGCGGCGTCGAAGAGCGGCTCCTCGTCGGTGGTCACGAAGAACTTCTCGGCGGTCCATTGCAGTCGTTTCTCGATGCCGATGGAGTCGGAGAGATAGTCGGGCCGATAGTCGGCGTCGGTCAGGCGGGGCTTGGGCGCGGCCTCGTGTCGCATGTTCGGATCTTCGTCGTAGTAGCGCTGCAGGAGCGGCCGGTAGCAGAGATACTCGAACCAGCGGCAGCGATAGGACATGGTCGCTTCGAGCATTTCCGGGCCGACGGTCAGCAGCACATCCCGCGGCGGCATGCAGCCGAACATGGTCTCCGTCTTCCAGTCCGGGGTCGCCGTGGGCTGGTTGAAGTCCAAGGGTGTCGGCCGGTCGACCCGGATGCCGCGCTTGCGCAAGAGCTCGGCGAAGCCGTCGAGCAGCGCGTTGGCCCGATCCACGGTCTCTTGCGGCCGAGGCCCCCACTGGCCGCGCATGTCGCTGTCCTCGGGGACCTTGGCATCGAGCGCGGGCTCGGGCGGCGGGATGCAACCGCCGTCGGCCACGCCCACAATGACGTGCTCGAGCGGATCCCACTCGTTCCAGGAATTTACGGTCATCTGCCCCTCCGAACCAACTCGCAAGCTTGCCGGCTGGGGTCACTACCGCAAACGTCCCGGTCTAGGCAATGGGCTCGCGCGGCAAATCGGCGCGTTCGTCAGGCCGTCCGGCTGGGAGCCGTCTTCTTGCCAAGATCGGATGGCACGGGCCGAAAGGGGAGGCTAGTCCGTGGATCCGGTGATCGCCTGGCGGCGCGCCAGATACTCGTCGGCGCTGATCGCCCCACTGATCAGCAGGTCGTCGAGCTCGACCAGGCGCGGGTCGGCCGGCGGCACATCCCCCGGCGCTGTCACCCTCGCCGGCGTCCGGGGCGCCAATTCTTCGAGCTTGGCCTGGTACTCCTCCTCCGTGATCAGGCCCTGGGCGCGAAGTGTCTCGAGCGCGGCCCGGGCCTGTGCCGTATCTTTGCCGCTTGGCTGCGTTCCGGGCGATGCACTATCCGAGCCCGGCGGGACGGGATGCAAGACCAGTCGGCCGGGACCGCAGTCCTTGGGGCCCGTCCACCTGGCCTCGATTTCCGCAGGCGTCACCTTGCCGAAGACCTTGAAGTCTCGTCCATTGAACCTCTTGATGATGGAGACAAACCTGCCATTGGGCTTTATCTCGGCGACGAAGACGCCGGGTTCCCCGGGCGGGTTATGCACCTGACCGTGAAGCTCGCCGTCGACTGTTTGGGCCGTCACCCGCCGCTCGCTTCTGTCCCGACAGCTATCGCGCGGCTCCCAGCGCCCTTCCCACCGTTCGTCCGGCACAAAAGCACCCGCGCCGCCGCCCGCGGTCAACGCGAAGACGGTCGCCAACACCGTGCGGCGGCACGAACGAGCCAGTTCAGCGTTCATCGGTACATCTCACCACTGTGGGCGCCATCACCTAGCATAATACAGATCTCGCGCGACAGCCTGCCCAGCTGTCAGCGAATCTGGCCGAAGACCCCGCTGAGCGCCTTCAGGTCGGCGCGGAGCCTGGCGTCGATAACCGCATCGCTGATCTCGTCATCGGCGATGAACTGAAAGAAGCGCAGGTTCTGCAGAGAGAAGAGGCAGTCGGCCAGGTCCGCGCTGTCGACTGCCTGCGGCACCAGCCCGCGGCTCTGAAAATTTCGAATGAAGGACTGCAGCAGGTCGATCAGCACCCTGTCGAGGGCGACGTAGGTTCTGCCGAAGCCCCGGCTGCCCTCCTGAATGCTGGCCGAGAGCACCTCCCGCCAGGTCGGTTTGCTCAGGTAGCTCATGGCATGCTGGCGCAGGATCTGACCGAACGCGGCCACAACTTCGATCAGGCTGTCCGGCTCGTCGCCCATGATCGTGTTGAGCTGGGTTATGAGCAGCTCGTCGCTTTCACTCACCAGGGCCAGGAGGAGCCCGGCTTTGCTCCCGTAGTAATTGTACACCGTCACCGCAGAGACATCCGCGTCGCCGGCGATTGCCTCAACGGTCACGAAGGCATAGCCGTCGGCCTGAAATTTCGCCTTGGCGACCTCGAGAATGCGCCTCCGTCGGCTCGCCTTTTGCCGTTCCCTGAGCCCTAGCTCTTTCATTTCATTTCCGAATCGATGCTCGACCTGTCCATTCTGCGCGCAATGCCACCGGTCGACAAGAACGCGCCTTGTTGACATAAAATATTTTATAGACTAAAATTTTTTATCGAATAAACAGGGAGAAACAATCATGCTGCTGGAAAAGCTCAGGTCTTGGGTGATGTTTCTGTCGGCCCTGGTCGTCGCGCTGACACTGTCGCTCGGCGCGGCGCTGGCCGCGGATTTCAAGGTCGCCATCGTTTTGCCCGGTGTCATCACGGACAAATCGTTCAATCAGGCCGGCTACGAAGGCGTCGTGCGCGCGGCCGAGGCGCTGGACATCGAATTTGCCTATAGCGAGAAGACCGCTCAGCCGGATCAGCCCGAAGCGCTCGCCGACTATGCCCGGCGCGGGTATCAGGTTGTCATCGGCCACGGCGGCGAATTCCAGGAATCCGTCGACCGCGTCGCGCGCCGCTTTCCCGATACCCAGTTCATCATCGTCAACGGCACCAAGGCCGGCGGCAACGTCGCGGTGATGAGCTTCGATTTTCCCGCCCTGGGTTATGTGATGGGCTATCTTTCCGGCAAGATCTCGGACACCGGCAAGGGCGGCTACATCGGCGCGCAGAAGCTGAAGTTCTACGTCGAGCTCGGCGAGGGCTTCACCAAGGGATTCCAGGACGCGCGCCCCGAAGGCGAGATATTCACCGCCTGGACCAACGACTGGGACGATGTGGCCAAGGGCAAGGAGGCGGCGCTGAACCAGATCAGCCAGGGCGCGGACGTCATCTTTCCCTCCATGGACAACGCCGTGATCGGCAGCCTGCAGGGGGTCAAGGAGAAGGGCAAGAAGGCGATCGGCATCTACTATGACGCCATCGTCGACTGGCCGGAAACGGTCGTGCAATCGGCGATCTTCGACATGCGAAGCGCGCTGGTCACGGTCTTGACCACCGCGAAGAACGGCGCCCTCGAAGGCAAGGCCTACATCTATGGCCTGGAAACCCCGGAAGCGGCCCGCATCGGCAGCTACCACAGCTCCGTGCCGGCCGACCTGCAGGGCGAGATCGCCGCTCTCATCGACAAGATCAAGACGGGGCAGGTCCAGACAAAGTGACCTGCCCGTAGTCGGGTAACGCGGAGGACGCTCGCGTCTCGGGTGAGCGCCTCCGGCCTTCTCCGCCGGGCACGCGGTGCCGCGGGGAACACACGAGGCGAGGGACGGACATCCGGCGATGACGACGGCTGCGCTGAGGCTCCACCAGATCACCAAGCTCTTCGACGATTTCAAGGCGCTGGACTGCGTCGACCTGCAGGTCGCCGAGGGCTCGATCCATGCCATTCTCGGCGAGAACGGCGCCGGCAAGACCACATTGATGAACGTCCTCTACGGGCTTTATCAACCCGATGGCGGACACATTTTTCTCGATGAAAAAGAAACCGTCATCGCCTCGCCGCGTCGGGCGGTGGACCTGGGCATCGGCATGATTCATCAGCATTTCATGCTGGTCGATTCACTGACGGTGGTGGAGAACGTGGTTCTCGGACTGCCCGGGCAGGGCCTGGGCCTGTCCCTGAAGGCGCATGCCGCCAGGCTTGCCGAGCTCAGCGATACCGCGTTCGCCAGCCGTTGCTCCAGCACTCGGACGGCGCTCGCGTCCCGGTACAGCCCGATCAGCCCGGCGGCGTCGCGCCGTCCGCGCATCTCGGCCTGGACGGTGCGCTCGACGCCGTGAGCGTCCATCAGGGAGTGCTCCAGCCGCGCCCGGGCGCCGCGGTCCGCCAGCTCCCGGTAGCGCTCGGAGAGCTCGTCCCGGCGCGCCTGCGGGAACAGCTCCGCGATCGGTCGCCCGACCAGGGCGGCTCGCGGTCGGCCGACCAGCTCCTCGAAGGCCGGGTTGAGCCACTCGAGCCGCAGCTCCCCGTCGGTGACCCACAGCAGGTCCCAGCTCAGCTCCGCGAGCCGGCGTAGATCGCGCAGCTCGGCGTCGTGGCCCTCGTCCGGGGCGACGCCGACACCGGCGTCAGGAGCGTCTGTCGGGGTTCCGATGCTCACCGCGCGCCTCCCTCCGGCAGGGCCTCCGGTGCGGCCGGGGCGCGCGCACCGTCCGAAGCCGGTGCCGGACGCCGACTTCGGTCGTCCCGGGGCGGCGGGCCGCCGGGGGTGTCCTGTCGTTCGTATCGGCAGCGTCGACGGGAAGTTGACGGATGCCGTCGGGGGCCCCGCGCCGGGCTATACTCCAGCCCGAGGCCACTCGCGGCCGGTCGACGCAGGTGCGCGACAGGAGTGCTCAGGTGCAAGGGGGCGTCCACGACGGTGAGGTACGGCAGCTGATCGACTCGGCTCTCGAGCGTCAGCGCAGGGGCGACATCGACGGTGCGGTCCGGCTGTACCGGCAGTCGCTGTCGATCGAGCCGACGGCGGAAGGGCACACCTTCCTCGGCTGGGCGCTCAGCCACCAGGGCGAGATCGACGCGGCCATCGACCACTGCCGTCGGGCGGTCGTCCTCGATCCCGCGTTCGGCAATCCGTACAACGACATCGGCGTCTACCTGATGCACAAGGGCGAGCTCGACCAGGCCATCTGGTGGTTCGAGCGCGCCATCCGGGCCCGACGCTACGAGCCCCGACACTTCCCGCACGTCAACCTGGCTCGGATCCACGCCCGTCGAGGGCGCCAGGACCGGGCCCTCCACCACCTGTGCCGGGCGCTCGAGTACGACCCCGACAACCGATACACCCGTCGCCTACTGCACCGCCTGCGCGGAGTCTCGAGCTGAGCGGTGCCCCGGGCCGGCGAGCGTCGAAGCGGACCGGCGGGGCGACGGACGATCACGGAGGAGACCAGCCCCATGGATCGACAGACCGAGGGACGACACGACCGCCGCAGGGCGGCCGGCCTGGCCGCTCTGGCGGCGTGGACGTGCACGGCGGTGGCCGCCGGCGCGGCGGAGGACGTGGTGACGATAGAGGACATCGCCCGTCTCGAAGTGGTGACCGAGGCGAAGATCTCGCCCGACGGGCGGCACTCGGCCTACGTGCTCAGCGTTCCCCGCGACATCATCCACGACTCCGACGTGGAGAACGGCTCGGCCTGGCAGGAGCTGCACGTCGTCGACCCCGACGGCATCTCCCGGCCGTTCGTCTCGGGCGAGGTCCGGGTGAACGACATCGAGTGGCGCCCGGGACACCGCGAGGTCTCGTTCCTGTCGAAGCGCGGCGACGACGAGCACACCGGTCTCTACACCATCTCGATCGACGGCGGTGAGGCGCGCAAGCTGGTCGGCTTCGACACCGACATCAGCGCCTACAGCTGGAATCCGGACGGCGAGCGAGTCGCGTTCCTCGCCAAGCCGGAGAAGGACTCCGAGGTCGAGAAGCTGTCCGATCGAGGCTTCAACCAGGTGGTGTACGAGGAGGACTGGCGACCGGTCAAGATCTGGATCGTCGCGGTCGAGGACGACGAGGCCGAGCCGAAGGAGCTCGAGGTCGGCGGTTCCGCCTCGGAGCTGCACTGGAGCCCGGGCGGCGACCGGATCGCGGCCGCCATCGCCCCGACCCCGCTGGTCGACGATCGTTACACCAGCCGTAAGGTCCACGTCTTCGACCTCCAGGGGAAGGTGGTCGCGCGGGTCGCCAACCCCGGCAAGCTCGGGGACGTGAGCTGGAGCCCGAACGGCCGTCACCTCGCCTACGTCTCGGCCGCCGACGCCCACGACCCGTCGGCCGGTCGTCTGATGGTCGCCGATGCCGCCACCGGCGAGGCGCGCGAGCTGTACGCGGACTACCCCGGTCACTTCCGTCGAGTCGCCTGGGGCGGGGACGATCGGGTGCTGTTCCTCGGCGACGAGGGCACGGCCACGCGCGTCGGTGAGGTCGGCCTCGACGACAGCTACCACAAGACGCTGCTCGATCCGTCGGCGACCATCTTCACGCAGATGAGCGTCACCCTCGCCACCCACAGCGCCGTGCTGATCGGCGAGAGCCCGGAGCACCCGGCGGAGATGTTCTCGCTCACCGCGGGCGACATGCCGTTCCGGGTCACCCGTCACAACCGCTGGCTCAAGGAGCGGCAGCTGTCGCCGCACGAGGTGGTCCGCTACACCGCCCGCGACGGCGAGGAGATCGAGGGCATCCTGATTCCGCCGCTCGGCGCCGAGGAAGGGAAGCGCTACCCGCTCATCATGGTGGTCCACGGAGGGCCCGAGTCGCACATCCGCAACGGCTGGCTCACCTCCTACAGTCGTCCCGGTCAGCTCGCGGCCGGCCGCGGGTTCGCCGTGTTCTATCCCAACTACCGCGGCAGCACCGGTCGGGGCGTCGCGTTCACCAAGCAGCACCAGGGCGACGCGGCCGGCAAGGAGTTCGACGATCTCGTCGACGCCATCGACCATCTGGTCGAGACTGGGCTGGTCGACGGCGACCGGGTCGGCATCACCGGCGGCTCCTACGGCGGCTACGCCACCGCGTGGGGCTCGACCTACTACTCGGAGCGTTTCGCGGCGGGGGTGATGTTCGTCGGCATCAGTAACAAGATCTCGAAGGCCGGCACCACCGACATCCCGCACGAGGAGAACCTCGTCCACTCGCGGAGCTGGCCGTGGGAGTCGTGGAAGTTCTACATGGAGCGCAGCCCGATCTACCACGTCGAGAAGGCACGTACGCCGTTGCTGATCCTCCACGGAAAGGACGATCCGCGGGTTCACCCGGGTCAGTCGATGGAGCTCTACCGACACCTGAAGGTGCTCGGCAAGACGCCGGTGCGGCTGGTGCTCTACCCGGGCGAGGGGCACGGCAACCGCAAGGCCGCCGCGCGGCTCGACTACAACCTGCGCATGATGCGCTGGATGGAGCACTATCTGAAGGGACCGGGCGGCGATCCGCCGCCGCACGCGCTCGACTACCCGCTCGTCGAGGAGGACGATGCGGCCGAGGCCGAGGAGTAGCCGGAGCGTTCGGGGCGCGGGTCGGGACCGAGGCGGGCGTCGCGCTCGACGTCGGCCCGACCCGCGGTGGCGGAGCGGTCGTGGCTCAGCGCTGCTCCGGCTCGGGAGTCGGCTCGCCCTCGCCCTCGGTCATGATGTCGAGCTGCTCCGCCGCGTCGCCCCACAGGGTGTAGTCCCCCCAGATGACGTAATCGCCCCACAGGGTGTAGTCCCCCCACAACGTGTAATCGCCCCACAGGGTGTAGTCCCCCCACAGCACGTACTGACCATCGAGCGTGGGCGAGCCGAGCGCCTCGTGCTCCTCGGAGGTGAGCACGGCCGGCGTCAGCATCGGGCCGGGCGCGCGCAGGGTGCTGGTGGTCGCCGCGTAGACGTCGACGCACCCGGCGCCGATCTCCCAAGGGTCGTGGCTGACGTTGCCGAGTGGCGTGGCGGTCTGGGTGAGCCGGTATTTGACGTCTTCCGGGCTCGCCGATGGATCCATCTGGAGCATCAGCGCTGCGGTCGCGGCCACCATCGGTGCGGCCATGCTGGTGCCGCTCAGCTCCATGTAGGTGCCGCCCCGCCAGTGCGTGCGGATCGAGTTCGAGCTGTCCGTCAGGGAGCTGGCGGATGCCGCGGCCGCCCTCACTCGGTTGCCGGGTGCGATCAGGTCCGGCTTCGCGTAACGGTCGAACGCTGTCGGTCCCTGCGAGCTGAACGACGCCAGGCCGTCGTCCTGTGAGGCCTGGTTGTCGTGCGTGTTGATCGCACCGACCGTGATCACCCGGGGGCAGTGGCCCGGGCTGCCGACGGTGCCGGTCGAGGGACTGTTGCGGCCCCAGTTGCCGGCCGAAACTACCACCGTGATTCCAGCGTCCCACGCCTGGTCGACCGCCGCGCACAGCGGATCGGTGGCGGCGGACTCGAACGGCGGGTGGCCGAGCGACAGGTTGAGCACGTCGATGCCGTAGGTGACCTGGTGGTCGACTGCCCAGTCGAGCGCCGCGATCACCGCACTGACCGTGCCGACGCCGTTGCCGTCGAGCACCTTGAGGGAGATCAGGCTCGCTTCCGGCGCCAGGCCCGCATAGTAGTAGCCGAGGTGGTCCATCGGCCCACCGAGCCCGCTGCCCGCGACGATGCTCGCGACGTGGGTGCCGTGGCCGTACTCGTCGCCCTCGGCGTCGATGCCGGGCAGGAAGCTCTCGCGGTGGAGGACGCGATCGGACGGAGCGGTGAAGTCGATGTGGTCCTCGATGCCGCTGTCGACGATCGCCACCGTGACGCCGCTGCCGGTCCCGCCGATCTGCCAGGTGTCCCAGGCGTAGGTGTTGAGCTGCTCGAAGGCGAGCGTGGCGCCCATGCCCCAGTCGACCGACACGTGCAGGACGTCCGGCAGACGTTCGATGCGCCGGAGCTGGGCGGGCGTCGCCCGTGCCGCGACGCCGGCGAAACGACGGAACTTGCGCGTCACCTCGACGCCGCGCTGCTCCAGCGCCCGCACCAGGGCGGCAGCCCGGTGCGGCCGGCTCTGGATCAGCAGCGGCAAGGTCCGATCGCCCGGAGGCCGCACGCTGGCGAGCCAGTCGGGCAACGAGCCCTCGGACTTCGCCTCACCCCAGAC
Organism: Alatinidae sp. Z8VKAUB7J3; assembly: GCA_010016025.2. Classification (NCBI taxonomy): domain Eukaryota; kingdom Metazoa; phylum Cnidaria; class Cubozoa; order Carybdeida; family Alatinidae; species Alatinidae sp. Z8VKAUB7J3. The sequence continues at coordinate 115,074,531 of JAAAKM020006971.1, forward strand.
GGCGTAGCTGACCGCGTCGGTGAGCACGGGTGAGGTCGGCCCACCTCCTTCCCCGACGGTGGTCGACACCTCGGCGCCCCAGGCCAGGCTGGCGGCGAGCCACCCGACGCAGACGATCGTGCCGTGCTTCATGAATCGCGTCCTCCCATCGACGATGACGTGCGAGCCGCCCACGAGCGCGCAGCTCCTCGGCAGTCCCTCGACTAGCACGCGTCGTGCCAGCGATGGAGCACGGGTGCATGGGACTCGAAGCCATTGACCGAGAAGGGCTTTGGCGGTGGAGCCGGAGATCGGGCGGAGGGCGATGGGTGTCGTGCGAGCGGACACCCTGTCCGTCGATCGCACGACACCGGCGAGACGGGGGCGCCATCGAGCACCGAATTGCACGGTTCGACCCGGAACGTTCGCATCGACACGGCTGCGGCGATGGGCGGCTCCGATTCTCGGCGATCCGCGGCTGGCAGGGCGATTGCTTTTTGATCCGTCGGGGGGCCTGACAGGCGCGTTTCGCGCGATTTCAGGGAGAATCATGAGCCGATACCTCGCACTCGCCACCGTCCTCGGCGGGCTGGCCGCCGCCGCGCCGACCGTCGCCCAATCGGATAGCTGGTCGCTCATCGAGCCGTTGCCCTCGCCGCGCTCCGGCCACTCCGCCACCCGGCTCGCAGGGGGCGGCATCCTGGTCGCCGGAGGAGCGGCCGAGGTGGCCGATCACGGCACTGCGGTGCTGTTCGATCCGGCGAGCGAGAGCTGGCTGCCGACCGGGCCGCTGACCGGGCGGCGCGAGCGCCACACCGCGACCCGGCTGCTCGACGGGCGAGTCCTGTTGGTGGGTGGATACGAGTCCATTCTCGTTCCCACCACCACCGCCGAGCTCTACGATCCGGTCGAAGGGACGTTCACCGCGACCGGCTCGACCTCCCAGGCGTTCACCCGGCACGCCGCCGTGCTGCTCGACGACGGCCGCGTGCTGGTGACCGACGGCGCCGAGGCCGAGCTCTACGACCCCGAGGCCGGGACCTTCCAGGAGGCCGAGTCTCCGCAGATCGACCAGGCGAATCCCCAGCTGGCTCGCTTGCTCGACGGCCGCGTGCTGGTGGTCAGCCGGGACCGTCTGCCGGAGATCTTCGACCCGGCGAGCGGTCGCTGGGTCCATACCGGCCCGACCGTCGAGTTCGACATCGGCCCGGCCGCGACGCTGGCGGACGGACGGGTGCTGGCCGTGAGCCCGTCGTTCGGAAAGTCCCAGCTCTACGACCCGGTCGACGACGTCTGGACCATCGGCCCCGACCTGCCGTTGGGCCACGGAGACCCGACCCGGATCGTCGAGATCGGCAACGGCGGCTCGATGGTGATCTTCGAGAGACGAACGACCGAGAACAAGGTGTTCCATCGGTTCACCGACAGCTGGATCGAGACCGGCACCACGCAGCGCGACCACGGCGACAGCGCGGCCGCGGTGACGCTGGCGGACGGTCGGGTGCTGCTGGTCGGCGGCGAGGCCGGCGGGGTGCCCCACGGCGTGACGGAGCTGTTCACGCCGAGCGCGCTGCTCTACGACCATCGGCCCGTCGGCGTCGGCGAGTCGCTGGAGATGATCGCGCTCGGTGCGTCGCCGGGCGAGGTGGTCCACTTCGGCCTCAGCCGGGACGGCACCGGCGCCGGTACCACAATAGCTTGCAATTTATGGGCGTCGACCGGGCTCGATGGCTCGATGGCTCAATGGTTAAGGCGTTGGTTTAGTAACCATGAGGTCGTGGGTTCGAGCTCGGTCGGCGCCCATAATTTGCAAGCTATCGTGGTAACGCTCCACTCTTTGAGAATCATATATACATATATATATATATACATATATATATAAATATATATATATATATATAATAGCTAAAGAGAAAACTCCATTTTTACGTTTCTAGATAATTCTTCCTCAATTTTTCTCTTTGAATATTACATGTATCTGATAAACTGGTAGGGTGTAGCTCATTGATAGATTATATATATATTATTGTGATGCTAGAAATGCGTTTAGGCACATGCGCTCTTTCCTACAGTATAACCTTTCTATATCGGACTCATTTTGAACTGGTTGTAGAAAGGTTACACTATAATGCTTTGCTTTTGCTCCCTCCTTCCACACTTTTGAGCATTCTGCGGCCACTGTGAGAAACTCTAAAAGTCATATCATTATTGTAAACTGTATACAGTATGTTTTGATATTCGAAAATAAATAGATTACGACACCAATCTAAGGCTATATACCACTTTGGGTTTATACGATCTCTTGATAACTTTTCCTGAACCAGCAGTCGACGATGTACACGTCTATGCATACAGATGTCAATAAGATCCATGATTAATTTCTGTCAGTCAGAAAACGCGTAGGAGAAGTGACAATTTGAATGTTTATTACCATTCCAAGATACCTTCGCAGCTTGCTTGATCAGAGCCAAGTACATACATTTTCACTTTAAAAAGTTACTACCTAGTATAGCCCTCGGGAATACCGATCGAGTCGCGACTAACATACCAGCTAACATCTACACTTGAAAATCCGACGCAAAACTACTTTTAAAAGTTACTTTTTGTGCATACCACCCTAAGGCTTTGTACTAATTCATCCTACCATTTAGCGTTTATGCTCTCACAATTGTAGGAGACAGTATAAGGCTAGGTTCGTGCCTCATTGAGACACGTTTTAGCAGCGCAATTTCTCCATTTTGCTTGTTCTCCTTCAATACTTTACACCTTTTTCAGCCTTGCGCTAGATAACTCCGGATCGATTTAAACTATGTGCAGTTAGCTTACTCTTTAACATCCACACTTTTGCCTGATTTCTGATTGGTTATTAATTGCGGTTGGAGGAGATTTGTTCCTCCGGTTTTACTTGGGTTGTGGGGTTCGGACTTAAATTACTGCGCAGTGATAGCTTTGCTCTATGGTTTATGCCGCTCATCAGTATACTTTGTTTTACCGGTTTCGGTAATTGGTTTAAAGAGGTTTTCTCAGGGAGAACTAATATAAGGAGAAACGATTTCATCCACATGCTCAGCTTGATCTAGTAAGCCTTATTCGCCTGCAAGACTTGTGGTAAAACGGCAGACCGCAAGAGATGGCTTATCAAGGGTCCTACCAATCCAGTCATTCTCACTATCACATTCTTGTGTTTTGGAGTGATGCCATCCTTGAGAACCTCGCTGGAGATAAAACCAGGTGCGCTCTTAAAAGTTTCCTAAGTAGTCTAGATTTGGTATATGTTATACAGTTGGCTGTTAGCGTACGATAAGGATGTCACTAGTTAACCTGTAGATGACCCTAGAATCCAATTCAGAAGGAATAGTGAAAAGGCGTCATCTTTCGCAGGACACTCCTTGATTACCCAACGTTAAAGTGATTAACAAACGAAAGAAAACTGAGCCTATTCCTTGATTTTTAGAACATTACAAACACTATCATGTATTCAATACTTCAAAACAGAAGAGGGGAAAACAAACAGCCTTGTCTGACTTTTATGACTCTGTTGACGAAGGTGTATGTCTTGATGAAGTTGATGATCCTTAAATGATAAACTAGATGTTTCGATAGATGTAATCGGCAAATTCAGTTATGATGATGTATTCAGCTAAAATACGAACGTTTAGCAAAATTCTCAAGCACACTCCCAACGAAGTAATGTCCCAGGTCTTAACACTTGGTCCTCTTTGTCAATTTCTCAGTGCAATTCTGATTAGAAAATTAAAAAGAAATAGTGGTTACCTCTCTTAAATTGCACTTTAAAGTAAAATATGAATAGCTCAAGATTGTAACATGGTGCAGGATGAAAATAAAAATGTGACTGTTGTATGGAACGGTGACGTAAAGAAGGTGTTTTGCTTGTGGTGGACGATTAAAAAAGTCACCCAATTCCCAGGATAGATATATGCAGTCCAGATAAACTGAAGGTATTGAAACACAAATAAAAACCGTAAATGATGCCATTCTCATTGATCCTGGTGTATTTTATGTAGCTTGATAACGATGATGCAATGGAGTGAAGGTCCTGCAGCTTGGTAAAATTCCCTACAACCCCCCACTCTCCCGCCTCTGTATCCGGCCCTTTGTATAGTTTGTAAAATATCCCTCGAGATGGAATTCCTTGGATAAGCAATACAGTACATACCCAGGAACTGCGTAAAATTTTTATGATTATTACATCAGAAGCTTGGTAGTGTATATGGTAACATTTATCTCCCTTTTGTGTATTATTTGTATCTTCCAATCATAAAACCCGTCGCTGTAAAAGTATTAACCCCATACAAAGTAGCAACACTTGTCTTTGGTAATTTCTACGCATGCAAGCTCGGTCAGTTTCCGCTCTGTTGCTTTCTCATCACGGAAATTCTCTTCTTCCATAAAACAATCACCTCGCTAAATCCTCCAATTCGATTTCACGTTGGACCATATAAACTAAACATTTTGCAGAGGTGGAAAATAGTAAAATTTTAATCCCTTTTGATACACCTAATTTTAAAACTTTGAAGCGTGTTTTGTTCCTCCTCAGCCTTTACAAGACTTACCGACGTGAAAGCCTCTTCCTGCTTCTTCATTATGACTCTCGCGATCCTGGAATCGTGCAAAAGTTGCAATAGACAAAGAAAAATATTGTTCGTGATGTCAGGAGTTCGTCATAATTCAGTTACATTGAAACTTGAATTGTATTTTGCAAAGGCGAGAGAGAAAATAAAATACATGTCACCATCAGGAATTGACTCCGGCCGCAAACGTCAGTGCCTGGCTGCGTATTTCTTTACTGAAGCTACATTAGACACTCGACATGGCGGTGTAAAGTACAGTAGTTCGTTGTATCAGGAGTTCGTTATAGTTACGTTACATCAAGATTTGAGCTACATTTTGCAAAGGTACTAGAGAAAATATATGTCACTGTTAGGATTTGATCCCGGCCGGAAACAACCTGGCTGCAAAATCGAACCAAACCGAACTCGGCCGCAACATCAGCCGCGGTTTGCGGTCGGTTCGGTTCGATTTGGTCGACAGCGAAACTGGCCGCAAATATGGACAGTAGGTGTCTCCTGGCGCATCTCTTCATTGAAGTTATAGTAGACACGGAAAAATAGTTCGTTGTATCGGAAGTTCGTTATAGACAAACTACATTGAGACGTAAACTATATTTTGCACTAATTTTCTTGAGAAAATGACGGATACCTTGCCACGTTTATCTGAACACAGGACCCACGCACTGGTGGTGCTCTTCAAACCGAGCTAGGTGCAAACTGACGTAGGTGGGCTCGATGGTTAGATACTCCACCGGTGAACATCGACATTAAGCTCTGTGCGTTTTGGAGACAACGGTCTGTATGCCAAGTGATTTGACCGGGGAAGGACTGCCATTCGGCGCGTCTAGCTATCTAAATCCGCTTAAAAGTAAAAAGACGATACTTAAATTACAGCAAAGCAAGGGGAAACAGACTTGGGATTTGCCATACCGAAATTTTCTTTTCATCTGGAGACTGCAATGCCGAGTTTGCTTGATGTTCCTTTGCTTCCCTTTTCATTTTTGAGAGTCGCAGTTGAGGCAAGCCACCCACATTCTGGTCTACTGTGATCTCTGTTTTGAATCTTTAATCTCTCGCCACTAATACCGTCTAAAGAATGTGATTTGCGATACTGTAAGCTACATGCCCTCTCCTGCTTATGTTATCAGCACAAAAGAAGACACATAGTTCCTCGCATATAAACTGTCATTTTATGAAAACGCATTGAAGTATATTTAGAAATAAACCATTATCTGTCCACTTTAGAGCGATTTTCAATAAATTGTACTGCCTCTCCCAAATTCTTCACAAGCAAGGGGGTGCATTGCTATAAGGTGTACCGATATAAAATGTTATGTTCGGTCATCTTAGGCCTTCCTCAGAATTACATTGGAGGATTTAAAAATTATAGGAAACGAAATAAAGGCCGCTGATAGTAAAAATCAGTGGAATTCAAAAAGGATAAGTGAAAGAAATTTGAAGTTTTGGAGAAAAACGAATGAAAATGGGTACTATGTCGGTTTTACAAATATAATGTAAGGTCATC
>JAAAKM020006971.1:115080705-115164585 GCA_010016025.2 Alatinidae sp. Z8VKAUB7J3
GATTGCCTCCCAATAGGCTCCAATTTAGATCAAAACTTATATGACAAATGTGTTCGTACCTTACGGCTGTATTTATTAAAAAGTGCGGATCTGAAATGGCAAAACCAAAGCTATTGAAAATCGTAAATTGAAAATGTAGCTCAGGTCTCAACATTTAGATAAGTGTCTATAGTGCTAAAAGTCCTATTTTTATTCCTAGGCATTTGGGAAGACTAAATTTTATTTTATGGCAATGAGGTTAGAAGTGACTAATGCGATCAAAACATCCAAATTTTCCCCTCGTTCCATAGTTTCTACTGAATTTGAACCCTTTGCTCAAGAGAGGCCTTCTGTTCTCTTTAGCAAGCTTTTACACAATAGTAATACTTAACTTATGGCACGTAGCATGTGGCACGTTACATATACCACACAACACGATAATTACAGATCGATAAGAGCAACTTTGCAAGTGTTATAATTTCCCTGCTCACTAGAGAGATGTCTTGGTCGGATGATTTGGACGATGTAATGGCTTTGATATGTCTTACAATTGCAAGAAGAACACGTGAGATGCGATGGAGAGTACGTCTCTGTGTGAAAGAGAATGTTGACTTGTCCAGCATGTATGTACTCTGCATTATAACAGGTTGAACATTTTGTTGTATGTGAAAAATATTCTTCGTCTATTTGTGGATATACCCGACTGAACCACATGCTAGAACGGCCTTGGTTACGCGATGGCAACGAGATACTCAGCACAATATTTTCTACAGATGCTGGAAATATATCGACAATTTTAGAGCTATCACCTATAAGAGGATGCCCTCGATCAAATATACTTGTGAGTTAATTTGATTTATCAAAAATCTTTAACACATCATCCATGATACCCCCAATGGTATAGGTATTTTGCAGCGGTATTAAGAAAATACTGTATTAAGAATGTCGTTGATACCACGTAAGCAAGATTGCTATGGTGTAACGAGTGTTTACGGTTAGTCGCGCATTGTGATGCCTTTAGTGCAGCGGCAGGATTACGATGGCCTCGTATTCATGATGTCCCAAGTACGGCCTGTAATCTGTCTACGATAGGAAGTACTTATACTCCATACGTTTTCTAACTAGAAATGATGTATTATTGATTAGGTCGGCTCGGAAGTCATTACATAATTGCATTATTTTGCAGTCATCATTTACAATGGCCGAGATCATCTGAACTACGAAAGATGTCTCACGGAAATCTCTAATTTGGACCAAAACGTCGATCTAAACAAAGTAGATAACGTAATTTCTACTTCACAAGAAACTGAAATTAATTATCAAGGTTCAATTGAGGTAAAGAATATTATCAAAAAAGCGACCGAGGTGTTCTCCAGGAGATTACAGAGAAGGCTGGACAGTTTGAAACACTCCTGGAAACGGCAAGAAGACGCAAACTTCAATGGTTCGGCCATGTGAAACGGCGTCATGAAACTATTGCACACACCATCATGCAATGGGAACTGATACTCTCATTAGCCTAGAAGCAACCATGAAGACGTCACATGCTCGCAAGAAAGTTCTGGCCTTCCGATCCTGGAGAAGCATGCTCACATGCATTTGCAACGTGCTACGTCATTTTGATACCGGTTTAATACGTTTGTATAGGTTCGGTTTCAAATGGTAAACATACTTGCGACGCACAACTTCAATGTACAAGAACTCTAAATCAAAACCTTGATTGATGGCATCTTCTTCAATAAAATCTTTCTTCTAATACTTATCATTTCTCTGTCTTTCTCTCTTTTACACTTACAAACTCACCTTACGAGCAATTAGCACTTCTCTATTCTTTATCACATTGGTAATCTGTGACTTTTACTTAATAGATTTGAAAAGTTCGTTCACAGCAACCTTATGGAATGAAGTTAGGAAGATTTTACGATGAATTTATACAAAACGAAAGGACCAAAACACGTCGTAGAAAATAACAGTCACGACAGTCAGAAAAAAGCCGGTACTCTGTCAACGAAAAGAATTGTTTCCAATTCACGCCTTTTTCAATAACATTAGCGGCAGAAAAGGTATTGCTCATCAAGAGATGGTTTGAAATGTTTGTTTTGAAAAGAGCACTAGCTTGATCCTCCAAATGAATATCAATTTTGACCTGGGTGTTAACTTCAATTACGGTATCTATAAGGCATTATAAGCATGACAAAAAAGTATAGCCAATCAGGAAAAGCACGATGTTTCATTAGATGCGGCGCTAAAGCCTTTATTAGAAGAGGAAAAAGAGGGCTTATCGCAGTCATAAGTAACTCAAAGTATTCAGCTCTTTTGTTAGTTTCTATACTATAGGGGTAGGGGTGGGCTTAAATCCTTTTCCAAAGTAGATTTAACCACCTGTTAGGAGATCGTATTTATGATAGATTTTAGCATGAAAGTAGGCACTAATTTCTAGAAAGTATAGGAGGATTTAAATTGAAACTGATAATTTGGGTGGGTTCCCAAGTCCCCACAAACGTAATGGCACTGTGGACAATATTGTTTTGTAAATAATAGACTAAGATCATCAAAGTAGGTCTTAGACTGAGTTTAATAAAGCAACCAATTCAATTGTTTTCACGATATAGGAGGCGACAAGGCATAAACTTGTCAGCAAAATATTGAGGCCGCTATCGTTCTATCAGCTCTAGGAATTTTACGGCAACATGGATGTTTTGACATACGTAGGGTATTCATGTTCTGATTAAAGGTCTTGGTAACGCGAATCTCTTTTCAAAGCAAATTATCAAAATATCTAGCAATGTACTAAACTGATATTTGAAAGAACGGAATTTATAATTTGTTTTCATTCAAGAACGCACAAAGACAATATAAAAATTTGATCATACTAAACGAACCGAAGTCATAGCAATGCTGGCTTTCTAGACAAAATTAACAATCTGAATGTACACAGAGAACCAATATTTATCAAGCAAATTGAACAGGTACAGTAGTGTCGCCCTTGAAATGGGTTTTAGATTTCTGGAACACAAACACGCGTACCAAACGCAGTCTGTTGCGATTGTCAATTAATCAAAATATTTAGCTATGGTTAACCGCTTTTTAATATTATTCCTCAAGAAAAGAGTCAGAGCTACTTGTTGACATGTGCTCTCTATCTAACATGAAATACGTTCTGTGCCATTTGTGGACTTTTATCGCTTCGTGTCTGCCTTTCCCTATAGGAAGAAAACTGTTAAAAACGTTTTCTACAGGATAATCTGCTATCTGTAAGGAAAGTATACAAAAAGGAAATTCCATTACGAGAATGATTAAATAATTCAGATGGTCCAAAGTACATTTTCCTCGTGGTCCCCCTATACATTCATAAATATCAATTATTTTCTTTAAATCTACAGCGTTCACACACTTTTAGAACAGACAATGTTTTCTCAGCTACCTTTTTGCATTTAAAATTTCATTCATCATGCTGGTATAGTGAAAGTATAAACAAGTAGTTAGTAAAAAGAAGGATGTTCACTCAATAGTGGAAATAAACTTTGGACAGTAGAGGTTGTTGACATGCGTATAAAATAATAAACTAAATTTTTATCTTCGTCACTTAATTATTTATTAGTTTGCAAGAGGTTGATTTAAAAATTATGTGAATTACCAAGAAATGGGGGGGAGACCAATTATCATCAGTCCAGATGCATCAATAGATTGACAATTGAGTATGATGAAGAGATAGTGTAATAAAGAACGTAGTTATGTTCGGCTTATTTTAAATAAATTTACCAGGTCAAAAGCTCTACAATCAATATCAAAACCCAGCAAAGCGGTTGCAATAGTAACATAACGTAAAACCAAAAACTTCTTTCCTGAATTTGCGATATCTTTACATTATATTCAAACATACATGGCAACCTAATTTCATTGAGTAAGAGAAGAAGAATCAATACCATTTTTTTTAAATAAAGATAGATACCAAGCACAAGGGGTGCGTAGATGAAAAAAGTAGTGAGAAATCATTATATGACGAGCTTTCGGTGTATTTTATCACCATCTTCGAATCATTTAAATTCACTTAATAATACACGGTGGGTTAAGACCGCAACATAAACAATAAGATACATTAACGACTAACAAGAGACATACTCAGCGACGGGGGAAGGTAAGGCGGATTTGGGGGAGGGGGGAAAGTTCAAATTTATTTTTCTCATTTCAAATAAGATGCCTTTGGTAATTGTGTGAAAAGGGGTGTTTCTTGTTGATATGCATGTCTTGCTGTGAATGTGACGCAATGTCTCTCGAAATCAATTTCAATTTTGATGAAGCTGAATAGTGGCACGGAAAAAATGAGATTTAGCAAATCTTTGGGGGGCATGGCCCCCTCTGCCCCCCGGTTACCCCGGCCCTGACACTAGCCCTGGGAAAGTAGAATTTAACTTCTGTTAACATTGAATAGGTATGTTTAGAAAAAAGAAGTCTTCAAAAAAAGCTTCTCATCTTCAATTTTTCCAACCTACATCATTTATATGCTACACTGTCAAACACATTTTACTTAAGAAAACGTAATGTACTTGAATGCAATAAACTCCTAGTTTTATAATAGAGACTGAATCTTTCTCAAATTTAATAAAGAAGTAAGAAAACTGGAAATTTAAATACATTTTCAAATAAGTATTTGTTGCATTAGAAATCAAGATCAAGCAAAATCACAGACACTCAAGAGTGATTCGCAGAGTTGCCATGAAGGAGCTCGGCGGATTTATCACACTTTTTAAAGTCTAGAGAGATGTGGACGATAATATTCTTAAAAGTTGACATATATCAATTTTGCCGATACAATACATAGCACATCTATCCATAAACCAACCAGTCCTTTGCAGAGCTGCTCTGGAACATTAGTTATGACTTATAGCATTTGTTTGCATTTTGTCTAATATCATTGCCTAAAAACAATAAAACAATGCTTATGATTGTTTCAAACTGTTTCGAATGCTCAACAAAGGTGTCTTTGATAAACCACATTCACAGTGTTTGATTAAGGGCGTGGTTTTCATGTATTTGTTACGGAACAGCACTTCTTACTCACACTTCAGGATTGTACTCTCGGAATACGTGTACGGTGCTCAAGGGAAACGAAAGTCAAATCTATACATGTAGTGTGTGCTTTTGGTGTACTTTATGAAGTATTAACAAGTACAATTGTCTTAAGTGTTATATTCGTGCAGATAATCAAAACATTCACTAGATGATAATCTTTTTAAAATTAAGAATACAATGTCTTTATTTGCATGAAAAACAAATGTATACGTAATGAATAGCAAAGCATAAATGCAAGGTTTTCCTATATATTGGTGATCAAGCCCACAATTTTCGAATAGTTGCTCTTGATGGCTTTCTAAATTTATCGTAATAAATTTAATTTATTTTTATTTAAGAAGGCGTTTTTGGTAAACATGAAATTTTAACCTTTATTCTTAAAGAAGCAACTTACGAGCTAAAGTTCCAAACGTATTTAAAAAATGTCAGCTCTAAGTAATGCTCGACTATTGTATCTATGTACCTAAATTGCGTTGTCGACAGCAGTAGTCGATGGTCATGGCACCAGGGCCTTGAAGAAGTGAAAGCTCTTGAAATATCAAAGTCAGAATTGATCCTGCGTGTCACAATCTGTCAAGAGCCAGTGAACAACTTGTTACTGCTAAAACTAAAGTTGCAGATTATGGAGTTTGTAATCAATATTGACCACTTAAGTCCCAGTTAAACGAAAGGCAAAACATTTAGCTTCGCAGAAGTGTTTGAATGGTCTGTAGTCGGTCATCAACGTCAAGATTGGGAAGGGAAGGTGATTAAATTAAGAGTGGTAGAAAAAATTCTAAGATAGCTTTGTACCCCTTGGCTAGGCCCCCAATTATAGGCCAGATGTGGGTACATACCTACCATTCTTTTATAGGCATTTGAGAATATTGTGATAGGAGAGAGGTTCACAATTTGTAAGTACGTCATAAAGGCGTAATATGGGACTGGTCAACACATAGAAATCTCTGGTATAAGATATAGAATCTAATTTGTCATTGTACAGTCTATTAAATCACTACAGTTATTCTCGCTTCTCTACTTACAAGTCCGTTTATGTAGACTCTATACTATAGAGTTGCCTGCCGTTACAGTAATTATTTTTCTGAACAAGGTAAGTTTCAGGAAGTTCTTTATCTTTCATTGTGCTTCTCAAGCCTCGCGGTTAATCATACCAGGTACTAAACTATTTAGTGATCCTGTTATTACCAGGTTTTTTTCATTCAAATCTTCCTGTGCTAGCAGCCCTATTATTACCAATATCCTCCAGATTTTCTGTCGGAAATTGTGATGAGCCCTGAAAGCACTTCTCTATAATGCATACTACAAATGGTATGACCATATAGACGAAAGGCCAACCGTGTGTCAGAGCACAGAATGCCTATGCTGAGAATTGAAAATTTGAAGTATCAAATTTTAAACATTGCTTGATCAATTCACTGACAGGTAAATATTTTGAAATTATTTTCACATTAAAGGTTCTATATTTTTGTACAGTGTCTTTGCTGAAGAGACCTTATTATTTGTCTCATAAAATATTCATTTGCCTTGCTCTCTTCTTTCTTGTTACATTTTACCATCTATATTGTTAAGCAAAGTATTAGCAAATATTACATGTATCAGAGATTTAATGACCGATAAATTACAATCTAGACAAGAAACAAAAAGTAGTCTAAATTTAATTTTTCTAAATTTAGATTTTTTTCTTTCTGAATATTTTAAGAATTCCAGACAATGGTAATGAATTGCTGTTTCAATATAAAACCTTACGAAACTACGCTAAACAATGGCTGGTGTCACCATGGTATTTTAATGCACTATTGCCATGAGCCGGTTGACGTATACCCCTTACTCTTCATAACGTTACCAAGAACATCCCCTGCCAAAGGACTGTAGTTAGGCAGTAATGCTACGTTGCATGGATTACAGTAACACAGCTTGCAAACATAGGCAATGAGACATTTTTTTCTCTGGTGGAAAAAGGAGTTTTGTCTCTTAAAATCTCTCTTTGTTACGGACCTGATGGACCTTGTATTGGGTGCATTAAGAGAAACCTTGCTAAAATAGGAATGGTAATTTATTTCTTCTTTTGCCAGTTTTTTAAAATCCCAACTTAGGAAAAGATTTCAAGTATTAGATTAATAAATGAACTGGAATATCTTCTTCTCACAAAGAAAATACAAAGTTAAAACTGACATTTTAAATCCTCTCTTCTCAATGAAACTTTGTAACTTTAATGTTCTTTGAATTGATGCGGGCGGGAGGGCAGTTCTTCCTTGGTCAAATCACATAGTGCAGAGAGGCTGGTCTCCAACTGCGTTGAGCTGGATGTCGATGTCCACCGGTGGATGATTGGGATCTAATGTGGCGACTAGAAAAATAAAATGTATGTTAGCGTCGGAGTTCACCTAGTTCATTTGGTAGAGCGCACGCCGCGAAAGCGTGGGTCACGGGTTTGATCCCCGGTGGTGACATATTTTATCTTTCTCGGATGTTTTTTTCAAAATACTTAGGGACAGGGCCAAGCAATTAAAATGCTATCTTCATCCTTCAACCTTGATTTTTATCGAGTGTACTCTTAAGGATATTCATCAGAAGGGAAGAAAATCGCAAGTTCAAGCACACCATAATTTTGTTCATCAAAATAATGTTTAATTTGAAAGTAAATCTACGCTATGCTGTGAACAAGCGACAAATGACTGTCACCCTTTACTATTTCCGTGCTGAGCATTCTACTTAGGTTGCGTTGAATTTCAATGACTTGAAAATTTATGGTCCGAAGTGTATGCCACATTCTTTTTTGAGCTCCGGGATTAAATAGAGTTGACAAGAAATCTGACCAATAATTAAAAATTCATCAGCAGTAACAATTCTTCTAACTAGATTATTTTTTCTGTCTTAAGAAATATCTCTGCTGAGGTTTTACTAAATGATCAAGGGTATTTAACAACAGAGATCATATCTTTTTAATTTTGTTGGCGATTTCTGTGTCATGCTCAATTTGTACACGTAATCCTTGGTTTGTGCTAGTTCAGCACAGTGCATGCTGCGTAAAGCTTGTTGTAATTCGCGCACCGCAAAGTTAGCCGGTGCCGTTTGCCGGCCATGAAGATATTTCGCTTATATATGGAATAACTGCGTTTAATTTTAACGTAGAGCATGCGACTTAGTAGGAATATTTAGGTTCCAATTGCAAGGAGTAATTGACTTTATAAAGAACAGCCTTATGTACTGCTTTCCATTTCCTTATATTGACAAAGCTAAACTTTTAAGTTTGAAAGGTCCTTTGGCAGCTTGAAAACAGTTGTTTAGCGACGAAATGAGCTCCAACACCTAACTAAAAGGTATACCCACAATTTGTTAAGTCTAACAACACGTTTTAATTGCTTCGACTTGAACTAAGGATAGAGATAAGGAGAACAAAACACATGTGAATGAAAGGAAGCACCATGACGCACAATGCGTGTTTGATGCATGAACAAATGGACCAGTGGTAGACAAAGTGTGTGAAATCTCACCAACAAATACACAAACATAAAGATGCAAGTATTTCTGTAAGTTAATTTTATGGTTAAGATCAACATTATCCATAATTACTACAACTGCGCTAAATATATAACTATTTACATCAAAGTTTTCCCTTTTAATTTTGTCAACAATCTGCAACCAAAAATACATTCGTTCAAGTGTTGCACGTTTTACGGGCCATTAAAAAGCTACTCCCCTTGGAAAATAGCTGTTTCCCTCTCAGATATTGTAACTACTAGTTACGATCAATCATGTTAAATTTCACAATACTGTTTTAAATTTTACCAACCATTACAGCATGTAATCATTTATGTTTATTCATTTTGCCTGAGAAGTTTGTTGTGTCTCACCAGAGTTTTTCAATAGAATTTTTCAATAGTTTTTCAATTTTCTTGATCAACTGTGGTCTCACTGTTTCGTTTGGACAGTATTATTATTCTTTCAACTTCTTGCATAATTAATTTTTGTTCGATCTAAAAAGCATCCATCTGAACAAGATAACCTTTGCTCCAAACATGGTGCGTTAACGCATCTTTCTTACAATCGAGGAAGATTTGCGTCACAAATTACCAAAAATAATCAACCATTTGCCGTAAAGCAGTGCCCAAAAGGTTACTTTACAAGAAGCAGCAAGGAACGGGACAAGAAATGTATACTTTAACGCGAAGCTCAAGAGCCCTAAAGGCTCTTTCTACAGCAAGAATTCTCCAAGTCATACCACGAACATGTTTAAATGGACTTTCCTCTCTAGCAACCAAACATTACGAAAATGCAGTAGATGTACCCGCGGACCTTGCCGATGAGCATATTTTCACCGAACAGCATCTTGAGCTCCGGAAAAGTCTAAGGAAAATCATTGATCAAGATATTAACCCATACGTCGATGAATGGGAAGAGGCCAGGCAGTTTCCAGCTCATTCTGTCTTCAAGAAACTGGGAGATGCTGGTTTCTTGGGAGTAACGAAGCCAGTCGAATATGGAGGATCAGGCCTGGATTATTCATACAGTGTTGCCGTAAATGAAGAGTTAGGTAAGTATAACAACTGAACAAAAAGGCTATAATCTATATAGTAATGAGTTTGTCTGTACACTACATGAAAACATCAGCCCTCGACTTGCTGTGTATTCCAAACTTACGTCAGGGAGTTTGCTTGCCGGCACAACAGGCTAGGGGTCCTGATATCACTGTAATATTAGGTTAACAACAATGTCGTACAAAGGGGTAGAACGTTGAGCCATGGGTAGTTTATACGATATCATCTAGGAATTTTCTAGATTTAAAGAAGATATTAATTAGGCCTATTATATATATTTCGGATGACAGGATATTAAATATGCCAGGATATGACCAAAACATGCCTAAACAGCAGTAAAAGTGTTTAGCAAGACCTCCATCCCAGCCTCATAATTGCTTGAAAGCATGCCTCAACCTTCCTATTTGAGGTGAACATTACTGGTTGTCAGTAGCAGATCATTCAGGCATTACAATAATAACTAACCAACTTTCAAAAAATGGAATGCATTCAGGTCAATAACTAATCCTAAACAAGTTGCTACTACCTTCCTAAGAACATACTCCATTCATCAGTGACCAGCCATCTAAAAGTGGGGGAATGGTTGTTATATACTGGACAGCACTCTATCACAGCACAACTGATATTCCAGTAAGATGAAGGCGAGAAGTAACTGACAGAAATGTACTCTTATAACTCATAATTCTGACTGAAGTTCACATTCAAATTTACAGTTATATATACAATTATTATATTCTACATAAGGCTAATTACATCATTGCAAACTTGCTTAGTTTGCTATTCATACTTGGCCCTGGAACGTATGAGAAAGCTAAGTCACTATATCATAATGGTGACAAATGGTCATTCACAAACCACACCATTCTTTAAAATGTTTAAAATGCTAAAAAGTAAAATGTGATTATTGATAAATGTCTCAATAGACAAGCAACGATATTAAGGTAAAGGATTTCATTACAAAAGAAACATAATTTTCCATTCGCAAAGGTTGTGTTACAAGGCTAAGCTTGAAGATGTAACACCGGTTTACTACAATTTATTTAAAACATATTACTCTTCTAGTTTTTACAGCCAATGTCCTAGAGCACCATATTCAAAATTCTCATTACAGGTTGAGACTATTGGAGTTCTCATATATGTATTATGTATATGTACACATATAATTGAGTTATAAACTTTAATTTATAAATTTAATAAATTTTTCCATTTCTTTGTTTCCACAGGTGCAATTAATTGTGGCGGTATTCCTATGGCAATCAGTGTGCAGACAGACATGTGTACTCCTGCCTTGACATTATTTGGTTCTCATGAATTAAAACAGCAGTTCCTTGCACCCAGTATTGCAGGTGACATGGTTGGATGTATTGGTGTAAGTGAGGTGGGAGCAGGATCAGATGTTGCAAGCATCAAAACTAATGCAGTCAAGAAAGGAGGTAATATTTTTAAGGTTGTTTTCATTATCAGTGAATTTCTGATCCCTATGCTTCTGAAATTTATGTAACAATAAGAAAGTCGCAACTTCTTGGGCAGTTTGTAGTAATCAGAGCAAAGTAAACACCTCCAAGTTTGCTGAAAGGTTTTGTGTGTAAACTGAAACTCACTTTGTTTCTCATTTTATAACAATGTAGTACAAAAACAGAAGACCTTGGCCTTGCTTGTATCCATTCTTACCATCTCCCTTCTTTCTCAAGAGGATGCTTTGGGGCTAGAGCAAGGGATATTGCTTGACTTCTGTATTTCTTATTGTGAAAATTGAGTTTCCCAACTGGTTCATAACATACAGATGAATAATTTGCCTAAACTAATGTACCAATTATTCTTTTGTCAGACTTTTTATCTGAGTACCATTTTTGTCACAGCATTTGTTTTACTGTCATGCAAGTACAAGCTCTATTTTGCATATTCCTACATCAAAAAAGTTATGCACAGAAGTGAACTTTTCTTGTTGAATTTGTTGTTCTGTTTGGCTACCCCAAGGACAACAAGGATGGGTTTTACAGTTTTTAAAATAAACTAGAGTATAAGATAAATGTCATCAGTAAAATATCGAGCATTTGCAAAAAAGAAGTCTCAGATTTGTGGTTTGACTTGTATGCTAGGTATTGCTAGCTTCCCCTTATTTAAAGCTCAAAATTGAAGGTCAGCTTTATAAACGAGGCTAAACTCTTCACAGAGAAATGCAATATCCTGTATTTTGATTTCAGATAGCAAAAGTCATTTAAATCAGAACTATGAATGACAAAGATTCTAATGGTGCTCAAACCAAGGCAAGTTAAATGCTTACCCTTGTACAGCTGGTGATGATGTAGTTTTTCTTCAAGTCTCCCGTAGCTATTTGTCATATAGGGGCATGCTCTACCTTAAAACTTTTCTTTGTATTAACAGACTGACAAGAGTCAAACCAAAGGCACCTTTGACATTGACACAAAAAGTCAGAAATTGAAGGCTATTCCTAAGTTTTAATAAATGACCCTTGCCACAGACCATATCTTAGCCCTTGTGAACTTAATTTGCAGAGTTGCCATAAGGATATATAAGAGAAAGGTTTTTACCATTCTGCAATAAGGAAATCATTCTTTACTTAAGATAATATGTAAAAAGTGGTTCTTTATATTGGTTCTTTATATATATAGGATATAAGAATCAAACAAATTCCCAAGACCATTGTTGCTCTTCTGATACAACAATACTTTGTATATATGTATATATCAATTTTGTAATGGTCCCAATTTTGTGTAGGAAAACATATTAATGCATAAAAATTTGTAATGTATATTTTATTCAGATATTGACAGAAATAGCTGTGTCATGGGAAATGCAAACTCAGGTAAAGGCTAGCAAGCTTCAAGCTGAAAACTCCTTTTTGTGTTAGTATGAGTTTTATCATGTTTGCAATTGGAACGTAGTCTGAAACCAACAACACAACCACATCACAAAGTGGACTTGTAACATTAAAATTGCTTCATTTTATTCATTTTGCAGATGATTATGTCATAAATGGAGGCAAGATGTGGACTACGAATGGAGCGCAAGCAGATTGGATGTGCATTCTAGCCAACACCTCGGAAGGGGCTCATCATAAGAACAAATCGTTGATCATCGTTCCAATGGATGCTCCTGGGGTGACTGTAGCAAAGAAGTTGAATAAACTTGGAATGTGGTCATCAGACACAGTGCAGACATACTTTGAAGATGTCCGTGTACCACAGAAATATTGTATTGGTCAAGAAGGGAAAGGATTTATGTACCAGATGATCCAGTTTCAAGAGGAGAGACTAGCAGCAGGAGCACTAAGTAAGTTAAGTTAAAGTTGATTGGGAAGAAGGTAACATTTTATTGTAGTAATTAGGAAGTATAAAGGTATCACAGTATTTTAATCACCAGCAGTGGCAGTCGCTCCATTGGGGTTAGTGGGCTCAGTCTCACCCAAGATTTTCAAAACAAACTGAAATATTTTGAGTTGTCATGATCTCAATATTTATGTCAGTAAATCTTCCTAATCTTGAGGCTTCATAACTTTACCTCATTATTGCCTATCTGTCTTCTTGCAACAAAGAAATGGGTCTTCGCAACGGGATTCAAATGTTTTGGGCTAGCCCCAAATAAAAACCAATTAATCAATCAAATGCTGTGTAAGTCATGGCTATTCAAAACTTTGCAGTCCAACGAATGCTTAATTCCAAGTCATGAATGGATAATGCTGACATACTTTTGAATATTCAGAATCATTTGAGTTTTCTTGAACTTTCATTATTAAGCCATGTACAAACAGGCTCCACTTTCAACTAGACTTTACTCTACTTTGTAAAACGTTGTATAGCGAAGTCAAGCCATTTTGAGTATTGGGTGTACAAAAGGGCTTGATTTTCTCGTTGACTTTTCACTAGACTTTAAACTCCTTCCCAGGACTTTCTTTTCTTATCTGGCAAGATGTGTTTTTGAATATAATTATTCAGCATGTGTAGGTGGTGTTAATAGAACTGTCGGGATATACTGAGATGTCTGTGTTCTCAAATAGGTTCACTGAGCATGCTTGTACTCGACTTTTTTCCAGTGGGTGTACAAATGGACTCGACAAGACTGTACAAGACTTAGAACAACAGATTTGTAGAGAGGGCCTGCTCAACAAAGTTTTAACGTGTTCAAATATTGCTAGACTATGCTATACAATGCTCACAACCCTTGACTTCTCTATACAAGGTGTACAAATTAGCTTGACTTTTGATTCAACAAAAATTGGCTGAACTTGAGGAAAAAGTCAAGCCCGTTTTTATAGGGCTTTACTCTTTGGTTTTGATATATAATATAATACTTTGGGATACCTAGGATGTGGATTAGTTTTGGATTGGTACATATGGGGATTGTATTGCTACATTGGGTTTTGCACAAGTATGTTTTCAAGGGGATAATTGGCTTAAACATGGGGTGGGGGCAAAGCAAGATAATTTTACTTGTGGGCCCTTTATTTCCTAGGTTCCCCACACATCCAGGTGTAAGGAGGGTGCATACGCATATAGGAATTAGAATAGGGATAATTTGAAAAAAGAATATTGTAAAGTAGGCCTCCAACTTCTACTCTAAATGTACACCAATATCTGTTTCATTTTCAGCTTTAATTCTGTTGGAAAAGGCAATCAACGAAACTGCTAAGTATTGTGCACAAAGAAAGATATTTGGAAAACCAGTCCTGGATAACCAAGTGGTTCATTTTCGACTGGCAGAGCTTCAAACTGAAGTTGAGTTACTGCGATCACTGCTGTACAGGGCAACAGGTAAGGAAGCCATGGACTGATTGAGCCCTTTTTCATAAATTTAAAGTTTTTTAAAGTATTGCTTAACAATTGTAATGAAGTGAAATGTTAAAAAATGAAAGTGCAAAGAAGAGGTGAAAATAAAATAAAATTGACAATACCGTGATTCCTCAAATAAGCCCCCACTGTCTAATGGGGGGGGGTATTTGATTTTAATACAAACAATGCAGTTTCTTCTTAACTATCAAACTTCCTACTCAAAGTTAAAGTTTATTACTCAAACTTTTCAAAGTTATCACTCAGTTGCACAAAATATGACAGTTTGCACTATTTTAAGATATTAATCAAACTGGATGAAAGGTGATCATAAGTTTATAGAATAACTTTGGAGATTGTTTGTTATTTAAGTAAATACTGTTCATCTTATTTTTTGACCAACTTTCTTCTTGTTTTTTCAACGTACTTATAATTAGATATCACCACGAAAACAACTGACCATTTTTGGCAGATACAAAATAAGCCCCTCCCCCCGAATACCCCCCCAATCTAAAATATTTTTTGCAAAACAAGCCCCTGGGTGCTTAATTTAGGACATAGGGTAGTTGGCTTAATTTGTTTTAGATCAGGGTTATGCAACATCATCAGCTTTTCAGAGTAAATGTTGTTCTTTAGAGTTATTACTCTTGGGCGCCTAATAGACGTTCCTCCCCTACTAATTAATTTTTCAAAAATTTTCCACCCAGGACATTCTTATTCCACCCCACCCCCTTGCCTATTAATTTTTCCATAATCTCCCACCCATGACAATCTTTTGAGGAGGTACTTTGGTGGGCAAGTAGAGAATGTCTTGATCAAAATATAAAAAGCACAGTTTAAAAAGGTGTAGGTGGCCTTTTACGAGGCTCGAAGAAGTGTGAAGACGCACATTACACATGTTAGCAATAATACTGTCATTGAGCAGTATGAATTGCAGTTTCTGTTTTAAATATATAGATGTTATATAATTAACTTAGTTGATATATTTTTTGAATTCAATTTAGGTATGCTCACAAAATATCACTCACCATTCAAATGATTTTGGCCAGTATTACAGAAACAGCTGCAAAATGATGCCATGATATAGTGACTTGCAAGCAGACTTCAGTTATAACACATCTTTTCTACTTAGAGAATCTATGTAGTATAACAATGTAGGCCTATTACCTTACAAAAAGTACTGGTTGTTCTTTAGCCTTCGTGCATCTGTGGTATTTGTATCCTAACTCTGTAATTAAGGCTTTACAATGGCCACTAAATGATGAAGGAAACCTTTTTGGTGTATTTTGGGGTCTTTTCAGACTATAAAAGCATGGTGAAAATCCACATTCCCTGTCTGATATGAGATGTACCCACAATCAACTTTTACATTTTCTCCTGCCTAGTATGAGACCCATAAGAGCAATAACATTGTCTCCATCTGTGGAATACA
Organism: Alatinidae sp. Z8VKAUB7J3; assembly: GCA_010016025.2. NCBI lineage: Eukaryota > Metazoa > Cnidaria > Cubozoa > Carybdeida > Alatinidae > Alatinidae sp. Z8VKAUB7J3. Next base: position 115,096,515 of record JAAAKM020006971.1, read on the forward strand.
TGTTTCTACTGAGCAGGTATTTTTCAAACATTCGATGTGACAGTTTCCACTTTACTGTGAAATCACAGTTCTACATGGCCTTTCTTTGCTGTGCAAGCTCCTTAAGAGCAATATATATGTACTCAGAGATGAGATGGGCTTTTGTGGTGCCAATGAGGATCTATCAGGTATACATGATTCAGGTTTTAATTGGGCAATTGTAAATAATGGTGCCTTAAAATGGCAGGTGCAGAAGGTGATGCCAATACTATACAATGGGGGCAGCTCTTCACACATAATGCTGACAAGTGATGACTTTTGAATAGATGTACATGGAGCTCTTATCAATATGTCTACATGAGGGCTGTTAATATGCAAGGGCTGTGAGGTCTGTTAGAATAGTTGTAACTGGTCTTACTGTAGTTCGTATGGAACTTAAAGCAGCTTAAATTCATAGGACTTATTTTCATTTAAATCTATGTAAGCTCTAGAATCTTATCATCAAGAACTGTATTTTAGTTTCAATGATGTTTCAACATACCACTATATGGTTTAGAGTCAATCATTGATAAAATTCAAATTTTGAAAGATATTTCCTTGTGGGGAGTGGAACTAAAACACATGAACTTCTTTTAGGCCTTTTTTAGGCATTTATAAATGTGGATGCCACTCAATGGCGATTACCTTAAAGAATAGCAGAGATAAGAACTTGGACTGGCGTAATACATAACTCATATGTATTAGTGACATCTTAACGCGTGTACCTTTCAATGTCTAACAGTTTGTAAACATCCATTAATCTCCACTATTACACAGAAAGCCCTGTTCAATACATCCTTCGTGTCTGAATACATACTATTGTCATTAGGGTCCTTTTCATACAAATATAGGCCGCGAATCTGTAGCCTACAAATCCTACCAAATGTCCCGTCAACATACAACAAATCAATGACATGTCAACATTGACACTCTTTCGATGGTTGCAAAAGCTTCCGCTTTTTCGTGCTGAAAGATGGCTTTTTGGGAGCTTTTATTTTCCTATTGCATCTTTCATGATATATTGCAGTTATAAATTAACTTTGAGTTTCTAGAATCGGGGTAATGTCCCTTCTACAAATTTGATATTTAACGATCGAAAGGCAAGCAAGATTATGCTACAGGGAATACGAAAAACAATTTTTTCCCAGATTTTAATACCTTTTTTTGACCAGTGTAAGACATTTTTGTCGATGACCCTGACATCTTTTTAATTTCAAGAGACGTCATGATTCAAAGACCTTTCAGCTTTACAACAAGACCTTCCAGTATCTCTGAATCCATAACGACGACAGCTGGTTATACTACTTGAGTATCAAAAAACTTGAGGACCTGTAGTCGCTTCTCGACTTCAGTTACCATGGCTTGCGAACACAAGTCACGATACTGAAGCAAACAAATAATAACCATTAAATACAAAACAAACAGAATGCTTACAAGAATAGAAAAGAAAGCGATTAAAAACAAGTTTGGAGCAGATAAACCCTGTATCTTTACGCTAACTTATTCAGGATCTACCGAGGTTTGAGAGAGGGAAAACAAGAGCCAGAATCGACGGAATACTTTGCTGGCATTAGAAAGTACACGCAATAAATCAATAAACAGAAAAGCCTTATTCCAGGAAGAAATATTTACATGGAGGGGCAGTTGATCTTGCACATGGCCCTGCGAAAAAGAAATGTCAGCTGTAGAACTTACTTATATCGGGAAGTTCTCTTTCGTAATGTGCACTCGTTCATACGATTTCTACTTCTACGTATGTGTTAAAATTCCATTATAAGTTTCCAAATCGCCTATAACCCTGAAGATCTAGAAGAAAGTTAGGAATTACCTTTACAATCCCACCATCCTGTTTCCTGCAGCAACCAGTTGCACCGTTATGGACATGAAGGCAGAAACCGAAACATTGTGTTTCGCGGCGGAAAACAAAGGATCTGGGCTCCATTCGGAAATGGTCTGATTGTTGTATCTGTTGGAAACTAGACAATCAATTTTTTAACGAAAACCGACGGGGGATAACCAAACAAATTCTTCCAATACAGTTGAAGAGCTGACTGATGCCAAAATAATTCAGAAGCAGTGAAAGAAATACCAAAAGTTCAGAAAGTAAAATTTGAGCATTTATACTGTTATCGTGAGTTCAAGTAAATCATTAATTGACACGAATTTTAAGTTACAGATTATTCACTTTGTCGTTTTAAGTTAACACTTTAACCCCCTCCAAAAACAATTGACAAACTCGAAAGCGGAGGTTTCGATTCATGATACGTCTCAAATCATTGCGCAACAGGAAGAAAAAATACACAATATTTTGCAAAAGTAACTCGATTTTCAGGATCAGGGCTAAGGTTGCGAAGGGTATGATACACTTTCAAGGCTAAAGTTGCTGAACAGGCTGCTAAGGTTATTTTTTTCTCTGTGATACCAAATCATGAAATCACCTAAAAAATTCACACACGTCCACACATTGCCAAAACTAAAGTAATAAGGTATTTGTTTCAGAAAAATCGGAGAAGAATTCTTCTGTCCTTATTTTTAAGAATATTTGTAATTTTTTTCTGCGAAAAAGGTTGCTAACTAACTGTCAGGGCTGTGGGTTGCTAAGCAAGTTCCTAAATTTTTTTTCTAATTTGTGGGCTGAAGCCCTAGCAACTGGGTTGCTTGTATAAAAAATGTGTAGCCTACCTGCCCAGTTTGCCACTGACAGTTCCGCGTGCTCCCACAACAACTGCCTTGTGACATCATGTGTGATGTGAAATCCAAGGCAGTTTTCTAACCGCGATGAAGGCAGGTTCCACGGCTGTCATTTTAGTAGGTCTGTTACTCCATCCCCTTTTCTGGCATTAACTGCGAGAAAATCGTCTTCTATGCAGCCGTCTAATTTCATCTTGCTCTCCCTCTGTTCTGCTAATTTACAACTACTACATTTTCTGTACATAAAGCTGGACAACTCTCAGCATATAGGTCTGTAGGTGTATATTACTATCCCTCATGGAACTGGTGTGCCGCGATGCAGTAGCTGCGAAGCAGTCTTACCTATACCAAAAATTGCCTCGACAAAACCAAGTCCGTTCTGTCCCTTTCGAATTTATTCTTTTAAGTACTCTCAAACGAGAAAAGATTTTTTTCGGGAATAGTAAACTGATCCACTTCAACTTGCGACGTTTTAGCTCTGTGCTTTCAATGGCATGCTACATGGAGGTACTGCTATTGCTGGGGCATGGGGCCAGGTTTCTTATCGCACAATCCTGAGATTACGTAGGACTTTTGTAGAGTAGGCTTATCAACAAGGGCTGTCATGCATCTTGTGCTTATCAAAGAACCTCCCCCAAAGCAACATAAAAAAGTGTCTTCTTTGTAGACTAGGTAGCGGTGGATCCAACGTGGAGACCATCCTGACAATGGCTTCCCAACTAAGGATTTTCCATGGATTTTGCCATTTCAATTCTAAATAAATATAGGCCAATTGGGTAGTTTGGTTGGATTCAAAATGTTAAATAGGAACGATTACAATGAAGACGTATGTGACTGAGGGACTATGGCAGTGGAAAGCACATACAATCCACCTTGTCCAGTAATGAAATTGGCCTATTTAAAATTGCCCCTTCGTCAATAACCAATGCGTGTATCCAACACTGCTGGGAGCTAAGTCAAGGTCATCCGACAAAATGTAATTACTACAATTCCGACATTCTATTTAAAACTTTTACTTACTTTTACTCCAGTACTACATTCACTGTCTGAACAACACTATGCAAAAATATAGCCATAACGAGTCCTAAAATCTATCTGACCGCAGTTATTTTATTATCACGCGAAAATTCTGGTTTAACATACAACCAGGAGTCTGTAATTGGCTGCCTCGAGGTACCTGGCCGACATTTTCTGTGAAAAACCATCTGGTAAAGGCTGGTAGATACGTGTTATTGATATTGATGAATATCCACTAGTCTTAAGCAATGAAAATTCCACTCAGTGATGGTACCGGGTCTGTGGAATCATTCACGTGGTCATAAACAATATCTCATATTCACTGATATCGCTTTTAAGAAAAAAAAAGCACCATACGGGACAAGCTCCTACTTGTATTCAACTTGTGCACCATGAGCCTGTGACAGAGCAAATCTAAGGTCTGTGCCACATAAAAGATGAAACTGGAGGGGTTGGGAGCGGAAGCTACTCATCAAGCACAGCTTTGAGATGGGAATCGGCGGTCCTGTAAGGTTTCAATGATATTCACGTGCAAAACGTTCCTTTTAACAGTAAATAAGGGGATATGATTAAGGTTAATTAGGAAGACTGGCCAGTGTGAACCCTATCAACGTCAAATGAATCTTGAGTTATAGACTGAAGGATGTAGATATGTAAATTCAAGCACCAAGGAAGGCCTGTAGATGTAAACATAAATAACCTTTTGAGTCTGTATATTGATATCCAAAATAGTAGAACAGTCCCCTTTTGAATGATAACATCTTCCTCTTGCCGGTGGTATAATGGTGATACTCAGCGATTAACACAATCACATGTCTTCATGAACATAACCCAGTTTAGTTACGTGTTCCTTAGAAAAACACGCAATGCTATTTCACAGGAAGCCCGCTTCATAAAAACACACAACGCCTAACACTTTTTCACAGAGTCTTTGATCCAATGCTAAGAAACCTGATGTAGGAGACTTCCGCATTATCCCTTTGAATTTTTTGGACGAAGAACAAAGAGCAATAGTATAAATCAACATTACGAGGAATTTCTCAATCAGGGATGACGAATTCTTACTACACACTGATGTCACAATGGATGCGAAAGCTTATCTATCAATTACTTTTAATTGGGCTTCGCGCTTAAGGATGGAGGAGACTGGAATCTACGAATGTACAAAGTTTCTCAGAGCCACACGTCAAGCTCAACGAATTCCTTTACGTAGACTATATTCTCCTTGGAATCCTAGGTATAAATGTGTTCGGACCGTCAACCAACACGGATAAATTACTTGCATAGTTTGAAAGCTTGCTCTCTAAGTAGGGATCCTGGAATAAAGGGGCAGGGGTAATAGACTTTGCTTCCATTGACTTTTTGTGAGAAGCAGCTAAAAGTACAATTTCACAGATATGAAATATTAACAAATATGCACAGCATGGCCCCTTGCCCCCTGGAAAGCATTACCTACAAAGGGATGTTGAAAACTTGTGATGTGAGTTGCCTTTGTTTGTTTAACCGTCTAAAAGGATGTGCGTATACTAGAATATTCCTATCAAATCTGATGAAGGGAGGGGGGGTGGGGGGAAGTAGCAGCTGACAATGGGTCTTTTGGAGCTGACAGGATCCTTTCCCGGAAATAAGTGTGTACACCCCTGTTAGTTGTTGGACCAAATGTATACTTATCAAATCTACAATAAGTTTTCATCATCAGTAAATTGTCTGTCTCTTGATTGCCTTCACTACAGACGACATAGAAGTTTTATCCTAAAGTATACCGTTACATTCAGAAAACTTACGAAACGAAAATATCGTAGATGACAGGGATCCTCGAGAAATTGGATAGTGCTCAAGGATTTATCCACACAGACCATAAAACTCGAGTATTTGTGTTTACTTTGGCGAATTTAGACTTAAACAGTGAAACACACTACCATTATATTTCATCTACCTAGTTTCACAGTACCATTTTATCTCCCACGTGAGACCATCGTATCCAGCTCTACAAAATTATGAAGGCCAGCATTACTGAAATATGCAAGATGGGCATACATGACGCCCATCATACATACATACATTAAATCAAAACCCTAATATAATGCATGGAAATTAGATTTAGCTGAAAATTTATAATGGTATTTCGTAACGTTTAATAGGCTGTGTACTGGCCAGCTGACAGTCCCTTCTGGTCAAGCCATATTGCGCAGAGACGCTGGTCTCCTATTGCGTTAAGCTGAGCGTTTTCGGCAATCTCTCAATCAAAGACCCCTGATGAGAAGTGAGCCCGACATTGAAACTACCCTAAATAAACAGAAAAACCACCAAACACGCTAACTAATAAATAAAGGGCAGCTGGGGCGTCCAAGGGCGACACCCCTCAATTTGTTTTAAAGGCTTTAAAGTTTATTTGCAAGCTCAAACAGGATCTTCTGTTACTTATAGTATTTACCATGATTCATTTCTTTTGGATTCCATTTAGGGTTATTCCATCCCAAATCAACAAGCAAAAGAAGATTTTGGCACCCTACATCACAGATTTTCTTCAAACTTTCATAGCAAGCAGAGATACTTGAGATATGTTGAAATCCAAAATTGAAGTGTAAAATACCTAGCGGTTCTGGATTCATGAGTGACTAAAATTTTGACTTTAGGTACCCAAAATTTATAGCCATGGCCATTTTGGATTTGCTCTTTGGAAAAGCACTTCATTTAATTGCTGTGTAAAATGCTATGATCCATAAATTGAGATGAAACTCTCTCAGGTAGACCACGTTTTGTGTGATGATTTCAAAATAGAAATAGAAATGTCACAAAATGTAACCATGGACCCCTAGTTGTCCTTTACTTCCAACCACCCCAGATAATATTTATCTGTTCATGTGGGTCAGACTGCCAAATTAGAATTTCTGTCAGGATCAAAATCAGTTCTACTAAAGGTTGTGAATAGTTCATTATTCAAGGCATTTCCTAAACTTCCATGAAAAGAGCCTGACAAAACTTACCCAGGCAGTTTGGTAGCAAGTAACTGTATACTACATTTACATTCACTCAACCTACTAGTCGTTTAATGTTCAGAATTCATATGGGTGGATAGAATGCCTGCTCATTATATATTTTTGGTTTAATTCTTTACTCCAGTCTACTCTATTGTTAGTGCCATCACTACTCACGTTTAACAACTTCATGCACATCAATCACATCACAAACCCTTTTACATGGTTGGCCTCTTGCTTGAGTGTTGTCAATGTAGTGCAGTGCTTCTTATTCTTAAACCATATTTTTAAATTGGTCAATCACCTTATCAGAATTCCTCTGGTATATTTTTTGCCTCAGCTAATTCTATTCAGTACTTTAATGTGGGATGATGCTGGTAGTAGGGGGAAAGTTAATGAGTGAGTTGCAGATATCAGGGTAGCCTATTACATGCATTTGGATTGCCTAAGTATTGCTGTAATAATTAAAATCTTATCCTTTTTCTTGTATGGAACCTGTCACTTCCATACAAGAATGTGTCTTGGCAGTCAAGGGGTGATGGCTATGAAAGTTTGGTAATCATTGAATTATAGTCACAAGACGAAATAATCTGAATAATCCACTCGGTTCTCGTCTGCTGTACTTTCAGCTTATTTTAATCTCTGCTGGTTAGTGCCTTTGTCAGACTGTATATTACAGTGCTATAATGCACTCACTGACTATTCAAAATTGAGTCAAATTAAAAAATAAGTATCTCATGATCAAACGTATGACCAAGGGTGGAATTAACAGATCATGTTATCAATTTATTTGCAATGGGTTTTGCTATAATCAGAAATTTTGTTTACCTGACGAAGATGCTGATTAAAATTTCAGCCAAGTTGTGGCAAAAATAAGCAATGGCAAATAACATTGATGAGAACATATCATTGATGCCAGTTAAATCAAAAGAGAAATCGCTGCTCCAACAACTTCAACACCATATGGAGTGCGTAAATGATAATATGGGGATGCAAATTTCAAATTTTTCATGCTGGAAAAGTCATTCATCTTCAAATATTTGGTGATCGTGCTTCCTTCCTTAATTAAACCCTTGATGGGACAAACTGATTTGTTAATTGTTTACCGGTACCTAGTTTCATAAAATTATTAAAAGTCTGGTGATAATGTATGCCATTTCTCCGACAGAACTGTAGTAATTAAGATTGTTTGTTGCTTCCGTTGCTTCTGCAGATGGTTAGAACCTTGGTTAGTAATGGTGCAAATCTGATATGGGAGCATTCTTTATCAGACATAGGACAAATGAAAACTGTGATAAGAAAACCAAACCCCAAAGACCCAGTACAGTAAGTATATTATACTGTTGTAAGGGCTTGGTTATATTTTATTTGTTGGGTAACAGTTCATCGAAGATCAAATACTGCAGTAAATTATATCTAGTATTCAGGTATTGAATGTCAAATCCAGTTTTATTATACTTGCCCTTAAGCCAACTTGTAAGCTTAGTTAGGGACTCATCTTTCTCGTTACCTTAAGTTGTTTCCACCATCGAAAGTGAATTAACTTTACACATCACATCTGATAAATAACAGACGCTTGCTTTAGATGTTACTGATGTAGTACCATTAGTCCAAATTGAAAGGCATAAAGAGAAACAGAGGACTTTGATTTCAGATGTGTTTTATTAACAGCATTGGTATTACGTTAATATGTATGTACCCTACTTTTTGTTTCTGCAGCCCAATCAAATCAAATTTTATAAAAGCAAAATACCAGATGCTGGCATTTGTTCATAGACTTCCTGTATCAGATGACAGTTTGTCTGCATCTGATCTTAGCAAGGTAAGTGCTGTGTGCTACTAAGTGTATCTTTCATTTAGTGCATGCTACTGTTTTAGAGGTGGGGATAGATATAACCAACTCATCAGCAACACTTCTGAATAATACTATTCTTAGTCCTCTTTCTTACCATATTTTTGTTAATCCAGTATCATCCTGCATTTTCTGGTTATTTATTTATATTTGCGTTATATTCAGACGCCAACAGACAGGGAGATGACAATTAGTTATACGTAACTTAACCCTTGGTCTAAAATTTTTGTGGGAAGAATTGTCAATATTAGCTTGTTTTGCTTTTATGTTGTAATGCAACTGGCTTGGTTGATGCACTCTGAACTGATTTCTTCAATTCAGTACAACATGCTAGCTACCTAGCTGTTGCAAAGTGAACTTAGTAGAATTGAGTAAACTAAGCTGCAATTTTGATATCTGCTAGGTCTTACTCCATCACATATCAACTAAACTGTACTAATACTATAAAGTCTCTTTTGTCGATAAACAGAAAAACGATACCGCCCCTCGTTTTTAGTAATTCAGACTTAGCATATCTGAGGACTACTGCATTTCTAATGGACAGCTATGACTATCCGCTGAAATTTTTAATTTACAATCATTTTGTCGAAAATCCTTCGTAAAATGCCCTAGTGAAAGAGCAGAAACTCGAGCAACTAAAATTGGCAAATAGCTGACCGGAAGTTCGGAAACTGCGAAATGATGTAAAACACCGGATCTATAAATACTTACGAAGATTATAGGCATGCATTTCACTGTTTCTGCTTATGCTAGTAACGAAAAAACGCCATTTTGCGCTTTTTCTAGCACCTTTTTAGCAATTAATACCAAAATTATCATGTTTATCGACTTCTTGTCGTAATATGCTAACTATTGAGATTAGAGTAATCTGCATACAAAGATATACTAAAGTATGTAGGTAGGTTCTATATCGTATTTATGTGTTTTTGTGAAGGAGTTTTAGTGACTTTGAAACGATTTTAGGCTCTTAAACTTAAGTAAGACTCGAGAAATTGTTATCAGTCAAAATGCAATTGCTTTCGAGAGAGTTTACCGTTATCTCATCTTTGTTTCTTATAAAGTAATAAATATTTAGCCAATTTTGCTAGGAGAGCATAATCTAAGTCCGGTTTACTGCGCACAGTATAATACAGTACACAGCTGACATTGCCTCTAAAGTACAAGAGAAAGTAACTATCTTTATATCTTGCATATTTGAATATGCAACTGGCTTTTGTTCCTACATGGCGGTTTTCTTTGGAAGAGGGTCGTTGTATTGCCGCCCACTTTCATTGTTACACGTTGTAGTAGTGTACAGACCGACAAACAACCCACAACATGTATGCAATATGAAGCTGTGTTTCGGGCTGTTAAACGTGGATGCAGATAGTTTAGTCACCTCCTTTGCATATCCTCCACTTTGGGGACCTCCCACCCTTATTTATGGGCATATAAGAACTACCCATCTTTTAATTAGCTGTATTGATATTTTGTTCCTGTCTTTCAATTTTTAGCAATTATATTCAGCAGTGAGAACGGGTAACTTGGAGACTTCGTTGCGACTAATTTCTCTTGGTGCACAAGCAAATTTCTTTCATTCGGTAAGTGTTGCGTAAGTTATAATACGCTGGAATTGACTACCCCCGGATGTGTCCGCCAAAATATTAAAGTTTTAGGCTTGTCTCGTCACTCCTGTCTTCCCCGTACGTTCACGGGCGCATTTAGTGTTTCGTTTGTGCTTGTTTTGTGGAGTGAAGTTGTTGGTAGCGTGTTTCTAGATTACTTCCTGTTGAATTGCGATGGAAGCAATGCCCCTCGTTCAAATTGCATTTTTTGTAGTTGTGAACTCCCGTTTACATTTGATCGAACTCGAAACATATCTGGTCAGTAGACTGATTATATTGAACTTCTGCAAATATATTGTAGATTATACGCTATGATGTAGCGTGGGTTCAGAATAACTTCTCCTTGCACGTTCCCCACGTACTCTGTCCCGGCGATAAGAGAATGATGATGCTAAGTGTGGCTTCCGTCTCAGTTTTCTTTTTATTTTCTGTGACGCTTCATAAAGTCACGATTACTGTTGGAAATTCGGAAATTCGAGGCCCTATTACCAAAGTCCCCTTTTGTGACGCTGGTTGCTCCTCATTTCAACTAATTGATTAGAGAATGTCGAAAAATGTTCTTTTTCCACAGTTACTCTCTTTTTAAGATTTTGCACTATTCACTGCTAAATATGCCGCAAAAATTTGTCCTGTGATGTAGTGGAGGTCATTTTTTGAAATATGAAATCAAAGTAGTCATGTGTCTTGCACATGACTATTCGAAGACATAAACTTGTTTCTGTTTTCGAACTATTTTGAAGCTTTCGACTATAAGGTAGATGTTTCAGACGTATAGTTTTCTGATAGGCGTTTGTAAGTTCTCCGTAGAAAGATGCCGTTCAGTATAGCGTTCGTAATTACTTCTGAAATACAGATGCACAATGAAAGGAGCAAGTCTATAAGTCCCTAAATGGTATTGAGAAACAGAAAAAATAGTTTCTAGTTTATGAATTACTATTCCCTGGTTCGTTTCTTTTCTCTATATATCGTCGAGAAGAGAGGATTTGAAATGGCAGTTTTGAAAAGAACACTAGAAAAATAGAAAATATGTCACCACCGGGGGTCTCTAATTGCGTTGAGGTAGATGTCGATGTCTACCGGTGGATGATTGGGAGCTAATTTGACGACTAGAGGAATAGAGTATGTTAGCATTGGAGGTCGCCTAGGTCAGTTGGTAGAGCACACACCGCGAAAGCGTGGGCCACGGGTTCGATCCCTGATGGTGACACATTTTCTGTTTCTCTAGTGTTCTTTTCAAAACTAGTCTCTTTTTATGTTTTTATGTGTGACCCCATTCTTGTCGTAAACTGTTGCGTGGTGCAGTTTCGTAATGTTAATGGGATTTTATGGCCACTTTTGTTTGTCATTTTAATGCACCAATTATTCCAGGTATCTTAAGAATGTCAATGTTGGTTTTTTGTCTTTGAAAAGGAAAAAGGAAATACACCACTTCATGCAGCTGCGCAGCTTGGACAGGAGGGGCAGATAGAATTATTAGTAGTGCATGGTGCGGACCCAAGTGCCTTAGACGCAAATGGTAGAACAGCAGCGGAGGTCGCCATGTAAGTCAAGTCCTAGCATTTATTGTTAGATGCACGATAACTAAACCTATACTGTACATCAATTCATGCGCCGCAACATGCCATTCTGATTACAAATTTCATGTTATTGCTTGAAAATATTTAACTAGTTAGCTCTGAATCATGCCATGTTACTCTGTAGTATATGGGGATTGTGCAAACTCATGTACATACTTTCAGGGGACGCAGAAGGACCTTTAAAGCAAATTAGAAGTTCTATTTTTAAAGGATTGAAGTTGGCATCGGATCGCCTGTGTGGTAGCGTCGAGCTAGTTGTACTACTACGAATACCTATACTTCACAATAGCGTGAATTCCGACGATCCATTGCAGCACCAGATGGAAACGTTTGGAACGCTATTGTGAAGAACATCATGGAGAGCAATCTCTGAAGATATGAAGATGATGATGATGCGTATGGAATCCGCAAAACGTCAAGAATTTACCTTTTTAGTACATTCAAAGGATTAAGCGGTGACTCGAGGGGGTAAGGGGTACTGCCCCCTGAGTTTTACCAGGTTGTTGCTTAATGTCGCAATACTTGTGGTTTGCCTTCTCTCACAAGCTGGGTTAATGTATATGAGTATGCCGTATTTCATCCAAATAAACGCCGCCCTCCGATAAACGCGGCACTTCTAACCAATCATTTGTAATAAATACCGGCCTCTGATAAACGCCGCCCCCTAATAAACGCCGGATCTAGAAGAGTAGCGTTCGTTAGAAAACAAACTAAACAAGAAACGACTAACAGTTTATACGAGTTCCACATGTTTACTATCAACAAATTCTGCTTTTCCGCTTTAATAGTTGTCATGAAGAATTTTTTCGTGAATTTTCATTTGATTTTTGATTTTAAATTTGTAATAAACGCCTCCCTCTATTAAATGCCGCACCCAAAAACTGGGTTTGTAATAGACGTCGCGGCCTTTATTAGAAGAACTACAGTATTCATCTTAGTTACAGCTTTAACACTGGTATTGGCAAACAGCAGAGTGAGGGCTACCCCAGCTCTTTAGAAATAATCACCAATGACAATTGTAATAATAATCTTCGCTTACACGTGATTATCTAAATTGTATAACAATGAGAAGAAAAAAAAACACCCGAAGTTAAAAAAAAAATTATATAATTATCGGTTTTACGCCTTGTACTCCCCTTAACGGGGGCTAGGGCGTTACAGATATGTATAGGACTTTTTGCTGAAGCATAGAGCACTTTAAGATCGGATGCCCTTCCTGTCGTCACCAATGGTCCTTCGGGGAATAGAACCCGTATCCTCTAGCGTAGAAGGCAAATGAACTGTCCAGTGGACCACGGCGGCATAATTAATTAGCTATTTCGTATTTGGTATTTTTGTGATCTTGTCTGTTAACCAACACTCGTTCTGTCACAATTTGTTTTTACAATCCCGTTTTAGCAGTTAAGTACTTTAACTTTATACGTGAATGAACTAAAAGCAAAGAGTCACAAACTAATTCCCTGTTTAATCTGAATAATTTTTATTCTTAATAATACCACTGCTATGTATTTACCTCTTCCAACAATGGATTTGATGATTAGAATTTATTCAAATAAATTAACAGAAACAATTGTATCCTGCAATTCCTTCACCTGAAATATGTAGTGTGCATATGTAAACAAAATTTTCAGGCAAACACTTACCGTTATCCTTCTTTTATTCATTCCTGTTTTCGATGCTATTACAGTTGTCTCTCTTTATATTATTATAACTATATGTGCGCGTACTTGCTGGTACATTATCATTAACTGACGATTATGGTTAGGATCACTTATCAAGTGCAAAAACGTCTGGTTAAGCTTCTGTTTAAACTCCCAAGTGAAAATATGCAAGCAAGGGACTTAAAAACTCTGGCTGTTGAGTTTTCTACTATTAACATATTTTAAACGGAAACTAGATAATGAAAAACAACGGTTATATGTACTGAAGAACTTTACCAAGTAACACTGTCGACACTTGGTTTTGTGTTTTTACGCCATTATCTCTTTCCACGCATAAGAAAAGTTATTTTTGGAAACCAAAAGAGTGATCTTTAGAGTCCCAGCAGAGATTCTGTTCTAGCCGAGACATGCTTATCTTTACTGTACGTCATTATCGATACAGTCTACCGATTGCAACTGCTAGTGACATATTTAAGTGAAGAAACTTGTACATAAATTTCTATAGTCAAAGATGTGACTCCTACGAATTCAGATACACGATTAACAGAAAATTTTAAAGCTCCAATTGTAAATATTTCATGTGAATTTGGACTTATAATGACTAACAAAATTATCTTTAATAGTTCCCAAATTTTATTAATTGGTATTGACGTTGAATAAAATAGCCTCACAAAGTTAATATCAACCCCGAAGTGCATTCCATTAAGATTTGCTTGCAATGAACAAGATAATGTATTAGTTTACTTAATTAAATTGTTCAACAAGGTCATACTAAGTAAATTTCTCATTATGAGGGGTCTTAGCCGCGGTAGGAGTATTTGGCTTATTATAGAACAAAACACCGTAGATGCAAAGAGGCAAACAATTTGTTAAGTTATTTGTTTACGTTTTATTTCTCTATTGTAGTCTTATTTATTCCTTTCAGTTTTAGATATTTGCTTTAGTTATTTGTTAAAGCTTTAGTTATATGTTTTAGTTATTTATTTTAGTTATTTTTTAAAGTTTTAGTTGCTTGTTAAAGTTTTAATTATTTATTTTAGTTATTTGTCAAAGTTTCAGTTATTTGTTTTTGTTTAATTTTTTTATTTCCATCTCGATTTGTTTCAATTGACAGAACGATCAGAGAGGAACTAATTATAATCAGCTATTAAATATGTAGGAAGTAGCGTATGCTCTCAATGGCCTAAAATTCTGACATATCGACAAAACAATTTACAACTTATCGCTTCCCTTTAAGGCTGTGCTTATCGGTCATTGTTTCCAACCTTTATGAGATTTACCATGTAATTGTATAATGTAACGTCTATTATAAGACAGTGAATGATAAGCGCCATATTTTGTCGTCTGGACACCATTACGGCGTGTTGTAAAATAGTTTTGGAAACTCAACGAAATCAAAAAAGCACCATCATACATCTAGATTTGCTAAATTACGTCTGCAATTAATTACAGAGAAATTTTTTTCTGCCTATAAACGTTTCGGTAAAGTTTCAGCAAACGTAAGTAGACATTGCGTGAAATCTCGGTTTAGTAAGCATTGGTCATTCTGGAAAGCTAGATTGTCTCACTTAGCTATGAAACTTTCCTGTTGTTAAACGTGACAAGTATCACGTAACAACAAATACCCAACAAAATCTTGTGATTCTTAACCTCGTTGACTTTAGACTAGTTGTTAATAGTAACATAATACGTTCTTGTTTACTATTATGCTGTAAAGAATTTTCACCAATAGTATGAACATTTTCTGATCAATAATTACACCATGTTATGATATTCAAGTTATGTTTTGTATTTAAGACTACCAAGCAGGTTTTATAGGTTGTAAAGGATGTCGGAAAACAATTTTACCTTTCATCGAGGCCACAATATACACAAACTACTTACCTTCAACAATGAGTGACATCCTCTCTTAGATATTTCAGAGTGGTTAGCCGTATCCGTCAGCTTACAAACTTTCAATTAAAGGGCTCCTTACATAAGCACTCATTGGTGTTAAAATAGCAGCACGTTTCTAGCTAAAAGTCCAGAGCAGACTTATCCAAATGGGCTGCCCGTGTACCAGATGCTGGTAAGAAGCAATACACTAATGGCTTCGCTTCTGTTTCAGACAAACAACCAGAGCAAAAGAACCCTTCGCTAGAATGACTTGAAACTGAAACACCAAGGTGCTTTTTCTGATGGCCTTTCTAATGTACATTTTGTAAACCAAAGCAATTTTATCATTTTCAGGTAATTATCTAAAGGGATAGAGCTTTGACATGGCACTTTTCTTGGATGCAATCTAACTGATGGGGGGATGCAGTTTTTTTAAATATTTAATGTTTTTGAAACGCATTAAAAGAACCAACCTTTTTGCAACAGTCTCTTAATTTGATGTGGAAAGGTATGGTAAGTAAAATTCATAATTTTATAGAAATTGAACTTCATTCAATGAACCTATCCATTTTAATTTCATGGTTTTGGCATAAGAACCATAATGGCATTCATTTTAGCTGAATATATGCTGCTTATACTCTTCAAAAATCATAATGCAAGAAGAAAAACTAAGTTGTTATTATAAATCCCGTGAAATGGTACTGTTCTCCAAATTTGACGGATTTCTACAATGGACGTTTTCAGCAAAACTTTTGATGCAATTGATTTAGATTTTAACCTCGGAGAATTATTTTGGACTGAGAACATATGTACATCGATCAATAAAAAATTGTTATAGTGAATAGTACTAAGGAATCTTTGTTATAGCTTAATTGAGATTTCCTTCATCAGAAATTGCTTGTAAATTACAGTAAAGAATACCAAAACGATAAGCTTCCAAACATTTACCCATAACATTATTCATATTCAAATATAAAGAGGGTCCTGAACAATGAACAATTAATTCATATTTATAAACTCATAAAATCAGAAATGTATGCTTTTGCTTGATAACACTAAAATTATAACTTTATGATGCTTATTTACCTTGCTTACATTACGAAATATTCTTGAAAGTTAAACTGGCTGCCGAATGTCAATTTTTACAAAATGTCGTATAAGGTACAAATGTTGGCGTTTACCTTGTTATATTTTTATTGGTGAATTATGAAGGCACAATCATTCTGTCAAAATGAAATAACGTAAGCATGCTACTGTGTGGCAACATTTTTTGAGAGTTACAGCTTTACTTGTTTTGCAAAGTGAAGTAAAGTCTATTCATAAAACATTAATGCAGTAACAAAAACATTCATTGCACTATGCGTAGATTAAATAAAGCGGTACAAAAGTAGAAGGGTTGTAAAGAGTACACTTGATTTGATAAAGACAAAGAAATACAAGCGGAAAGATACAAAAAATAATTTGAGGCAATTTGAACATTTAGTTGAACATTTCTGTCTGGAACACTTCGCCTTATGTTTTTACAATTCCTGGCTGACGTTGGCTAACATCTTTTCACCGCAAAACTTAGGTTCAATTATTTGCAAGTTTTTCCTTACTTTGACAGAACAATAGAAGAATAATCGAGAAGAGAGGATTTTAAATGTCAGTTTTTTAAAAGAACACTAGAGAAATACAAAATATGTCACCATGGGGGAGCAAATCCGTGACCCACGCTTTCGCGGCGTGAGTTCTACCAACTGAGGTAGGTGACCTCCAACTTCAATAGAATAGAAGCCATATTATTCCTAATGATATCTCTTGTGCATAGCAATCCTTAATGTTAACAGTTTCTAGGTTGTGACTGACAATATCATTTAACATTTATGTCTTTTAACTTACCTGCACAATAGCTATCAAAACGCTTGCACAAAGGCCAAAGTCATGTCTCATATATGATTCTATTTTTAATCATTTACAACTAGCCCTTAAGTATATAATTTTTTAATTCATATTGGAAAAAGAATGCCGGCTGGGTTCTAGAGGCAATAATATTGAGGCTGTAAGAGTTGTAGCAACGACGCCTCTTTTAGGCTTTGAAAGGTTAACACTTTAAGATGGCCGATAGAGAATTGAAAGGTTATTTAAACAATTTTTTATACCAACAGCAAAATTACTTTAATATAAATGTTGTTCACAAACAAATTCAAAGCTTCTTTCCGCGATTCCTTTTTCCTAGAGTTTCAATGCTTACGTTTCTTTAGTACCTTAGTCTCTTTGCCATTTTGAAATGGATTTTTGTACTTTGTACAACTTTTGTGCTCTGCAAAGCAAGCATCGATTTTCAACTATCTAAGTGCAATTTAATAGAACCAACAGTATTTTGAACAATGCTAACTAAATGTTTTCTTACAGCAATACAATCAACATACAAGAGTCTTACTATTGCCCTGTAATGAATTTGGAATAGCGTCAAAGAATGCTCAAACTTTTAAGTAAAGGTTCTTTAATATTCAACCTTGTAACAAGTTTATGTTAAAGCAGGGACTGTTATAGTGTATATGGGTGTGTGTAGCCAAATGGGTCATACTGAACCACGAATAAAGGAGAGTCAAGTATTGCAGAATGAGACGTTGCAATGTAATTTTGGATTTCATGTTCGATATTCCTTTCGAAGATCGGGAATCAATGTTGCAATTTGAAAAAATTAAGCATTTCATCTCTGCAATGAACACAACAGTGATGGTAGCAAAGTATGTCTCCGTATCCTTTTTTCAATTAATAACAAATTTCAAAAACGTGTTAACATTAAAAACGTGTATTAAATAAAAACAGGTAATTACAAACAAGAAGTATTTAAAATTCCCTGAGTGGCAACGTAATTTAGTGTCTGTATAATGCAAAATTGTTTTAAAATATTTCCGTTTACCTGCACGTTTCGAAGCTTCCCTTGTACATGGTTAGTTTCTGATGTTGTTTATCTAGACTTTTCTTAGAATTTTCAGTAGATAAGCTGTTGTCGTCCCTGACATGTGTGTCTTTCTTTGTTAACCTATCTATTTTTCTCCTTGTATAAGTGTGAACTTAATTGACAAGGGTAAATGGCTCACCTGCTAATTTAAGGCAGCAAAAACCTTAATTATAATAGAATTTAACAATGGAAATAGCAGCAGATGCGTGAATGATCATTTAGGGCTGGTGCATGAGCAAGACTGTAAATCGGGCCATACCATCTGAAATGCATTATCTTTTCGTTACTATAAAGATTACCTGCAATACCACTTGGCCTGTCCCTGATATCAAAAGAGGAAAGTACTTAAAAGTACGTACTTAAAATTAAAAATTAGTGTATGCCAATTATGTGCCGTCCTTATCAGTTTCACATTAGGTACTAATACCCAGTTTCAAAAAATCACAGGACACGAGGTACACAATGAAACATTTTCCATCATTACTTCTGTACCTTACGAGGGTTGTCGCTATTTTCGTGTTAATTAATATTTAAAATAGGAATATGGCTATCCCATGCTTCTGCAAATATGTAATTGAAAGTCAACAAAAACATGAATTACCATGTCCTGAATAACAAAGATCACATTATAAACACTAATACAGATTCCTCTCATTCAAAGAAATATTGATAGGGCTCATTCAAAAGTTTACTCCCGATCACTTTACTGTTTGTCATGCTTTAATTTTGTTTCAAAATGGAGATAGCATTATCTTTGTCACCTTTGCCAAAATGGGTCACAGACTTTGCATAATAACTTACGAATTTTGTAACATTTTGGCTTCTAATGATATATTATAGACTTATAGTCCAAGGACATATAAGTTATACTAGCCTATTTTATACCAGTAAGTACAATACAGCCTAACTCCAATTTACACTCCAAGCATAAATCAGGGCTGGCCGGTAGTATACTAGAGTATGTTCGTTCAGAATGTTAATGTGGGCTGCTGCAAGGGTATACATTTAATCTGTTTATGGGTTGCAGTGCTCTCGTTTAGGTGGTTGGCAATTAGAATACCCAACTGCTTCCTCAATAAGAATAAACTTATAAATGATTTGAACATACACAGCCTTATTTCCAATCTTAAAAAATATATTTCTTTAAATTATCTCCACAAAACTAAGATTTTGCTAGCATACTTCCTTCAATGATTTAATCGCTGATACTTTTATGCCTGTATTTCAGTTTTTGTTAGGTTTCATTCTTCTATTGATGATTTTGCCTTTATCATTTCAATTCAGCTGATGCCCAATTGTTCGTCTGCACTCCTTCTTATCGTTTCTTAATTCTTAGTTTAATTCTAATTTGTAAATCCTACATATTTTCTGTCCTCTGTATTTGTATTTTAAGTACATACTTACTTGCTTCATTTCTGGATATTTATTATTTTTTCTTATATGTATTACATTCTAGACTGATGTCTTCGTTCCACTGAAGTTTTTTCTTTCTGTTTTACTTCTTTGCTCGCTTGATTCTTTAAAACTGTACCTCGAGAGCTACGAATACATTTTCCATTGCCACTCATTGCTTACTCTTCATATCAAACATTTAGAAATTTCTTTAATTAACTTTATTTCTTATCATTCAGATAATTTCATTATATTCGCTTACCTTCTGTTTAAATTTTGAGACAATAATTTTTGTTTCTAAAGACATGGAACTTTCATTCCCTTTTCTTTTCTATTTGTAGAGACGAGAAGTGGTAAAGAGAACCGGAGCCTCTAAACCACTCTTGAACAAAAGCGAGAGGAAGCAAGCAGAGAATGGATTTCATCTTCAAAATTCCTTCAAAAGAGCCAGTGTATCAACGATGTGGTCGAATGAAAATGGCCATCCATTTTCAAAAGTAGTACATCTATTACAGCCAGGAGAAGACGTTGATGACGACGACAATAAGAAGTGTAAAGGTCGATATACACGCCAAGTTCATGTCATAGATAGATACTCAAGAATTCTCTTCCCATTAACTTATACAATATCCCTCACAATCTATTTCTGCTATTATTTCCTACACAATCAGGCCGAGGATCCAACTTTTTAAAAGACCTGGCTGAACCAAGAGTTCGCTGATCACAAAAGTACTTTGGATCTAGAGACGTCCTGTTTCAGTATGTATAGTTTAAATCAATAAAAATCGTTTCTGGGGCATCCTGCTCATTCAGACCTATAAAAGACAAACCAAATTTAGTTCGTCAGGGCCCAAAGAATAATTTCGTGGCCAAGTTTTCATAAATCTAATAACATATATTTTGCCACGTTTGTAAAATATTTAGAAAGTTACCTATCCATAGTCATTGCTAAAAACTGTTTCCTTTGGGGAAGTTGTATTTGAGGATGGCTAGTCCCTTGAATCGAAGTGCGATCTTAAACAAACATCTTTGAGATTTGTAAGATGTATTTTTTTTGAATTTAAAGATTCCTTTGCATAAATATGAGACAATAAATGGTTTCTTCAGTGAGACCTTTCTCAACCATTTCGCGATTGCAACTGGAACAAGAGGTAGTTATTCCGAAGGGGCAGTAAAGAACTTTTCGACAAAGTTATCCTTGTAAAGTGTTTCGCGGAGATGGCATTAAAACGTAAATTAACAATATTTAATGATTTAATGATTACAATATTTTGGTAATCGTTAACAATCCATGGACGCAAAACAAAGGAACACAACGTTGAGAATCGTAGACGCGAGTATAAAACAAACTTGCAAATGTTCTTTCCCCCCACTTACACATGAGTTTACAGCGGATTAGTGAGTCTAAGGATGCAATTTACTATGAGCAAACCCACTATATTGATGGTAAGACGAGCAAAATTCTTTAATTTTTGTTGTACAGTTTCTTGAACCTTTGCTTGTTCTGGATAATCCTGCTGCACGAACGGGGTGCAAACTCTCCATCGTTATCAAGTACACATTGATGTTGACAAATTCTTAAGCTTAGTTGGTTAGTCGGTGGTTGTCATACGACAGATGCTATCATTTAAGAAATTTGTATTCAGAAGTTTCTAGGTCCAGATTCCTTTTGAGTTCAGTGCATATTGTACTTCAGAAATGGCATTGCACTTTGAATCCTGGGATAGAATTAAAGTTCAAATTCAAAGAGCGGCGACAGAGTTATTTCCTGCCATATTCGACGGCTTCGACTGTTAGAAGATTTCCAGACCTTATTTCAAGAATTAAGATTTGGAGACAAGATATTCTAGCTTTTCCGTTGTGACTGCAATGCTGTCATAAAAAGTCTGGTACAGTGTTTCAAGACTTCTGCAATGTAATACGGATTGTACATTCTTGGTTGGCTCTTCCTGGTACAATGGATGAGTTTTATTATACGAGAGATTTCAGGGAAATAGCAAACACTCACAAAGTACTGGCAATATGCCCAAGTGCTTATTGGAACCATATATGTACCACTTTGATTTTTTGAAGTGTTTCATACCGAATAGGTACCATTGGTACCACTTTTAATATACATCAGTACTATGGATGATAGTTTAGTGGTTTTAGAAAGACGACTGGGTTTCTTCATCTGGAGTAGGAAGACTCTGGTGACGACTATCAATTGTTGCACTGTCAGGAGCTTTTGTGTTCCATCTTGTTCTTAGCTCAGACATGATTCTTCATATGCTCATCGTACTTTAAGGACCTAACAAACTATTTAAAGTCATTGAAATGAAACAAATGAAGGTTGTGGTAAAGAACAGGATTATGATGGTCTACTGGTGATGACTGCGCTTACTTTGGGACCCTTTGTTACGGCCCAGATAAAATCGTAGATGATATATTCATTAATGTATTTATGATGGGAATTCGAATGTAGAATGTTTATGTGCCTATGTAACTGTTACATCCTTTAAATGAAGGATATCACTTTGACAACATTTCCATGATAGCTTAGCCAATTCATGCTGAAGGCATTACAAAGACTTCTCTTTGCTATCTACATTTGCATTTACATACATATATGTTTGAATCATAGATGCAAACTGAAATGATTAAAAACGGAACAACGGCGTTTTTTAGATAGAGTGAGATGGCTTTAACTCTAGAGTATTATAGTTCTTGATATTTGTGGAATGTGCTTGTATATGGCATAATATTACAGTTTCTTTGGAGTACGTTTTACCATACCAGCAAACCTCTTTACCTGTATCAAATATAGCTTGCTCATGGCTATTGTAAAAATTGTAATTGGTCTCATACTGTTATGGGTTTGTTTATGGTTAAGGGAGGGGGAGAAAAAACAGGGGTATCAAAATTTTACTGTGGAACAGGGACGCCGTTACAGGAATGAATAGAGGGCTGACTTTTAACATGGTTTTCCTTGGCCATAGCTGTCATTTAACGAAATTAGTCTTCCATAGGAAGATAAGTTGGCCTTTGTTTAGAAGATAGCCAATTAAAAAAGTGTTTTAAATTTATCCTATGACAAAAGAAACAAAGTTTCCGTCTTTGATGAGGATGTGTCAGACTCTTAATGCTACCAACTTTGGATACAATAGAAACCTTGGCACTGTCCTATATTGTTTCATCTAACAAGAAATTTTTGAAGACAGATTGAAGATTTTGATCCTGAAGTTGACCATATAAAATGTGTTTGTAAATTGAGTTTTCTTAACAAATCGTTATTTTGTACTGATACTCTGTTCTCGTTTATTCGAGACAAGGCCCACTTGGATTCATAATGACTTAAAAGAGCATTCTATTGAAACTAGACAAAGCAATAACTTGTTTATTGCAATACGAGTTGCAATAAAATGAAATGATAAAATGAAAACAGCTGATGCTTACGACTATATCAAACAAAATTTTAGATGGAGATGAAAGTCAAATAAATTCATAGCAGCAGTTTCACTCACCTCGCAGTTCATCTATATTGCTTCGAATCCAATCGAAAGCGTTTACGAAAGGCCTCCTTGACGGTGAAACCAAACGGGATCACCTTTATAAGTGATTCTAAGAAATACTGGCAGATACAGGCAGGAAATACCACCAGTGGATGATTGGAAGCTATTGTGGGGACTATAGAATAAAGTATGTTGGAGGTCACCTACCTTAGTTTTGGGAGCTATTGTGGGGACTATAGAATAAAGTATGTTAGCATCGGAGGTCAACTAGCTCAGTTGGATGAGCACACTCCGCGATATCGTGGGTCACAGGCTCGATCCCCAGTGGTAACGTATTGTCTATTTCTCTAGTGCTCTCTTCAAACCACATATTTAAATGAGTTCGCATCATATGGATCTTTCGTAAACTCATTATTTGGACACGTATCAATGTAAACAAGCCCTTAAATAACCGTACGACTGATTAGACCATTACAATATTATTTTACTATAGTAATTATTCTTTGCGCCAATCTACCCTTAACAGAAAAGGACATATACGCCATAAGAAACTTAACTTTTAAGAGAAGATAAGCTGGACCCTCTAATCTTTCTCCTACGGCATCCCTACTCTACAACAGTTATAGTAAAAATTAATAAATATTGCAATAAAGCTCTCGTAAGACAGATACAAGTTAATAAAGACAATTTTATCCAATGAATTACTTATCTAAACATTTTGATGTATGGATTATTAATATTCTTGCAAACATCAATGACTGATTCAAATTGCTTTGTAAGTTTAATAATAAAAGCTTTCCCATGATTGGTAACGCCCTACACTAATCTCGGAATACTTGTGTGTTCGAAATGCTTAAAAGTAGCATTTGAGGCAGAGTATTTAAATCTTAATTAAAATATGAAAACCGCACATTAAAAAGATGAAGGTGGCCTTTTACGAGGCTCAAAGAAGTGAGACAACGCACATGACAGATGTTAGAAATAACACTGTCATTCAGCAGGGGATGAGGGGAACATTTTTAAATTCTTGGAAGGCATGTAGGAGACTACAATAACTGACTATTGTTTGTGTTGTATTTCCCGATGTTTATGAAGTTGCAGTTGATTCTAAACAGTGATTCTAGACTTCCTGTTTTACACTTTCTGCCAGTCCCCCCATCTATTACACTTTTGGCCATTTTCCACCCCCACCCCCCTTCTATTAGCCACCCAAGAGTACGTTAACATAGGAGGTCCTAGCTCGGTTGGTAGAGCACACGCCGCGACAGCGTGGGTCACGTGTTCGATTCCCGGTGGTGACATATTTTCTATTTCGTTAGTGTTCTTTTCAAAACCATTAGGATTGGAAAATTCAGGTCTATCATCTGGAGTGTTTTTCAAAATGATCCGCAAAGTCAATAGATTTTCAAATAGAATTCCATTGTTCCGTTCATGTTTTACAGACCATCTGTCATGGGTAAACAAAGATACAAATAATGAGAATCTACCTTACTCAATTTTTACTGTACAAAATGAAACTTACTAGCTGATATAAGTTAATATTCAATATAGAGGTTAGAATTATAATTATAAATATACTTTTTTAACTTTGTTAAAATGGTTGATAATTAAATGCTGATATATTGGCATGCTGTAAGTTTGGTTTCAATTTAAAGTGGGATACAAGAACATATATTGATGATGGATTATGCATTGATTGTAAGACAAATATTTAGATCTTTGCTATCTGTATTATATTGAAGTTCACTACCGAGAACTAACATAGAATAGAATAAAGGTGCATTATCAATATCAGTGGTTCGTTAACAAATTAGAAAGGATGTCTACCCTCTTTTTCTACCATTTCTCTTGCGCGCTGTGCATGGCAAGGTTTGGGTGTACAGAGGGCAAATGTGGCTAAAGCGTTTCAAATTAGATTTCGGAACTGTTAAACGGTTGTTGAGACTTCGCAGCCTTACTGCTGTAACTATAGTTACCTTCTGAATTGTACTGTCTGAATGCAAAGCATATTCTTGTAGGAATAACGTACCAGTAACGTATGTGGATGGAAGAGTAATTAAAATATGTGAACATTATCAGTCAGTGTCATCAAATAACGACACCGCATGGACCTCTGTGTATCTTTGAGAATCTGGGAAAATTGAACTTTGGGGTCTTTTTTGCAAAAAAAGTTTTAAACACATTTTGTTCAATTTCTTTTGATCGTTTGCTTCATCTACCCCTACGTGAGCAAAATACTCATTTTTGCTTGTGTTAAATTATGATAAGAATTTAAGTTGACCCTTGCAGTAGCAGAACGTCATCTTAGCATGTGGTGCCACATTTTTGGTATATAATCAAGAAAATGTCGTCAACAAATCAAATACGCTTCTTTTCTTTCTGCTTGGGTATGTCAATGAAACGAGCCATTTGGCATACCATGCAGTTTACACGAATTGGAAAGCACTAAGGTTTTGATATGACAATTTTGAATTCAAACTGTGCGGAGAAAACTCCGAGAAAATACGACAAGTTTATAATAACTGTAACATTGATCTTTTCTCTGGCATATCATAACAACAGCTACTGAAAGCGATTAGTCTTAATTTTTACATATGGCCGTGCGGGGGTCTGGTGACGAGTTTCTACCTACATTGGGAGCGCCGCGTAAAGCTAATTTTGTATTTAGTCCATTAGCTGTGCGTGAATTTGTGCACGCGCGTTACGAGCGGCTAGACGAGATGGGCGTTCGTGTCTGTTCCCACACACATGATGAGAAGGGGTAAACGATGAAGTGTCTTTGTCTACCTTATGTATCTCTAACCACCCATTGGTATGAAAACCCAAACCTTAACCATTAGACCATCAAGTCCAATAATCAAGGTGAAAATTTTCAAGTCAATGCTTTTATCATAATGCTCCGCTCATAATAGATATATATTTATATATATTTACAACATTAAAACTAAAATTGGGCTCTCCACGAGCTTTCGGAATTCTTATTCCTTCTTAGAATAATGTTCGAACATATCACTTTAAGGCAAAGTTTTTCTCTCGTCACCACTTTTCTTACAACATTTGCGACAATTTGATTTAAAATTATAGAATCATTTTCTTAATTGAGTTTGGTGCTACCTACATATTCAACTTTACGTACTTTTCTGTGAAGGAGGTAAACAAAACACTTGAAATTGCAGTATAGAGGACCACAGCGGATATCAACTTAACAGTTATTGCTATGCCTTAAGAACGTGGCTCTAGCAGTGACATAATTAATTATATAATTATTGAATTTAGTACTATATTTGTAGCATCGATGAGATGGTTGAGTTTTGGATTCTTCTGAAACTTGCATTTAAGTTATTGTTTTACAAATTACTACATTAAAAATTTTAGATATGTAGAAACATTAAATCCAATAGTTACACAGTATAGTTAAAGGATGTTTGCTATAACAATAATATATTTGAAGACTCATATTCCTTTCATAAATGAACACTTCTTTTGCATATTTTGTTAGTTTTTTTTCTTGCTCTTTTCGATTCTACAATGGATGTGATCTTATATGCACTACAAGACTAAACTTAAGTAGATGCCATAGCAATGATCCTAGATAGTCTGCTTAACTCTTCTGTAATAGTAAGAACGAGAACTATAGTTACGCCTGAGCTGCACGGCGCTCCTTCTTAGCTCTTCCCTCGAATTGCCGATGCATATTTAAAGCTTGTGGAAACAAAAAGAAAGCGCAAGGATCATGGCGATACACCCTCAATTGGGGAGCTCAAAGCGTTTAATGACTTAGTTTGAGAAAAATTGGGAAAATCCATCTCGAAACGAGATAACTAGTGTTACTTAGGGAAATGCTATATTTCCAGGATTTTTTTTACAGTGCTGTCATCATGTATACTAAACTATATCTACTCATATACTGTTTATTTCTGCTTCCAGCCATTCGTCCTGGTTATTGCAATATCACTTATAACTGCGATAAGAAGATTAAAAAGGATAACTGCTACGGCGACCAAGAATGCCCAGGGAATGAAAAGTGCTGCCCAACACCTTGTGGCACAAAATGCCAGTTGCCATTAAAGAACCCACACCGTAAGTTGCTTTGTGTAGATCTCTTAATATTTTATTAAATTTGCCTTTATTTAACTTTTATGCACTTAATGTATTCTTTCGATTACAAAGTGATCGAATTGCTTATAGGATTTAGATAATAAATATATACAATGAAGCCATGTATGATACTCCATCATAACCTCCATTGTATGGCGCAGCACAGGAAAGGATATAAAGTAACTACCCTTCAAATAGGTAAGTTCAGTTATACCGTTTGGAGGAAGCAACATATACATTAAGTAAACATAAGGTTAGGGGGTTTTGGTTTTGTATTTTCTGACTTGATAATATATCATCATCATCACTATTATCATCAGCAGCCACTGATGGCAGATGGCCTCCACAATTTCCTCCACTTAATTTTTTTTGTGCCTGTTGCATCCAATTGGTGCCACTTCGTTCGTCGTTCATTCCTCGCAATATTTGCCTTGGTCATCCTCTATTCCCATGACCCTCTCGTAGGGTCCATTTTGTAGTTATCTTCGCACACCTATTGTTCTGCATTCTAGCTACATGACCAGTCCATTGCCTTTTCAGGTCTCATGTTGTCTAATCACATCTTTGACTTGTCACGAGGCTGTTTTCTCTCTGATGACTTCGTTTCTAGCATTGTCTTTCCTACTGATACTCCAAACACTCTCTCCATGCTTCTCAACTTTTCCTTACTTGATGTTTTGTATATGACCATCTCTTTGTACCATAATTTAGTGATGGTAAGATAACCGTATCAATGATTTTCTTTCTGGGGCTCATTGAAATATTCCTGTCTTTTTAAAACAGACTTTATTGGCTTACAGCAGTGTGAGCAGCTTCACAGGTATGGAGGATCCTAGAGGCTCATACCCTTGCACAGGTTGATGCGTGTCAGATGAGGCTTCAAGTGGGACCAGCCGCAGAAGTAGTGGCTCGCACTCAAAACCTTCACACCTTCACTCGTTACTAAAATATAACTAGTAAACGTACTAGTGCTTGTTTCCAAATCCCCAAAAATCCTTGACAAGGAAGTCTCTATTTCAGCCATGCATATTTGGATAGAGTTATATTTTTCTCTGTAGCATACTTAAAATTTTATGTATTTCTTGATTCATTTTCATTCATTCATTTTCATATTTAAGCATATATATACATATATATATCTATATATATATATATATATATATATATAGATATATAATCCTACATACTGCTGCTTATGTCGTTCATCTTTATTTTATCTTTTATAAAATATTGTTAATGCATGCAAATATGTCTTCAGAAAAACACCTTTAACAACAGTTTTCGCTTGCTTACTCCCATAACTTTGCCCCAAATTATCAATGGCTTTGTGTATAACTGCATTTGCGAGGAAGATCAAAATCTGCCCGTCCCCCCTCGTCCAACAATAGAAAAACTGTCCGCCAATGTAGATAATAATAATTTGCATAGTTTATTCCCATTCCTATATACTGCTGCCTATGTCGTTTATCTTTATTTTTATCTTCTATTAAATATTATTAATGCATGCAAATATGTCTTCAGAAAAACACTTTTAACAACAGTATTTGCTTGCTTACTCCCATAACTTTGCCCCAAATTATCAATGGCTTTGCGTATAACTGCATTTGCGAGGAAGATCAAAATCTGCCCGTCCCCCCTCGTCCAACAATAGAAAAACTGTCCGCCAATGTAGATAATAATAATTTGCATAGTTTATTCCCATTCCTATATACTGCTGCCTATGTCGTTTATCTTTATTTTTATCTTCTATTAAATATTATTAATGCTTGCAAATATGTCTTCAGAAAAACACTTTTAACAACAGTATTTGCTTGCTTACTCCCATAACTTTGCCCAAAATTATGAATCAAATGGCTTTGTGTATAACTCCTTATGTGAGAAGGATCAAAATGTGCCTCTCCCCCTTCCTCCCACAATGTCATAACTGTCCGCAAAATGTAGATAATAATAATTTGCGTCGATTATTTCCATTCCCACAAACTCATGCTTTCCTGGCTTATCTTTTATTAAATAGCCGATACACGTTGCAGCACTATCAGAAAGCCTTGCAGTCACTTTTGCTACCAGGAAAGCGAGTTAAAGGTCAGATGTGATTGTCCAGCTTCCATGTCAATACAGGCAGATGGAAGAACATGCGTCGACAGACCTGCTAAATACAACATCATAATTAATACGGAATATGGAAGATTGTACCGTCTCAAACACTTTGTTAGCCCGGATACCTCTACCTTGAATCTGATGTATTCACCCCCATATTCAAGAGTTATGGATGCCATGGCTTATGATGTGGAGGGAGATATGCTGTACTTCAGCGAGACATCTAAATCGCAGGTAAGGTATTGTTACATGGCATTACAATAAATGATTTATAGGGAGAAGGCCAAGAAGTCTTTTCTTTGCGGCTTCGTAGGTCCTTGAAGAGAAATAACCACGATGGAATGCTACCACGAGGGCATTGTAACGAGAACTTCCTACAGTGCATCACGCGATTAGTTAGATATTTTTTTTATGTTCGTGCCAGAGTTCATTCACGTTATAACCTCCAATGTACAAGGACCTGACGAAGTCTTAAAGAAAAGACGAAGCGTTGTCATAATTGCAGTTTCCTTCTTGCCGTTCTCCCTATAATTTGTCGGTGTAGTTGTCACCAGTAAATGATTAATTGTAGTATCTTTAAGTATCCTAGAAACAGTGCAACTTAGTATGTCACAGTCCCCACTTACACTTGACACTACTGTTACAGCACATTAATCATGAATCTTTCTTTTCATTTACGGGTCAGTTGAATATATAAGATTGGGTAACAATTTTAATACTCAATGGAATAACAAGAACTTTGCAAGGATTTTGTCTCAATATTTCGTATCTTTAATAAAGTAACTAATTATGGGAAATGAGTTTTCTTTGGTAGGATTATAGGTCCTTTTTACCAGTGCCGCTGCACAATTATCAACTAGATGACGTGAAAAGTCTCACATTAACTCAAATATCAAGACCGATTTCATCAGCATTCATAGCATCAACACAAATGTATTGTTTCTTTCCGGCCTTTGCTTCTATACAAATTTCCATCTGCGTTTGTTCATCCCAAATAGCTTTAACAATAATGAGAGTATTTACTTTCACTTGTCTTTCCTTCAGTAACTCAAACTGAATTAGAAATTTCGATAGTAATAGAGGGAGACATGTTGCAAAATCTGGTACTATTCTCATCTTGAAATTTATAAATTTAAGAACATCTTATAGAAGGTTTATATCTTATAGGATATTTTATATAGTGCTTCTACTTCACCTAATCCTCTTTTGCTCCAATGGAAATTGTGGGGACTCTTGATAAACTTTGCTGGTTCTTTGTTTCGTAGATTTTTAAGAGCTGATATTTTTAGATATTTCTTTACATCATGCCTGCCACTGGACATTAATATCATAAAATATATTACTTAATGCAATTCCCTCCCAATTTACGTCTTCGTAATGATACTTTGGTAAAAAAGGTAACAAAAACACTAACTCAAACATATATCTTTTATGCCAAATTATGCATAGGTTAACGTTTGTTTGGTAATGAGTCAAATATGACCGCAGTTCAATTTATCATACCAATTTCAACATTCTACTTTAAACATTTTTTGTGGTACAGTATTTGAACATTGCGTTGAGTAATGTGTTCATTCTGCTAAACGTTTTCACCATATACTGATCACAGCAATCGTATGAAGTGAAATGAGAAAGCTATTGCGATGAATTTATGGGAAACGAGAAAATTCTAGAAAATAACGGTCACGAGAGCGACATGTTTTCTGCCACTCATGTTATTGTAAAAGGCAATTGAAAAGGGCAAACTTGGATATTACAGACTTCTTACTTGTCAACCTATTTTCCTACCGTGAAAATACCCCTATCTAGAAAAGTAGTGGATCTAATTTTGCATTTCCTTCAACATAAGACTTGTTAAGTGCTTAATTTCATAAATATAAAAAAGAATTACAAAGGTGGAGTACTATATCACAACAAATACTCTCCTACAATTTGCTTTCTGGATACTTTTCCGCCATAAAATAATAGGGCCTTAGCAATACCCCCTCCCCCCCCCGCCATTTTGGTGGCCCTTGATCTAATGCTGCAAAGCAATATAGCAGAAGAAAGCGCCCGTTCCCCTACCCCCAGTGGAATCCAAAATTAAAGCCCGAGCGGAATAACATAAATACATTATATGATAACGTAGATAATAGGTTTATCTTACATATTTCCTTTGCACAATAAATCTATCTTTACATTCATCAAATCTTTAGATATCTCGAATGCATCCGAATGGAACCAATTTGCAAATACTGGCTACTTTAGTATATTCAGTGGGCATGGCATTTGATCAACTCTACAGAAACCTTTATATTGTTGACACATTGAGCAAAAGCGTGATTTTGATAAGTGCCAGTAGAGTCAGAGCTACCATTGTAAATTCAGGACTTTCAAGCCCTGAAGACGTTGCAGTTTGCGTGGTGAAAAAGTGAGTAATCACCCTTTTAGTAGTTACAACTTTGTGTTTTTGTTTTGATTGCAGGGTAATGTACCTCTTGTTTTACTATTTCACGGCAAATTTGTTGCAATTCATAAAGGGCGCTGCGCCAGCTAACGTTAATTTCTGCCTCTAATTATTTAACTTAGTTCAGTTCCTGTATTTCCATTCCTCTACATAACTTTACATGACCTAGAAGGGACAGCTCTCTTTGCCGCTATCTTATGAACTTCTTTAAACACATTCCAACTTTTTCATGAATTCAGTATCATAACTTATCTTGTTGGCTAGTTATTTAACTTGAAAGATGTCCGCCGCCAAAACTGCCTACCTCTTCTTCAATGACTGGGGTAGGGCTAACAGAAACATCAGATGGATAAATAACTACAGAATCTCACGTTTCGTAGGCAATAACAAAAATCATTAATACATTGACTACCAATAACAAGAATTAAATGTGCAAGGTATTTCGACAGTATTCAAACAGGGAGAGGACGGGAGGGGGCAATATTTTATCCCTGCAGCTGACATAACTTCTCGCTTGAGTTAGTCCATTCTTTACTCAATGGCTTAAAGACTATTCCTTGCTGTTTGCTAGAGAAGCTATTTGTTTTAGCAAAAGCATTTATTATTGTTCAATAAAACTACTGATCTAGAAGTAGTCTTGGATCTATTTTGTGCCTCAACCAAGACACTTGACTTGGTGGCATTATATATATATATAATACCTTGATGGCTCAATGGTTAAGGCGT
This sequence comes from Alatinidae sp. Z8VKAUB7J3, assembly GCA_010016025.2. Taxonomy (NCBI): domain Eukaryota; kingdom Metazoa; phylum Cnidaria; class Cubozoa; order Carybdeida; family Alatinidae; species Alatinidae sp. Z8VKAUB7J3. The sequence continues at coordinate 115,128,988 of JAAAKM020006971.1, forward strand.
TGGTTTAGTAATCATGAGAACGCGGTTCGAATCCGGTCGCTCCTTTACAAAGCTATTGCGCTTTACGCTGCCCTGTCTTCTTATATACTCTCAACTTCTTAAATTTTTTACGGTATTTATCTCCACTGGGCCCTTAATTGCCACCACTGGAATACACCAGGGGAGAACTTAGCAACGAAATGTAACCAAGTAACAGTAAACTGTTTAGAATATAAGAATTGTTTACAATTTTATTTTGACCTAGGACAGTTTCTAAAAGAAGGCTTTTTAATTCCCCATTTTATATAAGCGTACGTAGTTCGTTTTTGTTCGTGACCTTGCGAGTGTACCTTTTTCGAAGGTAAAGGTGGCCTTAGGCGAAAAACTATTATGTACGGTAATACGTACGTGATGATTTTTTAAGCTACGGTACGATTTAGTGTCCTTGACTAAATATGGAGTAGATTTGGCAGCAAGTATACGGGTGCTATACGGAAATACACGCTTGTCGGCCCCCAACCTGTTCGTAGTTGGTTAAAACTTAGGTATTCAAAGTTGGTAGGCAGTTATTTTCTAAATACGGTAAAGTAGTAGTACGTACCATTATCCAAAAGTTTCGTGTGTAAGTCGTTATACGACCATTGTGTTGTCCTTGCCAACAGTTGCCAACTGTCCTTATGACCAGGCAAGTCTCTGCGGAAAAGCGGCGAACCATCACACGGAAGCCGGTGTTGACTGAGTTCGTTAGTGGCTGCCCGTTATTTTCCCGTTATGGTCCAATGACTGTGTTTTTAGTTGGTTTTTGTAATGATACCCGTTTTGTTTTGCGTGTTTCGTTGGCAAATGGATTCGATGCTAATTGCGATAAAATTCAGAAGAAACAGTTGTTTTGTGCCATTTCAAGCTTTTTAGCGCCTCTTGCACTCCAAGAATATACGGCTCGACTTGTGTCAGCCTTACTTAAAAACGAACATTTTTAACGCGGATGTGTGCAAACCCAATGTACACTTATTTTAAATAATACTTAAAACATCATATTTCTGGCCTATGGCCTGACCACAGGGGAACTGGGGAGACAATACGTGTATGGTTGAGAATGTGCTCAGATACATAAGAAGTCTTCCAAAAATGGAAGTAAACGGAATGAGAGTAAACGAAAGACAAGAGAATCATATTAGCTTCTCCACTTGATTGAACTTGAATTTAACTAAAGTCCCGAAAACAGAACACTTGATTGCAGAAGGTCTCAATTGTAGAGACTGAATGACAAACAATGTCTGTTTGGAAAACCTATCAAATCGTTGTGACTTGATTATGTCATCGTTAACATGTTACGTTGGAAAATTATTTTAGTATGTCCTATGCTGACAATATACAAACGTAATTGCACTCAGGACCACATCCATGAACCTCCTCTTTGGCCTCTTTCTCCTTTTCCTACCCGGTATTCCCATCTCTAGCATCCTCTTTCCAATATATCCCTTATCCCTCCTATACACATTGCCAAACCATCTCAATCTCGCCTCTATCACTTTATCACCCAACCGTCTTACCCGGGCTGTTCCTCTGATATAGTCGTTTCTAATCTTGTCCATCCTCGTAACTCCAAGAGAAAATCTCCGCATTTTCAGTTCTGCCACCTCTAGCTCTGCCTCCTGTCTTTTTGTCATTGCCACTGCCTTCAAACCATACATCATAGCTTGTCTCACTACTGTCATATACACTTTACCGTTCATTTTTGCTGAAACCCTCCTGTCGCAGATCACTCCTGTCACCCTTCTCCAACCATTCCAGCCAGCCTGCAATCTTATTTTTACCTCCCTACTCCACTCTCCATTACTCTGGATTGTTGACCCTGAATACTTGAATTCATCCACCTTTTTTTACCTCTATCCCTTTCAACTGCACTTATCCCTCATCTTCCCTCTCATTCAAGCACATTCACTCGGTTTTACTTCTGCTGACTTTAATTCCTTTTCTTTCCAGTGCGTATCTCCACTTCTCCACGCTATCATCAATCTGCTCTGTGCTCTCTCCACATATCACAATGTCAGCGGCGAACATCATGGTCCATGGAGGCTGCTACCTAACCGTGAGACCATATTGAAATAAAAAGTATTTACTAACTTAAATGTAATACAGCAGGCTATATAGTACACCACTCCATGAAAAAGGATGAAGAAGCACTAGTCAATCTCACAGAATTTTAATCTGACTGTGGTCACTTTTGGAACAATAAAAGGCTGTGTTTAATTAAAATTGGTTTATTGACGCAAAGTCAATTAATGAAAGAAGGGACGGTATCCAATTTGCTGAACTTCTAATCCCGAGCACCCTGAAATGCGAGGGTACTACCAGGATCGTTATTATTGAGATCAGACAATTAAAACACTGTGGCTGCTCATGGTAACTGAGCTTTCAAAGTTTGTAAATTATGAGAAATAAGAAGCGAGCACCCGATGCCAGGATTTAATTCTACAATTCTTGAATCATGAGCACACTAGAGAATTCAAAGGTGACTCTTCTCTACTTCGAGTAGCAGGAGGGGGCATGAGTTACTCTCAACCACCAAGTACAATCGCTCATCACATATCATGGGTAGCGTCGGTAATCAATTAGATCTCTTGATTTTAAGGGATTAGGGTACCGATTTCTACTTCTTCTCTTCTGCTTTCTCTCCTTTCCTTCTTTCCTTGCGCTTCCCTTTTTCTTCTGTTTCTTTTGTTCTGCTTGTTCTGTTCTGGTTCATTTGTTCTCCTTGTTTTGTTCTACTTCTTTTGTTCTGCTTCTTCCCTGCTTCTTCTTCTCTGCTGCTTCTTCTCTGCTTCTTCTTCTCTGCTGCTTCTTCTCTGCTGCTTCTTCTCTGCTTCTTCTTCTCTGCTGCTTTTTCTCTGCTTCTTCTTCTCTGCTGCTTTTTCTCTGCTACTTCTTATCTGCTGCTTCTTCTCTGCTGCTTCTTCTCCTTTGCTTCTTTTCTTCTGCTTCCTATTTCCTTCTGTTTCTTTTGTTCTGCTTGTTCTGTTCTGCTTGTTTTGTTCTACTTCATTTGTTCTGCTTCTTTTCTTTTGCTTCTCCTCTTCTGTTTCTGTGCATTAGTAATACGTAGTAGGGCTTAACGACTATTACACTTCATCTCCATTATCTTCCGTAAATTGCATACTCGTATTTAATGTTGACATGTTTCGTATCTCTTTCAATCTCATCTCTACGTCTCATTCTATCTTTGCCAAACACAGATTATTCTTCGATCAGTTATTGTGTCCAAGTTCCTGTCTTGTGATACTTGCTGGTGGGCTGTCCACTACACCCAGCCCTTTTCTAGGTAGGGAACTGGTGCTCTTTTTAATAATGTTAGGAAACACTAGTTCTATGGCACCAGGTCATTAGAGAGGCTTACAATTTTAAAGGGCTATTCAACACCAGGGGGAAGGGGGTATTCTGAAACTCTGGAGGCTGACAATAGCAACCGCTCAAAAGAAAGATATGGACGCTTGACAAGAGGATTGGGAGGCTGATGGTAACTTTAAAGTCTAAGCAACTTCATATTCCCTCGAGTGCTCATGGGCCTCCGATGCACAGTGGTCGAAAATCAATTAGTTTTTGCCACTCATTTTATGAATGGTTACTAGATTAGTTTTCAGAAAAGTAAAAAGAAAAGGCTTTGGGTAAATATACTGAATTGAAAATAATTAAAGTATGCCCATTTAATCAAACAAAGAAAAAGTGTATCAAAGAACTGACCTAAAGAGAAAATAATCATACTCGGCAATTTATTTTTTGGTGTTACTGTCTCCAGTTGGAGCCCAAAACGGGGGGTACATCAGCTTTAAAAGACCCTTTGTGATCCTTTTGTTTTTGGTCCCCTGTTAAATTCCTTTTCTCAAAGATGGCGGGATAACGGACACTTTCAGTGTCTCAGAGAGAGAACAATTCGGAACTTGGTATAATATTTTGGAGGTTTTTGATAAAGAAATAAGCAAAAAATGTTGAGGATTGGTAAGTGCTCACTTAATTCTATATTATTGCTTTGACCATCTGATTGTGAAGCGTGAAACGATCGAATCAGAGGTAATATCCATATAAGTGGATGTTAAACCCTTTTCTTTCGCCAGAATTTGCATAGTTTCAGGAGTTTATTACTTATTATAGAACGTTCCTTCGGATTCTCTGAATCAATTTTTAGGAAGCGGAGATTTAAAGCGTAAGTCAAGTCCAGATGTCTGTCCCTTCTTGATTTAAGAGCAAAATACACTACCCTGCGAAAAATATTTGAACGCTTGTAGCATATATGGCGTCAATCGAAAAGGCAAACGAATGTCAGCAACATTTAGGTTAAATTTGAAAACGTCGATCAAGGAGTGAGGTTTGGAGAAAAAATGATTAAAATAAATACGATTGCTATTCGTTTGAGTGTGTATAAAGCTAGTATTCTGTTTTACATGAAAATATGTAGAAATTTTGCTTAAAATCAGACAGCGGCTACAGAAGCATGAAATACATGGTAAACACGTGGAATATCAAGAGTCAAAATGAAGAGAAATTACCAAAAAGTACGTTCACTTTCTTTTATAGCCTATAAGCTACCACATACAGTAGTTAAAAGGTACTCCTTTAGGAAATGACCAAGGTGTGCACAACTAAACATACCGTCACATTTGAGCCAGTATTCGACTTGGATATTTTAACCGTGTAAAGTCATCCATTTATTCAAGCAACTTAATGAAATTGATGATATCCTCATTTCGTAGATACATGAGAACATAGTACTTGGTAAATTTGAAGCAAAATGCTAAAGTAAATCTACTACTAGTTTAAGAAGTACCTCTAGAGTAAATTTTAGTCTGGGATGAATTTCAGCCGCCATTCTCAATGTGCAGTATTTAAAACTTTTTGTCCTACATATTAGCAATGATCAAAATCTTTTTATGTAAAAATAAACATCTCGGACCCAATTATGTCATGTTTTTTAACCAATACTTCGTATATTAATTTTGGTTAAATGTTTACAATGTACTCGAGACAGTTGGCAGAATCCCATTGTTGTACAAAAAGGTCCTAACTGACTTGTAAGCTGTTACTCGAAAACTCGTCAGTGTGCTTATCAAAGCTCCTCCCCCTCTTGGCTGCGTGCTTGGCTTATCAGAAGTCCTGTTGATCGCTCACTTGGATAAAATAATAATAACTGATAATTTAGCGGCCAGCTGATGTTATCCATATCCTTCAATTTGTCATTTGGTAAAATCTATTAACGTTTTCATCGTAGTCTGGGTAGCTACTTCTACTAACAATAAAATAACAGTCGATCCAGTCATAACAATACGCTCCAAATTCCTCAAAGTTTCTCAAATCATTTCTTAAGTAATGTTGATAATTCTCATGAAACAATTTTAAAATCCAATGACGTATATTTGAGATATCACCAAATTTGTAAACAGCCTTTCTTTCCGCTCACTTCATCACAGTTCGACATTTTGATAGTGAACACGCGTCTGACGAATTTTAAAAAGAGCTCGAAAAAGTAAAGCATAAATTTGAATAACTACGAAAATCTTTGAAAATTTCTATTTCCATTGGTATAGGTCTGAATGAACAGACTTGTCCAATCGAAGAATTATTGTGCAATCAATCCGAATGTAGATTTGCCAATGTTGACGGCTACCATCTTCATTTTCTGCAAGTGTTCAAATACTTTTGGGAGGGCAGTGTATATCATGTTACGTTGACTGAACCTTCAGCGAAGATTTTCACATATCATACATAGAATAAGGTCTACTGCCAACTTGGATAATATATCGAAAGAGGAAGTGTATCGGAAAATTTTCCAGGTCAACAATTTTAAACGAAGTACGATAGTTAGTGGCCATGTTATTTGAGTGAGTTTTTGATGGCAATCTCTCAGTGCAGCCCTCTGGAAGGCAGTGGGGCCTTTCCCCGGGGTCCGTTCTTTCCAAAACCGAAAGGGGTTTTCCCCCGGGGATAAACATTGAGATTGCTGTAGGATGTATTTATTTTTCAAAGTTTACAGCAATTATTTTTAAAACTTTACAATTAACAATAATGATATAAGGACAACATGAATGCCGCAACAGCCGCTTATTCGCGCCGCGCAAAGGGTTGATATTGAGAGGTGGAGAGGGCTGACAGGGATTGATGCCACTGCTTTCTATAAACACTCACTTCGTTCTCTTTCACTGACTCACGTTATTTTGTTTTTTTGTTTTGTTATTTATTTATTTTGTAGGGTTTTTTTTGTGTGTGTTTTATTGATATTTTATATGTTTTGAATAACCATTAGAGATTTATCTGACTATTTCATCACTTGCAGACAACTTGGAGGATAATAATAGAAGATAAAAAGTCACAGCCGGCCCAAAGTACAGTGCTCATCCGTATTTTCAGACAGAAGCGGAGATTTGATTGACAACCCACACATTGTTATTGCTTGAATCTCATTAACATCAAAGTGTGTTTTAAGTTAACAGCCAATTTGAACTGTCTAAGGCCCTGTTTACATGAGCTCGAGACGAAATCTTGGCTCGAGATGAGTTTTATACAGAATGTAAGACTGTATAACGACTCACTCACTGTGTTTTCATATGTCTTACTCACGATTTTTACTACAATCAGCCACTTTCCAGATTGATTTCTAATGTTTTTATTTAATAGAAATACAAGGTAAATGTAAAAGTAACCAGAGATAGTAAAGTATTCAGAATGGAGAGTCAGAATTGAGATCGTCTGAACGTCAAGATTGTGTTTTAAGATAGATTGTTTTTGGTTCGTTTATGGAGTTATTTTTCAGTGAGATTTAGGCCTAGTCATAACATCGATATTCGAAAACACATAAACGGACTCATTAAATATCTTTTTGTAAATACGAAATACAGTCCTCAAAAGTTTTGGATTTGTCAGTTTATACCAATCCGTTCGCGCCAGCACATTTCACAACACATTCGAACATTCAAGAAGGCAGGAAAGGACCTGAAAGACCAAAATGCTGCTGCAACTTAATGATACGCTTAAGAGATACAAAGACACCTTGTGAGACTCATTACAATTTTTAGTTTTAAGTAATCTGATGTTTTATAACGCCTTTGGTGATTCGAAGATAATTTTTTCTTTTCGTTTGGACGTGGACCATGCAGGTTGAAAAGCGCTGGTTTGGAGTGAGGGGAACATATTTATCGAGAAGATCTTATGAGATTGCAAGTACTTGGATTCTATTAGTGTAGGAAGCTAACCTTACACTCCTGTATGAGGGGAGGATATTTCCCCACGTTCCTGTAAGAGGGCAGTAGAAAGTTCCCCATATGCTCCATATCTGTCGGCCTTGTTTCTTGTGAAATCTTTTTTTATTTAGGTTTGGATGCTTTACATTCCTATCCATGGAACGTGTTTGTTCCTCACTATTTAACACTAATTCCAGACAACCGCAAGATAACAGCTAGCCCCGAACGACGGGTTAAAGGCCTTTACAGATGTTCAAAGCAGAAAACAGAACTTACAAGAAAAATTACCATACGTGCAACAGCGTAGAGTGGTTTCGTTTCTTTGCTGCATTCGATGATTCCAATGTGTTTCTGGCAAACCTTCGCAATCACAATTGAATGTGATGACAATGCATGCATTCCGGAATTTGAATATAAAGCCCAGCTTTCGTAGCAAAATGGATATTCAAGTTGAAGATTGATTCGATAAACTATTTAGTAGAAAAGATTTAAAATCGACGTGTAACATAATAGAGAAAAAGAGACCAGTGAAGAAACTTAGGCCTACAACTTTTTAGTTCTTTTGAAACTTTTTGCCGGCAATGTTCAGTGTTCGTGAATGAGAGTTTTGTGTGGTCAGAAACAGTCTACTCAGATCCAATCAATTTACACATATCTGGTAAACCTGATTAACCGAGTGAGCAACATCTTCCTGAATGTCACACATTCGTAGGCTACCTTTAGACCCTGTTTACACGGGTACGGATCCAAACTGGTACGGATCCAAACTGGTACGGATCGGTGGATCCATACTCGTTTGGATCTGCTATCAGTACCAGTTTGGGTCCACTTATGAAAGTGGACCAGTTTGGATCCGTACCCGTGTAAACGCTTGGGATCGGATCCAAACGGGTTCTGATCGAAAATGAGGTAAAAAATATGACTACGAGGTAAATTTGACGTAACCCCTATTCAAATTCTATTTTAGTCCTTGTATTGACGCGTTTATCCATAATCTCCTATTGTTTATGTTTCAACCGTTGCCACATATCGCAGCTCGTATTACAATCCAGCCAAACGTTGATTTGCTAATTGGATTAGCATGCAGAGTTCTCGATCCAAATGGATCTGATTCCCTTTCTGGGGTGTTTATACGGGATTGATTTGGATCCGTGCCAGTTTGGATCCGTACCAATTTGGATCCCTACCCGTGTAAACAGGGTCTGAGCGACAAGAGAGGTCCTACTGGAAAAATTGATGATATAGGTTTCCGCAAGTCATAACCTGCCGTCGCTGGTTCTTATCATCCCACGTTCTACAGTTAGTGTGAAGAGATCATTTTCTGCATTGAGGAGAACAAATACAAAGAAAATTGAGTTACATATTATAGTGTGATGAGAAATTTATATTTCTTCTTTCACCAGAGAAGTCTTGCCTTTTTGTAACTTCTGTTGCATGCGTAGCCGATTCACTCACGGTACGTCCCTGGAATCCAGTAAAGATAGGTAAGGTCATAAGAGGGCACGCAAGGGAAATAGATCTTCTAAATTCCTTCAATTTTTTATTCCAGCCACACAGCACGCACGCACTACCTTTCACAGCACAAATTTAGGCAACCTTAGAGATATTTTTGTAAATAAGTTGATTTTAATGAAATACGTTATAAATCCCAAATCAAATAGAGATTTGTAGGTATGGGTTACTGACGCAACTGAAACTGCCTGGTCATTCAACAAACTAATCAGAAAATTCTATCTTTAACCTGTTAATCTGCGCTAACTTTTTCATAATAGTTTACAAGGTAGTAAAATTTTATTGCAATAATCAAAGAAGGTAACGGTACTTTCCTATTTGCCACCCTCCAACATCAAATGTCAAGACCTTTCCTGTGCGATCAGAACCTGTACTTCTACTGTACAGCCATGGCATGTCCATTCGCACACTGACGTTGGTTGTGAATTATTCCACATTGCTGAAGGTAGGCAACGCTAGTTTGATCATCTTGAAGCAGGTTTGATGGTGCAAAAATATCCATTTCCAGAGCAGAACGAAGATTAAGCAGACAAGCGCATCTAAGATTAGACCTTGGCGGATGATAAGCGTTTCATGTTGGGGGTGACTAATTGTAAAGTACCGAAGGGAGCTGTCTGTCTTTCATAAGTTAGAATTTTGGAGGCTCAGTTTTTCCTTCCACCCATCACACTTATGTATACTTGCTGGCCAAAAGAAGTTGTCTTCGGTGATGGACAAAAATACTTTTAAAATCTGTTAAGGTCTTAGAGCTCATTGTGTGTTCTTTTGCCATCTTGTAACAACATATTTTAATTTTCCCTTTGTTGCCAGTTATGGTGACGCGTAAAGTAACACTAGAATATGAGTTGAGATTCACTCATATTATATTCTTAAAATGCTGAAAGGTCTTCAAAAAGTGGTGTACGTGAAAAAGGAAACACGGTATACTAGATCAAGTTCAAGGGACACAAATTCGTGATGCAAACAGTAGATCTGGTTTCACGGGAGGAAGACAATTTTTAACTTTAGGAGGACACGTTGCAAGACAGAAGAAAACACTTCTGCCATTTTGCGACGCCTAATTTCGAGTCTATTACTCAAATACACAAAAAAATATTTGATAAATATGGAGCCAACAAAATTAAAAAGCATCACTTTCTTTCAGAAATTGTAAGTATCCTACTAACCTTTTTAGGTACCTTGGTGTGAAGTAGAAAATGTTTTATTAACTGTTCAATTCGTAGTAGAAAGGACATCAATGAATTCGAAACTAAGAGGAATATCAGGTAACTGGAGCTTCGAAGAGGGAGAAGAAATCTTTTGTATTAATATTGTTGCATACACAACAACCGTTTATCTTCTTAAGTAGATATTGTTTGTTTGTTTACCCACTGTCTTAAATGCTGAGAGTCTGCAGGCTTATCCAATGTATCCACCCCTGTTATCTCATGTCTCGGAATTTTTTTTGTATATTCATCGCTTACTCCGTGTCCTTTAGGTATTTGTAAATTCAGCCACATATTATGTATTTTGCAGTATTAAACTTTGGAAAAATATATTTAAAGAATAAAAGTGATTGATATTGGTCACTCTTGGTAGATGCCCGACGACGGCTTGTACAGACTTTTTAAATGTGTCTGTTCATGCCCTTAATTCATGCCCAGCTGAGAAAAGAAGTATGCAACCTGGCGTGCAATCCTCCCAAAGACAAGCGACCCTACTGACTGTTGGAGAGAAATGCAGCCCAGTGACACCAGTGCTCAGATGCAGCGGTTCGCCCTTGTGCTGGTCTGATTACATAACCACAGCAAGCTTACTTCTCATTGTAATCACAGTTGTTGTTATCGCGTTTGCTTTTTAGTGTGTTCTGAGTATCCTTTTGCGTCGAATAAAGTTGATGGTGTAGACCACATTTTTGGTATAGTTTCTTCCACAACTCTGCGATATAACAACACGGACTATCGTTGCAGTGAAAGTGTTCTAAAATCTCCTTCCCTTGACTTTACAAGTTTAACTTCATTCCGCATGGAAAGTAGGCCTACAGTCTCTTTCCTGGTATCCAGATATATTTGATATGAAAGTTGGATGTATTTTTGTGACTGTATTTTCAGACACTTGATTTTACGATAATGCTGAAGCAGGACACCCAGAATGTTAGTAGCCTGGTTTCGAGCTATTGTGTTTCTATTTACACTCAAAACAGAAGATCCTTCTTTAAATAATACATGTTCTGCTTTTTGCAGGAGATGGCGAACGGAAACGAAGGTGACAGCTATGAACTCAAAGAAAACGATAGTAAATGTAAGCATCCAGATGTCTCGAATGCACCACTGCTACATAAAGACGTAGGAAAGGAATCTCCTACCAAACAACTTCTGTATAACGTCGAGGAGGATCCCGGTTATCTCTTGGGGTTTTTGCTCGGATTGCAGGTCAGTTTTTTAAGACTTAGTAACTTTTTAAGCTGCCAGTCTTGCCTAAATGTCAGGAGATGAAATGCTTGGGAATTCTATTATTGAAATTCGTCAAGCTGTTTTTGACCGATCATTTAGAAAAGCTTTTTATGTTAGCTTTGAAGATACTGTTTGCAAAATTTTAGCTTGCAGCGTTGGTACTTTGAATTTGATTAGCGTAATACGTTATGTGCCACACCCGCATATTTAGTCCTTTGTCCCTCGTGACGCAGGACGTCCTTCCATCGTGTGAACAGATTTCGGTCTCTGCAGGCGTCATCAGGGGGCAGACATCGACGTAATGGTGACCACGCATGATCCTCTATGTTGTATCGTATTATTGAACAATGGTCATAACAATAGCACGCTTCTTTTTGATATCCCACGTCTTTTACTATCCTAAAATTTCTAAGCGAACTAGCTTTTAATGAGTCGATCTAGCTTTTAATGAGTCGATGAAGCACAGTGTAGCCAAGAAAGGCAACACAACCACAACTGACCGTTCCCAGAGCTCTGCACTCGGCCAATTTTTTTTACGAAAAGTTTGTCAGATAAAAGTTAGGAAAAGTCAGAAAGTTTCAGCAACATAGAAGAAGCCATTCAAAAGTTATTAAACAATATTCACAGCCGCTGGCCTGCTAGTTAAATACGCAGAGAGAATAGATTGCTAGTTGCGACTATAGTTTCATGTTTCCAATCATCAGACAACTGCCGTAATATTTTACATACTCTAAGTTTTATATTCATCTGTTTTTAAAATTTCGTGCTAACAATTTATTCCAATGACGGCATTTCGATAACAACTCACTACATCTATTGAGTAATTTGTTCTTAGGCGTGTTAATGATAGCTACTTGCATAAATACATACATACTTACTTGACTTAATTGCGTTCTCCAGAGAGCCTCGCCGCGCCCTTCCTGATGCAATCCCACCACTTCTCTCTGTCTTGACGTATCCATTCAACTGCCACTATCGGCAGCTTAGTATCCCATGTTAGTTGGTCAGACCAACGCTTGGGGGGTCCTTCCTTTCGGGCGCTTGCAAGTGAAGTCATCCTTATATGCAGCTCTTACGTGGCTACAGTTTGGCAAACGGATGATGTGACCGAACCATTTCGTTCGTTTTTGGCGAATAATGTCTGTGATAGTCATCTCAATACCAAGTAACTCTCTCACTTTTCCATTTCTGATACGATGATATAGGGTAACTCCAAGTATGTTCCTGAAACATTTCATTTCGCATGCATATAGTCATCTTTCATCATCCGCAAGGATTGTCCGCGAGCATATATGTTATGGTTTCCATTAAGAGACTGGGTGCTGATTACCAACATTCTAAGATAACTACAAAGAAATAAATGCTTAAAGGAATAGTAACGTATACTGGCGTCTTCCTCACAACCACTAAGACAACATGATTGGTTAAACGAAGGAGTGGGTTGAAAGTAAAGGTCGATTTTTATTTCCTCGTACAAAGCACCTTAAGAATGAACTACATAACTGCTTATAGTAAAACTGCCTTAGATATTTGATTGTCGTTCTAAACATTCCATTGCTTTACGTAATTAACCCTTACTGCTGAAGCTTTCAGTGATAAACTTATGACAACATGATCGTATGGAGTAACCACGTAAAACCTTTTGGTTTCGTAATTAAACTTAGTGGTAAAGCTTTTAGTCATGGACTAATCATAACAGATAGTATGGAGTGGAGTCTTAAAACCATTTGTGAGATCCATCCACGAGGCTAGATACGAATACTTTGAAATGAGGAAATGCTACCTTACAAATCTAACGAGACGCTGGAAATACGATGAACTTTACATTAAGCAAGTTTTTAAAGGATTTTTGCCCCAGTGAACAAAATGCGACTGGATATTCTCAGGACTATTTTACCATTTAAGCTAAGTGATTTTGTAGCGATGCTGCTTAAATAAGGGGTGTTACCGATTGTACTTACAAACCGGTAGCCCTGGATTTGGTGACGTCAGATTAGCCACAGTTCGCCAATGGATTTTTCAACCCGAGACCTCATTCAAAATGGTGTGATAACAAGCAAAATTACACCTCACGTTTGTTATTACTTATCTTTGGGAACAATGAGCAACTGAAGAATGGTGAGTAAAAGTTGGAATGGAATCCATTAAGTTCATTGTGATAAAACTGCAATTTCAAAACAAATTTAACAGAAATCAAGTGTATCCCGTTCCTTTAAGGTCCGCCAAGGCATCTAGTGTGACTAAGTGACACTGATTTTGTGCGTCTCCAAATGGATAGCGCTATTCCGTTGAGACACTAATGCGCTGTATAAATCAAAGACCAATCTGACGTCACATCATGTGAGTTAATTTTGTTATTGGCGCATCATCATTTTCATCATTCCGCATAATTTGACGTCACAAATACTAAGTTGTTGTGTATTTGAAGGCATTCTATTAGATTTGCTACAAGAAGACATGCAAGGGAATATTTTCTGTAGACATGAGATCTATGTCAAACATTTATTTTCTTTTTTTGGCTATGCTACAAGTCCTGGAAGCAAAGAGTAGATCGACAAGAGGCTCTCCAGCTTGTATTCTCTCTACAGATAAGAGGTTTCTTTCTTGTAGGTATATAATGAGCGTAGAGCAATTGAAAGATAGATGTGCTAGCACGAGTCCTAGTGGAAACGTTCATCATATGTAAGTATAATCTAGCAATGCAAAACATCTTGTTTAATATGTGGTCTTAGTGCGATGTTGTGAACAGATATCAATATACTTGCGTGCTCTTTTTCTCTCTTGACGTAAATAACTTGACCAGAAACCCTTTTTATCTCATTTCAAGTTTTGAAAGTGGTAAGTACTCTTCAAAGTTTGTGCCCTTTGAGGCATTTAATTTCAAATCAAATTTAATTTCCAAATAGAATCTATGATGAGTCATGAGAAATAAATTTTCACAGGTTAACACTCAGATTTGTGATCAAATTAAGTAAACTCTTTAATGTTCTTCTGAAGCAAGTTTGAGAGACTCTAGACGGCAAAGTTTCGTCGTTTTCGCGTCAAGTCGTATTCAATTATATCGGCAGTTGGTTGGCAAATTTACTGCTCATATTTTCATGAGCATGCGCAATAAGACGCCCGATTCCCCTTCAAAAATGTTTTGGTTTGTCAAGTTGCATATTCTCAAATGACAACGCTCTTAGATGTTGTATTGTTTGTAAACTAAAGCAGAGGAGACTTTTGTGAAGAGAAAAAACATAACTGTGGCATCGGAAGCTACAAATTAAATTTAATGCGACCGTAATGTGGTTACTACTCAACATCTAAAACCTCATGAATTGCTGTCAAATTTCTACTAGATTTGTATATCCTTAGATTGTATTAAAATTGATTTACGACAGATCTACTAATGATAAGAAGCCTGCCCTAAACAAAATCATAATGCTGCCAGCACTTCTCACGTTATCAGTCATATTCATGCCCCTCGTTTAACTTTTTCGTGTTCTTGCCTTACTAGATAAAGCTCTTCTTATATAAAAAGAAGAAAAACGACGATGCAATTCAGCCTCGCCAAACGCCGGTATCGATCGGTATCTACTCTCTCAGTCTGCAAATAACTCTCAAAATTCTTTGATGATTCTATTACAAACTGCATATCAACATTCAATTCTTTCATCAGTTGGCCTAAACTTGTAAGCTCAGGATGTCAACAACTTCTCCCGTTTCACCGTTGGACACAGGACTTTGTGTCGATCGTGTTTTTTTAAATCATTGTATCATTGTACATTGTACCCATGCTTCATCATATCATTGGAATCTCAAAGTTTATGGCTTTCCTACCAAGTGTTCTTTGGCAAAGAGTTCGTGACAGTTTTTGTAGAGAAATAGGCGGAGTCTAGCTTTTTTCTTGATCAGCAGGTTTTATATAAAACTACGACATCATTGCTTTTTGGTTTGGCTGTAACTTGACAGAAATTCTTCAATCAAATGACACTGATTATGAGTTATTTAATAGGTAATGAACCATTTTAATAAAAAGCAAGAAATAATAGCAAAAGATAAAGCCTTCTTATTTACAAGAGGATCAATTGTCAAAACAAGACATTTTCTGTAGGTCCCAAACATTACGTGATACAAAAAAGCTGATTGCAATTCTAAACTCAGAGCAAAAATCTGTTACAAAATGGCATTAAATATCAAACAAGGCCTGTGTTTTGAAATATAACTAAACAAACTCTTTAGGTATTATATTTCGCAACATCTTTTGTGTCGTCTACACCTGTAAAATTCTGTTACTCCTAAATATAATATCCCGTCCTTTTAAAGAATTTTTATTCTCAGGGGAGGGTAGATATCGCCCGATATGGAATAGACTACTCTACACGGTGACATAACCATAAATTCAAATGTCACGTACATGAAAAAGATTGTACAATAGCTATTGTTCTGCTTCTTTTTTAGAGAATTGTTTGGGGGCTCAATGACTACTCTACCTACTGATGCTTTCCATGGTTTTAAACACACTAAGGAACTGTAAGTAAGCCGATGAAGGAGCATCAAAATATTCTTTTGAACTTCTCATTAGTGCATAATAAAGGGGGGCGGAGGCGGGACATAAACTAGTCTGTTTTCTGATCCTTGGATTTTATTTAGTCTATTCGGCAAGGACTTTTTCTACAAATGGCTCTGCTTGGAGGAGGGGGCAAAAGTTAGGGTACGATTAGTACTCCAAATAGCAAAAGAGGGGTATGACAAGTTTAGTTTTAAGTGCTGTAGTCTTTGACATAGTAAGGCTTTCATGTACTAAGGTTATTGATCAACTCGGTATTTTAGTGTCATGTTTGCTAAAATTATAATTTGCCTGCAAGTTAAGTACTTTTCTGAAGGTTAAATCATTTGAATTCATGGTAATTTGGCCGTAAAAGTAGCCATTGGAAGCAGCCGGTTCTACTTGCTTTACCACTTAACTTGTAAATACCTTGGCGTGAGTGCGAGTAAGGCACTTCGGTTCACATTACCTACGTGGGCATATAAAATGAGTTTCCTTAGCTTTCAAAAGTATTTGTAAGAATGTCAAATGTCAACAATCTTTCAACAAACCCATCTTTAAAATCCGGTACATAACATTTCTATTTTCTCGCTACTTTTGCTATTTTATTATGACTAGCATTCTTGCTATTTTTTAAGCTAACCTTTAATCAGGCTCAACATTGACCTTAGTTTATGCTTAATTAACCCTACCTTACCCGATGAATTTGAGGAACTGTATACCCTATATTATCTCCAAAACTCTCCTTCATATTTGGTACTGATACACTCTAGATATATGTAGATTTGCACACCGAGTTCCAACTTTCTGTGATCAGGTGAACTGGAAATATGGCTCCATACCTTGCTCCACAAATTTGGCAAATGTTCAATGAGTGAGTTCAAAACAGACTAAAATATCCTCCGATTGCATGCCACAAAACCCTCATACATCAAAAAGTACATAATCCTGGTCGTTCAAAACTCTCAGAACATATGAGACATGATATTTGGTTAATTCTCAAAAAATTTCCAAAAGTTTAAGACAGCAGCACAAAAGTTATTACGGAATCCGCCCCCCGTCGGGTAAGGTAGGGTTAAAAGACAAATACGAACCAATGTAAGATTACTAACATTATGCTTATGTTGCAAATATCAATTAACCGAATCGTGTCAGATCTAAATTCTATTAAAGACACATTCTGCTTTGTTCTTTTCAATATATATTCTAATCAAATAACGTACATCCAAGCATGTAGAATTCCAGGTTTAGTATACATTCAAAGATTTTAAATCTCCAGTAAAAATATACTCGGAAGTGTTATAATACTCTTTCTCCTGTTCTCTTAGAGTCTGGTCAAAAATGGATTTCATATTTATTCTAACGTGGGAGTGACTTGAAATACGTCACTAATGCCCAGACTACTTCAAGAAAAGGTTACATAAAGGACAATCATGTGTATACTAAGGGTACGATTTAAAGACAGAGAAATGATGGAGAGGAATGTATCCTGATAGTACTTTAAGCATGAACATGTATCCAAATAACAACTGGTGATTGGTGAAAACCGGTAGAGATTGAGGGGGGGGAACGGTACAGAAAATTTTGAAAGAAAACCGGTTTAACAAAACCCAAAATGAGAAGCAAAAAAATCGAACTTCAAAATTTGAAAAAGTTACCGTTGACCAAATTTCTACTTATTTCGACCCTTGATGAACCATATACATTTATATTAGCGCACTAAGGTTTTATTCAAAAAGAAAGTAGTTACCAGTCTGCTGAAGGTCTCTATGTTAGGAATGCTGACAGGGCTAGAAAGACCAGCCGATCTCTAATGTAAACAAAACAATGCTTATGATTGACTAGTTAGGTTGCCTAGGTGTTTTTCAACTTATCGACTTGCTATTTTTGATATTAACTTATTCACAGGTATGTAAACGATATGGAAATGTCCAGAGACTTTGAAGACCACGCCTTTAGATCACTACCCGAACTTGAAACATTGTAAGTATTAGCTTATTTGCAATTGATATTCCGGGTAAAAATCGAATACGAATAAGAAATATGCGTGGTCCAGGAAATGACACGTAATTTGAAAGCCATCTTGGTCACGCATTATCTGATCTTTCGATGTTATCTACCACCATCTATGGAGAAAATTTAACAATGATACGAAAACAGCGTCCTTAAGAAGATAGAAAGTAAGTTATTGATTAATTTCTAATCTCTATTCTGAAGGTTAAACAAATAATATTTTTATAAAACCATCCGTTAAATTTTTAAGATTTCTTAAAAATTGAAGTTCATATAGCTTAAGATGAAACTTGATAAATCTTGTTTCGTTTAATATAAACTCAGAAGTCGGTGCTCATTCGGCAAAGCGAATTTTTTTTTGCAACTTAAGCGTTTTCAATAACACGAGTGACGGGTAATGTGTCTCTCACGTACGTGTTATTTTTTACAGGGTGTTTTGGTATTCTTGTTAGCTATCAATTTTTCGCTAAAAGCGTTTGTACTGCACTGCATACGATTGCTGTGACCAGTGTATGGCGAAAACGTTTAGCAAAACGAATCCGTTAACTCAAAGCAATATTCATATTTTGGTACAACGAACCAACTTTTTAAGAAACATCAAGACCTCGACATTGATCAATAAATTGCACGATACCTGGCACTATGCAAACACAGGTTTGGTCCTCACAGTATGTTTGCATGTATTATAATTTAGCTTGTTAGGTTTCTTTATTTATTTTGTAGTGATGATTCTTTATTACACATTATTGTAAAGGATGGCGTACTGGATCCAAGTGTGTGGCTTTTTCACTCTTTTCCAGTACCTCATTTAGGTATTCAGTATTTATGCCTTGATGCATGTGCATTTTCTGTGATAATACATTTTTAAAAAGACAAATTCTAAAATCAAAGACAGACAACTTTTTAAACTCGAACGATTTCTATTACGAACGATGCTGTAAAGTGCTAATCCATCACACAAGAGTAAATGACCTATAATTTGAAGCACCGTTTACCTTGGTAAAAATGGGGTCAGTGAGTGTGTGTCTGATTGCATGTTATCGCAAACTGTGTTGGGTCTGGCTACACTGCTGCTTCATGAGAAACTATAAAGTATAACGTGTCGACCTAGTATCATCATCACCATATCTTCATTCCAAGTTCATCAAAACCATTTTCCTTAAACCTACCGTAATGCTTGTTGTATCTGCGAGAGGACAAATCACTAAAAACACAGGTCTTACTCTTGTCATGAATCTATCATTTCTAACTACAAATCACCAAACTGTCGATTAAATACAAATATTAACATTACGTCATTACATAGATTTACATAAATTATATTAAGTACTTAACAATATAACAATGCTTATATTGCGAAAGCTAAACATTTCCTGTCATACTTAAGATGGACGTAAAGCCATACTTCCGTTGAGTAAAACTAAACGTAACAAGGACGTCAAACTTTTTGAGAAAAATGTAAAAAGGTTTTCCCTTGATGGCATTATTTTGACATAAATTTTAGAAGATGCTCTTGATGGTTATGTGAGAATACTTAGGTGATGTCGTGACTTGAAAGACAAAACACTTATGTACAGATTGTTCACGTTTTGAAAAGTATTAGCATACATTTTTGACTGTTTGGAGCTCCACAATAAGCAGTGGGAACATTTAGAATCCGCCTCCCTCCTGTTCATCAATTTTGACAAGTTTGAAGAAAGTATAAAAATGAAGTAAGTTTTTTGTGTGTAAGCTTTTTATTCATATTCTCTCATTCTCTTCCTCCTCGACACCAACCCAACCATTTCCTTTGTTTTGATTATTGCCTTTTTTTGTATTCGAAATTGACGTGCCCACTCCCGCTTTAAAAGTTTTAAACTTCTTGCACCTCTCTTTTCATCTTAACCTCTCTATTTGTTATGAAATTCGGAACATGCAAATTAACAATAGCCTGTTGAGATTTTTCTTTTCCTCTTAGTAACATAGCACAAAACTGGATGACGATCATCTCATTTAAAAGATTTAGAGACACACCAAACTTAAAACATATGTAAGTTAACTTGAAAGAGAAGAGAATTAAGTAAAACTATTTTTCTTTAAACGTTTGTATTGATAAGGAGTGCTATTCAAATCAGCATTCATTTCCTGTTTGAGTGCATGTAGGGAAAGCAAGAGGAAAAGGGCACTAGGTGTTCAGGAGGGTTACTGCCTTGGAGAGTGGCATCATAGAGATCTCCAATGCCATGTAAAGAATTATTCAGTAGTTCTTTTTATGAAAAATGCTCCGTTGCATCGGATTGTGTTTAAGATGGAAGGAATCTCCTTCTATTGATATTATGTACGAATTTAAGGATGTGTTTCAGTAGACCCTCTATGGCAGACTGCACAAGGAAATTTCCCCGTGACACTAAAGGTAAATGTACCAATGAAAAACAATATTTTCAGAGTGCGATGTCCTTACGGCTCTTGAAGACCATAAAATTGCATTATACAACCTTAACCTCCAAGGAAGCTCAAAAGTATATCGAAGCTTACGGAAGTTTGTCTACTGAAGGATCATCAAACTGTAGGGCATGCAGTCTTTGTCCTTTTATAGAATATCATTCTTGGTCAGGTTGAAGGTGTAAAGTAATGTTCCTTGATCTCAGCTTTGATTATTTCAACAGATTTCATCACTCATTGAACAGTGTCTTCTGCCTTTTCAATTTTCCTGTCTGATCGTTGGTGACTTTGTCTCGATATCCTGAAGCATACTGCATTTCTACGCCTTTGACTCTCTGTAAAGTATACATGATCGATACAGTATACTCCACATATGAAAGAATTCTGTTATAACGAGGCCTTGCTTTTTACGAGTAAAAGCACTGGTTCCAGAAAGAATAAAATCTTTTCAATTAAATTGCTTTTGTTTATAACGAGTTTTCGGTTATTACGAGTTAAATATGAAGTCCCTTGCGCAATCTAATCAAGAAGAAATAGATGCTTTGTGTAGCAGTATTTAAAATCTTGATCTCTCTTAGACATCCGGGTACCCAGAATCATAACAGGACTTTGGCCAATTTTGATTCTTTTGAAATGCAACTGCCTGCAAACGCTCAGATGAGTGGTTTAAAAGACAAGTCAAACTGTCTTAAACAATGCACTTTGTCATTTTGTGGATGCATGCGGCCGAAATCTTTTGAGGAAAACTTTAGCTGGCTTTAAACAAATGCACCGTACAAAGTAGAGGATCGCCTTAAAAAATATTATATAATCAGCCCTGGTTGTGGTTGGAACAAAACCGATCAAAACTTAAATTTCCTAAAATCTTTTTCTTAGACTTCCCTAAGATGTTTTCATAGACAATTCATGATTATTGGTTAACGTACGAAATGTTTTCATTTTCATCAAATTAATTTTATGCCCCCCCCCCACCTGCCCCAACACCTTATAATTCACATGGAAAATAATTAGTTTCGAAGCCATTACAGGTCTCACCTCTTCCTTACCTTCCACTCGACCCTTTTTCAAGCAACAAAACTTTATGTCTACTGTCAGTTTCATGACTAGATGAAGTTTTCTTTGAGCGCAAATTTCGCGCGACACCGGAATTTCAAATTTGTCTCTCTTGCTTCCATGGGCAAGGAAACAATCAAAGCTGTTTCCAAAGAAAATTGAAGATACGGTCACCTGGTTCGATCATGAGGTTCCCTACAATCTTGAAAAAACTAAACCGTAAAATATTTTGGATGAAGCTGCGTGACTCTGTATACAGGGCGTACATTTAAGGTCCACTGACAGAGAATTCGTTAGCAAGCACTTTCTTCATTGCTACATAAAGTGACTCAAAACCTGTAAAGGCTTACGAATCTAAGACTACTAACTGAGCGAAAGTCTACTCAAAGTTCTTTCTTTGGTGTGGCAGGTCCGTTTTAGTCGCATCTCAAGCTTCCGGGGATAAATACATTCAACCTACCAGGAAAAAATTAGGGACTAATGATAGCTTTCCTTAACTTTTCACCTACAGTTTACTTTTGATATCACTTTCCGATGACAGTTAAAAGACAAAACTTCTAAATTTACCTTAGTAAGTAGTCTATTGAGATCCACGCTATCATTTCATGCTCCGTGACGTGGTTATGAAAGCAAACATTTCAGAGTCTTACCTGGGAATCGTCTTTTTTCACTTTAATGCATGTCACTGTTCCTGGTGACGATAAATGTGATACTATTGTTACCAACCTATATATTTATAAACGTTTCTTAACGAAAAAACTATATAATTATGAAGTTATTCATCGCCTTATTGATCATTGCAATTATTAATAACATTAGTATCAACTGAACAATCAGCGAAAATCTGCAAGGTTTACCATGAAGATGAAGTGTCCGTTAGGGTCTTATGGCACAATCCTTCATTTGCTGGATCACTGCAGCAGTGCAAATTGCGTGATCTGTATCGTTTTCTGTAAAATAGGGTCTACAATATCCATTTTCCTACCGATTTTAGCAGAGTGGGATGCACCTTCCCTCCTTATAATTGTATGGATAATCCGATACAGAATGGCTCGTACAAAGAACGAGTTATTCAAACATTCAAGCATGATTTATGATAACTCGCAAACAAAGAAATGGATCGAGGCAAAAATTTGTCGACCGCTGATTGGACAATCGTAAAGACCTACTAACAATTTGGAGGCACCAAAATTGTTAGAACAATTTCAGAAAAAAGCACAAAACTCTCTTTGTCGGCAAAGTATAGGATCTCTGTCACAACTGTAATTGCTATGTGGCATCATTAAGGACTATACCTTTATGTTCTTTCAAGGCCTCTACCATTCTGTGACTGCCTGTTCTGCTTACTTCCCACACCCTCACTTGTCCTTCACCTCCACCACTGATAATGTTACTACAACTCGATGTTGTTGCAATAGCGGTGACGCCTTTGTTATGCGCATCATTAATGGTGTACATCAATTTTCCAGATTGGGGTGTGAATACACGAACCTTTCCATCATCCCATCCTACGAGAATTACAATAACAGGTACTATAAAAATAATCGCTCAAACACAGGGAGGTACATGACATGAAAATGTCCTTGTGAATACCTGTTAAAAATAGGACAAAACCCTGACAATTTAAAAGAAAAACTAAAAAAATAAATTTCGGTTGCAAAGAGGTGTTTTTTTCTTTAACGTGCTGATGCATTCTCACCTTAAAGGCATCCACAGAATAATGACTCCTATATTTAAATGATTTGATTACACATGTATGCACACTTGCTAAATTTAATTAAGCGGTTATGAACTCAAACGAGATTATATCAAAGGAGAAAACACCTACTTACCGCTAACAATTGATTTTCCATTTCTCATGAGGTCCACAGCATTGCAAGTCATATTGGGTACGACAATACGAAGGAGTTCTTGGCTTGTTTTTGCATTCCAGACTCTGATATTATACATGGCACACGTTACGAACAAATCTGAATAATTACTACAAAGAAATATGATTGATTATCATAACAGCAACATAAAGTAGGAAAGCATGGCACATTATACCCGTCAATGTCAGCTTAATCAGGCAGGGTGAGCTACCATCAATCACATGGAGGTTAATTTGACAGAATGCTCTTACAGGATGGACATTGTCCCACTTGTCAGACGAAACCATAATGAATCAAACTTCAATAATGCAATGACAAAATGGTCCAAGGTTAAATCTGAGTTTAATCTAAAACAAAAGGTCAATTATCAAAAATGTAAACTTTAAATATAATACAAATGGCGAATTGTGTTTTTTGGAATAAAGTTTGCGCAAGCCGGGAAAGCGTGGGTCACGGGTTTGATCCCCGGTGGTGACATATCTTTTATTTCTCTAGTGTTCTTTTCAAAAATAAAGTTTCCATTTCATAAGAGCAGGTTGCTGCTTTTTAATATCACCTGTCTAGCAATGGCACACCAATCTGCTGTCGATAAACCAATTTTCTCATCATACACCAAACGTGAGCCTACTGTCTTGTCCTCTTTATCCTTTTTCAACTAATCTATACGCGATGGGAAATATAGGAACTGATCAATAAACTACACTAACATACGTGTTCTTACTTTTGTCCTTAACTCATTTTCGAGACGCTCCGAAAGCGCAAATCTTCGCTGATTGGCTATTTTTTAGTTACGGCCTCTGTCTCTCTCGCCTCCAATGGTTCTAGGGAATTCCCCTTACATAATTAATTTTATAGTTACGAGAAGAAAAACTGGCATAGATTTCGTAACTTCCTATGAGACATTCCCCTAAATGGCATCTTCAATCTCAATGCTGAACACTATGCTTCATGAATCTCATCTTGGCTCCCAGCTGGTATTGATGCTTTTGTCCCTAGTAAAAAATTTCAGTCAGAACCTGATTCCACTCCTTGGTTCTCACCTGCATGTGCAGCTGCCATTGCCTATCGCAACCATTATTTTCATTTATACAGATGAGATCCTTCTTCTCAGGACAAGCAACTCTTTACTACTGCTCGTAATCGTCGCAAGAGGATTCTTGACGAGGCTGAACAGGCCTACACTAAAAGGACTCTGATCTCGAGACTTCTGCAGGAGGATCTGCAATTCTATACTCTAAAAAACAAATCGTCTATCCCCCCACCCTTATGGACGTGAGGTCCTTACATCCGCTACGGGCAAAGCTGAATTCTTTGCACAGTTCTTTCCAGTTAACTCTACTCTTGATGATAGTGATCATATACTGGAGACCTGAATATACATCATATCTTGACGATGTTAAAATCCCTCGTACCTTTCTTGCATCTATCACTGCTCGTCAGAGAAGATTTACACCTTCGAAGGGTATTCTCGATAATATAACAGGAAGCGGTCAATTAGTTTCTAGCAACTGGTAGCAGTATCATTTAGTCCAATTATTGATCAGTGGGGTGTTATTTGTATTGATAAATGTCACTACAGACGCTTCTTACGAAGACATAGTAGCCTGGGAAAGACAATTCGCGAGGTTCTGCACAACATGGTAGGTATTTCTATGATCTCAATGCTCGCTAACAAATTTCTTACATAGCATCAATCACTTTCTTTCTTGGTAGATCGGCAAAGTAATCTCAATTCGTGTAAGCACTTTGCTCAGGTCACTGTGAAAAAAGGCTATTGTTCCAGTATTTACAGCCTAACCTCTAACGAGGACCTTCTCTCAGCTTTTCCAGCCCTGTTACCAACAGACTTTCTCTGAGCAGAAATTTCAATCCCAAGGAAGCTCAGTAAAAACAATAAAAACAGTAAAATTCAATGGTAAGAATATGCTATTAGTAAAATAATCAACAATCAAAAAGGATCATATTGAACTCAAAAAGGTGGTCACAGCACACTCAAGATCTGATAGTCACCACGGAACAAGACAAGTGGCAAGAACACTAGACAATCTGTAGTAACAAGTTCACCTTCATTACAAAGGAGCCAAAGCAGTGTAAGAGTCATTTCGACGATATGACAAGTCCCATACAAGGCACAAATACTGCCAAGTCAGGCGCTCTTTTCCCGTTTCAATCCACTCAAACAAAAGTCCGTAGCAGGATTCAAAATTAGGAGAGGCTGAAAAGAGTAACGATAAGGAATCAAAGTAAATAACGCTGTAAACCTACAAATAGGTTTTGAACATATAAACAAATCTTTTCAACGCTTGTACTTACTAAGGATACGAAACGTCCAAAACACTGCCGTAATGACATGTCCGTACTTTTTCAAACGTGAAGTCACCGTACACGAATCTGTAGATCTCACATTGTTTGGTGCCTACAAAAAACTAAAATACAGAGTGCAGTTTCCGTTAGAGTAAATCGGAGCTAAGAGTATATACAATAATGGTGAAGAAGCTTAACTCTATGATCTATAAATGCATCATGTGTAACGAGTTGGCATACGGTCAAGGAGAAAGCATGCTATAATAATCAGAATAGTTTCAGTTTCATTTGTCTACTAACGCAGTATCCTAACGATATTTACAACAACAGAGATCTGATTTCTTGCACTTTGTGCCAATACACGCCATCATTTAAAACTAATTCGCCAATTAGACACAGTAAAGAAACTACCATTAAGCTTCAACATGAAATAAACACTATGACGTTGATAGCTACAAAAAAGCTCTACCTATTTATAAGGATTTACGAGTAGAAACCTAATTGACGAGTGAATTTGAGGCAACATTTTTATAATCTCTACCGTTAATACATCCTTTATAGGTAGTTGCGTATCTTTTTCTAGTTGATTGATTTGGTTACAAAAGTTGCAAACCTAGCACCTCTAATCATGTTATGTGTAAGAGCCAGAGGTGACTCTGTTAAGCTGATATCACTGCTCTGACAAAGAGGAGGGAGAGGAAAAATAAATTATCACATACCTGGTGACCTTCTCCCCGTAAACCAATGGATGATACCCCACCGTCAACTTTGGCAGACCTTCAAATGGAAAAATCAAATGTTGTTACATCACAAAACAGTAGTTGTACTGTTCCCAGAGGTGCTAGCCTATCTGTACCAAAACCAGAACTTATCCCACGTGAAATCTCATAAAACCAGAATATGAGTGCAATAGAATAGACTAAAAAAGTCATCGAGCAGGGTCATGGGTTCGATCCCTGTAGGTGCCATATTTTCTATTTCTATAATGTTCTTTTCAAAATTGATAAAGCAATGAAGATCAGTATTCTACTACTACTACTACTACTACTACTACTACTACTACTACTACTACTACTACTATTACTACTACTACTACTACTACTGACTGTAAACAAAGTGTGTTCCACTAATTCAAAGCTGTGTACAGCGCCCTTGCCACAAGCCGCCCCTTACACTAGGTGTGCGAGAAAGTACAAACATCGAACAAAAGTCGCTTAAATTTACGTTAAAGAGGTTGTTTTTACTTTTCTCGTATTGAATACGTACGACTTTGGATCAGCATGAGACATTCTTTGGATCAGATTCGAAATGGCCGACTTCAGTAAGAAATTTCAGACTGGCCCCGAGTCCACCAGTCCCATGTAAATGCAAGGGCGATCCTTGCCTGTGTAAACAAGGTCGACGGAAACTGTCAGGCAGGAGGTGCCTTACGTTACTAAAGCTAGGCACATTAACACCAGGACTTTACTTTTGATGGCATTATTTAGCGAAACTTTTAGCCGTAGATATTGAGTACATTATATTCGTTTTCTAATGAAGTTTCTTGTTTTTCGCTAGGTTGACGAAAAGATGCGCGTTGGGGATTATAATGGTGCAATGACCGCTTCAAGACGTGCGAGGCAATTCTCTCTCATATCTGTCGGCATTGGCATTGCTTCGTATGTTGTATTCGTGGTCCTGATCATCATCTACGTTATCATATTTGCATCAGCGGCAAGTAACGCGTACTGATGCTACTGAAGACGGAAATGTGGAACTCTGAGAAAAAGGGGAATGAGCTTGTGCCACTTTGGTTTTGTTTTTACGTTCCTTTTCAATAGCCCGACTTTTAGATAGTCCTCAGTATGTATGGTCCATTTGCATAGCCCTCTATATGTACAGTCCTTATGCGTAGTTCACTGTATGCACAGTCTATATCCATGGTCCACTGTATGTACAGTCTGTATGCAAAGTCCGCTGTATGCACAGTGCATATGCACAGTCCATATGGATAGTCCACTGTATGTGCAGTCCATATGCATAGTCCTCTGTATGTACAGTCCATATGGATAGTCCACTGTATGTACAGTCCACATGCATAGTCCACTGTATGTACTGTCCATATGTATAGTCCATTATGTTCCAGTTTACCAATAATCCCCTACTACGACAGGACAATACACCATTTGGATACATTAATAGTTGAATTATTTTATGAACTGTCTTAGGAATGTCTTGAAAGGGGATGAGGACTTTATTTAAAATGCAAAGTTGTTGCGGTTGTAAGATAACATTCCATTGTGGTACTTGAGTATTTCTGGAGAACTGGTTTTAGAAATTTGCGTTCAGTTAGCGATTAAGTTTTATTAGATCTTTTAACCTAGTGCTATTCGCCAGAAACAGTTTGCAATAAAAAGGTGAAATGTAATTCATAAGGCCACACCAGGATCATGACAATACGACAAAGGTAAAACGTGGCGCATAACACTTGACACCTGCCACGTTATTTCTAGCCATATGTAGCCGTGCGAGGTTACCAGATCTGTACATACGTACATGCGTTTAAGAATTCCTGCAAACCACTCGAATCGAGTACGTTAAACGATGCACTAAAGATGCCGGAAATTAAGAATTCAGGCCAAGCAGAGGATATGGTACGGAGGAAACATTGGAATACTCCGTGTAATTCTTGATTAAAGGATCATTGTGTGACTTAACATTCTGTGAGGTTAAACCATGTAGGCCAGCTAGGGCTATGGAGGCAGTTACTTGGTGCTACCAGTCTATGTGATACTTGCGCGATTCAATAAAATTCAGTTGGTTTCCTGTTGAAGTCCAAAGCTGTAGTTTAATGATTCCCATACCCTTAATGCTACCACCTTTGATCTACTGATGCACATTGTTAGGACCCCAGGACATTTCTATTAAGCAATTCTTGCGTTTCAGCCGCAATTTTAAAATAAGTGTGTATGTTTTCCAGGCCTTCGCCGTTTTATCTTTTCCAGGTCATCGTCGGCTTCATGTTTCGAGGCCATAACCGGTTTAATGTTTCCAGGCCATAAATGGTTTCATTATTCCAGGTCAAAACCGGTTTCATTGTTCCAGGCCATGTCCGTTTTCATATTTTCCAGGCCATGTCCGTTTTCAAGTTTCCAGGCCATGTCAGTTTTCATGTTTCCAGGCCATCGCCCGTCACATATTGTCACATATTGTCCATGCCTTCTATTTAAATCGCCCGGTAATTAGTCGTAGTAACATTGTGTTATGTTTGTATGAAGTTTGTATCATCAGGTAGTAGACCCCTGAACTATGTAAAGTTGGGATGATGAAGGTTACATTCAAGAAGACCGGGATGGTTCGGGATAACAGGGTGGGCTTGGATTTCAGATTCATGTACAATTTTTAGTCGCAGAGAGTCAATAAGCCAACGACTTCGCGTTGTGTTGTGAGTAGGATGCTCTGGTATTGTATTTCTGAGGGAAGCAGGTTTTTTATTTGGAATTACAGTACGCGTAATGTTAATCGATTGTTTTAACTGATTAAATGTATGGCTGTAAAATTATTTTAACTCTAAAGACTGCTAGAGGAAACGAGGTGTGACATCTGATCCACTCTATCGGGGCAGCCGTAACAGCAGGTCTGTGGTGGCCTCAATGACATCGCACCCAATTTGCTCTGGACGTCACATTAACTTTCTATCCGCCATCGGTGGGCGTTCACTTTCTATCCGTCCACCGAGTTCACTTTCTATCCACCGTCGGTGGAGGTTTCACCGAACTTGCTACACAGTTTAAGTCCAGCCGCTCATGACCGTGTGACTTGAGGAAGGAAGGACAGATAGTCTAACCGATCGACCAACCTGGAGCCTATTTCGATTCGTGGAGATGACAAGAGAGGGGGTTGTAATCATATATTTAGGAATTAAGGCAAAAAACTAGAGATTGCACCACAAGTTTCCAAAAGGGGAGTCTCCATGGTTCAGTTGCATAGCAACATACCGAGCATGGGGCCTTGTTTCCAATCGCTGTTGTTATAATTTACATTGTTTCATGCGGTCGCACAGAGCGGTGGAGCCTGCCTCATGGCTTGCCTCTCTGCCCGGTAGCCGAAATTGAGGGACATTGTCCTTGCACGTCCCAGTTGCCCTTTTAGTTACCCAGTTTGTTGGTTTAACTTTTTATTTAGGGTAGTTTCAAATTCGGGCCCACTACTGATCAGAGGTCTTAGATTAGGAGATTGCAATATAGGGGCAAGATCGTCTGCTTTAGAGGCCAATCGGACGCACTTCTATCTAACAATAAGGCTCGAAGAAGACAAACGTTTTCGAGGCCGTAGCTGTCAATTCTTCATGAAACCCAGAACTACCAGCCCTACGTTTTCGCATACTCTTGGGTGCCTGATAGACGTCGCCCCCGCTAATTAATTTCCCCAAAATTTTCCACCCAGTACATTCTTATCCCAACCCCCCCCCCCCCCCCGCCTATTAATTTTTACGTAATCTCCCATCCATGACAATTGTTTGAGGAGTTACTTTGGCGGGCTAGTAGAAAATGTCTTTATTACAATATGAAAATCACGCATGAAAAGATGACGGTGGCCTTTTACGAGACTCAAAAAAGTGTGAAGACGCACATTACACATGTTAGCAGTAATGCTGTTATTGAGCAGGAGGACGAGGGGAACATTTTTATAATCTTGGAAGCCATGTAGGAGAGTGCCATGACTTCGAATAACTGACTATTGTTTGTATTGTATTACCTTACGTTTACAGAGTTGCAGTTGATTCTAAACATTGCTTGTTGACTTCCTTTTTGGTCATTTTCACCCCCCGTCTATTCCAACCCCCTTCGTTTATTAAGTTTGGGGGATTTTTCCAACCCCCCGTCTATTAGTCACCCAAGAGTATGCGTATCTATGCCAACTTCTCTACACGGAGAGAAGCATTGAGTTCGACTTCAATATCAGCCATGGCGTGAAATTGCGAACTAATATAATATAACTTACAATATCTGAAGCAGTTTGAATAATGGTTTTTGTATGTTTCTCTGCTCGCGTTTTTACTAACATTTGTTCGACCGTAATGGGTTTTTTTGTAAAATAGAAGGAAGTTATTTGCGTAGTTTTTTGGTATTTAGGTCGTCGGAAATGTTTTGTTATTTGTTGTAATCGGTACGTGCACAATGTAAATCATAACTGAAAATGTTGTGAGTGCGTAATCTCTGTTCTGATGTTCAGTGGATGTACCCTCTGCCCGCGCCTGTTGCGATCGTCAATAAAGGATCCACAATTTACGGCATTTTGACCGCAACCTCCCGTTGATCACAGCTGTTGTGTAATGCTGCAGTATGGCAAAACAGTGTTTGCAGCAGTAACCACGTACAGCGGTTACTATTGTGGAGCATGCGCATTGATCACTGTTGAATATGGCTGAATTAGTTGCCTTTCAGAGGAAGCTGCTGAGACAGATAATGAACATCAAATGGCCGAAGAAAATAGCCAATGAAAAATTATAGAAGGTAACCAAACAGGCCCCGTGGAGCATGGAAGTGAAAAAAAGAAGACTGAAATTGTATGGGCACATGATGAGATTACCAGACAAAACACTAGCTCAAAGAGCCCTGAGAGAATGCCAAAGATATGTCAAAAAGCCCAGAGGGAAGACTAAAACAACATGGCTTGAAACTGTAAAGAAAGATACGAGTAAAATTAAGGTGATGGTAATACGTGGTGACAGGATACAGCAAATCGGCACAGAGCAAGTTACACAAAATAAGATCATGTGGCAAAACCTATTGCGATCGAAAAGGTGGCCATGGGCCCCAAAATCTCAATTGAGTGCGACAGATATTGTATCACATTCACAGCAAGATATGCATATCGACGCGAAACACTCCTTTCCACACAATGACCAAAGGCACCTTAGTGGAATGTGAAAATATAAAATTGTACCCAGCCTACTTGCCCCCCTCCCCCAACCGCTGTTCATTCCCCCGTCGCTGTTTACACATGCATAGCATGCGCTCATATAGAGTTGTAGTATGAGCTAATAGGTTACGTGATTGGCGTGCAACCTACAAACGGCTTCTGTACGCAATGGTAGCGTCAAGACTGTTTAATCTGCGGCAGCGAAACTAGCAAAGGCAAAAATCACTAGTAGTGAAAGTGTCAGTTGATAAATTTACAGATGCTGTATTTACGTATTAGTGCAGAAAATAGAATTAAGTAATTGCTAAAATAGAAAGAGAGAGGGAGAAATCCCTGTCGTGCAATCGTTGCATCACATTGCAATGGATGACGTAAGATTCACGACAAGCCAACTGGTTAAGAGGTCGGGAAGCTTTATTTCTTTCTTAGCAAGGAGGTGGGGGGAGAAAAGGGTTGCTTGCAGAGGCTTCTCGGCCTTTGGGCAAGGAATGGATGTAGTATCTGTTCTCATTGATGACAGATGCTTTTCATAATCCGCGAGAGGTGGTTCCTACTGGGCAGTTGATCCTTCTTCATGGCTTGCTTCTCTGCCCAGCAGCACAAATTGAGGGGCGTGGCCCTTGGACGCCCCAGCTGCCCTTTACTTATTAGTTAGCTTGTTTGGTGGTTTTTCTGTTTATTTAGGGTAGTTTCAATGTCGAACCACTGCTCATCAGGGGTCTTTGATTGAGAGATTGCGGAAGAAAAGGGTTGCTTGCAGAGGTACCGTCCTAAAAGTTACGAGAGAAAGGGGGGGCTGTCTGATGAGCAGCACATGCCACGCCCACAATTCTTCTCTTCTACGGTGCTACCCATGATATAATTTTGAATTAAGTGCAAATATTCACATTGCTGAAAATGTTCAACCAAACATGATAACCTTTATCACACAATTCACGAAATGAATAAAATATCTAGTAACATTGACCGAAATCTAGATGCTGAAAGGGGGGCTAAGCTCCCCAACATTTTTCAAAATTTTTAAGAGGGGTTCAGCACCCTGAGTATTTGTGTTTAAGCGACTTTTTTTGTGAGTTGTAATCAGAAATATTAGATTTAAGACAAGAGTAAGATCTGTGTTCTTAGTGATTGATCTTCTCGCAGATACAACAATTTCCAGATGTTATCATCATCATCATCATCATCATCATCATCATCGTCATCATCATCATCATCATCATCATCATCGTCATCATCATCATCACTGCAGACGTAGATTGAATTTCTCTGATTGCACACACGCACAAAATTCCCATTTGTAACGGTTCAAGCTCTGCGCTTGCGAAACATCGAGAAATCAATGAATGAGGGGATCGGTACGTTTACTTCGAGGGGCAGAGTTGCGTGGGAGTTAAGTAAACACTCACGTGCAGATCCGATGTAGTAAACAACGCCTGGGCCACTTCCTCTATCGTTGTAGTTCCGCTCTAACCTACAGGTACATCAAAACCGGGTTTCATTGCAACAATTCACAGCTCACAGATTTGATTTGGTCAGCGATTTGCGTCGGAAAACGTAAGAAACGAAGCAGTCTAAATTTAAGGTAAGTATAATTTGTTTTATGAAAACAGTAGAAGTATTCTACAAGAATTTGCTTTAGTTTATCGTTTATGGGCTCCCACACGAAGAATCGGGCCTTGCTGGTTTGTTTTGCTACTCTCTTTCTTGATTTTTAATTGTTGAGTAGGCCTCTAATTGACTCTCTAGAAGGTTCAGGAATTAATGTTCGTCACATTTTCCCTACCTTTACGTATTCGTATAAAGAAACGCGCTCCCACATGATATGTTTTTGATTGCCGATCACTTTAAAAGTAATATCTGAATCAAATGGGACAGAAATACTGAAAACCTATGAGTTATAAGTTCCTGTTTTGAGGAAGGTCAGACAATTCTTGATTTGTAAATAGTGTCAACAACGTGGGTTTGTTGAGCTTGTTGAACACTGATTTCGACAAATCAATGTAAAAATGATGGGCATGAGCACACATACCAAACTAGTGAAGGGAAAACATTGACCATTTAAGCAGTAGTTTTACAAAGAATGTTTATTTTACAAACCTTCACATCAATTGATGATATCAACGAAAGACCAACATTCGATACAGTTCCAAACAATATTTTACTTGCAAGGATACCAACTCCCATTTTGGTAGCCAACAAACTAGAGTACCATGTAGCTGTCACTCAGAAGCCGATTCTGAATGTAAACTATGCGGTCGGGGCCTTTAAATGGGGCTTGTAAAGGCAAGATTACACGTACACAAGTTGCTTCATTTACCTTCGCTGTCGGCTCAGTGCTTGTTTTCTTACGAGCGGAAGTCGTCGCTGATTCACAAAAGGAACTGGAGAAGCCAATTCCAAAGTCGACATTATGTCGCTGGGAATTTGCGACAGAGTTCTGACAGGTCAATATAAAATCATAACCTGAAGTAATATCAGTACGAGGTCATAAAAGATATTCGTGGTAGATGCCCGAACATCACTACTTTGGTAACTTTATCTACACCCAGGCTAATGGAAGAGAGTTACTAGTTGAATGTGGGAAGCTAACATTACTTTTTTAAAAATTTATCTGTTCCGGAAATTCAGTGACGAAGTAACATATGATGTACGTTTGTGTTGTGTTGTTACAGTTATGCCTAAAATCAAAGATAATTTAGCAAAACCGAATGTGAGTAGATAATTCATTCTGGTGACTGAATCATTGTTTTAGAAATTAAACTTCCTGCACTTCGTTAGGGGGTGAGTTCCCCTGATAAACAGGATCATTGCGGGATTTGATGAGCTGCCGGCAATTCACTGTTTGAAGCATCAGTTTCATTCAAGTAACGGTAACCAGCTGACTGGTTGGCTTATGAGCTGAACAACGAATTGCTGGGTCTTTGTCGGACACTCTATTTAAGTAGTGGGCTAGAGGGTGTATAGTCAAATTTGGATACCTTCCATGCAGCCTTACGTACAAGTAATGACGACTGTTGATTGAGTACACAGCAGCTAAGGGTTATGTCTACGGAAGAAAATTATACAAGGTCTTTGCTACTTGAGTTACCTTCCAATGGTTAAAGAGGTACGGAGTGGCTTCGCAAATCCACCTAGCCACGTGGGTAAACAAGGGGTTAATGTGTCTTGGATTCTTAGTATCCGGACAAGGGGTGTATCATAAGGCTTGGAAAGGATCGACCTCACATTTAACACTGGTACTAGGCCTCCATACTGATCGACTGACGAGGACAACAAGAATTCAAAAGCTTTGAAGATAAGCTAATACGAAAAAGTAATGAAGGTTTGACTTACTGAAGTAAAATAATGTCGAGATATCCTCACCCATTCGAATAAAAAAGTGGACTGCCGTGTCATTTTCATGCTATGCCTGCACGCAAAGTGCTTAGCCTCTCTTTTTCCGTTTTACGGAAACACGGTTGGAGAATCATCCTCGCCATTGCCCCTTTCAACATTATCAACACAAAGTCCCTCTTTATATTTCTAAGGACTTCCAAGAAATCAAAGCCTATTGGTAATTGTTGCCCGTGGCGGGCGAGGTCGGTTTGAGCATCTCAAATTTACTCTTGATCTTCCACTTTCGAATCCCTTAGGTCTGCTTGAGACATGTAAAGTCCCCTTATTTTCATAGGTATTCTGCCTGGCTTGAGAGACTTTGCTTTCCAAACTGCAACCTCCCATTACTAATACTGAGCAAGCTTCGCGGCTGCCCTATTGCCGACTTACAATTTTGTGGTCACAACGCCTGATACAAGTCTATCTGTCTTGCTACTGTTGTAAACGTATTATAAATATCTATCGGTGAATATCTCGAAGAAATAAGAATGTCGTAGGTAATTTTAACATAGAACTGTTCGTCAATTTTTAGCTCTGCCTGGCCACACCCGGTTCTGTTTCTGCCCTCAGTTACCCCCCAATTATGCATATAAGTTTTGGCGATCAGCCCCACTAACTCAAAGACTAAAGAATACTGCGCTCTGTATAAGACTGTCATGTCTTTTGAAACTCAATCCTATGTCACCCCAATGAATATTGCTATTTCGAGATGAGACAAAAAACCCCCAGTGTCACAGAAGAGCCTATTTTGCCTATACCATAACTACGGACTGCTACTTTGAATACAATTTTGAAATACAATTACATATAGCGAGAATATCAGACATCACACAATTCTGTCTGATATTCTCTGTCTGGCTTGAAAAGTAAAATAACCCAAAGCTAATGCTATAGAAGCTTTTCCTGGGCTCTTTTCAGGTGAAACTAAACCGATATGCTCCACCACACTCTGGATACTGCTCAAAGCAAGAGAA
>JAAAKM020006971.1:115171324-115185720 GCA_010016025.2 Alatinidae sp. Z8VKAUB7J3
CTGCTTGTCTTTACCCTTTCCAGATGAAAATCATGTTCTTTTGACTGTGCGGATCGTAAGATTTGGCTTTCGGCAGACGCCAGTGAACAGAAGGATCATACACCATGTTTGAAGAAATAAAATTTGTACGTGACACTCATACTAGGTAAATGTTGATAATCATCTCTATAATCCCAAAATATGTAAGTCTGTTTCAATAACCTCACTACAAATAACTTAGAAATATTTAAATAGCCAAGGTAAAATTTCAGGATTATGTTCCTTTGACATTGAGGATTTTGTCTGGAATTACAGCTGTATGCCGAACTGCTAAAAGTCACGTACAGGTCGAATGTTTCCAATAGAGAAATAAAAGAGTACTATCTATACGGTCTTTATATTATTTATCCAGTTGTCTGCAAATATCGCCATACAAGTTTTAAACCCAAATACGTCATGTGAAATCAAGTGAGGGTTTTGAAATTCATTAATCAAACTGAAATGACCTTATGTCCTAAGCCGATGTTTTGTCGACCTTTGATGGGGCATGGCTCACGTAATTTCTTTTAAAAATTCGGTAGATCACAATAATGTCGATATATCACAAAAACACAAATGTTTTTCAAAAATGACAAGCTGTAGATTAATACAGTGTGTATAATCGCAATATATTTCATTAAATCGTTCACATACAATCCTTGAAGTTTAGGTCAGTTCAGACGACCACAAATCTGATTTTAGAAAGGTGTTATAGCTTATCATGATCACCATCATGTCATCGTCATCATCATCGCAAGCATTACTTCATCACCATTATCATCATCATCATCATCATCATCATCATTATCATCACTGTCATCATTATCATCATTATCATCATCATCATTATCATCGTCATCATTATCATCATCATCAAATCGTCTCAATGTTTTTTCATGCAACTCCTACTCATCCTTCTATTTTTTCTCGTATGTCTTACAAGTACCACCAACAAAGATTTAGCGACTTCAAACAAATTCTCATGGAATATCTAACAGTTTCTTATAACAAAAAAATGGCTGCGGATCAGAGGACGTAGCCCACAGTCTTGAGCCACTCAACTCACCATGGAGAATACGACTTCGACAAATCAAACGTTTCTTGACGTTCTCAAATGTTGTGTTGGTTACCGCCTACTATGCACAAATACGTCGTAAGTCCCAAAGAAATGAGGGCCATGATTATAGAGGAAGAAGACTGGGCCCAGTCTTCTTCCTCTATGGCCATGATCCAACTCTGCAAGTAGGCTCTCCACCTACGAATGTCCTCAATGACAATACAAAGGTGTACGGGAGTTACCTGCCCAAACAAGTAGATTCCCTCTCTCGCACACTTAAGATTGTGTAGGAAACCAGTAGGTGAGTGCATGGACTACTGTGTAAGTTGCATCAATCACTGAGCCTTACCTGTAACTATGTTCCTATATCACATGCAATTTGGAATCCTCTAAAAAAGGGACGGAACTTCCAGCCAGAGTGTAGCCTGTGCAGACTATACCAGCTGAAGAGGGGAATACGTCAGTAGCTTTTGTCCGCGCGCAGGCTAGCCCGCGTGAAATCGAATGCTAGAAACATGGACCTTGAAACTTCGAAGAAGAAACAAACGTTGTTCAAATCTCACAATTGCAAATATGGAGGAAACATTAACAATCATTGTCAGTAGCCACTATTCTTATTTAGACAAGCATTCGTATGCAAAATAAGAAGGCACACTAACTTATTTTTGAACTCAAATTTTCAATAACCCTATGAACATCTTTTCGTTTCTTGAAAGTGAAATATTGTAGGTGAAATGCAATAGCTATATAATAGAGAATAACAGCGGATATCTTGCAACGACATCCTTTGTTAAACAAAGCTTTTCGGTCGGCTCTTGTCAAGATTATAACGCCAACTTATACATACAGTGTAAAATTCAATTCTTAAATACTAAATAGAGGACTGCGCAATATACATGGGTATTCGCGATAAAAGAAAAGAAATGCCATGATGAGATAGAGGAATATTACAAAGAAAGTGAAATAATAAAAGTAGTGCCTAAAATTACAACAAAATATTTACAATACCAAAGCACAAGCTATAGCAAACTCATTTTAAATACAAATTCTTTCTGTCTGCACAACGACGGCTAACGCTAATAGCTATATACTAAAACCTACTTTTACGATGATTTCAGACATTGTAAGTTAGGACCTCCACGTAAGAAGGTTGCCCTGCCGGGCTATAAGACTGCTGTGGGTTATTTTAGCTTATCTCGCGTTGTTTGTTGATTTAGACAAAAGAGTGACAGAAACGCAGATGTGTTGCCTTAGGCATATTTCCGATAAAATAATCTAGTTTTTGTCTAGCATTCATATTGTCGGATCCAGACGAAATGAGATGAACTCAAGGAAATGTAAAGATTCTTGTATGCTGCCAAAACAATGGAAAATTGTGCTAATGGTGAACATTTCATTCGACTTAAAACACGAGGCTAGTTTGAACATTACGTAGTAGATGTTGTGCCCGAATATGTTAAAAGGAGTAGCTCCCAGGTCACTTGCTTATTCTCTTTCAAATCTTGCGATTGTCAGATTTAGCTGGCATTCTGTGATTCATTTGATCAGAATATTACCTCATGCACCTTAATATGACCATATGACATAATTTTCAATTTTCCTCTTTTTTATCAGAAATAGGTGAAATAAACTTACGATCTTACGACACGGCAAATATTATAATGTTAGTTATCTAGGACAATAGCCGGTTTATAGCACATCTCGTGACGTAACATGTTTTGGGAAGAGTTATATCGGAGTAAAGAGAGATCGAATGTAACAATACTCTTTTGAACTTCTTTGATCTCAAAGCAACATCATAATCTATTGAGCACAAAGAGGACTGATAAGAGGTACAAGTGTTACAACAGGAAAAGACTATTGACGTACGGAAAATAATTAGTGAAAAACTAATTAGGGAAACTAAAACGAGATTACAAAAATGAGTCTTCGTTAGCCGTTTTCTTTAAATATGTTAAAACGAGGCTGCATTACAAAATGCAAACAGTTATAATAACCAACAGTCACAGGTAGATTGTCTAGCATACGTGAGTGCATCCTCTTTACCGTGTTCAACCAATGAAATATGATAACTTCGATTCATTCTGTCTTTTAGGTAGCTTTCGTCTCATATGATGAACCTTGAGAAACACTTAGCACTATTAAAAGCTGAGTTTCTATAGAATTTATTTAAGTTATCTCCATCAATTTATCGAGCATTTAAAGTCTCTACATGGTATCAAAACCATCAGCTACCGAAAGCCTTTACTACCCCAGAAACAACTGGTCCTGTGGTATCATTCTTTCGGCACGCCCTTTACACCTTTTTTGGCATATTATGTATGGAAGACCATGCTCATACATTCGATGTTTCAACAAGATAATTTTAGGCGTCATGGCCAAGGTAGGGCTGGAAATATTTTGGTAGGTTGGGATAGCAAGTCAAGCGGTGGTTGGAAGGCGGTACTCAGCTTTCAATGTACTCAACAAACAGACATGTGACATATTCAACTAAGGAGCTAACTGATAGGCTGATAATAGGTATGAAGCCACGTGTCATCATAGAATGAAGGTAATAAAATTTGATAATGATGAGCTTTATATATAAACATAATATTGCAGGAGGAGACGTTAAGAACAGTTGTTAACTGTGACTTCTAAGTAATGGTGTTTAAACAATTTTAATGTTCAACATGCGGAATAAGAAAGAATGTAAATACCGCAAGTGGCATTGTGTTGGCAACTAATGTGTTAAATGGTCTTTAGGAAAAGGTGTGAAGAAGTTAGTATGGTATTGTTTCCCTTGTGTATTCTTTGTCGACGAGGCATTCCTTCTTCCCTTTGTGTTAAATACACTGGCACCTCACTGCTGTCTTGGCACCTCCCTCCGACTCCAGAAGCTCTCCCAGGTAGCAAAACTCCCTGACTTCCTCCATTAAATATCAAAGAATTAATTTCCCTGTACCCACTGAGGGGAGGACAATTCATGAAATACAGACACTAAAAGTCTCCAATTTAGCTTTTGGTCCAATAGTTGAGGCATTGGTTTGGTAGTCATGAGGTTGTGGGTTAAAATCTGGTCAGCGCCCTTAAATTGTATGCTATTGTGGTAATGCTCCACTCAGGATTATCTTGAAATGTTAAAAACGTTTTACTGTCTTTGGATATTTTATATATATATATGATAAACTGGTAGGGTGTAGCTCATTCATTAATTATATAACTTTCAATTTTACAGTCTATATTTACATCTGTCATTAAAGTCATGTCAAGCAATGTTTTACCTCTGTGTATGCAGTTCAATAAGGAAACTTTTTGTTATTCTATTTCAACTCTCACAAAAGGCTTATTAGCAAAATACTCAATAATTCAACAAATTAGTATTGTTTATCATCAAACAGGTTTTCTTGAATGTCAGCTTCGCCTCAATTATGTAACATAAGTAATAAAAATAAAACATACCTTGATGGCATATATATAGTTGAAGCATCCAGAACTGCAGCAGTGTACTGGTATTAGTGTGTGGAGTTGACTTAACGACTTAGTACGTATACACCAATTACCTGTGTTTCACGATAACCTAAAATTTTATACCTGGTATCACCGAATCCTGTATGCAACGCAGTTATGGGATTATTTCGGAATAACTGATAAGAAATAAAGCTTACATAAATGGTAAGTCAACCATTGGACCAGGCAAAGTAAGATATCGAGCAGAATCTAATAAAAAATCTATTTTCCATAACACTTTGAAACAATAGACCCACTATGAGAATTGAGGGCTCTCGATGTAACCTTGTAAGTCAGATCATATCTTGCGGTTGAGAAAGTTAAGAACACGCACGAATTGCATATGTTTGTCACGTCATGGTCCATGGAAATAGCGTGGTAATTATAAATATGCCACACGATACCAAACGTTTGATTTTGGTTATTGATGTAACAAGCCTAAAGTTCCTAAGGCTAGGGTCCAACTTTCGATCCAATTCATTCGGTTACAAACGTAACCCAAGTGACAGTGGACCAACAACTACTGTAAATTAACATGTAATAAACCAGTAGATGCCAAAATATACATGCTAGCAATATTATGCAAAATGATAAACGTAGCAATGGTAATACGGCCTAAGTTAATGCAATCTACAGAGCAGCCTTAGGCTCAATTTAGCATTTCAAGAAAGTACGGTAGCAAGTAGTAGGCCTACTATTATTAGCCAGAAAAATAAAGGTCCACTCTCTTACCAATTTCTGCTGGCACTTTGACGCATGAAAATTTGAAAGCTTGCCGAAATTATCTTCTTTAGAACTCTTTCATTTATGGTAAATCACGTACTCTGTCATCTTACAGAACCTAGTATGCCTGTCAAGAAGACATGACCATGCACAAGTTGCGTCCTTGATTTGTTTATGCGTGGTTGAGTGCTCTTTTGGGAAAGGAACCACAGGAAGCCAGTACAACGATCTCTCCATCATGGCAGACCTCGCCGAATGTCAATCCCGTTATTGCCCAAACGGTGAATGGTGAAGATTTTAACTGGAAATTTGAGTCTCCAAGTGGAGGTGAAACGATGGAAAGGCTACTGTCATGTTTTTCTTGGGAGTGGCGGCTTTCAATGGTTAGTTTAAAAGCACGGCAGTTGCGAGCAAGAGATACTTCGAAAGTGAAAATCGCCTTCATAAACGTGACGTTACATCTGATCTGTTACAGAGCCCATAAAAATCGTTGCAATTTCAACTTAGGATTTCAACTTATAATTTACTCAAGTTTTATGATCATTTCCGTATCTACTCTTTGCGGTAGTTACCCCCTGCTCCTTCTCCAAAGAATCCAACTCCTCAAGAGTTGCCGCACTAAATGTACTAAACTTCACTTGCTTTCGTCATGACAGTAACACTAGTCGAGTCACAATCACAGAATAGCATTTACTATTCTGTGGTCACAATTTGTCATGAGCCAAGAATTCAACTTTAGGATAATGACAAGATAATGATAATTACATCGACCCAGGAAGTTGGTCTCTGGCCTATGTAGATACCTAATTTTCTAGAATCTACCAATAACATGCTATTATTTTCAAAAACTCTCGTGTTGCATAAATGTAAAGGTATAAATACTAATGCGATGTCATTACTAAAATCCCTTCGTGAGAAAAAATTGTTTCTTATTATACCGCAAAGGTGACCAAATCAATAAGCTATCATAAACGAAATAATGTGTTGAAAACTCATGTCGGTTACGAGTAACGATATTTTAAGCCTTAAAAAGATTGAGGAAAACAAAGTTTATTTGGCTCAGTTCATCAATTAATTAACTGGATTCAAATTACAAGGTTTTGATAGGCACGACTCAGACCACGAGGACCCTGACCTACTTGTTTGTATTCTTTACTTAAGGTAACATTTTAAAGTTAGACAGACTATGTCAACAGGAAAATAAAAATGACGTCACACTTAAATTCTATGGTGCTTCTGGTATGCAGACAATTTTGATTCTCTTTCCGTTCTAAATGACTGTGCATTACAAAGTGGAGGCCGGCAAATAGACTTGGAAAGTGCCAGGAAGTCGCACAAATGTAATATGTACCTTTTCGGCAAATGGAGACCAACAGCTTACATCATCAAT
The DNA here is from genome assembly GCA_010016025.2 of Alatinidae sp. Z8VKAUB7J3. Taxonomy (NCBI): domain Eukaryota; kingdom Metazoa; phylum Cnidaria; class Cubozoa; order Carybdeida; family Alatinidae; species Alatinidae sp. Z8VKAUB7J3. The sequence goes on from JAAAKM020006971.1 coordinate 115,178,002, forward strand.
GGAGCCAACTTTTGGCAGAAATACCTGATACAAGCAAACAAAAAGTGATACGATCGAAGCAGTTTAATCGTGTAATGATATTTTTAGAACTTGAAGAACAGATTCTTTTTTATATTGGTCTTAAATAATGCCGAATCTGAGGGGCGGGAAGCCTTACCGGACCGGCAAATATTTATATCTCTCTGTAAGGTATCTTAAATTCCCTTCAGTCCTTATGAAAACTAAACATTGTCAGTGTACTCATAAACAAAGCTTCAGAATCTTTAGTTTGCACATTATATACCAACAAACAAGTCAAAACTTCTGCAAATGAACATATCAAATAATCAGTTCTATTAAGGATACTTTTCATTTGAATATCTTACTTGACACTTACCATGACGAAGATCTTACGATGTCCTCCGTGGTCAAGAGCAAGTCTCTAAAAGGCCATCATTTATTGCTAGCAGCATATCTCCATACTGAGAACTTTAACAAAAAACAAGGCTCACTTGAGTCTTATTTACATAAAACATGTACAAGTCTTCTCAGTTCGGCTATTTGATACTTGGATCATAAAAGAGTGATAGAGAGTCACATTAGCAATGAAGAATTGAACCATTGACTTTGAAGCATATCCCATAAGAGTGCATTTGCCCGAACAAAGCCTTGCTCTGTTGCAAGACTACTACCTCATTTGCACCTGCAGACAAAGCTACCCCTACGACTTCACACAATTAGAAAAAGAAGCCAAGGGCGGTCTAAAGGGCACTGTGAATAGTAAAATTCTCCATGCATTGTTTCATTATAAGGAAGAGACGTGTGGAAAGAAGGAGTCAGATATCTTCCTCTATGAAGTAACCGCTGAGATGGCTCCTTTAGAAACTGTGGAAACTCTGACGGTACTACAAACTATTAAAGTCTTATTATGAATTTCAACCCCCAACTAAGCGCCTGCAAAAGTAACATGATGAACAATGCAATGACCCCCAAATTTGTTTAAACCTGAGATTTTTATATACGTCACATGAAAAGTTGGTTTGTAGTACAAAACTTGAATATTTGCGTTAAGTAACGGATTCATTTTGCTAAACGTTTTCGCGATACACTGATCACAGCAATCGTATGGAGTATAATTAGAAAGTTATTACGATGAACTTATAGGAAACGAGGAGACCCTAGAAAATAACGGTCACGACAGCGACACATTTTCTGCCACTCGTGTTATTGAAAAAGGCGTAAATTGTAAAAAAATTCTTTTTGTACGTCACATCATATTCAAAGCGTGATAAAAACGAGTTAAAAACTATGATTAAAACAATACGACGTATTGTAAACAATAGAAAAGCAAACAATGAGACAGGTGGAAAACGTTATCTGATCATAAATACAAAAAAACCCAGCAAAACAGCAGCAAAAGCAACATAATACAAACACAGTATATTAACCACAAATTATTTCATCGTGAGCTTTCGATATCTCTCACATAAAGTAACTTTAAAATGAGTTACCTTTTCCACCTGAGTCATATATCGCTTTCAGTCATTACAAGCTATAATCACACCCGCAGAGTAAAGTATGTTCCCGTATTTAGTCAAAATGAAAGTTTGCCGAATCATGAAGCTCTTCCTCTCCTTCCAGGTACCACATCAAAAGACGTAGACGGTAATGAAATGCTAGCAATCTCCATCTGCAACCATCTCAAATAGCACAATCTCTTGTTATTTTTGTACCTATTTCTCCAATCGATCCATTCAAACTCGAAAATAAAAGTTCCCATCTCCTTCCTCGACTTCTTCTCCTCCCATGCCTCTACTCAGTACTAAATTCCCCAATCAAGTTCCTTTCATCCTTCTTTGACTAATAATACAGGTTTGAATGTGAAAAAATCTCTAGGCGCTATAAACCTTAAATATTTAAAATGGCATTCTATTACCTTAATACAATACGCTCTATATCCGTTTTTCATGGCCTCTTAGTTTGTTTATATTAACTCAGTGTCAAACAAGGATCTGTTCGGATGCCCACAATGCTGTTGCCCTGGCAATAATTGAGAAGCAATCACATGTTGCTCTTCCTTGATCGCTTTAAATCTCTCCCTACATTTCGCTTTTCTTACGTCACAGGATATAAGACCAACGGCACTAAGGTTAGTGTTTGAATTTATGAAGGATTCGAACCTGCGAATTCTGTCAGAATGGTAGATAAGCCAATAGCAGTAACACATGTTCGATTCGTAGAGATTATAATCTAAAATCATCATAGTTTTTTAGTGCCAAAAGCAACGCTTCGAAACAATTGCGATGTGAATTGCCTTGCTTACGAAATTCTTAAAATTTCTGGCAGAGGGCATCCCTCAAAGTGCGACATTCAAAATATATTGATTAATTTGCACAGCCTACCAAGGCGTAAAATTTGTTTTCATATAAGATGTAAAGTGCGTCGCTGGAACATGATCTCTCGGCAAGATATTTCTCCAGAGAAACATGTCGATAGTTGCGAATTTTTTATGCTAGACCATAAAATCTGATAATTTTGAGAGGACTATGTACAATTGATCACGTAATGTTAGAAAACTATCAAAAGAGTTTACAAACGTAATACAAAGCGTAAAAAACCCATCGCATTATTTATCCTGACTTTTCAATGTTGCTTACTCTCTTATAACACTTTCTATTTCTCCATCTTCTCCCCTTAACAGTTATCTTTCTATTTAGCAGCAAGTATTGCTTGTTTTATTATCTGTTACATTTGGTTTTGCTGCATTCTTACTTGAACAATTCGTTTCAATATGTCAGAGTTTTTCAATAAAATTTCTTTGAAAGACTGTGAATAAGCTGGTTGCTCACCTTTTAATATGATACGAAAACACCTTAGGCTTCGGATTAAATTATCTTGTTTTTATTACGTTTTGCTAAATGTTGCTTTTGCGGCCATTATGCTGGCCGTCAATATCAATAATGATGTACTGATGATATTCGTCATATGAACAAGAACAGACAATCCCGACAGGTGTTGTAATTTTCAATACCAAACAAAGATGTACAAACGTATATTTGTTAACCCTACAGTTTTACTTGCTTTTCCCAAAAACATGATCAATAGTACATAGAAAATTGACAACTCTCACTTTCCAATTGGTCATAAGGCACGAAGCATTCTGAAAATTCTCATGAGACATATACCTTATTCAAATATTATTAAAAAAATTATCACTTACACGAGACCTACTACTTCATCCAAATTCACGGGTCTGATCTCGATGACGAAATAGCCACTATTAAAACAATCTTTCTAGAAAATGCTTATCCAGAAAACGCCGTCAATTTTTTCACTTACAATCAAGTTGCTAAGTTATCTTCTTTCCAAAAATATGGACCGATGAGGCACCTAGTATATTCGCGACTACTGTAGATAGGAACAGTTTTCTTAAGCTTCTATAAAAGGATAACAACAGCCGCGAGCAAAGGTTTTCCCATGGTGCAACCGCCTGTTATTTATTCCCCTTCCTCCAGACTGCTGTCAGTAGCACAAAATTGCGTACTGCTTGTCACAAGTAAATGCTTATTAGTTTTCAAATTCACGTGTAGTTGTGCGAACAAATATATAGGTCATACGTCGCAGAGGTTACTGGACAGAATCGTGCAACATTTGCCGGCCTTCATTAGAAAATACAGTAAAGGTTCGTACAAACGAAGTCAACAGATCCCAAAACAGACTCGGCAATAGAACCGCATTTGCTTGAGAAACCAACATGTGCCAACAACTACCCGGAGGATTCGTTTTGGATATTAGCTAAATTATGATCACTGTTTGATCTTGTCACTTTAAAAAGCTGCATCGAATAGAGAAGCCAGTGCTCTTCACTTTAGCAAATATCGTTAAATAAATGGGTAACGGTATATTAATATGCATACAGAATAGATATATTTGTGTATAAAGATAGGTTGGGTTTAAATGATTACAGCTGCATATTACTATAATTATCGTCTCTTGATTTCTCATTGTCATAATCGTAAGTATTAACTTAACATAAATTTAATAGTATAGATAAATTTACACCTAATAATCCATTGTGTTTTATATAGAACTATATAGTTAAGCCTAAACTCAAATTAAATAAAAACTCTATATCTTATAATTTTTCAAAGTAAAGTTTTTGTTTATTATCAATAAATCTAAGATATTACTTCTAAAATCATTTTGGATTAATTGAAGCTATTCGATGTTCAATTAGTATATATGGAATCTGTAAGCGATGATAGTGCACAGGCAAATGGGTATTCCTAGACAGGGAAAGAAACATAAGGGGTGTATATATTACATTCAGAAGTGTTAAGCATACATTGGTGGTCATTGGACTCTGCTTTTGGCACACGTGATTAGTCTGCATGATTTAGTGTTAGTAATAAGTGAACAAGCTTCTTTCGTAATGTTATTTATTACATATCTTTTTCCCTATATTAAATTCAGCATATAAAATATATACATGTATACATTCTTTTCTTTTAAAGTTAGATATAAGATATACAGTTGATTTGTAAAGTTTATTACCAAAGAAAATTTGTCTCGAAATATCAAAAATGTTACTTTCGTCTATTAATATTATGCATATGTAATAAATTAACAAGCATTACTTCACCTACGCATTGCATGTATTACTGAAACTAACGTCAGACCCCGGAATTTCCAAAATCAGTTTCTTCTTCTGGCAATATTTGTACTCTCCTTTTTACATAGATAGATAGCATACCAAGCATACTCTGTTGCCTGATTCTATTATGATAATGTACATCATGATAAATAAAAGTATAACTGCATCAAATAGTAACTCGTTATTTCTTGATCCCCCCTACCTACCGACATATCACACTCTATTTGATTGGTAATTCGGCAACGGTATCATATTTCGTTGCTATCATTGCAAACAAATGCATACGATTCAGTATTGACGAGGAGCTTTAACAGAAATGTACCTGGTTTAAAGTCCAGATTTAACTTATTTTTATCTGTGGATATCTCAATTCAAAAGACTGCGAGCGAGTGTCATAACCGGAATGATAACGTAACATATAGCAGCTATTAAATCTCAATAAAGCCAGTTATATATAAGTACATCATATATGTACATGTTGGTTACAATCCTCTTAAACTAAAAGGCATTTTTAGCGGCAGCACTTCATGCCAGTGCTGGCAGATGGCCCTCACAATTTCTTCCACTCAATCCTGTTTTGTGCCTTCCCATCCAGTTGATGCCAAGTCTTCTATCACATCGCCATCTATTCTTAGGGCTTCCTATTTTCTTTCGGCCCTCTCATGGCGCCCATTTTGAAGTTATCTTCCCCGCCTATTGTTCTGCATTCCAGATACATGAGCAGCCCACTTCCTTTTCAAGCCATGTTCTACAAATTATTATAATAATACGACAAGTGCTTTTTTACGAAGATGAGACATTGTGTACTAGTGCCAAAAACTCAGGTGTCCACAATCTGGAAAACATTGACATGCGAATGTTTAAATGGTATTGCGCATTGGTTTGGTAAAAACTAAAAAAGAGGTATTAGATTAAGAAAGAAATTGCTTTAACCAGTATCCAAGACGTCATTTAAAGAGACGAGACCAAGAGTGTATAGTTACATTAGAAGAAGCAAGAATCAAGTACGGCTGTTGGTGCCCCACTTCAAGGGAGGCAGAAGAAGCCTGGTCTGTCCAAAGCAGACATCAAAGATACAGGCCAATTTGATGAAGAAAAAAGATGGTAATAGATATCTATATAGAAGATAGAGTTGGCTAGTGTCTTTTTTAATATTAATTGCAGTCAGACAAAGAATACAAGTCAGTTATAATATAAATACAGTAGCTAGCGAACTAAAATATCCCGCCCTGCCCAACATGACCACATGAAGCTACTTTAAGTTTTCTTTATACTTCAAATTTTATTTAAAAGAACCATGATTTTATGAATGATACATAGTATAGTTCTGTAAATATTAAATAAACATTTTTGAAAATCTTTATAACTGTACAGCCAATATTTATTCCGGACCTGCAAAGTATATAAGACAAGATAAACAAACAACAGAGCACGCTACAATTAGAGCATTAAAGTCTACTATATGTGAATTGCGTGATTATTTTGCAATTGACGGGTTTAGTAACTACAAAATAAAATACATATATACTTTCTTGTCAGTTTTTCTGTTACTTTTGTAAAGATAAAATTATTTGTAGATAAATAGTACGTACATAGCTAATTGGACATATAAATGTCATATAGGCCTACCAACGATAAAATTACACTGATACCTATTTAGTGAGATTTAGGATTTCAGTATTTATGACTTTGATAAAAAAGTTTCTATTTTGAGGTTTAAGAAAGTATATTCTTCTTTTTCATTTTTATTAATATCATTACTATAGTTATCATCATTATCATCATGTTATTTGTCAATTTTTTATCTGGTTTCTTCATTATACTGCCTCCCTTTACGTAAATGTGTGCATAGTTGCAGTGGCTCGGTGCTGATGGGGTTTCGATTTGCCCCCAAAGTCTTTAACTTATCATGATAATCTTTGGTGCAAGGACTGAGAGGTCCATTCTTTCATTCAGTAAACTCATGATAAAGGAAAAGGATCTAGAATTAAAAAAAAAAGACGAAAAGAGAATTGTTTGATCCTTGACATGTACAAACAAATAATTTTGTCAATAACATTTATGTTTTCTTGTGTTTATGTTATTTAAGTTTTTTATTTACTTTAAAACTTAAAATAAAGGTATGTTTAAATATATTCTTCAATGGGGAGAGAAAGACACTCTTCTGCTAGAGTTTAATCTTTCTAAGGCAGTAAAACATAAAGGATATTCTTATGCGTTTCATCATTTTGATAAATTTTGTTTATTCAAGACTGCAACCCCATGGCCTTAAGGACTCTCTTTTATTAGAGAAGATAAAGATTCTAATAATTGACGGAGTTTCGTTATACGTAAAAAAATATATGTAATATCAGATTCCCAAAGTAGGGTTCCCCGAATGCAGGCCAGCCCATCGCTAAGCCTAGGAATATACAATGCTTCATTTGGCATGTTTCCTTCTCACACAATATTAAAACCCTATATTTAAGTTAGGAATGGTGCAGCTATGTAGCCGGAGCCCCCTCAATATACACTGGCCTTTCCCTACACAACGTGGAACAGCGAACATGCTGCAACGTACTTATGTAAGACGGTGTTTTTTTCTTTTATTTAAAAAGCCTTTTTGAAGAAATATAATATTTCCCTTGCATTAGTACTACTGCCACATTGCAACAGGAGTATTAATTTAAAAACATAAATATCATATTTATGTTACTGTATCTTAAAATACAATTTAGACACCACAACTGCATAAAACTAAGGGGTCATCACGGACTTTTTGTCTACTATTTATCTTTCCCAGTGTTATATATCAGCCCGTTAATTAGCACTGTTGGCCCTTTGTCAAAAGTAGCGCCGATCCAGCATCCCCTGGACTCCTCATTTACAAACTACGTTACCATATAAAATTGATTCTTTTAATCACTTTATTACGACCTAATAATGGTGATTACAAAAAACATAAAAATAACATGATACGAAACTGACTCAAAAATAGACTAAACAATACGCCTACAATTATAACACACATGGCTTTACATCATCACCTAAGCATACAACACATGCCAAAACGGATTACACTGTTTGACAACAATTCTCTGGGTGAA
>JAAAKM020006971.1:115185820-115209994 GCA_010016025.2 Alatinidae sp. Z8VKAUB7J3
TGGCTTTACATCATCACCTAAGCATACAACACATGCCAAAACGGATTACACTGTTTGACAACAATTCTCTGGGTGAAGTTCTGAAAGTGTCCAAGAATAGATCCGACGTCACTTGATAAAAAAGGGGTCTTACATTTGGGTCTGACACCCTGCAGGTTTGCATTTATCTCTAAAACTAGAGTTTAGCTAATCATGTTGTGCTTTTTGCTTCATTACTATCATTATTATTATGGTGATTATTATTATCACATGTAAGTTCTTAACAACACTAAAAATCTCCAGCTCTAGAAGAAATCTGATAGAAAACCATGCTTAGACTCTCTAAATTCTCTACGTCATCAACATGTTATACCTGGCTGTCCCTCATATATCATTCCAGGACGGCATAACTGGAGACATGATTCCATCCTTAAAGTAATCACTGACTTTCATTCCTCATCGAATCCTAACCTTAGTATCAAGAAAAAGTATTAGGCTATCAATCACCTTGCATTCACAAAGTATCTAATCTTCGTCACGACATCTCAATTCAACCAAACTATTGAATGTACGTACTGGGGCTAACAGATAGCTTAGAGACTAATTTGCTAAATAACTTCAATGAAAAAATCAAATATCATAAATTGTGTGAAGGTTTGACGTCAAGATTTATAAAAATTTGCTACTCCAACCTCAGTATGAGTGCAATCGGTGGGATGGCAAAAGAAAGTAAGTCCTTTCTAATAATGATACAAGACCTTGGTACTGAAAATCGAAAATTATCTGTTATTTAAAGTGATATCATGTGCTCAGAGTCGACGTGTTTTATTTTTTGTATAGATAACATAAGATAAAATAAAATATTGTAATCGACCAAATCCAAAGCTTGTTGCTTGTCGAAGATGTATATGGTACCACGTAAGTTCATTATGCCAGAGGTAAGGGTGATGACTTGTACTAAACAAAAAAATAGAAATCTTAATTTTTAAAAATATTTTATCTCCATCATTCAACACTGAATTGCAAATAGATAATGGAGGTTAAAATGTCAATAGCCTGTTCACAGCCAAAAGTTACTGAAGTAGTTATTACTACTGTTACTACTACTTTGTACGTTGAAGGGTAACAATGGATATAGTCGTGAACAATAGCCAAATTTGTAAATAATGATGGAGAGGTTACGTTTTCCACCACTTATTCACAACGTTTGAATGGACACCAAGGGGTTGGAAGCGACAGAGAGGGAAACCAAGAGTGCGCTGGAGAGATGAAATCAAAATAACAGCAACAGTGACATGAAGAAGAGAGGGGCGGGACAGACATAGATGGAGGGGTTTGTGGAGACCATCTGTCAGTAGTGGCACGAACAATAGCTGATAAATCATAACGTTTATTATAAGTTTGTAACAACTATGTCCATCGATGCAAGCTTGCTTACACCGGCATGTTGTGCATTTAGGAATAATTAATTGGGTCGGAGTTTAAATAGATCTCCATTTGATCTACTAGAATAAAAGTCTGCTTTAAGCAATCTGCATTTAGCGTTAAGATGTGATTTACCTCAACCAAATCCAATCCAATAAGAGGGACACTGCATTTAAATGACGATCAAGTATTGCATTCATGAATGGTAAATACCTTGTACTATACAATAAAAACATTAGGCTTATGATGCACGCTGCTATTTTCCTATGTCATAGCAGTTGCTGACATCACAGTGTTAAATTTTTATTCAGTGTTGGTCTTACACCGCATACGATCGTACGCCGCGAAGCGTTTTTTCATAGAAAAAGTATGCAATGACCTTTGAATGTTCTAGCACTTGCGTAGAAAGGTTGGATTACTTGGCAAAACGACATTCCACTGTGACGATACTTGTTTTTAACTTATTTGACACTAATGAATGACACTGGCCTAACGAGTGTTGAAGAACTCAGAACGGCTATCCGGGATAGAAAGGACTGGAGAAGACGTGCTGAATCGAAGCAAGTGGAAGTTCTGCCAAATATGAACATTTGTAACATGTCTTCCGATGTGAGACTCTGATATCAACAATGCTTTTCAATTAGATCGTTATCTGTTTACATATAAACAATAGAGGGTACTGAAAAGATAGCTATTGGAGAGATATGAAGCTTTTTTATCACAGGAAAGAATAGTCAAAACTTTATTCTACCTGTAGACACTTTTATGTATCAAAAAATGTGCTACTTGATAGATACTTCATTTTTTCCAATCCAGGATTGCTTTAACATAAATATGTTCCTTCATTTGATCATCTACAAAGTAAATAAACCTGCAATATTGTCACAGTGGCATTTGTTGTCATTGTTGTTTGTGTAGCAACTAAGTGTATTTACTTATGGTTTTGAGCCATTCAACTGCATCGTCCTCGCGTTTTCCTAAACCTCGTGCGCCACATGGTGGTTTAAGATGGTAGTAATTATTAAGGATATGGTGAACTGTCTGCATCATACCCAAAACACACTTGACGTCTTGATCTACACTTACTTTCCTTAAAAAGTGGCAACGATCGCACGACAAAAACTTTAAAGAGCACTGTACGTTGCTAGTCACTGCTTCAAATGCTGGAGTTTGTAACAGGCATGACATTGTCAAGCATTTGCTTAGTAGTGTTAGGGCTTAGAAACCCAACATGCCCGCACCATCGTCAGTCGGGGCACCAGCGCACACCGCCAGGTCGCGGTCTACCGGGAAGCGGTCGACGCGGGCGCCGACAAGACCGAGGCGCTGAAGCGGGTGGTCGATTTCCTGATAGCGGAAACGGTCCGGGACCTTTGATACCTTGACCGCGGCCCCAAGGCGAGGCTCCTGCGGGCAGCGGGAGTCGGGTCACTTGACAGCAACAGGCGATCGCCCCCTTTGAGGTTGGGGTGATAGCGCTCTGGGTCCTGTCGCTGGCCATGTTGGCAGGCGGCACCACATCGCTCGTCGTGCTCGGTGTCGGGCCGGAGATCATCCGTGAGTTCGGGGTTTCGTCCGGCGAAGCGGGATGGCTGATGACTCTCTTCGCCGGGACCTTCGCGGTCGCGGCGCCCACGCTGCAATACCTGGTTTCCGAGCGCTTGCCACGATGGGCGCTCGTGGTTGCCGGACTGCTCTTGTTGGCTCTCGGACTGTTCTGGGCCAGCCAGGTCGAGACCTTCGCCAGCTTGTTGGTTGCGCGCTGCCGCGCCGCGCTTGGTGGTGCTCTCATCGCCCCCACAAGTGCCGCGCTGGCTCTTTTTTTGTGCGCGGCCCTGGCCAACGCCTTTGCGCGTGCCGAGCGGGCGACTGACGCCGTTGAGTTAAATCAACCCTGGTCCGCGAGCGCTTCGTCGAGAACGGTCGTCGCCAAATCGACGTGTACCTGCTCCACATTCAGAGGGAAGGACAAGGTCAAGCTCGCGCCGTAGCTGGGATAGTTTAAGATGACTCCACGTTCCAAGCAGCGAAAGAACAGCGACCGCGCCAGGCGGTCGCCGTCGGGCGTATCACCGCCCGCTCGCGCCATATCCAGGGTCAACATCAGTCCCTCGCCGCGTACGGCGGCTACGATGCCCGAGTGACGCTCTTGGATTTCGTGCAGGCGCTGAAGGGTTGCGCCACCGAGGGTCACCGCTCTTTCAGGCAGATTTTGTGTTTCGATAATCTCCAGGGTGATCAGACCCGCCCGGGCCATGAGAGGGTTCTTCTCATGAGTGAAGTATCCGAGATTGAGCTCCGGCGCGGTGTCCAGCCGGCCGTCCGCGACGACCGCCGCCGCAGGCATTGCCGTGCCACCCAGCGCTTTCCCGAGCACGGTCATGTCTGGGATTACGCCGAAGCGCTCGCTGTTGAAAAGGGCCCCGGTTTTCCCCAGGCCGGTTGGAATGTCGTCGAAAATCAGCAGGCTACCGTGGCGGTCGCAAAGGGCCCGAACCTCCGGCCAGTACCAGTCCGGCGGCCGGTATCCGCCATTGCCGATACACTCGGCGATGACGCAGGCGATGTCCCCTTCCTGTTTCATCGTCGCGTGAATGGCGTCCAACGAAGAGCGCGCGGCCGAATCAGGGTCGGTGTTCCGATCCAGCGAAGGCTTGAAAGAAGGAACGTGCAAAGCGCCGGGCAAGAGCGGGCCCAGGCGCGCTGAGCGGTGCCGTTCCACCCCGGTTAAGCCGACCGCGCCCAGGCTCCGCCCGTGATAGCTGTCGGCGAAGGAGATCGATTTGTGGCGCCCGCTGTGCACGCGCGCGAGCGCCAAGGCCAGCTCGACCGCGGCGGCGCCTCCGGGAACCAGAAAGGCGCGACCATCGTTGCCGGGCCACAGGGCTGCAAGCCGCTCCGCCAGCAGAACGAAGACCTCGTTGGTAAAGCCCCGGACGTTGAAGGGCAGGGTCGAGAGCTGGTCGATCAGTCCGGCGGTCAGGTCTGGATGCCGGTAGCCGATATGGTGGCAGTTGTTGCCATGAAGATCCAGGTAGCGACGACCGGCGTGGTCCTCGACGAAGGAACCCTCCGCGGCGCGAATCGCCAGGAAGGCTGGCCGGTTGTTTGCCTGCTTCATGGTTCGCCGAGCGTCGCGGCTCAGGACCGAAGCATCTTCCGGGCCGGCCCAGCCGTAAACCCAGCTTTCTCGTGAGGACCAGGTTTCTCGGGAGGATTCGTGTAAATCGGGCATGAGGTCTTGATCCGGGCCTATTCGAATTGCAGCCTGTCGGGCAATGGGGCCGGCGGGAGCCGATCCAACCCTGCTCTAAGTGTCGAGACTCCACCCGGTCAAGCCCTGTTCTTCCGTCGATTGCCGGTCGTGCTTGTCCCGGGCAGGCTCCCTTCTCGAGAGGCCACCCTCCAGACCCAACAGTGAAAGGACTTTGCCGTGATGACGACTGGACTAACGCGGGCGCCGGCCGGAGAGCCCGGCACCTTCCTCGGTTTCCCCTTTGCGCCCGATCTGGATGCGCTGAATGCCGCCATCGCCATTCTGGGCATTCCCTATGGACTGCCCTACAGCGCCTCGGAGATGGCCAACGACCAAAGCCGCGCGCCTGATGCGATACGCCGGGCATCTGATCAAACCCATCGCTCGCGCGAGTGCTTCGACTGGGATTTGGGCGGAGCCTTGCTCGATGGCCGCGATGTCCGGGTGGTCGACTGCGGCAACGTCACGGCCGATCCTTCGGATCACCAGGCGCACTATCGCCGGGCCGAGGCCGCGGCGAAGAAGATCTTTCGGTCGGGGGCCACTCTGGTGACCTTGGGCGGCGACCATGGGGTGCCTATCCCGGTCCTGCGGGCGCTCGAGGGTGTCACTCGGGGCATCACGTTGGTGCATGTCGATGCCCACCTAGACTGGCGCGACGAGTCGAACGGGGTCCGTGAAGGCTTCCGAAGCCCGATTCGCAGGGCCTCGGAAATGGCTTGGATCGGCAAGATCGTGCAGATCGGCATTCGCGGAATTGGCAGCCTGCGGCCGGCCGAGGTGGCGGAGGTTCGCGCGTCGGGTACGGATATCATTACCGCCTATGAGATGCATGATATCGGCATGGAGGCGGTGTTGGCGCTGATACCGGATGGGGGCCCCTTCTACCTGACGATCGATGCCGATGGCCTGGACCCGACCATAATGCCGGCGGTCATGTCCCAGACTCCAGGCGGCCTCGACTGGCTGCAGATTCGCCAGTTGGTCCACGGGCTGGTCAAGAAGGGTCGTGTCCTGGGCATGGACCTGGTGGAGATCGCGCCCAGCTATGATTCAGGTAAGATCACCCTGGTTCATGCCGAACGCCTGATCTGCAATTTCATCGGGGCCTGCGTGCGTGCCGGCTACTACGACCGTTAGCGCCTCGCGCAGCTTCGGGCGAAGCCTACGCGATCCATGGCGGTCGGCGTCGACCGTGTCCGCGCGGCTCTACGCGATATCCTGGCACCCGGTTTTCAGGGTCACCCAGATCAGATCTATGGGCTCGTCGCCGGCGTTGACCGACTCATGATCAGCCTCGAGCCCCACCGGCCCATACCAGCCAACCGACCCGGTTTCCGACCAGCCGGTTTCCATGTGATCGCCGTATCTGACCGTCCATTTGCCGCCCTTAAGGTGAATGTAGAGCTGATCTGGGGGGTGGGCGTGCACGCCCTCCCATTGTCCTGGCTCGAAGACGAACCGTTGGACCACGACCTTTTCATTTTCGAGCAGAACCTGTCCCGGGACGTTGGGATAGTACTGGTGACAGGGCGTGGCGGGGCCCTCATTCCCGGGATTGGCCAGTGTCGAGTTTGCGCCGTGGCACAGCAGTCCCGCTGCCACCAGTAGCGGGACTGCTGTGCCCCTGAAGCCCGTCATTATCACCCTTCCTCTCCCCTTGAAGACAAGGAACTCTCGCGCTGGTCTGCGCGCGTTCCTTCGCAGTGCCTAATTCCGCCAGTTTAGATCGATCGGGTGAAATGAACTTGTCGAGGCTTGCGGTTTTGTTGCGCGCCGGGCTCGGGGTCAGAAGTTGTGCGGATTGCCCTCGACCAGCATTCCGTTGCCGTGAATTTCACCATCCCTGAACATCGTCATGGACGGGCCGTGGACCTCAACGTCCCAGCAGCGTTCCGGCTGATCGCCGTATTGAAAGCACATTATGCCCTCGTCGACGCGCCATTTGCCGCTGTAGCCGTCGGCTTTGATCGACCCATCCGCATCGTAGTACTCGGCGAAGGCATCCTTCAGCATGCTGCCCTGATAGGTCTTGTTGCTGACCGCAGCTTCGATTTCCGCCTTTGATGACATTTCCGCGGCTTGCGTGGCAGCCGATGCCCATCCCAACAAGAACACCGCGCCCACCAAGGTTGCTGCGGAGCCAAGTCCTGACTGCCGTCCCATCATTCCGACGTCTCCTCTATCTTTGTTTTAGGTTTCGTGTCTGGCATGTTCGATCGTGCGCAAATGCATGTCGAGTGATATTGTTCCAGCACATACCTGCGATTTTGCAGTCGTTTATTTGATGGGCAGTGCGATGAAGAGACCTTGGGCCGCTGCGGATCTTGGTTGTCGAGGCCAAGGCCATGGTTGACTGGGAACAGTGGCAGACACTGCTGGCTGTCTGTCGCTATGGCACATATGCGCGTGCGGCTCAGGCACTCAGGGTCGATCCGACCACCGTCGGGCGGCGGCTGAAACTCTTGGACAGGCACGTCGGAGATCAGCTGCTGTTCAGGCGGGACGGCCGGTTGCATCCGACCAGCCGTTGCGAATCACTGCTGGCTCACCTGGAAACCGCTTCCGAATCGCTGCGCGCCGCCGAACAGGTGACCGCGATGACCGAGCGCGGCGTGGTTTGGCGCAGCCTCCGATTGACCGCGGCCCCATATCTGGTCAGGAACCTTTTCGCCCCGGCGGTCGGCGATCTCGCCACGCGGCTTCGAATCAGGATCGAATTGATGGGGGCTACCAGCAACGCGAGCCTGACCAGGCGAGAGGCCGATATCGCGGTTCGGATCGATGATCAGCCGGCGGATGCCAATGTGGTCGCGGAGCGGATCGGCGTGCTTGCCTTCGCGACCTATTGCATGCCCGGAGCGGACCCCGAGGCCCTCCCCTGGGCGGGCCTGACGGAGGAGTTCATGGCGACCCCGGGCGGTCGAATCATGATGAAACTGGCCGAGCCCGACGGCTTTCAGTATCGCGCCAGCCATTATGACCCCTTGCATCAGATCGCGAGGACAGGGCTCGCGCGCGCCCTCTTGCCGCGTTTCGCGGCCGACCGGGACGCCGGCCTGACCAGGGTGAGCGATACCGTCATGGGGTTTCCGCTGTGGATGCTTCATCACCAGCAAGATCGCGACCTCCCCCATCTCAAGGCCGCGCGGGCATGGATCAGGCGGATCGCCGCCGATCAACTCGGGTGCTTGGATGAGTAGGAATCGCTAGTCTCGTTGTGCCGGCACATGAGAAAAGGCGGGTCGATTGACCCGCCTTTTCGTCTCAAGGCATTAGGTTGAGCTTGCCCGGATCAGGCGAACCACCAGCGCTCGTAGGCACGGGCGCCGTCCATGGGCCAATTGCCGGTCAGCTTCTCCGGCCGCATGACGTTGGAGCGTCGGGCGAAGACCCGGTTCTTGAAGAAGGGAACGATGGTCCCGCCTTCATCGCTCATGATCTGCTGCATTTCGCGGTAGAGCACCGCGCGCTTGGCGTCGTCGAGTTCCGCGCGGGCCTCGACCATGAGCTTGTTGAACTTCTCGCCCTTGTAGTGCGATTCGTTCCAGTCCGCATCGGCCGCGTAGGCCAGCGAGAACATGACATCCGGGGTCGGCCGGGCGCCCCACTGCACCACGACGAAGGGCTTTTTCAGCCAGACGTTGGACCAATAGCCATCGTTCGGCTCGCGGACCACCTCGAGATTGATGCCGGTCCCGTTGAGGTGCTCCTTGTAGAGCAGACACATGTCGACCGCGCCCGGGAAGGCGGCGTCGGCGGCGGAGACCGAAATGTTGATCTCGCCCAGGCCCGACTGCTTCATGTGGAACTTCGCCTTGTCGGGGTCGAAGGGGCGCTGCTCGATGTCCGCCCAGTAGGGCAGGGTCGGGCCGATGGGATGGTCGTTTCCGATGGTACCGTGACCACGCAGGATCTTCTGCATGATCTCTTCACGGTTGATGCCGTACTTCAGCGCGTGACGGACATCGAGGTTATCGAAGGGGGCCTGGTCGACGAACATCGGAATCGTGCTGTGGGCGCCGCTGGCGACCTCGTCGATCTCGACTTCGGGGTGGCGCTCCAGGAGGTGCAAGGTCTTGAGGTCCGGCTCCGTGGCGGCGTCGAGCTCGCCGGTCGTGATCGCCGCCTGCCGGGCCGTGGGGTCGTTGACCGCTAAGATATTGGCGCCGTCGAAATGGGCTTTGCCTTCCTTGAAGTAGTTCGGGTTGCGCTTCATGCTCACGCGCACGCCAGGTTCGAAGTCGTCGATCACATATCCGCCGGTGCCGTTGCCGGTGGTGTCGACCTTGCCCTCGCTGTCGGCCGGCAGCATGACCATGTGGTAGTCCGACATGACGTAGGGGAAATCGGCGCTGCCCGCCTTCAAGGAAATTACCAGCGTATGGTCGCCGTCGGTCTTGATGTCCTCGATCGGATCGACCAGAGACTTGGCAGCCGACTTTGAGTCCTCGCCACGGTGATAGTTCAAGGACGCCATGGCATCCTTTGCCGTGAAGGCCTTGCCGTCGTGGAAAGTGACGCCCTTCTGCAGCTCGAAGGTCCAGACCGAGGCGTCGGGCGAGGCGCTGTGCTGGGCTGTGCTGTTCCCATGGCCTGTTGACTGTTGGGGCCCTTTGATGTCAAAACCCTGCTTCTCCAGCCTTCTCGACTTTTTAGTATCATATATAAAATTGATAAATTCTAAAAATCTGATATAGAGAGTGTTGGCATGATCCAGTCTGGAAAAACTTGTCACAATGCCATTAAATGCAAATTTCCATTTTTTTCATGAGATGCATTTAAAATCATAATACATATATAAATTATATATATATAGCATTTCATTTCAAAAGTAATTTCAAACCAGGACATAATTGTTGTATACTATTTATGGTCAAGGACAAGGTATTTTATATATATTACATTGATTTTATTACTGTGCCATCTTATTTGTTAAGTCAATTCTCCATTTCCAGTATATTCTGGATCCTTTAGGGTGATGGTGATTCGGAGTGAATAGATTGGTGTGTACTGTTCTGCTGAAATATGCATCAAATTGCTGGTTCCTCTCCGAAGGACAGACTTTTCCCATGGGGGCTTTCATTCAGTTTACTCCTTGTAACTTATTCTGACGTTTTCAAATTTAACAGCTTAATCAAATACAAGGGAAGAGGGAATATCAACACATTGCCTTCAGATTTTGCAATAAATTATTGTTCCATGCAATATTTATATCAGCTTTGTATTGACTTCACCAGGGTGGAATTCTAGCTGGTCTAGTTGGTATTGGCTTAATGCTGGCACTTGCGTTTACTCCTCATGAACCGAAAAACCAGTTAAAGAGACTTGGTAAGAACTGATCTGTGCTTGTAGCATAACAGGACTTCCTTCTTTTCATAGCTTGCCTCTATCACCTATACTTTCTTTACCTTTATAAACTAAGTTTTATCATTTCAATTACTGTAATGTTTCTGAGAGTTTAAGTGTGTTAACTACTATATATACAAAGAAGTTAATTTATGTTTTAATACTTAAAAGTAGTTTTATTGATCTTAAACTGGTATACTATGGTATAACTTATATGTATATACTTTGTAAGAAATTACGTGAGCACACATTTAGACTCCTTGTGACTTTCCTTATCCAAACCTTTCTGTGAAATATACCTAATTGCAATAAATTATATTCAAAAGGTTTGAACAAGTAGATTTTCTTGAAGCAAAAGTTTGCAAATACACCTGTGAATATTCATTTTCTCACTCTACAGTTTTGCAAGTGGTATTTGTATAGCTTGGCAACTTTATTTATACAATGTGACGTAAAGGGGATCAGTTTTCATGACTCTTATAGGTGGTGTTGATAATACGTTTCACCCTTTACGTAGTAAATTTAGCAACAACTTATCTCCATCAAAATATGTGAGTTTAAGTCGCCCAAGAGAGCTGATAATATAACTTAATTTAGTTCTGCATATGCAAGGTTGCATAGATTCGAAAAGGGAAAGGTCTGTGCACCTTCTTAACAAACTAGTATCCATCAGCCCCTTTTTTATTTATAAGAAATCAATAGGAAACCTAAGGATCAGAAAGGCCAATATTTAAATGTTTTTAAATAAACTTGAGCAATCTGAGATGATCTTGAGCATGAGAAACTTGCTGTGATGTATGCTCAGGATGTATATAAATAGACAGCAATGAAAAAGGAGATAAGATTTGTGCTGTACACCCAAATACCAAGTGTGTCTTTATCTATCTATAGCTTCACTTGCAATTCAGCCTTTGATATGTGCATTTCTATTATTTGTACCAAAAGTCATGTGATCTTAATAATGATTACATCACTTTACGGCCACTAAAAGTACATATATACTTAGTACACTTGGTCTGCTCACTGATGGTGGCCTGATGTGATCTGCTGATGTGCTTATTTATGTGCCTATCTGATAATACTACTACTAAAATATCACACTTTCATAAGGAAGTCAAAAAAAGGTTTCTAATAATAATAACAGATAATCAGAATATTACACTACTAGTTGAATAGGTCAAAAATGCTTTCATCAGCATCCCCTGTTTCCACAGTTGTTGTTTTTTTATCAAATCGATGCCAATTTACATTAAAATATTTTGATTTCTAATCAATGGCATTTTCATCTTCTTGAAATGCAGATACCAGCAGATGCCCAACCGTAACTGAAAAAAACAGTGTATTATAGAACTATTCAAGGAACATTCCAGGGTTAAATAAGGATGATTAAGAAACACCTAAGGCTCAAATTAGCAAATTTTAAGGTTTGACCCATTGATTAGGTTTCTTAGTTTTTGTAAAAAATGGGTGCCCCATGAAAATAATAAAATTTAGTGACTGTGTAATTTGCTAATTGTCACGTTGCATGTTATTTGATGCCATGTGTTTAATAATTCACATTATGCCAACTCTTGTGTATCAGAACTTTTGCCTCAAGTTGTAACATCATGGATCTGCCACTGCTTTGTTACTACCATGCACTATAAATTGGTTCATCACATGTGAAGATCTTTCATTGTACTTTCTAGGATTCTTAACTGGATTTGCATTTTGTACAGGTATGTTGCATTCACAATCTTGTGGTATTATATATATTTCCTTTTGTTTATTACGTCAATGTTCTGGTATGACCCACAATGCCCCTGAATGTAGTTCCTAGTTACATTCATCACATTGTGGCACTCTACATTTTCAACAATAGCATGGTATTGCTAAGTGAGAAAGAATTTTCAAAGAAATTTTTGCAAATTTATTCAATAGTGAATTATTATATTTCACTTGTTGTAGTTGTGATTGACTGTTCTTTGGGGGTTAACAGTGTATGCGTTGAATGCAAGTAGTTAAGAAGACCACAATTCATTTTCATTAAATTCCAGTACAGGAGAGTGCAGCAAATAGAGTTTTTTTTATTTCAAATAAAGTTATGTAATTCCCTCCCCAGTGGCAAGCTGTATCTTGCAACAAATGTGATGTACATAAGGCTGGATTTTTTTTTTGCTATATTTAAGCTCTGGAGTTCTACATGGTTGACCACAGTTGAATTACTATTATTCTGTCATCCTGGACAAAGGTACCAAATATGGTGTTCTTCTCATTATTTCAGGACTTGGCTTAGGACCACTGATGGAAGCAGTTATTGAAATTGATCCAAGGTATAGTCCAAGCACTGGTACACATTTGACATGTAACAAATATGTGGATACACTAGGTTAATGTTGATATTAATTGAGGTACATGTCATGGAGTGTTATAGAAAGTTTATTTTGTAAAGGCATCATAGTTCCATTGGCTGAATCTCAGTCAAGATATATGTTAAAGAGAATATTTCAAAAGTTATAGATGAATGGATCTATGAAACTCCGGAGGGGAATCTAATGGATTTTGGTGGCCTTGTTTGTTTTTCGTGTGAGCTATTGATGGTGAATGGTGGTCAGTAAGTTTTTCTCTATTCACGTTTGAAGAGTTCTGGGGTTGATTTCCTATGAACTTTTATCATAACGTACGTTTTGGTTAGTTACTTACTTTCTGTGTATAACCCTGAGTGTTCTGTCGTTGTAGTTGATTTGGTTTGGTTTTGTTGTAGGGTTTTAGAACCTCAGTCATCAGACAACTCGTTGTTAAAAATGCTTGTAGAAGTATTTAGAAGTTGTAGAAATGCATTTTTGGAATGAACTACTTGCTGCTCCCACAAATTTGAAGCAAAACATGGAAATAACTTTTGACAGTTTGATAATCTTCTATTAGGTCTGACTCACTGAATGTCAGATTAATTCGCGTTGAATTTCTGAAATACTTTGACATTCGCCGTAGTTAAATCGCAGGTTCGTGATGTCAATCCGAAGTCCTCACTCACCCCCAGCCAATTTTTCAGTTTTTTCTTAGTCAGTGACATGTCCATGTATCAATAGCTAAGGCTGTCAAGTAGCAAGTGAAATTATTAAAAACAGCTTCATAGTAAGTCACATGCAGTCTGAATGATATTAAGGAAAATAGTGTATTAGTTTATTTAATTAGTGTAAAACCAAAGCAATACAATTTACTTCAAATCTGAAACTTAATTTAGGGTTGAAAACCTAGACTGTGGCCAGTCAGAGCGTTCATGGATTTGTATTTTTAATTATGCAGTTTCTAACGTTGAAGTGGAGTAGTACTGATGCTGCATTTTGATTCAAGACTGAAAAACATATTTCATGATGTTAAGCCATTGACTACTTAAAATAGTCACATAGACGGTAAGTGTATGTGTTTAACCACGTTTGTAAACTTATGTTACCCCAGAGCCCATAACTGAGATATCTCAACCTAATTCATATGTTTCCGATTAAGTTTGAAATGTTTTGATTAATTTTAATTATTTATTTATATTCTGTTTTGATATCCACAGCATTGTTCCAACTGCATTTTTGGCAACTTGTGTGATCTTCGTCTGCTTCACTATGAGTTCGCTCTTGGCAGAGGACAGAAAATACTTGTACTTTGGAGGTAACTATTTAATAAGCCACTATGCATATCTAGAGTTACACATCACATTTTATCAGAACATTGTGTTGCCTGAACTGCATCCAATTGCACATCGCTTTTTCCCTTTACTCTATGGAAGAGCAACCGATTCTTGCTTACTATGGCTCTCTTTGTGATGTCAATAACTCCCAATGCACTCTATTAAGACCAGAGATAACTTAACCAGGCATTGCTTTTGTTTCCCTTGCTTCTAGATAAACATAACGTACCTCGTGATTAGTATTTCAAATCTGATAATCTGCAGATAAAAAAGGATTATAATTGACTGGACAAAATGTTGTGTTTGTACTACCATCATAGCATTAGAGTGTAGGCAAAGGTGTACATAGATTTTGAATCTCCTTGCCTCCTCATTGGTGGTACATTACAATGAAGAATCTTTTGTTATGGGTTATTTCGAGAATGTTCACTTTCAATCCTCCCCGTCCCAACGCACACTCTCAATTTAAATATACTCATTTGTTGTAAAACCTTCTCTAATAATTTCAGTTTTGTTTTCCTGCACATAATGGAAAGTGTATGAAATTATGTGTGGTGAACCGTGTATAGTTGATCCCTCATCTTTTCATGTGTTTAGGGACCCTCATGTCAGGACTGACTGTTCTGTGCGTGTTTGGATTGCTGAACATCTTTCTGGGCTCATACATCCTATACCAGGTATGTGCTTGCCATTGTTATTATTTAGGCACATTCATTTTTATTGCTGAACGATTTATTGCATAGGCGGACGTCTGCACTAATACCGCTTAGGACCAGAGTGCGAGAATATTTGACGGTTGTGAATATACGTTCTAATGCCTTATACACCGCTGTTATTTACGTTATCTTCTACCTTCTAAATTAGGTCAGGGTGATGCTGATCTTTTGGCAAGGGCTCGATATAACGGCTGTTCTCATTGATTACAGTACCCTATCATCTGCGAGGGGCGGTCTTACTGGGCGGTTGAGCGTACCACGTGGCTTGTTTTTCGACCTGATAACCCAAAGTGCGTCGCCATAGGATGCTCCAACTACCCTTTGGTAATTAGTTCGCCCGTTTGTAGCTTTAACTATTGATTTGGGGTATTTTTGTTATGGGCCTTACTGCTTATCAGGGGTCTATTGAGAGACTGCCAGGCTGGTGTCATTTGGGTTTTTGCAAGTATGTGTTGGTCAGGGTTCTAACTAAAACACATGTTACAACATTATTTTGCTGAGAACCGATAGCCAACTTGATGGTATGTCAGATTTTAGACGCAAGTGGAATTAAAATTTGTGCGTTCAATCCATGCAAGTGAAGACTTTACTATGTCGTTGGAAACTCTATGAAAATTTCAATAGTATATACATACACCCGTCGTAAAGTAAGGACTTTTTGAGAATTTGCAACTCCGCAAAGCTTTGCATAAGCTCACTATTAAGAATCTTCAAAAATAGTGGAATGCAAGTGATGCCAATAGTTGTTGTGTTTCACAGTGCCAGTACAGCGACCAATTAGGAACTTGAGAGAAGTTGGAAGCTTCTTTCTGGCTGTGTTGTCAGTTTTGTGATGTCAGCGAGTAGTACTATGTGCCATCTACGAGATCGAGGTATCCTGCAATTGTTGTACTGAAGTCATTAGCTATTCGCATTCATTAAGAAGAACAATTCTCCTTCTATTGCAGTGCTGCGTTTGCCATCAGTTATTCTAACTTATGACTATTAAAATTTGACTTTTTGCGTTGCTCTAGGTTCAGCTTTATGGTGGCCTTCTGCTGTTCTGTGCATTTATTCTGTACGACACTCAGCTCATTGTCGAAAAGAGGCGAAACGGTGATACCGACTTTATTTGGTAAGTGAGCGAATTTTACACGTTGCATTGGACCGATGGTCTTGTATAGCAACTTTACGAAAAACGTCTTATATTCCTTTAATGAGCCATCATGTCTACAGTTTTCATGAACACCCTTGACTACATTTATGATTGGTTGGTTTTTTTTTATTATAGGCACTCAGTGGATCTGTTTTTGGACTTTGTCAACATTTTCCGCCGCATCATGATTATCTTGGGACAGAATAAAGTAAGTGATTGCATTACAGTATTTGAAACAAAAGTTCCAAGCTAGTAGCGTGGCGCCAGTGTCAGTAAAAGATGTCAGAAGTAGTTTCGAGTATAATGAAACAAGTACGACTCATATTTTAAGAAGAGCACTGGCTATGTAACTTGTTTGGTACATTACTTTATCCTTCTTTTGCCCTAGGTTATAGGTAAACACCCGGCAAAAGATTGTAATAAACAGATAAAATAAGCAAATAAACACATAATAATAATAATAATGATTTTTTTCTAGTGGCACTTCCACTAATTGTTCAGTAGCGCTTTACAATACAGAGTTAAAAAATCAATAATGCCATAGTAATTATTAAAAGCTAATATAATAACGGCAAACATATAAAACATAAAATTTGGGAGAATAAAAACTTTAGTATAAAAGCTTTCTTAAAAGTATTGCCTTTAATTTACTTTTAAAAGTATCAATCTGCGTAATTTCACGCATATCATCGGGGAGTGAGTTCCGTAATGCCGGAGCTAATACTGCAAAGGCTCGTTTCCTATATGTTTGAAGGCAATGTCTTTATGCTGTCAGTAAAGATCGATAGGAGAAGCGTAATTGTTTGGTCGGCTTATAGCGTTGAATCAGATTGTTAACGTATTTAGGCGTCAGATCATTTAGAGCTTTAAACACTAACAAAATTACTTTATATTCAATCTTTTACTCCACTGGTAGCCAGTGTAACTTTATCAATGTTGATCTTATGTGAGCAAGATTATGTGTTCTGGTTAATAGACGGGCAGTTCTGGTTAATAGACGGGCAGTTCTGGTTAGTCCCAGGTTCTTTACGGAATAAGATGTTTAGATTCGATCTGTCTCCAAATCGATACTATCAAGTGGTGAAGGAGGCCAGTGTTTAGCTCTGAAGGTGATAAATTCTGTTGATGAATGATCATCAGCAAAAAAGCATCAATCGGACTTGTAATCCGTATCTCGATGGAGCACAAATAAAACTAGGAAATAGACTTCCACACTAAAATTGTGAAACGTGACCGTACCGAGCTCTGACGTGACTGATTTGATTAGTACATAGGACATAATTTATTAAGTTTTAAGATAGCATACAACTTTTTTGCTACCCTCTGCTTTACCGTTATAAATTTCAAATTCGTTGGCAAAAACACTTTATGAGACAGCTCTCACACAAACTTTGATTCCAAATTCCAATTTACAAATTAATTTACTCGCTTGTTGTCCATTTTATAAATCGCATACTTATTTGTCTCATTTGCAATTAGTTGTATGTCATGATAGAGTATTCCTAAACTAATGATATAACTTCCTCTTCCCCATATTACTAAACTGTGCTCTCTTACTAAGTACCAATTAATTACTAACAAGCTACGTCCAGCGACTCCTTCATTCTTCTAAACCAATAAAATTCTTCAATATTTTTATTAGCTTTGTGATTGGTCGATTCTTTCTACAAATATGTATGTAAATTTGTAAAAAATAGGAGTGACTGAGGAATTGTGGGAGAGGTCACAGTTTTTGCAATAGATTGAAAGACTAGAGATATTTGCATGCTGTTATGAAGAGTTGCTCTACCTAACGCCGGCCGCTACGAGTCTTTTATATGTAAAATTCACCCATCATCCAGAATATTGGAAGTTTAAGATAATCCCCGTTATATTACGTTGGTTAAAAGCATTAAATATTCGTTTGAAAAAACTGAAATAAAACTATTGCAACACAATGTTTAACCTTCGATCTGTCAACTTCTACTTCCTTTCTTTCCTGCAGTAAATTTGTAATCATTTAAAAAACCCAACCATAATCCATTGCAGTTGTAGCTATTCTCCAGTTTCCAGCTTTCCAGCACATTTGGCAGTACCTTTAAGAGGCAACGAAGAGTATCCTACATTGAAAGGGAGTTGACTTTGATCAACTTAGTCTGGTTTCTCTTTTGCTAGAAAGACTTCTTATATCAGTCTTCCTATTTGCACAAAGACACGATTTTGTTATACGCTCATAGCTTCAATTTGTTCTCATAACCCATCAATTTTACGCTATTGTGCAAATAGTCTATTTTCAGACGTTTGGGTATTGCTACAAGTCCGTCATCAATCCCCCTCCGCGACCTCCACTCTACCGTCTTGCTGTCTCATTAGACACAGAATATAAAACGCGGTTTTTGCCTTGTCCTTTAGAAATGTTCCGTTATAGGTAACCCTAGTTCCAAAAGGGTTGCCACTATAGGCAACCCTTTTGCCCTCATCTGTGTATATCACTTATTGGCGACTTCCACTAGCTCTCTTACGTTATCTTCCTCCAACAATGCGGATCCAGGAATTCCTTGTCAGGGTTTGAGGTATCGATAGCTCCTTTTTTGGATTCGCTATCCTCCTCTACCATAGCCTAGTTTTATATTTAGCCTTTTGCTGATAATGCACGGAATAATTACTTTGCTGAGACATCAATTCTCCAAGACTTGTTTTGTTGTTCGTTCTTCCCTACCTGACTCCTTTCGTCTTAGGGAAGTCATCGACTGTGGTTTCTTCAATTTTGCTCATCGATAAAGACTACTTCTTCGAGGTGATCAACCACATGTGAACTCAGTATTCTGTGAAAATCCGTTCTTTCAAAATAACTCTTCCTGAAGATCGATAGTCGCAGTCACGCATCGAGGTCAAGCGCGTCACCGATAGTTAAGCCAAGCGCCATTTATAAACAAACAAAAATTTGCCACAGAAAAGAAGAAGATACATAAACCCGGGAACTCAAGTCCATGGTTAATGCTCCCGTGGTGTGTGCTCTCCCAACTGAGCTGGCTGATCCCCGATATCAACATTTTCTTTTTCTCTAGTTGCCACATTAGCTCGCAATCATCTACCGGTGGACAGAGGCATGCAGCTCAACACAGTTTGGTAGGCAGTCTCTCAATCAAATACCCCTGATGAGCAGTAGGCTCGATATTGAAACTACCCTAAATAAACAGAAAACCACCAAGCAGGCTAACTAATAAATAAAGGGCATACCGGGACGAGAAGCAAGCCAACTTCTGAACATAAAAAAGAAGCGCTACGAGGATAAGTAAAGGCCGTAAAGCAAATATCTATTTCGTTGTTTGTGGTATGGACCAAAGTCAGGATCGACCTCGCGTATCATAAGACGACGCATGCATTTTAAAAATACTACAAAGTGCACAATCAAATTTAAGTATCTCATTAATGAAAACCCTAAGTTCTGTAACTACTTGAAAATCATCCCTCCTTGATTCAAGCAGCTCCTATTTTTAAAAAATCGAGTAAAATCTTCAGTTTGAGTCAACCAATGCTAACAGTTTATCAGAATAATTCTCAAAACACTTGAAATTTGTTAAAACGAAATCCTTCAGTACTTTTGTTTGTGAGAGATATTGTATTAAGTGCGCTATTTGCTCCTTGCCACAACAATCTGGATTGAAATTCTTAAATTGAAAATTAGCTACCTGGAGGGTGCATTCCGTTTTCTGACTCGGTCCTTAACACGAACAAATAACAATTATTGCGTATATTTCTCACCAAAGAACATACGGAAGTAACTGTTGAAAATATACGATATATCGAACTCAGATCAACGAAGATAAACTCTGCTCCAAATACTAAACCATAAGACTCTCTGTTAAACACTCCGGGTCCGAGACTTACATTCAGAATACTAACTTGTGACAAGATTACCACGGAAACTAATAAACAAAAGGGCATGCCTACGAAACAATAACGCCTACGGGGAATACGTGATAAACGCAAACACAACGGCGGCGCCGCCGCCAAGAGACAGAGTATCACTGGGCTGTGACAACTTTCTCTCTTTAACAGTAACTACGAACACCGATGGTCGAGTGGTCTACAATTCTTCGTTTACCCAAAGTGCGCAAATTAAGGCAGTGAAAAGTAAGGAAGTTCATTCTAAAAACATGACTCTGTCCTGTAAGCCTCCACTTCTAATCATTTCAGTTTCAGCAATACAAATGTATCGATTGTGCCAATTTATCTACAGTCTTATTACAAAATCTTAAGTTGTGTATAAATTTCAATCATCCATCATTACTACATTAGTTACGATACTGGGTTAATATGGCGAAGGAACATCCTCTAGAAATCTGTATCAGTCAAACCAATATACACTGGTGCTAATAGCAACGGTGATTTCTTCGGAATACGGCACATACTTGAACTCAAACATTGTTGATGGAATGACAACTAATACAAAAGAAACAAAGAGAAATAAGAGTCACATACAAATGTCAACAGAGATACCAAATGCTTTATGAACCTAACAAAAAGACATTTGGCTTGTATCATAAGACTCGAAAAGTTGGTTTGCAGTACAAATTTGAATATTGCGTTGAGTAACGGATTCATTTTGCTAAACGTTTTTGTCATACACTGATCACAGCAATCGTATTGAGTGAAATGAGAAAGCTATTATGATGAATATATAGGAAAAGAGAAGATCCTGGAAAATAACGGTCATGAGAGCAACAAGGTTTCTGCCACTATTATTTATGTTATTGAAACATGGTTGGGCTATGTCTGGCACGAGATTTTTTCGTAAGACTTATAATAATATTGTTTGTAATATTTGGTATTGTCTTCGTCTTACTTTATTTACTCGTTTTTTCACGCTTGTAATCTACATTTGAAAATGACGTAAAAAACATCGAATTAATTGCTTTTGTATTTTATTGCGTTAGCATCATAATTCTTTTGCGGCCGTTATGCTGGGGTTTATATTTATCATAAGATTGCATTTTCCGCCTGGATCATCTATCGCTGATATCCTTACCAAAAAATCATTCCTAATTAAACGTAATGTCCAATTGCACCAACTTCTGCAGAAGGGCCTATTCCTTCGCTAGTTTTTGGTAAATTTAAGTCAACTACTTCTAAGCGCCTACGCCCCTTCCCCTCCTCCTCTTTGGTTGAGGTTAAACGTAAGTCCATAACTATGACTTCGGGATTTAATAGGTTTAAATAGTGGTTGTGAGACGCACTCTGAACGCTAGTACTTTGATGAGAAAAAACCCAGAAAATTTGAACACAGAAAACTGCAGGACATTAGCTTATCGGGAAACTATTTCTGTAAGACTAAGAATGTTTAGATATTTTGTAGTTAATCGATACGAAGCAATAATATTAATTTAGAAGATTAATGCCATAAAACCAAGGACAGTATCAAACCTTTAACGTAAAATAAAGTATCCTTTGTCACGTAAAACAAGGTCAAAGCAACTGCTTTTATCCAGAAACTGCCTTACCGTGTGCATCCGACACGGATACTTGGTAACTAGTCCTCGATTTATAAAATTCATGGTAGTTCAAGTTCAGTTAAACAATGGTGTACACGCGGCTACAAAAAATGCTCGCACTACTACGATTAGACGAAAATTTCCAATACACATACAGTTAGCAAATCTCAACTTGCTACTCTGAAGGTTGTAATGTTAAACTATCACCGCATGCTTTCATTAGTCAAAGAAGCACTTACCAGTCTCCCCTGCTTTGACTTCTAGTGTTGAATTTTTGCAACCAAATTCTACACAGGGATCGATCGGTATCAGTTTAACCTTTATTCTACCATAAACCTGTAAAAATGAATACATGTATATATTACAACTTGAAGACTAATACTCTTCTTTCCTTATTTACAATGTATAACTTTATGAATCTCTTGAGTTTTGAAATCCTATGCCAAGATTTTCATCTAGAACTTGAGTTTGTCATGGGATAACAGCATTTGCATCGAGAAGATAAGGAAAATTCTCCTTGGAAACAATATTGAAAGATTGTGTCGCATTACAACAAGAAAAATTTGTTTAGAAAAAATCAAGATAGCTTATAACAAATCTTTCGTCTTTCCCCACTTATAGATCAGTTACTGCCTTGCGCTGAACTGCTACCAGAAACTGATTCAAGACCATTTCGCAATACTACACTTCCCATGAGTTTAAAGACTAGTGGAAATTTTTTTAACAGAAAATCCTTGTACGACAACTGAAAACCAAATTTAAAACGTTTACAAACATTTCAGAATTAAATTATCTCTTTATTAATCCCCACATATTTTGAAAGCTACAAATAGTAAGAGAGAGTCTGACATTGGGTTAACGAAGTATGGAAAGATGACCGATGAATATCACTATAGCGGCAAAACCATTAACGAAATAATCAGAAAGAGGCCAAAAGTGATAGAAATAGATGAGAAAGAGAAGTGGAGAGTGGGCAGAGCACCTAGCCAGAATGAGTAAAATAGGGTGGGCCACAAGAACCATAGTCAGAAGACCTAGAAGAGGGTAAAAGAATAGGATGGGGGCCAAAACGTAAATGGAGACATCAGGTAGAGGAGATAGGGGGAGGCAGTAGGTGGATACAAGTAGCCTAGAATTGCCAAGCGTGACAAAGATGTGAAGGCCACCTGCCAACAGTGGCATAACGCGCTTAGAAGAAAGAAAGAAAAACAAGCTCGGGATCCTCTTACTTAATGTTTTAAGAACAGCGTCGCCCAATACCCCTTTTGATGTCTTAAGAAAAGCCTATTTTAAATTCATGGGTCGGTAATGCACACAACACAAAGTATCAACCAGTACTGCTAAACACTGTCTTTGTATCCTATTGTATATGACTCTGCAGGGTTGGATCCTTTTGATCTATAGAACTAGAAATTTTGACTAGTTCGTTTTCCCGTATTAAAACTGTTGCCCAAAGTCATATATTCAACAATTGGAGTTACATTTTACGCATGTCAGATAAGAAAACCACGTTGCAAAACGTTTTTCCGAGCGGCCGTTGAGGCCGAGATGGACGTATAGTTTCTTGCTCCAGAGCTATTTGCCAAATATGAGAAAGATCATGCTTGGAAAATCTTGAGTTATTACATTATTATCAGAAAAATTACACTATGGGGAAAAGAAAATCTCAGACGCGGAGTAAAGTCAGCGTCATCGAATTCCTCACTTATCGGTGATCTGTAGCCCTGGCTTGAGGCAAAGCTCAATAATTGGGTTGCTATCACTCTCCCTGCTCTCATGAAGGATATGGCGGTCACTACAATAGACAATCGTCTATGGTTAAAGGAATTTACAAAGTCACTTACCGTAAATGCCCGATTAAGCGCTCTGGGCGCTTATTCAACAACAAACGTTTTTGGTTGGGCGCTTATTCGGGCTAGGCGCTTATTCGGACCTGGGCGCTTATTAAGGAAAGGAAAAACAGATAGCTAAACATACATAATCTTTCTATAGAAAAGATTGAAACATAACGTTCAATCAATCAATCATTCAATACATCCTTGTCGTCCTCCGTATCATCATCTAAAAGCGTAAACGGAGCTGCTGCATGCACGACTCCGCTGTCCGGACCTGGGCGCTTATTCGGACCTGGGCGCTTGTGAGAAATAGTTTTCTCAAACTGGGCGCTTATTTGCGTGTGGGCGCTTATTTCAGTCCTGGGCGCTCAATCGGTACTTTAAGGTAATTAACTCTGATGCTTCGGAAATTAAGAACAAACGCAAGACTAACGAAAAGAAAATAGCCGAGTTAAATAACGACGCAAAACAAGTTTCTGAAAGCTATCGATGACCTGGAGCAATACACCCGCAGAACAAATATTAGAATTTATAGAGTGCAGTAGATCACGAGTGAGTGCTCACAAAGCTGGCCCTCTAAGAGAGGTGGGGCAAATGAGATTTCCAAAATATCAAAGGGGGGCGGGTCACAAATTTCATCATTCTTTGGAAATAATCCTAAAAGTGGTATCTATTCATTGCCTCTGAGACAGTAGTTTGAAGTCGTAAGAGAAGTTTGTTCACTAACGCCAAAAGACACAATTTGTGCACAGTTCTGAAGATATATTTCACGGAAGGCATTTTCAAGGAATTTTTAACGCACATACCTATGGGCATACGGGAAGAGTCATGCCATAGTCATTCCATAAGTCCGACGTTTTTTGTTTCCGATTCATTATGATATACTAAAGTGAAAGATTTATGAGCGGGCAAGAATGTCAGGGGGACGGGATACGCTGGTAAATTCTCTCAGGGGGGTGGCGCCCGAGCTTCGCCCCCTCGCCTTCGTGAGGAGGAAGAGAATACCGATAGCATCGTACATAGTTTCTTTCACGAGAGCTGGGGGTTAATATATCCTCCATAGATGTCATCGCGTTCGGAAGCAATCGTCTGCAGCACCTCCAATTATTGTTAGGTTTCCTAGGCACAATGCCAAGGTGGCTGTACTTCGCAATAAGCGTACGTTTAAAAGTAATAAAAAAGCCTTCAACATGAAGGAAGACGTAACGGTAAGGAGAAGAGAAATCTTAACCCTACCTAGCACGGCGGGGGGGGGGGGGGGGGGGGTAGAAAACGGGGCGCGGGGAATTTTGTCCAATAACTTTTGTATGCTTCTTTGGGGTTACTGAAACTTTTTACCCTTTT
>JAAAKM020006971.1:115210004-115226038 GCA_010016025.2 Alatinidae sp. Z8VKAUB7J3
AGAAAAAGAAGGAGAAACTAGCCCGGCAGACGGGGGGGGGGGGGGGGCGTTGGGGGGGGGGGGGGGGGGGGGGGGGGAGGCTAGAATAGCGGTCGCTGTGAATATTGTCCAATAACTTTTGAATGCTTCTTCTAGGTTACTGAAACTTTCTAACCTTTCCTTACTTTT
Source organism: Alatinidae sp. Z8VKAUB7J3 (assembly GCA_010016025.2). Lineage (NCBI taxonomy): Eukaryota > Metazoa > Cnidaria > Cubozoa > Carybdeida > Alatinidae > Alatinidae sp. Z8VKAUB7J3. Next base: position 115,210,173 of record JAAAKM020006971.1, read on the forward strand.
ATCTGGAAAACTTTTGGTAACAAAAATATGGCTGCCACGGGCTGTGGTCTGGTTACGTGACCCTGATAAAAAAGTTGACCATATATGGTGAAAAGTTTCAATGGGCTATAACTCGAGATGTTTTTCATAAATTTTCCAAATATTTTGTAAAGCGATCTAAAAGCAAGTTCTTAATACATTTCAAGCTCATTAGTGCTAATTAAAAGCTGATACATAGGGCTAAATGGCATTTAAAACAAGTGTAACCACACGTTACTGTTCAAACGAATGCATATCGTAGACCTCATAAGTTTGCTTTTTGGGCAAATGCCTCATGGTTCCCTAAAACAAAATGGTTTGTTATGTTATGTTAAGCTGAAGTCTATTGTTTGCATCCATTCTAAGAAAATTTAATCTTACAGTTTTAGCATGTTATTCACTGTATCTAATAAAGCAGGTCTGTTTTTTGTTGTTCCATTAAGGGAATTTAAAAGGAGAAAGAATGATGACAAATATATATAATGTTAAATAATATAATGTCTTTATATATCTTTGCCATTATCCTTTCTCCTACTCCCACCCCTTGGGTCGGCCTCCACTTCACTCGTACCCACTTTACCCAATTTTATTATCCACCCCCCATGCCTTTTACTTGTTTTTTTCTTGTGTAACTTTCTTGTGTACCTTTTTTCTAGCTCCCCGATTCTTGCATTCTCTTTTGCATCGTAGATAATTTACGTTGTACGACAAAAGAATGTTCTCGTTGCAATGTACCATTCTGCAACTCGAGTTTAGGTTTTATATCTTTACTGTAGGCCTCTGAGTTCAGTTGAGCCAATTGTCAGTAGTGACCTGAAGGTGTCTATTAGACGAAAACGCTGTAAATGAAATTCCACATTTGGCCTTTTGCTTATCATAACTCGTCGGTGGATTATGCACCTTTCATTCATGAAAAACCCACGTAACCCAGCTCTTAAACATGATTTTACTTCCCAAGTATTTATAACGACAAACACAGTACTCATGGAGATAAAAGCTAAATTGCATGCACAAATTCTACTACGATATCTTTCAATATTACAGATATATTGAAATATTAAAAGCCACAGTTTCATAACTATGTACTATTGGCAACGCGAGTACGTTTATAGTCGCTTTAGAAGGTCAAAGCAGACGAATTATTTACCTCTGATTGGCTATCACGTTTAATCTTTCATACGATGCCTGATAAATACAAAATGTAAACAATTACTTTGCAAACTTACATACATTAGTTGGCCTGTTTGTACGGACCTTTATGACGGATATGTTACAGAACAGTATCATAGGATAGAAAACGATAACTATATCATTAAAAGATATGATCATTCGATCAGCAGATTCCGATGTTCGATCGTGGCAACGTTGGGCAGTATAACCTTCTGTTGATTACTGGTGACTCGATGAGTGCATCTTCGAAAGAGTACAAGGAACTCAAGGAAAGTATGACTCGGCGAGACATGCAGAAGACAGCTTCGATGTGCATTTATGACGTAGAAGTCCTACCGCTTGTGCGGCAAATACGCCCAGTATTATTAGTTCTAATTCAGTTTTTAAGTATTCACGTCAAAAGAGTTCCGAAGTTTGTTTAAGTATTCCGTTCAAAGAGCCCATGTAACTATAAATCACAAACTGTATATTTAACTCGATTCTTGGAATGAACATAGTCACGTAAAGTAAAGTAAAATTGTAAATAAGGTTCTATACATAAATCCGTGATTTTGAAATGTAGTGTGTTCGTGTTTGGTTTCGATAAAGTCGAATGTACATCTATGATGGAGTGTTATAATTGACAATAGCTTACGGGATAGGAAAATGATTGTGACACAGTCAACGGTATGTTGTTGTTCGTCGTCTCTTCTTTGCGAGTACGATAAATAAAGGACTGGATACGCGGAAGGCTGCCTTTAAGATTTTGAGATAATTTATATCAAAGATGGTTGAGGGGTAAGTATCAGCAATAACCTCTGATTGGTACGTAACAGAATCCGTGATGCTCATGCTCGAAATCCTGGGCCTACGGCTCGGCTCTGTGCATTACACGACACGCAGCGCTACAGATTCTGTTTTAACGGACTCCTGATAACCTTCGACAAGAGAAAGGAGTCCAGCGCAAGTAAAAAGTTCTGTTTTTACCGCTGTACACTAACCCTAACAATCTCTTACGATCATCATCACCTCTAAAACTATTACTAAATGCCACAATCTCCTCGTCATACACTATCTATTTCAGCAATTGTACTCAAACATCAACTAACCCTAACTCCCGCAACAAATGTATGTCTGCTGTTAATCCTAATAAAAATTTTTTCTCTATACCAAAGCCCCCGGTGTTAATGATTAAACCGCAAACCGCGGAGTCTCCACTGCTTATCAGGGAGACTGGTATGAAACACCGGTACGTAACAATAGGAGAATCGAAGCTCCTACATGTACAGACTTTGTTACAAACTACCAACTGAAACACAGCAAGTGTTATAACATTTCCACTTCTAAGACTGATATAAACAAACAATTATCCTTTGAAAGAACAATAAGAGTGTGGCACCAACTTGATGAGAGTACCATCTTCGCACTAACCTTAAAGACATTGGATGGCGACTCTGTCGTGACTAAGTAACAACACATGCGCTATCTCCGCCGTCAATTTAAATGCCAGTATTTGTTTTTTGTCGTACTCGTACAGATACAGATGTTGACTCAAACCTTAGCAAGACCTTGCAGCTAACCATACTGCAGCGTCAACGTTCGTGAATATCAAACTTCTCAAACTGCTTGACCTCCCAAATTGCCTCGCAATGCCTTGCAAATTCGTTACCTAACGGGATCATTGTGCATCAGGCCTCTGTTTATTAGCCTTCAACTCAAGTTGGCCAGCATTCTTTATCAAACAGCCAAAGCTGCATACACTGTAAACCATTACTCGATTGGAGCACATCTAGTTAAACTCTGAAAGTCGTCAGCTATTACTGACGATATGTCAGTATACGATGCAGTATTCTATGATAAGATTTGAACCACCCAAAACATAAAGTTACGCCATCTAGTCCAATTTTTACTTACGTGCCTTATTAGGTGCTTCTTGATTTAAGACTTCCCCGGAGCAGCAAGCACGAACTCCCAAGAATGTGTGCAAATATTACACTCGCGCCATAGATCCAATGTGTCAGAGGCTGTCAAGTTTTTCACATGAATTTAATCCACCCCAAAAGAGCATCTTAAATCGATATAAAACTATATCCAGCAGATGAAACTGGATGCACCAGATAACCTGGATGCACCAGATTTGCATAAGTATTTTCCGTTTCCAGTGATCTTATTGTTTGTTGTCTACCTCGATATGAAAATCGTTCGCTTGTAGAATTTGCCTTCTTTCAATTCCTTGCTCGCAGTTTTGTTGTATAGATAAAAACAACAGGTACGACTTTGTTGTGACTCTGAAAGGATCTTACTTGATTGAGTTTTCACACAAGAATGTATACCCTATTCTTGTCTGTGTCATAGAATATAATGGATTGCAATGATGAAAGACCTTTAACGAAATAAAGACCAGCTGGTCACACGGCACATACTCACAAGAAAATCCTCATTATTCAAATCCCTGCACGAAAAATGCTCAAATGAAAAATGCTCAAATACCCAATGTTTACAAATATTTGGTTATAAGAGACAAAACAAATCCTTATAATTAAAATGTATGCAAGCCAAATGCTTGCACAACAAGTACTAACAACTTCACAAGACAAATTCTGACAAGAAAAAAATGCCGACAAGGCAAATGCTAAAAAGAAAAATGCTAACACAACAAATGCTCAGAAGACAAGCACTCATAAAAAATATAAGAGACACGACAAATGCTGACAAGGTAAATGCTAAGCTTCACAAGACAAATGCTGAGAAGACAAATGGTGACAAGAGAAATGTTGACCAGACAAATGCTGACAAGAGAAATTCTCACAAAACAAATGCTTAAGACATATGCTCACAAAATAATACGCATTGTCAGTAAGCAATTAAACGGCCTAAAGACCCCTTAGGGTTGTACGCAAATTCAATACAGAAGTTAGAAGTTGCAAGTTTGTAAAATCTAAACTAGGTTAGGCTCTTTGGACCAAATTTCATGCTGGTCTCATCCGGTCATGAGTTCCGCGCGGAAGCTAAATTGAGCCCATTGGACCTTGTTACCACCTTGTTCTGGCACGTAACTTCTTGGTGAGTTTCGGCCGAAAGCTAAAGTGCTCAAAACCTCTGTAGGGCTTAAACAAGTCGTCAGGTTCACAACATACTTGCACTACTGGATTCATCCAGGTCTGTTTCTCTGGCAACCGGGATCTTTACTTGGAATCCGAACTAATTTCACCCAAACGATTGATAGATTTGCTGATTCCCGAATTCAAATCGCCACTTCAAACTTCCGGCTGGTTCGCATACTGATTGCAATCACCCAGGAGCTTTGCGCTGAATCAAAACTCATTGGTATCCAACAATCACATACACAGGAGATAATTTCATAGCGGGAGATTCTCAAAACCCTCAAAATAGACGACTATTATTGTCTCTTCAATGGGATGGACTTGGCTCGAGCCCCCGACCCGTCCCACAGATACACACATCTGTATACACCGCTAGTAGTCTAAAGCTGGAATACCATGTCACAGGAAATAACTCTTCAAACCTCTTTATTGATTCAAATAGATATGCTGAGCTCTGTATTGCGTACTCTTGGGTGCCTAATAGAAGAGGGGTTGGAAAATGCCCAAAAATGTAACAGACGGGGCGCCTAGACAAATCGTGTAAAAAATAAAGTCAAGAATCAATGTTTAGAATCAACTGCAACTTCCTAAATGTAGGGTAATACAACACTAACAATAGTCAGCTATTCGAAGTAATCGCAGTCTCCTAACTGCTTTCCATCATTTTAAAATGTTTCCCTCATCCTCCAGCTCAATGACAGTGTTATTGCTAATATCTTTAATGTGCATACTTTTTCAAGCCTCGTAAAAGGCCACCTTCACTTTTTTAATGTGTGATTTTCATATTTTGATAAAGATATTTTCTACTTGCCAGCCAAGTTACCTCTTCAAAAAATTGTCATGGGTGGAAGATTACTTAACAATTAATAAGCGGGGGAGGGGGGCGAGGGTGGAATAAGAATGTCCTGGGTGGACAATTTTTCAAAAATTAATTAGCAGAGGGGACGTCTATTTGGCACCCAAGAGTATTACAATTTTACAACTCTTATTACTTCTGTATACCAATACTAACCCCGTATTCACTGGTATATTTCCATAGTCTTGTATTAAAATCTAACTAATGCTTTTTCCGGCCTATACAATTTGATATCTCCTTGGGTAGCTTTGAGTAACTCTTAACAGTTTAATATATCGTCCTAGATAATTTTATTGTTAGAAGTGAAAGTGTACGTTTACACCATTCAATGTTTTCCTCTCTAAAGTTGTATAGTGAAGCATTAACAATAGTGAACGCAGTAGCACTACATTCTAAGACTAGCGGAAAAACGTAGGCAGGAAGCACTGTATATATTAAAAATTCCCTTTTACCATTCTGAACCGCAAAGATACAATAAACTAACAACTGGACATCCAAATTAAGCTCGGCTATTCTCTTATTATATGCTTCGTACGAAGTGTGAATGCTTTATCAGACTTCAGAAAGATTTAAGCATACCTACTTTATCATGACGAGAAACAATGTTAACGTAAAAGAGGGCTACTCAACCACTCATATAACAAACACAAATTTCTTACATTGCCTTCTGTAAACAATATCTTTAATCTGGTGAAAGACATGGCGAGTATCAATAGAACCATTCTGTAGCCATCTACAACTCCGGAGACAATAATTGATAAAACGAATAAAAAAGTAGACATACTCTAAAAATGAAACATTGTAGAACACCGATGTTCTGCCTAACCCTTATATTTTTACTATTTTCTAGTTATTTTGCTAAACACTCTCCTTCGCGTGAACATCTCTCTTAATCATTTTACTTCTCTTAAACATTTTCTATCAATTTTTGGATCGCTTTCGTCCTTTATTATAAATTTTTTTAACAAATTGTGACAGAAATACTGAAAGATATCCAGATTCATCGACTCTATTTGATAGAGGAATGCATTTCAGCTGTAAACTGATACTTTACTTACACCTATCAAATGATATGCATGTCTATGATGTCTATATGTTTTCCTTTTATGCTCCTTCCATGATGATGTGATGAGACCTTAAATCTCATATTTCCCATACTTGGTCCTCGCTTGTATATAGATGCATCGACTCTATTTGATAGAGCAATGCATTTAAGCTGTAAACTGATACTTTACTTACACCCACCAACTGATATGACTCCTACATGTTTCCCTTTTATGCTCCTTCCATGATGATGTTATGAGACTTTAAATCTTTTATTTTCTATACTTGGTTCTCGCTTGGATATATACAAATACTCCCCAATTCGTAATGGACTACGTCAAATGCCCTCTCATTGCCACAGTGAATCCTTGAATAATGAAGAATAAAATGGTAAATGTATCCATGAAATTAAGGAGAATGATTCTACAGCATTTCCTCCATTCATTTCCATTCCTCCCCAACATTCTGCCGGGAAGAGAGGTCAACAGTTAACGCATGAGGAACCGATTTTTACTTTCTGCATCAGGTGGCGTACCGGGGAGGGGGCATAGAGCCTGCGCCCTCAGAAAATCTTAACCTGCAAAGCAACGTTAACATTTTCGAGGAAATTTGTGTCCTTGTAATGTGATTGACTGGTACTTCTCGAACTACGTCTCACGAATTTGTATAGACAAGTGCATTTAAATTAAACCTGCTATACAGGGGGAAGTGGGAGTTCACAAGGGACTTTTGGGGGCTTACGAAACCCCCATTTGGAAGAATCCGCCACCGATTGTACTTATTGTTGTATTATATTAACTATTTGTTCCAACAGGAATATATTTATCATCACAGGAATCCCCTTGAGCCGTGGTTCATACTTTCTCCAAAGTACGAATTCACACAAACGCGGCAAAAGTATATAAGAGGATTCAATATCGAATTAGAGGCTAAAAGTATCAGAGCGACAGGATATCGTACTTTTCCTGATAGCAAAGCTACGATCATCGGAAATCCGCAGATGAAAAAGGCGACTGATACGGCAAGCGAATTCCCAACCAGTACGCGCTCTCTCTTTTTCCGTATTATTGACACCGCTGTCTTGGCTCCCTTCGGCGTCTGCAGGGTAACCATGGTGATTAGATAATAACACACAAAGCTGACTGCACCAGCCAGTATTGTCATTACTGATAGGAAGATTTTTCCAGCGTATTGCGGGAACACAAAAACGTTTAACATTGTAGATAATGTCGCAGCGAACCAGAGAGAGACGATGATTCTGCGGGAAAGTCTGCGTTTTACTTTCGTTCTGTGATTTAATGGGAACGCCACTGCGTGAAAACGATCAACAGCGATAGCCCCGATGTGCAAAATTGAACCACATAAGCTGAACAGCTCTCCTTGCTTTAGAAAATATGGGATGATAACTCTTGCCTGCGGGTGAGCAGTTAACGAAAGCAACGAGGCGCAGGAGATAAGTATCGTAACCATGGAAACGAAGTCAGTGAGTGCGAGGCTGAAGATCAGGCGATCATGACTGCAGCGTGCCTTTTTAATTTGGTAGATTTGTATGGAATTCAGCAAAACCGCAGTGCCGCTGACAATCAAGAGACCGTTCAGGAAAACGCCAGGAGCGACTATGAATTCCTTGGTAAATTGCATCATGAATAAATCAGGAGAAGCACTGTTCGAAGTCAGCCAAGTTTCATTAGGCAGGTCGAAATATCTTTTTCAACAAGGTCAGAAGTGCTTGTCTGACAAAAGCGGTTTTATTCTGCTTACAAGATCGTAATTAAATGCGCCAATTTGGAAACAGGTGGTAGTTTTCTTTGCCATTATCACTGCCTTTAGCAGCCTTTTTATTTCAAATTGTATACTTGAAAGTTTGGTAACAGGAAAGTGACAATCGAAGTATCGAAGCAGATGTTCCTCCTGAGTTTGGAGGGATATGCTACAGACTTAAACCAATGTTATCATATCCTGACATACCCACTCTATATCCAGGTCAATGTGCTTTAAATGCACAAGCAACGTCTGGCTTACGATGTTATCTTACACGTGTGACAGTTTCGAAAATGCAGTTCCAATTGCAGACAAATTTCGATTACCCTTCCGGCACTTGCTTACATCCATGATCTTCTTCAAAATTAATAATAAAATCCACCAACGATCAATACCTCAGTCACATAATGCAGAATTTCTCCCGATATTTCATCAAAGCCATAATTACAATTTGTCCAGGCTGTTCGTCGATCCACAAACTCGTGTCAACATTGCTCCAAAACTTTGTTTCAGACGATTGCTCAAAACTTCTCGTTTCATCGACTACAGTCCAGCCAGATCCTTAGTAAGTTATAACATTGTAACAAAAGCTATCTCCGGTCAATGTTCGCGAAGGAAGAACATTGTTGTGTCGTGTGTTTGTTGATTTGTAGATTCCACAGGACAGTTTTTGTCATATTTAACTTCTCAAATACATAGGTGCTAGTTAGCAAACAGAACTCAACTATCCACACACTGCTAAAATGCTTACTGTTTTTGCACCTGATTTAGGAGATATGACTCTAAAAGATCCTTAATAATTTATGAGTTTGCCTGAAGGGACTTACTAAAGTTGATTAAATTTGGTTACCGCTGGCATAAGGTAGTGAAACTCTGCTTAGCATGGATCGAAGCATAATAATTTATGGATTCAACTTCGAATTCGCAAAGGCGGAAGAAAGCATCAAAATTTGCTCTTTCTCCATGAGCATGTTCTCATCCCCAGAAAAGCAGACACCAAAATAATAACAGAGTTTGTTTACAAACGGATTTGTTCACATCTTAGAGACGACGGCATAGCCGCAAGAGCTGTGGAGGGAAGGGGTACTAACGACTCTCACTTTTCACAAATTTGGGGGAATTTAACCTCATCTATAAGGACAAATAAGTAAAGTCAACAGTTATTAGTCACGACGGCTTCTGATGTGATTTCGATGTCATTATTTCATCGATTTTACGTTTTATTGGGAGCATCCATTTTATTGGGAATATTGGGGTCTTATCGACGTTTACTCGACCATGTTGCTATCGTTACATATGGTCAATCTCGTAATGTTAACATAAGTCTTACCTTCATTGGAACGGCGTCGAAACGACGTCGTTTCGACGTCCATAATACGACATCGTGTCAACATTCATATACAATCAACCTGTGGCTTCGATTCAACGTAAGAAGAGGTGAAGATTCGACGTCGGTTCGACATCGCATTGCCAGCTAGGAAGGTAATAAAAACTTTATCTTGACCCCTTGTAAAACATTGCGAATATCAAAAATGTTTTTACCTGAACTGTGGGTATTATAGAGCTATTTTATAGCGAGAGAATTTTGGTTTGGTATAGAAATATATGTATTTTAAAAAAAACAGAGAAAAAGTCTTAGGAACTACTTTCATGCACCAGTTAATAGAAAGTGTGAAGGTGGTAGGTAAGATAGGTTGTTGTTTAGAGTAGAGGATGTTATTTTGGACACTGCCGCTAATGGCAATCTCTTTTTGACTTACCAAACATTCCGCATTGATTATGACAAGGTACGAAAGGCGTTTCGACTCACGATAAGAGAGGGTGAGCTCACCACCCCAAGTACTCCCATCTGAGGCACAAATGATAACTAACGTACTTGCTTGTCCTAGATTAAAAATAAAATGTATATACGCTAATATCATTACGATGGCTTACACAGGATTCTCCTAAGATGGGGCAAAACAGCCCTAAAATTCGCATGTAAGCCCCACCTTCTCCCCTTATTTAGCAGGGTTATGCTTTTATACATTCCTCCTTTTGCACAGTTAAAAAAGGGCAGTCCACATCGCTTTGTTCCCCATTTGCTCACAATTTTTGAACGTTTATTTGTAGGTCTTAGGGGGCTCATACCACCATGTCCCCATCCCTCAGGTACGCCACTAGCCAATAAGGGCCTAAAGCGGAAACTGGTAGCAACCTTAGTTACAGAGTGGGAACATGTCACTTAAAACAGTGTTTTCTAAATCCAGCTGGGAAAATGTCTACGTTAATAGAGACACAACGCAAAATGTGTTAAGGATTTTCAATAGATCAAATTAACATATGAGTATATTTAGTCGAGAAATCTTTTTATGGAGAATTTTTAACCTGTAGGGATATTTTTCAATGGCTACTAGCAAATACTGTGCTGAGCATGTCGTTGCCACCACGTAACCAAGGCCGCTGCAGCTTCGGATTCAGCCGCGTATATGTTAACTACCCTCTCAGTAAGACTTCCTTCTATCTCAGAAATTAGATGCTTGAATCAGCTGTAACAGTCAGCTATTGCTAACAGCTTACGCATGAGCCATTTTCCTACCTTCATGGATTGACGTGCGTCTTTGTTTTTGCAAAACTTGGTGTTTGCGATAAGCGAACCCCTTCTGCGTTATCATAGTTCCATGATAACTCGTTAGATCGTTTTACGTTTGCCTGGGGAATATTTTCGAAAAGCTGGAATGCATTTACATGAAAGGGTATACGACAGCTTAGACAGAATCCGTTTAAGACAGAGGTGACGCTTTTCATTTATTCAAATAAAACCAGTAAACATAAGTACGAATCTGTGACGATGAATCACTGCACCAACACCCTGGTTTCAAGAAGCTCGTAGGAATTCCCGACATAAATTTGCCGAAACAACTCCAAATCTTTGACACGTTTCAAGCAAAATCCTGAAAGAAACCAGTCAAAACTGTTAGTCCAAGTGAAAGCTATCACCTCTGCTTAAAATCACATTTTCGGAATTTCCTTTTATGAAATATCCATACGAATTATAGTACAAAGGTATTGTGCAACATTCATTGACCGATGCTTATACATATTTCATTAGCCTACATTTAACTTAAGCTTTACTTGCCACCAATACGATGTATTATAAGAGCCAGCAGGGGTGGGGGTGGGGGGAAGGGTTCAAGTCCACAACAAGCCATGGTGACGCTGGAAGGGCATCCGGTCATAAAGTTGACGTGGGCGACTAATGATATGGAATGAAAAGCTCAATGGTGAAAGCGTAGGACCACGAGGAATCGAACCCCGTCCTTCAGCATTGCAACGTGATGTGCTAGCCATTACACCATGGTCCCATAGAGATGTCGTTTTGATTACAAAAAGATTCTTTGTCGACTTGGCGTTTTTAGGCTGAAGTCAGAAACTGCCAAATGTAGCTTTAGGCTTGATGCCCTGCCATGCATTATTGAAAGAGTGGCTTTTTACATTAAATGATTATTTGGTTACAAGGATGTAAAAAATATGCTTCCGACTCCAGGGGTTTCCGACTGACCTTTCCCGTAAAAAGCTTGTGTTGGAGTGACCAGGAAAGGACATGTAGAGTGTTTAGAATGTGCAGAACCCCATTGACGGCCGATGCTCCGCCTTAACCATGCCGAGGAAGCTCAGAACTTTCTTACCTTGTCTTAAGCTCCCCCTACAATACTAGTGTCCCTCAGGATCTTTGAAGCTGTGCTAGTGTTTTGTTCGTCCTTTATCTAAAGTTGTCAACCCCATTTTGGGGGCTGCTTTCAAAGCCTATTGCGAATTTCTATTGTAATCCAATCCTGTCCGTTAGCAAATCCGGCCATTCTGTTGAATTCACGCTCGCACCATTGCAAGTTGATCGATACACGTTCTATCTGGGCTGCCAACTCTTGATGATTCATGCACTGGCTACCACAAGAGCGCATCTTTGGCAAGCTCATCCTAAGCTCTCCAACAATGGCTATCAAAACGCATTCTACGTTTCCTAATACCAAAAATAACTAGAGATACTTTATAAATGCCACGATTAATGCCTTTCAGATATCAATGCGTTTGTCGTCTTCTTCGTAAGCTAGGCTTTAATGTATTCCTTAATGCGGTATTTTTAAACCACTGTGCACAAATGTGCAGGTGAACTACGGACGTAAAATTGTTCGAATATATTTGATTTATCTCAAAACCGATTATCTGTCACCAGCAAGGATTTACCACTGCTTGGGAACGAAATCATCATTAATAATCTCACTAGCGAGAGTTCAACATTTTGATTAAGTCTGGCAGAAGGTGATAGGCTCTGATCATGCGCATTAATTTCCCCCAAAACTTTGGACTTACTTGACTTTCTCGGAAGTCGCAAACAAGGAATTATTGGTCTCAACTTAAGACTATAAAAATAAGCCCGGTGACGTCTCGCCCTATCTGGCATCACTTGGTATTAGTGATATGGACATGATACTAGTCATTCTCCAAGAACACAGAACTTTATTTTGACTTTGACCACTTTCGAAGCAATAAATAGGTAGTAATAAAAGGCTGTGTTAAATTCATATTGGTTTACGAAAGATTGACGTAAAGTCAGTCAATGAAAGAAGAGATACTATCCAATTTGCGGAATGTCCAGGCCCCAGCACTCTAAAATGAGAGCGTGCAACCTTGATTACCCAATGTTTTCAAAAAGCGGGTTACGCCATGTCATTATAGAGCATGTCATTTAAAGTACCATTTTAAAGGAAACATTACAGGGGCTCCCACGGTAACTGAAGTGTCAAAGTTTGAAAAGTAATAAGAAGCGATCGCCCTATACCAGTATTTACCTCTACGATGTTTGAATCATGAGCCCACGCCTTCATCGGGTTCATCACAAAAGGCTCTCAATCAAAGATCCTCATGGTAAGTGAGCACAATATTGAAACTGCCAGAAATATAGAGTGTAGCTGGAGCACCCAAGGGCAACTCTCCTCTATTTGGGCTAGCGGGGTGGTGGGGTGGTAGGTAGGGAATGAGCAATTCTATAAACGGCCGAGTGGAATCGCTTCTCACAGACCGTGGGTTGCATTTATAATCAATGAGGTCGCTTGATTTAAGACATAATGGGAACGATTTCTGCTTCTTCTCTTCTGTTTCTTCTCTTCTGCTTCTTCTCTTCTGCTTCTTCTCTTCTCCTTCTCTTCTCCTTTTTCTTTTTTCCTTCTCTTCTGCTCCTTCTTCTCTTCTCCCTCTTCTGTTCTTCTTCTTTTCTTCTGCTTCTTCTCTTCTCGTTCTCCTCTTCTCGTTCTTCTCTTTCTTATCTTCTCCTTCTTCTCTTCTGTTTTTTCGCTTCTCTTTCTTCTCATCTGCTTCTTCTCTTCTCCTTCTTGTGCTTCTTCTCTTTTGCTTCTCTTCTGCTGCTGCTTCTTTTCTTCTGCTTGTTCTCTTCTGCTTGTTCTCTTCTGCTTGTTCTCTTCTCCTTCCTTTCTTCTGCTTCTTCTGTTCCCCTTCTTCTGTTATTCTTCTTCTGTTTTCGTTCTTCTCTTCTTCTTCTTTTCTTCTGCTTCCTCTCCTCTTCTTTTTCTCTTCTCTTTCTCTTCTCCTTCGCTTCTCCTTCTCTTCTCCTTCTCTTCTCCTTCTTCTCTTCTCTACTTTTCTCATGTGCTTCTTCTCTTCTCCTTCTCCTCTGCTCTTCTTCATCTTCTCTTCTCCTTCTTCTCCTCTGCTTTTTCTCTGCTGCTTTTTTTGTTCTACTTCTTCTCATCTGCTTCTTTGCTTTAGTACTACGTAGTTGGTCTGACGACCCTTTCAATCTCATCTGTGCTCCTCTTCGTACCTTGGCCAACCACTATTTATTCTTCAATCAGTTTGCGCCTCAGTTCTGGTGATACCTGAGGGTGAGCAGGCCACCTAACCTCATCCCATTTCTAGGTAGGGTGGGAACTTCGTCTTTGTATATTATTTTACAACTAATCATAAACTAGGTTACACGTGAATTGAGCAAAACACAAAAATTATCTCGAAAGAAAGCAACAGAATTTACGTTTCGAGGGGAAGAAACACGTGCAATTTACAAAACGTTCGGAAAAGACCATGTGTGATGGATTTATCGTACTGTGACGGTAGTAGAGCGAGATCAAGATAAACATGGCCCCAAGTTAAATGCGTCAAGACGAAGAAGAAAAAGCGGCAGTTAAATATTTCTGAATACAGTGAACACGCTATAGTTTACGTAAGACAGGAAAAGGCTAGAAGATTCTTGTGACCAGCAAAAAATCCTTCACCTTGTTTACACTGCGGACTATTCCCGGGTGATATCGAGTTTCTTTGCCGCAGTTCAGTTAAACTTCAAGGAAAGACCACAAGATCGAAGACTGCAAGCGAAGGCGATGCAAACAAGCACTGCCCCTCACTACTGAGTAACATATAGACTGATTCAAGGTATTTATGAGTTTTGAAATTTATTTGTGCGGTGTCACTGTACGAGAAGTTAAGCTTTAACTGAGGTAAATCCACGACATTCATGTGCATCGATGTAACAAAGCAGAACTGGTTCTTCAAATTGATGTCATGAAGGATTGATCCTACTCTAGCTATATGTATCGGTGTGTTTCATCGGTCACCAGTCGTAACCTTAAGTACGCTTTCGTATAGCCAGAATTGAATTTGTATAGATATAATTTCTATCTACAGAGTGTCACAGCGTAGAACCTGCTTCTAGCCCCAGTTGCCACCTCAGTAAGTGTGACTAGTTTCAAGTCACAACTGCATGACAGCTTTACATGTGCATGACAACTTTACATGTGCATGACAGTGGGAATGGTTTTATGGTGACACCTAAAGGACACATAAAGTGCCCAAGTCTTGGTGCCATCGGTACTGCCAGTGCCGGTTTTAGGGGGTACCGACTGTGCCGCGCCGCACCTATGATGGAAATTGGGGGGCCCGCATGGCTCATTTAGTATACTCTATGACACGGAAGGGCCCTCAAATCACTTGATGGCACAGGGCCCCCTTTTGCCAAAAACCGACACTGGGTACTACCACCATGGTTGATCTCCTGTAGTAAAGACTAGACAATATGAATTAGATGAACAGGCATGCCAGCACCAGCACGTTGAAGGAGGATAACTATGCATGGATACACTTGACGTATTATTTTTTAAGTTTAATTTTAAAATTTGTTTTTATTCTTATTTCTGTGAATTGGAGTGCAGTTTGTGCAGAGTGCGGGTACAAATGCCGAAAAGGTACATCCTGTCCTAATGTAGATTTAGACATATATAAATACATAAGTTAATCAATCCATTTATCCATCCATCCATCCATCCGTCATTCAATCAATCAATCAATCAATCAATCGATCGATCAAATAATCGTTTTATTGGACAGTCTATCGATCCATCTACCATCTATATAATCAATCCATATAATATCATGGTTGGTCAAGCATCTGATAAGTGGACCAAGGAATCACTTAATCAACATTTATCAGTCAATCGATTAATTGCTCCATCAGTTCCTTAGTCAATCAATTAGTTGGTCAAGCAATCAATAAATTGCTCAACAAAAAATTCTATCAATCGCACAATCATTTAGTCATGTGAGAAATTAATCAGTCAATTAAACACTCAATTAATTAGCTAGTTGATCAATCAACTAATTAACCAGTAAATTCATCAATTCTACAATCAATCTATCAATTAAGTATATAATCACTTAATCAGTCAGACATTTTATCAATTAATCATTTAAGAGATTAATGAGTCAATAGTTTAATGACTCAATCAGTCAAATATTTAACCAATTAATCAGTTATACATTAGATGGATTAACCAGTTAAACATTTAACCAGTTAGTTTGTAAAGCTCTTTTTCCAACAACCCTCTTACTTCCTTACTTAATATATACTGTATATATAGGTTTAATCCAAGTTTAATCCTATGTCATTA
>JAAAKM020006971.1:115232632-115263972 GCA_010016025.2 Alatinidae sp. Z8VKAUB7J3
TGCTTTGAGTGAATGCAATGAAAATCAAGTACATATCATTTTAAGCAACGACATCATTTCAGTGTCAAACTCTTTACTTAATAAAAAGTCTTGATCTATGCTTAACAGAAATTTTTGAAGAACACTGTTGTACTTTGCTAAGGAAATACAGAGAAGAAGGTTTAAAGAGTCTTGGGGTATTAACAGCCTAGCAGAGATATGACCACCTAATGGAGTTTGATTTGCTTATTATTTTACGAAACGGTGCTAGTGCTTAACTATGAAGTGCAATGTTGAGACGTTTTAGCCAAAAGAAGTGATAAAAGCTAACTCGTTTCTCTGCAGTTAACCCAGGGAATATACTTCATAGAATTAAACGAGCGAGTCTCTTACATTTGGGCTGTGGAATCTTAAAACTCTGAGGGCGTCTGCGTTTTCAAGGCAAATGTAAAATTAATCGATCTGATGTACTCTAGTATCTTGCCACAAGCCTGTACCACGAAAGTGCTTTAATTCAAACCTAGGCAAAAGAATTCTTGGTGAAAACCGACTCAGTTTCAAACGTTTCAAATCGGACTATCCTGTGCCATCCGATAGTTTTCACTGGTACAAATAAATCGTAGTTCGACCCGCATTTATCTCGCTATAAATAAGTACACCTTTTAGTCTACGATCATTAATTGCTATAATTGCCAACAAGTATGATATTTGTATATACATCATCCTTAACAATGACCTTACTCAACAATGGTCTTTAATTAGTGTCTTTAGATAACAAACATGTCGAAATGTTGAGGTCGCGGAAGAGTATTCTCGAAAATTGTCACAAAAGTCAAATAAAAATTACAGTTTTTGAAATAACATAAGCTGCCGGAGAATAACGAGAAAACATCAAATCACTTCAAATCCTTCCGTAAACTTTAGTGTTGATAAAAATGGTCGCTTCAATTAAATATGTTCTTGCAATTACGTGTTCTTGCCTTGATATTGATATTGCCAATACGAACGATTTAGCAACAACCTTTTATAAATGCTCTGTCTCTCCTTTACTCTTTTCTGTACGAACTTTGTAATGAATGTTAAACGACCCTGAGGGGAGGCGGTTAAATTACCTCTGCTCAAAATCAACATTTAAGCAGCTACAGCGTTGAACGTTGGTACGCTCATGGTCGGAGCCCTAAGGCATCAATTTAGGCCATATATTTTCCATTCAATCATTATACGGTAGAAGGACTTGGCTATTTGTGATGGGTAAGATGGTTGATATATGACTGAATATTCCTAAGGACACAACCTACGTAGTGGGTTTGTACAAGACATAAACTAAAGAGGTATGGGGGTATAAGGAAGCTCCCCCAGTTTTTAGGACCTTGTGCTTACACAACAACTTAATACAACAGACCACGTGTCAAAACAAACCTGAATGGCTCTGCCACTAGCCGCCATAAATGCCTCACATGTTGAGGTGAAGTCAGCACCTGCAAACTTCTCTTTCTCGGTCTTGCGCCCTTTGATTACCGGGATAGCCAACAGATCCTGATATACTTCAGCATATAACTTTAGAATTTGGTTAACCTGTAAAAAAACGACAGACTCTTAACAGTCGGCATCATTCTTCTAACATCTGACATTCTCATTAAAATATATCTTCATTGTCGGGCCATGAGATGAAATTTCAGTCGCTCGCGTAGCTAACATTGCCTTTACGTGGATAGTGTCAAATCTGTGGAGGAGCATTACAGTGCCTGAAAAAGAAAAACTTTGTAAAGTATATTTAATAGTGATACTGGATCAATTCTAAGTACTTAGAAGAACGTCGAATGATAAACATTAAATTAAAGGTGTGGTATTATTCTCTGGCAACATTCCTACTGGTTTAAATCGTTGAAGCATGCAGCTGATCGTAGAACGCGTTTGAAGTTGTACGATAGGGATTGGTGATTTGGTGCAAAAGAGTCTGACTACATTTATTTGCGAGGGTACGGGGGTACAAGGGGAATGTTACTTAGAGGTCAACGTTTTCCTACTTTCTACGTGTGGCAGCGGCCGATCAACGATACCCTGCAGACCATGCCGCAGTTCGTGCTGCTGATCCCGGTGCTGATGTTCTTCAAGGTCGGCGAGTTCTCGGCCCTGCTGGCGGTGATCGCCTATGCCATCGTGCCCTCGATCCGCTACACCGAGCACGGACTGCGCAACCTGCCCGACCATGTCCTGGAGGCCGCCGAATCCATGGGCTGCACCCGGCGTCAGACCCTTTGGCAGGTCAAGCTGCCCATGGCATTGCCGGAAATCATGCTGGGCCTCAACCAGACCATACTGTTCGGCCTGGCCATGCTGGTGATCGCCGCCCTGGTCGGCACCAGTGGCCTGGGCCAGCAGGTCTACATCGCCCTCGGCAAGGCCGATGCCGGCAAGGGGCTGGTGGCCGGCCTTTCCATGGCCCTGATCGCCATGGTGGCCGACCGCATTCTGCAGGCCTGGAGCGCGCGCAAGAAGGCCGCGCTGGGCTTGGACTGAAGAGGTCACCGTCATGCGAGTTGCCGAGACCTGGTACGACACCCGCGACTGCGGCGATGGCGTGACCTTGATCTGGGAGACCTGGGCCAATCCGGGCCTTCGCTGCAATATCTGGTTCGTGCGTGGGCGCGACCGTAACCTGATCATCGACACCGGGCTGGGGCTGCGACCGCTGCGCCAGGAGCTGGCGTTTCTTTCGGAGAAGCCGGTGATCTGCCTGGCCTCGCACAACCACTTCGATCACATCGGCGGCCACCACGAGTTCGACACCCGCTTGTGCCACCGCTCCGAGGCCGCGGTGCTGGCCGCGCCGACCCGCGCCAACACTCTGATCGAAAACTTCGTCGAACTGGTCATGTTCGAGGCCCTGCCCTACGAAGGCTTCGATGTGGCTCGCTACAACATCGCGCCGGCGCCGGCGACCGGGTTCGTCGACGAGGGCGATGTAATCGACCTGGGCGATCGGCACTTCGCGGTGCTGCACCTGCCGGGCCACTCCCCCGGCTCGGTCGCGCTCTGGGAACAAGCCAGCGGCTTGCTGTTCACCGGCGATGTGATCTACGACGGCGAGCTCTATGACTTTCTCGATCATTCCAGCATCCCGGATTACCTCGCGAGCATGGAGCGCCTGCGCGCCCTGCCGGTCGAGTCGGTCCATGCCGGCCACTACCAAAGTTTCGGCCGCGCACGCTTGCTGCGCCTGATCGACGACTACGTTGCTGGCAAGCGCTCGAGCGACTGTCCGGCCCGGCAGGGGTCCCCGGAGGCACATTGACCGGCTCGACGAGCTGGCCTAACCCGAAGCTGGACAGATTGGATTCGGATCAATGATAAGCCTCATGCGGCGCCGGCCCGATCTGCTGCCCAGTTTCGGGGTGGTCCTGGCAAGCCTGATGTGGGGCATTTATTGGCTGCCGCTGCGTTATCTGGGCGGCCTCGGCCTAGAGGGCGGCTGGGCCGCGCTCGCGGTCTTCTCGGTGACCACCCTGGTCATCCTACCGGTGGTGCTGCTCCGCCTGCATCATCTGCGCGCGGGCGGCTGGGGCTTGCTGGTGACCGGCGCGGCCACGGGTTCCGCCCTGGCGCTCTATTCCGCGGCCCTGCTGCTGTCCGATATCGTGCACGTCCTCCTGCTGTTCTATCTGACGCCTCTATGGGGAACGCTGCTGGGCCTGCTGTTCCTGGGGGAGCGCCTGACCGTGACCCGGGTTTTGGCCTTGCTGCTCGGGGTCGCCGGGCTGCTGGTCGTCCTGGGTGTCGACGAGGGTGTGCCCCTGCCACGCAATCTCGGGGACTGGATGGCGCTGCTCTCCGGCATCATCTGGGCCTACGGCTCGTTCAGGGTCTTTCGCGACCGGGTGACACCGGCCTTCGAGCAGGTCCTGGTGCTCTGTGTCGGTGGGTCCGTAATGTCGGGCCTTATCGTGCTGCTGCCGTTCGAGGGTGTCGGGCAGACCCCGCCGGCGGAGACCGCCCTGGCGACGCTGCTGCCGCTCTGCGCCATGGCGCTGATCGGCGTATTGCCGGCCAACTGGCTGATGATGGCCGGTGCCCGGCTGCTCAGTCCGGGACGGGTCGGCATCCTGCTGATGGGCGAGGCGATCACCGGGATCACCACGGCCACGCTCCTGACCGACGAGCCCTTCGGCGCGCGCGAACTGATCGGCACACTGCTGGTGCTCGGCGCCGGCGCGGTTGAGGTCTTGCAGGCGCAGTCGGCCCGCCCGGCGCCGACACCGGTTCAACAGGATTCGCGCTGACACCCGGTGCCAGCTGCGGGCTGTACCGGTTTTTGGCACGGGTCGGGCTTGCCGACCGCCCGGCTTCAGGCTTCAGTGGCCGGGAACTTCTTTGGGTCGGGAGGCCAAACCGAATCATGCGCGTGGTCGACACCTTTCCCCATCCGGTGCGGGAGATCGAGAATTGCTGGATCACCCTGTCCGATGGTTGCCGCTTGGCGGCGCGTATCTGGCTGCCCGAGGATGCCGAGGCCAAACCGGTACCGGCGATCCTGGAGTACCTGCCCTATCGGAAGCGCGACGGCACGGTGGAGCGGGACGCGCTCACCCATCCCTACTTCGCGGGCCACGGTTATGCTGCGGTGCGGGTCGACATGCGCGGCAACGGCGAGTCCGACGGGCTCATGTGGGACGAGTACCTGGTGCAGGAGCAGGACGATGCCCTGGAAGTGATCGAGTGGCTGGTCGCGCAGCCCTGGTGCAGCGGCCAGGTCGGCATGATCGGTATCTCCTGGGGCGGCTTCAACGGGCTTCAGGTGGCGGCGCGACAACCGAAGGCGTTGAAGGCGGTGGTGACGATCTGCTCGACCGACGACCGCTACGCTGACGACATCCATTACAAGGGCGGCTGCCTTCTGAACGAAAACCTGGGCTGGGCGGCGACCATGCTGGGCTTCTCCTCGCGGCCGCCCGATCCGGCCTTGGTGGGGGAACGTTGGCGCGCGCTCTGGCTGGAGCGTCTGGAGAACCTGCCGCAGCTCGCCGACATCTGGCTCCGGCATCAGCACCGCGATGCCTACTGGAAGCACGGCTCGGTCTGCGAGGACTTCGGCGCCATTCGGGCGGCGACCCTGGTGGTCGGGGGCTGGGGCGATGCTTACTCCAACGCGGTGCCGCGCCTCCTGGCCGGGCTCCGGGCGCCGCGCCTGGGGATCGTCGGTCCCTGGGTCCACAAGTATCCGCACTTTGCTGTGCCCGGCCCGGCGATCGGCTTCCTGCAGGTCTGCCTGCGCTGGTGGGATCACTGGCTGAAGGGCCGCGACAGCGGCATCATGGCCGAGCCCCACTACCGCGCCTACATGATGGAGTCGGCCCGGCCCGCGGCCAGCTACGACTGGCGCGACGGCCGTTGGATCGCGGAGGCGTCCTGGCCGTCGCCCGGAATTCGTGAGACCACCTATGCCCTGAACCCGGGACGCATCGAGATCGCACCTGCCCCTGAACAGGCGCTCGAGCACTGCTCTGCCCAGGATGTGGGTGGCGCTTGCGGCGAGTATTGCGCCATGTGGGCCGGCCCCGAGTGGCCTACCGATCAGCGATACGACGATGCCGGCTCGCTCACGTTCGACAGCGCCCCCCTCGACGCGCGGCTGGAGCTCTTCGGCGCGCCGGTGGTGGAGCTCGAACTGGCCAGCGACAAGGCCCAGGCCCTGGTTGCGGTCCGGCTCTGCGACGTCGCCCCCGATGACGCTTCGACGCGCATCACCTTCGGCGTTCTCAACCTCTGCCACCGCGACGGTCACGAGCACCCCGCGCCGCTACTGCCGGGCCAGCGTTTCCGCGTCCGGATCCAGCTCGACGACATCGCCTACACGGTGCCGCCGGGGCACCGTCTGCGGCTGGCACTCTCGACCAGCTACTGGCCCCTGATCTGGCCTTCGCCCGAACCGGTCACCCTGACCGTCTTCAGCGGCATCAGCCGGTTGATCCTTCCAGAGCGGCCACGGGAGACAGCCGAGCCGGCGGATCTGACATTTGCCGAGCCCGAGTCCGCCCCGCCCTTGGAGGCCGAGGTCCTCCGCGACGGATCGGCGACCCGGGTCTTGGAGCGTGACCTGGCGAGCGGCCAGACCCTGCTGCGCATTACCGACGATTTCGGCGCGCAGCGCATCAAGGCCCATGGGCACGAGAGCGGCAGCATCTGCCGCGAGGTCTATCGCATCGATCCCGCCGATCCCTTGAGCGCCAGGGCCGAGATCCACTGGACCCAGACCCTCGGCCGGGGCGACTGGCAGGTCCGCATCGAGAGCCGCTCCAGCCAATGGGCCGACCGGGAGGCCTTCCATCTGCGCGCCGAGATCGAGGCCCATGAGGGTGATGACAAGGTCTTCGCCAGGGTATGGGAAAGCTCGGTGCCCCGCGATCTGCTGTGAGAAAGCCGGAGCCGGCCGACGGCATCATCGAGGGCTGCTACGTCCCAAAGGTCTTGGATCAGCTCGCGCACGCGCCGCTGCGCTTTCCCCATGTCACCGAAGCGGGGCGCTGGACCACCACCGAGGACGGCCTCTGGACCGGCGGCTTCTGGGCCGGCCAGCTCTGGCTGCTGTGGCGCGCGACCGGCGACCGCCGTTTCCGTGCACCGTTGGATCCCTTGCTCGACCGCCTGGCATCCCGCGCCGCCGCGCGCGACGTCGATTTTGATCTCGGTTTCCTCGCGAGCTACGGCCTGGTGCTGGGCCATCGCTTCACCGGCGACCAGGCCCTGCGCGCGGCGGCCCTTTCGGCGGCCGATCGCCTGGCCAGCCTGGTCGAGCCGCGCAGCGGCTTGATCGTCCACCGCTACGCCGAACGCGAGGCGGCCTATGGCGCGGGCACGACCTCCACGATCATCGATGTCATGATGAACCTGACCCTGCTGTGGTGGGCCGGCCGGGACACCGGCACCGGCCACCGTAAGACCGCCATGGCCCATGCGCGGCGCAGCCTGGACTGGCTGCTTCGCCCCGACGGCTCGACCGCCCAACTCTCCGATATCGACCCAGCGACCGGTGCTTGCCGACGCTTGGGAACCATCAACGGTCTGGCGAGCGAAAGCTGCTGGGCACGGGGCCAAGCCTGGGCCGTCTACGGCTTCCTGCAGGCCGCGCGCGCCACCGGCGACGCGGACTTCCAGGAGGCTTTCGAGCGCAGCTTGCGCTACGTCGCTGATCACCTGCCCGAAGATGGCCTTCCGCCCTGGGACTTCGACGCTCCCGAGACCAGCCGCGCCGTCAAGGATAGCTCCACCGCCGCGATTCTGCTGGCTGCCTTGCGTCGGGCGGAAACGTCGGGCCTTCTGCCCGCCTGGGCCGAGCCCCTGGAGCGAAAGTTGCGGGCCGGTCTCGAGAGCTGTCTCGCCCCCGCGGATCACCCTGGTGTCCTGATCCGAAGCTGCCACCGCTATCACTTGGGGTCCGGTGTCGGCGGCGCCTCGGTCTGGGGCGACTATTTCTTCTTGGAGGCCCTGCTGGGCGATACGCCGTTTTGATCGTGATCCGCTGGTCTCGACGGAATCAGGCGATCCGCAGGTGATGCAGAAATGCAGGCAGGTGCGGGAAATTCACAGCATCAATTCGACCACTTTCTCTATAGACTGTTCCGGCTTGGCCCTCCGGGCGGCGGCTGAGCGACTCTTTGATGGTGCCGCTCTCAAGTGAATCGAGACGGGCAAACGGCCTCAAGTCTCGATCTCAAAACCAGGAGGACTCATGTCTAACGATTACAAATCCGATCTCATGGAGCGGATGGCCGCCGAGGCCCGACGCGGAAAGCTCTCCCGGCGAGAGTTCCTCGGCTATGCGGCCGCGGCGGGCATCGCCGCGTCCACCGCCACCAGCGCCTGGTCGAGCAAGGTCGCCGCGGCGACGCCGAAGAAGGGCGGTACGTTCCGGATCGGCATGCATGACGGAAACACCTCGGACTCCCATGATCCGGGGACCTATTTGAGTTTTGGCAATATTCATCTGGCGCACACCTTCCGCAGCTATCTGACCCAGATCAACTCGGACGGGAGCCTGGGCCCGGATGTGGCCGATTCCTGGAGCGCCAGCGCCGACGCGCGGGCCTGGACATTCGAGCTGAACAAGGACGCCACCTTCCACGATGGGCGGAAGGTGACATCGAAGGATATTGTTGCCTCGCTGAACCATCATCGCGGCGAAGACACGGCGTCGGCGGGCAAGGCTCTGCTGGCCAGCATCGAGGACATCAAGGCCGATGGCGACCACACCGTTGTCGTCGAGCTCAAGCAGGGTTTCGCCGACCTGCCCTGGATCTTGACCGACTATCATCTGGCGGTCTGCCCCGCCAACGAAGACGGCAGCCTCGACTGGCAGTCCGGCCAAGGCGCCGGGCCTTATAAGATCGTCGATCACGAACCTGGCGTCGCTTCCGTCCTGGAGCGCCACGATGGCTGGCACCGCGAGGGCGCTTATTTCGATGGGATCGAATACACCATTTTGAACGACCCCAACGCGCGGCAAACGGCCATCGTCACCGGCGAAGTGGATGCCGTGAGCGCCGTCGATCTCAAGACCCTGAAATTGATGAAACGCAACAACGACATTGAGATCGATAACGTGCCGAGCGGCTCCGCCGTCTGCTTGCCGATGTTCTGCGACCAAGCGACGCGATGGCATCTGGATCATTGACTGCCTCGCCAATTATTCGGTATTAGAATAAGAAACCTAGTAGCAGGTATAGCAACGTAGTAATTCCGCCGCCCAGCAAGGCATAAGGAACCTGAGTGCTGACGTGATCAATGTGATCACTGGCGGACGCCATCGATGAAATAATGGTCGTATCTGAAACGGGAGAGCAATGGTCACCGAAAACGCCTCCCCCCAGCGCTGCAGCAAGGGCCAGGTTGATATTGGTATCCAGGGATTGCGCCATCGGGATTGCGATGGATATCATGATGGCGAAGGTACCCCAGCTC
Source organism: Alatinidae sp. Z8VKAUB7J3 (assembly GCA_010016025.2). Taxonomy (NCBI): domain Eukaryota; kingdom Metazoa; phylum Cnidaria; class Cubozoa; order Carybdeida; family Alatinidae; species Alatinidae sp. Z8VKAUB7J3. The sequence continues at coordinate 115,241,567 of JAAAKM020006971.1, forward strand.
GTGCCTGTGGAAAAAGCAATAAAGCAACTTGTGATAAAGATGATAGCCGGCACGAGTGAAGGGGATAACCAGGATCGGGTGATTTCCGCTACATACAAACCTGTACCCAGTTCTTTACACAGTGCCCCAATGGCAAAAGCCAATACCATTAAAATAGCCAACGGGAGCATTCCGCCCATCCCCTTTAGGCTTAGATCAATCATTTCTCTGATTCCAAGCAATGCCTGCGACCGGTACAAAAGCATGGCCACCAGGATAGCCAGGGTAACGGAATAGAGTACGGAAATTGAGCCGGACCCATAGCCGACAGCGGAAATTGCACGGGCCAAAAAACCCATGTCTCCAACGGCGTTTACTTGACTCCATCCGGTAAAAACCAGCATGCACGGCATCATAAACACCATGGTAGCAATGGGCAGTATCATATTGACGGCTCGTTGACTGACTCCCGCCTTGGCTTCAAGCACGGCAATTTCGTCCGCAATCATCGGGGTAGCGCCATCGGCAATGAGTTTGCCCGTCTGTTGAGCTCGAATCATGGCCTTTTTCATCGGCCCCCAGTCCTTTCCGGTGGCAACGGTGGCAAAAACAATAAGCAAGGCGATGAAGGGATAAAAATTAAATGGAATGCTCTGATACAGCATTCCGAAAGGGTTATCGAATCCCTGCAGGAGCAGTAGCCCCATGATATACGCTCCCCAGGCATTGAACGGAAATATGATGCATGAGGGAGCGGAACTGGAGTCCGCCAGATAAGCTAATTTTTCCCGGGGTAATTTGAGTTTGTCAAAAATGGGCCTGAACAGGGTGCCAACCGTTAATATGGAAATGTTTGATTCCACAAAGATGACCAACCCGGTCAGCGCTGCTAAAAACTGGACCGTCCTGTGATTTCCTCTGTCTCCATGCTTTTGCTGTGCCTTAAGCAACTTATCGTTGACTAACCGTATGAATCCGCCGACCCCGCCCGACCGTTGGATCAGTGCAATCAAAGCGCCGATAAACAGGGTAAAAATAATAGTGCGCGTATTGCCAGGGTCTTCAAAAACTGCAACGAAGGCTGCAAGCGTGTCATAGGATGCGGAAAGTACGTTGCCCTGATTGATGATCACCCATCCTATCCAAATCCCTGTGGTGAGCGATAAAAAAACCTGCTTCGTCTTTAGCGAAAAAATAATCGCAATCAAAGGCGGGAGAACAGACCAGTATTCATAATTCATAAATTTTCCGGTCCAAATGGATGAAGCCAAGCCAGGGATGTGCCGTTGAAATTATGAATGGCAGCTAACAAAAAGAGGGGGCATAGTAAGCCCCCCATTGTTGGCTTAATTTAAACCGGAACTTAGGCTAAATGAAGATTAAGCTACAATTCCCATGTCAGATTGATGCCGACAGTTCTTGGCCGATTGGTAGGAACCGACTCAAAAAATGGCCCCTGGCGGTCAACCACATACTCAATGGCTTCATCAAACAGGTTGTCAGCGAATAGCGATACACTATATCCCCGGGAACTCTTAAAGCCGGCCCGCATATCCATGAGCCGGTATGCGTCGAGTTCCACGTCCAGATCGGTGTTGAAATCATTCAGGCGAGGTCCGACGTATTTATAGGTCATGGTGGCAAATAGATCCAGCCCGTTACTTAAGGGCTGTTGCCAATTGGCCATGAGCGCAAAGTTTTCTTCAGACGATCCCGGCAGCGAATCACCTTTTTTCCCTGAGACCCCGCCCGGTACGTCTTCCTGCAGCTCGGGGCGAGACAGGGAACCACTGAAGGAAATATCCAGGGTGTTACTCAATTGGTAAGCCAGACTGAATTCAAAGCCGGGGATTTCCGCTTCACCCACATTCTCGGTTGCCCTGTTGAAAGTAACGGGATCTTGTACCACTAGCTGGATATCGCTCCAATCCAGCAAATAGACAGAAGCGTTGGCGATCAGACGACCGTCCAGCCAGGTGCTTTTTACACCAAACTCGTAATTCCAGAGGGAATCCGAATCAAAGGTGGAAAAGGGCGCAATAAAGGTCGGGGTATTAAAACCACCCCGCCGATATCCTGAGGTAGCGGTAAAGTAAACAAACAGATCCTCATTGAAACTATGTTCCAGGGATATCTTATAGGTATCGACATCTTCCTGAGTTTTGAAACGGGAGCCAAGTAGATTTGCGGTTCCGGTAATCTGATCGAAAATACCGTTAGCCCTGAGCGTTTCATTTTCAAACTCCACATCAGAGCGCCGATATCCCGCTGTCAGCCGGGTGGAATCGCTAAAGCTGTAACCCAATTCACCGTAAACAGCTGTTTCACTTTCCTCGTTCTCGAACGCCATGTCTATTAGCACCGTGCCATCGGTAAGAGGAAGCATACCGCCAAACAGCGCTACAGGATCACCAAAATAGCGGATGAGCCGTTGTACATCGAGCTCGGATTCTTCAGAATAAAAACCCACAATCCAGTCAAAAGCACTCTCTGACTTGGACACCAGGCGAAATTCGAAAATATCGGCCTCCATGGCATCGCTGTCACCGGAGTCAAGCATGTCACAGACACAACCGGCGGTTATTCCCAGAAACTCCCGCTGGTCAAAAACCACCTGCGTACCTTCATCACTGGTTGTGGCCAGCAATGTGGCGGTGAAATTATCGAATTCATAACTGGCAGCCAGATTGAAAACCTCATGGTCGTTCCCCTGTTCCATGGCAATACCGGCTACCTGTTCGCGGCGTTCTACATCAACAGGAATATCTCCCTGGGGCGAATGCAGGGTAGTCGCCCAATTGGGAGCCCCGTCCACATCCTGGTTGATATAGGTAAAGTCCAGGGTTAATTCGTCCAAGGGCTGCCAGCGCAGGGCAAGGCGCCCGCCCTTAGTATCCTCATCGTTAAAATTGTTAGCACCGAGCTCAACGTTGTCGATAAAACCATCATGCTGGTAGTTGTAGGCAACAAGACGCACCGCCAAGGAATCGCCGATGGGTATATTGACATAACCATGGCCCCCGACATTGTTGCCACCATCGGTGGTGTCCGATGCATAGGCATTGATACCCGCCGCAAAAGCTTCAGGATTGGGTTTGTTGGAAATATAACGCACAATGCCGCCCATTGCGCTCCGACCGAACAGAGTACCCTGTGGGCCCTTTAGTACTTCAACACGCTCGATATCCACCAGACGGATTTCCGGAGCACTTGCGCGCTGACCGGACACGGCAAAATCATCAAAATAGGTGGCGGAGGTGGCAGAGCCGGACTCCTGGGTTGAGGTCGCAATGTTTCGAATAATAATGCGGTTGGCATTCGGGCCGGAGGCAATAGAGGTCACACCCGGCACAGTATCCAATATCCGGCCAATACTGGTATAGCCGTTCTTCTCCAGCAATTCGCCATTAAAGGCATTCACCGACATCGCAGTTTCCTGAATACCGGTTTCTCGTCGAGTGGCCGTAACCACTACCTCCTCAATAAATCGATAACTCCCGCCATCCTGCTCGTCAATAGCATCCTGTGCCGCCAGGTTACCACCGGTAGTTCCGAGCAATACGCTGGCAATACGTGCCAATATACCTTTTTTACTTTGCCTCATCGCACTTGTCCCCTCTAAATTTTCATTATCGGTGTTGTCAAGCGATAGGGTGACAACACCGGCTTTAGAGAGACCACCGCGCAATCCGGTATCTTTTAGCAATATCTGTAGAGCATCATTTAGACTATAGGAACCCTTTACGGGGTTTGCCTGCCGATTAGCTGCTGCTCTATAGGGAAACAGAAAATAAAAACCTGTTTGGTCTGCCAGTTGATTTAACGCCTGTGCAGCGTTGAGGGTAGGAATATCGATTTCGTATACCGGCTCCTGATCTTGCGCCCTGACGGGCATGCCCAACAGACAGGTCAGAAGGAACAGCAACAAAATAACGGTTCTGACTAAAGCATAGTTGCACGCGCTGGGTAACCTGCAATTATTGCTCACTGTCAGACGCATTCCCACCACCTGATGCACGAATCAGGCTGGCTTCGATCTCTCTTACTATGAGACATAAACCAAACCTTAACCCGTAAAAAAAATGCCACTATTTGTGATTGTCATAAATTGGGGTTGCTGTCCTCCCACGGCAAGTTCGCAGCCAGAGTCGTTATACTAGGACAGTGCGGAACGTTTGGCACGCTATCTTGATGCTTTTATTACAACTTTGGTGTCGCTGACCCAGTCTATATCAACGTTAAAATTGGCCTCAAGAGAAACCAGCATAGCCTCGACATCACCTACCTGAAAGCGGCCGCCTATCTCCAGGTCGCGAAGTTCAGGGTCGGCAATTTCGACGACAACCTGAGTGAACCGGCTAATCTCCTCTATTACCCGGATTAACGGTTCACCTGAAAAAATCAACAGCCCACGCCGCCAGGACTCACGTTGTTCGATATCCTCCTGCGACAAGGTTGTTATTGCCGTTGACGAGCGGTTGTCATTCTTCGTTGCGGAATGGACGCCGATTGCCTGTGCGATAGACAGCTTTTGTCCCGCTGAAAGAGTAGCCAGACGCTTTGGCGTGACACCAGCGGGAATGGTGCGGATATCGTAGCGCCTACCGTCGGGCCGTAAATCTTTTGTCGCCGCCATCGATATATCGTTTGCAGAAGGCGCAGGACTGTGCGCTGACACAGCCACTAGACCTTCAGTGACCAAAATATCCATCTGCTGGTTTAGTAAGGAAACGGTAAACGCTGTGCCGATCGCCTCCACTACGCCGTCTCCGCCATAGACACGAAAAGGGCGTGAAGCATTGTGGCTCACGTTAAAGTGAACTTCGCCTCTAATTAGGCGCAATACCCGCGCGTGTTTACTAAACTGAACCTGCAGCTCGGTATGGGTATTAAGGTGAGCCAGCGACCCATCCGCCAGTGTAATGACTTCCTGCTGCCCGACAGCCGTCGTATACACCTTTATATCCGGTGGCACTGTCGACTCCAGGTTGAACAGGATAACCACTGCCAGGGCCAGGCTTGCTGCGACCCCTGTTGCCACGAATCGCCAGGGTTTGAAAGATCGAAACCAGGATAATATCAGCCAATGAAGGGGTGCGCGATGAGGCCGGGCCAGGGGTACCATCAGTTCCGTCAAGATCGTATTACTCCAGAACCGGTTAGCCTTGTTAAGTGCCTGCCTGTGCGCAGGGCTTCTGCTCAACCACTCCCGTAACAAAGCCTTTTCTTTTCGATCCGGTTGGCCGTCGCGGTCAAGCTTGATTAACCAGGCAAGCGCTTCTTGCTCAACCTCTGAGAGTTGTTGTTCCTGATTTTGTTTACTCATGGTGTCCTGCTCTTGCTAACAGCTACTAGGTTGATTTTATGCTGTACGTTGCCCGGGGACTCCGTGCCGTGCCGCTGCATTGCCACCATGCACACTGCCGCTCCCATGCGCAGGTGTTTTTCTACACTGCTTAATGAAATGTTCAGACGGTCTGCTATTTCCTGGTGACGGAGCCCATGAACTTTACGCAACAAGTAGATCTGCCGGCTGCGAGTGGGCAATGAAGCCACGGCCTCGCAATAGGCACCAAGGGCCTGTTTTCCCTCCAATAGTGACTCCGCCGAGTCGTCACTTTCGTCATTATAAGGTTGTTGGCACTCCTCGATAAAGGTCGTGATTTGCTTTGATTTTCGAGTCAGTTCGTTCAGTGCCAAATTTTTGGCAACGCTGAATAAAAACGCGCGCGGGTGCTCAATGATCTGATGTTGTTCCGCATCAAATGCCTTGAGATAGGCTTCCTGGGCCAGGTCTTCGACATCTTGATCATGCTCCAACAGCCGGCCCAAAAACCGTTTCAGGAAGGTGATATCGTCAAGAAAGGTGCGTGTTATGCCCGACTTGGCCGATTGTTGACCTTTATTACTCACAACGCTTTCAACCGGTTTGCGCCCCAAAATACGAAAACCTATAGCAATAAGCGATACAAATTATCACTTAAAACCTCCTAATGCCCAGTCATTGAGGCCTGAACTTTTCAACGCCCCGACACTATGAGACAAGCAGGCAACAGAAACCCGTAAAAATAGTTTCTCCACCCGCTTTGACCGGCCCGGCCAAATTAACCCGCGTATAGCCTTTATCATATTGTATCCGGCAGTATAACAATCACCGTAGATAAGCCGATACTCACATTGGAGAAGGCGCCGGACCAGTATATCAAGGCAGCTCGCCCGCCGCTTTTAGTGGCACAGTTTCCGTCAAACTTGGCGCAATATCCGAAGTTTGACGGGCCACAATACCTTAACTTATCGCAGACAGATACAAATGATGACACATTGATGGCAGGTTCTTTCCATGGTCCTACTGGACGGTTGAGCCTTCTCTATGACGTGCTTCTCTGCTCGGTAGCCTAAACTTTGGGGCGTCGCCCTTGGAGGTCCCAGCTGCCCTTTATTTATTAGTTAGCCTGTTTGGTGGTTTTTCTGTTTTTAAATAGGGTAGTTTCAATGTCGGACCCACTGCTCATCAGGGGTCTTTGATTGAGAGACTGCCATAGTACACGTACAAATTTTGGGATTTCGGACGAGCATATGATTCAAACTTGACGGCTTGTGGCTTCACTATACACGTTTGAATGCTTGAAAACTTGTATTTCTAACACTTTTGGTCCAGTTTAGCTTTAATCGTGTATAACTTCAATGAAAAGTGTAGTAGTTTACAACACAAATTTTGCAACGAAAGCATTATTAGGGGCCATTCAAAAAGTACGTCGCTCATAATCTGGAATATTTAACCCCCCCCCACCCCTTGTTCGCTTTGAAACAATAGAATGACATCACTAAAACAGCTGCCCGTTGCTTATTATTTAGCCTGTTTTGTATTTTATTTAGGGTAGCTTCAATGTCGGGCCCACTGCTCATCAGGGGTCTTTGATTGAGAGACTGCAATGACCTAGCAGGGGTAGATTGATTAGTTGATGAAAATTAATATTGAGTAATGGATCGATAATCGTTATTTTAAGTCGCCTTAGCCTGCGTTGCAGAGCCAAACAAACTTCGATGATAATGCAGGAGGATATTTATACTGAAATACTCGTTTACAATATTTGACATCAGCGAGGCATGGACTGATAATAATAATGAAATAGTGCTTTGGCCATGTTTTTAACAGTGGAGGGGGGGGATAGTTTTGTCTGGGCGAGGGCCTCTGACTCCACCCTCCCCATCCCCCTTAGCATCAGAGAAATTCAACCCGAGCCTAAAATCCCTGGTGGCACACACGAAGTCAGTACGGGAAGCACCTTCGACTCCAAACATGTGGGGATGTTTTGATCGCCTTTCAGAATATACTATGCCGAGTCTATCATCGCCTCCACGTCACCAACGTGGCTCAGTTCTAAGCATTGTTTCCTATTTTGTCGCTTATTTCCATCCCGAAACAAACTGGTAAGCGACATTTCTCATAGTGTATGAGTTAACTAGGTAGTATCACAGTAGATCAAATTTTGTTAAATAGTAAATACTATGTTTACCCTTTTAGTAATAAAATAAGTGATGATTCATGGGTCGGTAATTCCTGAAACGAAAGAGTGCTATGAGAGTTAGAAAGACGAGGTAAACAAATTATACAGCACGTCTTTTCAAATACTTCCCTTTCCGTTACTCTCGGGTCCGGAACAGATTAGGTCCCAGACCCGCATTTATTGTGTCTTCCAATCACTTCGGGGTCACCAATTATAGGTTACGTGATTGATGTGCATAGCCTATATACAGAGGTGCCGTCTTAAAAAGTTAAGAGGCGGGGATGTGTGATGAGCAGCAAATGCCGGCCATTGTTCTCCTCCACGCTGCTACGCAAGATATAATTTTGAATTAAGTGCAACTATTCACACTGCTGAAAATGTCCAACCAAATATAATAACCTTTATCAAACAATTCACATAATGAATATATTTCTAGTAACATTAACGGAAAACTACATTTTGAAATGGGGCTCAGCCCCCCCCCCCCAATATTTTTCAAAATTTTTAAGAAGGGGGATCAGCGCTCCCCGGTATCAAGGCTGTTGAATCGAACGAAACTAACGTAAACAACTTAACTCATTATTAACACCTTGTTGTTGAAGTCGGAATAATTTCATTCACAACGTCAAGTATTTATGTACAGGTTCTGTATAGAATTATAAAGATAGAGGTATATTGCACGAAATAGCGAAAAGATTGTGTACTGAAAAGCTTTTTTCGTCTGACACTCCTCAGAGTACTAACGTCAGAATGACCGAAATGGAATGTGTGAAAGAGTATACCCAGCTGTATTTTGAAGGAGCCAATCAGAAATTGGACTGCCTGAATGGCTTGTGTTTTTAGACCAATCAGCGTCCATTACAACAAGGTTAATTGAATAGGCCCAATGAGAAAACGAACTCTTTTTGTCTGAGATAGAGATAGAGGAAGAAGAGGAATAATCCCAATTCTACGCAAGTGACGTCAAGGTTGTGGAGCGTTGCCAGCCTTGCATAGAATGGGTAGCAAAGATGTTAGATGAGTCATCAGTGGTAACCGAATCACAACACTCAAGTCCAGAACAGCCCCACCCCTGCGTTTATTATGTTTTTGAAAACCCATCCAGAAATGTTTTCAATCGCATGGCTACCAATTGAATTTAGTTATTGAGACATCGCATCTGAATGTTCTGTTTCGGAGAAGTGGATAGTTTCCTAAGAGTGGCAAACATTGTATTTGTGCATTCTGTTGGGTGTCGTTCGCGCTGTAAATTGAAATGGTCTGAGTGTGGAAATGGTGAACGTTTAGTCTTCGCAGCACCTGAGATTATCGGTCAAAATGTCGTTTACAAATTTGTTCTAAAATGAACCTATTTTGAATTGCTAGCGTTTTTAATTTGTATTGTTTGTGTAATGATTTTAGTAAATGCAGTGTTTCTGCTGTTACTCAGGTCTGTGTTACAAAGCGACTAATTAATCGGGTATTTCGACTGTGAAAAGATGCTTTGAAGTTGGCGTTTGTGTCTGTTGACTCTATGACCGTAGATGATATGATACTTAAAATGATCAAAACGCCTTTTCTTGTTGATATACATAAAGGTTAAATCTGAATTTTATCTTCCAAGTAAGGGTTATAAGAGAAGAGCGTGAAACGGCAGAGAACGCTTTGCGCCTCCCCTCGCCCCAGGCAGCAAATGGTCAAGTTGAAATTCGGAGAAGGTCACCAGATGGAGCTCAATGTGTTTACGTCGATACGATATTTCCTCCAATAGACACCTCCCTCTGGTAAACACCGCCCTCTGATAAATGCCGCTTTCTGATAAAATGCCGCTTTCTGATAAACACCACCCTCCAATAAATGCCACCCTCTAATAAACGCCGCATTCTGATAAACACCGCTTTCTAATAAACACCGCTTTCTGATAAACACCGCATTCTGATAAACACCGCATTCTGGTCAACGCCGCTTTCTGATAAACACCGCATTCTGATAAACATCGCATTCTGATAAACACCGCATACTGATAAACACCGCATTCTGATAAACACCGCTTTCTTATCAACGCCGCTCTCTGATCAACGCCGCATCTTGAAGAGCAGCGTTCATTAGACAACTGATCAAACAAAAAATAACTAATAGTTTATTTGAGTTTCACTTACTCTCGAGTGCCAAAGAATCGTACCCCCCCCCCCCCCGCTTATTAATTTTTTGAAATTTATAAACTCCCCCGATCCTTATTAGGACCCCCGCTTATTAATTTCTAGGTATTTTCCCAGTACTCAACATCTAAATGATATCGGAAAACACTTGAATAACTTCCCATGCAACATTTGCCTATGAAACAGTTGCTAATTAATCAACTAGTACGATTTTTGTCCTTATGTGTGTCATCCTTATTTAGAACTTTCACGAAATCAAGACTGGAGTTCAGACTCCCCCGCTTATTTGGACCTCCCCGTTTATTAAGTTTAGACCGTAATTATGACCCCGCCTGTTTATTCAGACCCCCCTTTTATTCGGCACTCCAGAGTAGCTTATAGCAACAAATTCTCTCACACCTAAAGTTGAAAACTATTATTCCTTCCGTTTCACCAGTTCGTCATGAAGAATATTTGAGTGAATTTTACTTGATAGATAACATTTTCCGTTAGCAATAAACGCCTCCCTTCATTAAACACTGCATTCAAAAGCTTGGATGTGTAATAAACGCTGCTGTGTTTGTCAGAGAATATACTGTATTCTGCCCTGTGGCATTTACAATTTAGAACCTACGGACAGTTTTTCTCCTTTTAATTCAGTGTAATGTTGATGGTGATATGTTTTGCATCTGCATTAAAATGATGAATTTTATGTAATTTTAACTTTTTATTGGAACTACATGCACATAATATATCAGTCAGTTTTAATTAGATTGAAAATGTCAGGCTAGTGAGTGGACGACCTATAAAGTGTTTGCAAATACATATTAGGGAAGCTTGTGTTCATATTTCACGCGATATTTTCACGTTTAAGCAATTACTTCTGCAGTTGTAACTCATTGATTGTTTTAAATATAAACTCTGTCATACTCATACACATGTGTTACGTATATTGACCCGTAAATGTCACCCCGTTGACCTTTTTGGGTACACCCAAGTTTTGTAAGGTCACCTTTGAGCTTACATTCGTGTAATGGTATATCAACAGGACGGTACACATATTTTTTTATAAGTAACCCAGTTGCTAAGATTTGTGCCCTCAAATTAGCCAAAAAATTAAGCAATTTGCTTAGCAACCCTCAGCCCTGACAGTTAGTTAGCAACTTTTTTTAGCAGAACAAAATTAGAAATTTTCTTAAAACTAAAGACAGAAGAATTCTTTTCTGATCTGAAACTAGTATATAAGGAACAGAGGAAAAACTAGATGTTCTATATATTAATGTCCGAGGCTGTAAGTTGTGTTCATTGATCGTTGAAAATGTCAAGGATCCAGCGATCTTGGCTGATTTCGTTATCATTCATTCGGTATCACAGAGAAAAAATAACCTTAACAACCCGTTAAGCAACTTTAGCCCTGTAAGTGTATGATACCTATAGCAGCCTTAGCCCTGACCCTAAAAGTCGAGTTGCTTAAAAAAAAATGTGTAGCTTGGGCTGGAAATTTGTGCAGGCTATTCTGAACTTTTGGGGATGGTGCGTTGCGGTAGGGGGTGACACAGCAACTGCGCAAGTAAAGCCAATAAATGTTTGAATCATTACTTTGGGGGCTCAACCCTTATTGCCCCCCCCTCGCTACCGTCCTGTATACCAACACGTATTCCATGTAAGGCTGGCATGGGGAAGCTAAGCTGACATTACTACCATTCTTCATCGCAGGTTTTGAAGAGCAACATCGATAGTATTATTTTCTGTGTCTGTAATGCAGATTTTGGTTATCGAATGACCCTTAATGAAACTTCAATGTTTGTTTCATTTCTCAATGTCTTGTTTTCACTTAATCAGGTTCTATACACTTTTTTTATAAGCAACTCCATTTTCGGGGTTATGCTTCGAGTTGCTTAGCAATTTTCCAAAATCGGGCCTGGAGTTGCTTAAGTAGTTGCTTAGGTATCACTACAGGTTATCATCGAATTTCGTTGTGTTGTAAATGATGGTTGGATCTTTGATCTCTTTGCTTGACACATTATCAACAGTGTGATATATGTTATATATCAACAGTTTGTAATCAATTCTTAATGAAAAACCTTTCGTGATTTGTTTTTCAGGCGTTTTAAAAATTGCCCCCCCCCCCCCTGAATTTGAGGCCTCGAGTTGCTTACCAAATCGAGGCCTCACACCTACGCAACTGAGTTGCTTATAAAAAATAACGTGTACAGGCACTAGAAAAGATTGGTGTGCCTTCCTCAGGCTGGAATAAGTATGCAAACTGTCATCAAGATGTCCTCTTTGAAGAACAGACTTAAACAGAGGGGTACAGGCTGATGTATAACTGGTAGTTTGTAAATCAGTTTCAATTAGCAGAAATGTTTGGAAAATTTACCACGGAAATGAAAATAGAGGGACATTAAACCCAAGCCCGGTACACGCTTTGTTTGTCTTTTAAGAAACTGGTTTTGCGAGGCAGGCTCAATGTTTCTTAAGAATCCAACCGTTTGAACCTGAAATGTTTCTTAAGTTTCTAAGTATAGTCACGGCAGGTAATTTTTACGCACCCCTGCCATTTCTCTAAACATAACAATTGCCTTCGTATCGGAAAGAGGAATTATTCAAAAATTAAAATTTCTTGGTTTGTTCCCGTATTTCAGCCTGGCAATGTTTCTTAAGTGTTCCTTATATTTTTGGCATTTTGAGCCTCATGTGTAATGTTTCTTTTAAAAAACCGAACGTGTACCTAGTTATTTGTTTTGCATGTTCTAACGACTTTTCTACGGTGGACCACAATATTAACATACTCTTGGCTGCCTAATAGATGTGCCGCCCCCTCCCCCGCTAATTAATTTTTCAAAAATTTTCCACCCAGGACATTCTTATTACAGCCCCCCCCCACCTATTAATTTTAAGTTATCTCCCACCCGTGACAATTTTTTGTGGAGATACTTTGGCGGGCAAGTAGAGAATATCTTTATTAAAATATGAAAATTTATTTCAACCCCTCCGTCTATTAGGCACCCAAGAGTACTCCATTCTCCACTCATACTCAAGACCTAGCAATTTTCAAATGTCGACACCGCACCTTTGCTGGTTTCGTTCTACTCGTGTAAGGGCAACTTCATACAAAGTAGCAGGCCGTTCACTGTGTGGGTACAGTGCAAACTGCATGCACCAAACCTTAAACTTCCCTAGTCACAGTGTCTTATTTATCGGGGTTTTTTGTATTTCGATACCTTCGTGCCTATCATTCAACAATCCTGTAGACACTCTTCCTAGACTTTTAACTGGCTCCTCAAGGTTTTGATAGGCATGATTTAAAGTTTGAAAGTGCGTATCTCAACGATTGTCCAAGGTATAGTTCTCAAATTTGGACAGGTTGTCTATGTTAACACAAAAAATGCAACGAGTCAAAAATATTATCAAGTTTTTTATATTCATTAAATCGTGACGTCATACTTTAGTACTCAATAGTCTCTCATAGGAAACTTTATAAACGACATGATCAAGTAACTACTTCCGTTTGTTAATTGCAAACGTAAATGAAACATTGTTCTGTCAAAGAGAGGTCAACAACTACACCTTATTGTTCTGTCAAAGAGAGGTCAACAACTATACCTTATTGTTCTGTCAAAGAGAGGTCAACAACTACACCTTATTGTTCTGTTAAAGAGAGGTCAACAACTACACCTTATTGTACTGTTCTTCGAATTACTCAGTGATTCTCAACCGAAGTTATTGCTGCCCCTGCCCCACCTTTCCCTCAAATTATCTATCATAGAAGCAAGATTTTGCAACATATAGATAATGTTATCACTTGACCTTAAGTACATGTCTATATCATACTAAGCAACCAAGCTTCAAACCGACATATAATGCAAAAATGGTTTATTTTGTCATTGAGTGTAACCACTTCCGTGAAAAAAATGTGTGAATTAATTCTTTTGTTACTAAATTACTCTCTTCGGCGTAAAAATATCAGAGGAGCTGGTCGTGAAGATTATCCCTTAGAAAGATATTTTTCTTTGTGAAAAATAGTTGAACGATTCAGGCCATCGATAGACAATAAACAACGAGAGGAATCTTAGGATGCAAACTGCATTTAAACATAAAAGGCGACACTGAAGCCCTTTTTTAAACCAGCACAGATGGCCTCAAACAGTTTCGGACAGGATAATCAACTTTTCGCGGTGATAAGCTGTTGATTAGCGGAGTCATTGATGTTGCAGTTGATACTGATAGTGTTTTCGGTATTGATATTACATTTGGTAGTGATGTTGCCCCTTTCTCAAGATGATCTGAACAAGAAGTCATTTAACGTTGTTCCTTTCTCAAAATGATCATAACAAGAAGTCATTAAACATGTTTCACGTTCCATTCCCGTGAACTGCAATCATGGCTTGTAAGGATCGAAAATGACCTTAATTATTTTGCGTTCAAGACGTTCTTCAAAAACACTGCCGCACACCATGGAGACACTATCCACCATACTGGCAGTGAGAACGAGGAACTTTCTTCGAGTTACCTATAACAGAAAGGCCCTAGATTATTCTCCTTGTGTAAAGGAAACGAATAGGAACGTGACAGAAAAGCTGTGATGAGTCGTCTACCATGAGGGGAAAACCCGACCTGTTTGAACGTTAAGTTGCACTACACGGGAAGCGAGAGGCTGTGTTATGATCTTTATGATAGTGTTGAAAGTTTTGAAAAGAGGACTTACATATGACCTGTAGCTTCACCATCCTATTTCAATCTGTCTGAGGCGGGTCACGTATTTCATTCCACTCTCTTAGAGACCTTAGCCATATGCAGCAGTATAGAAACATGAGAAGATCAGATACTAGACCTTTTGACTGCTATTTGCTGTATTGGTAGCAACGAAGAAACTGGTACAAGACCCTTCTTTTTGTAATTGGAATTAACCTCCCGCCCCCTTGGTGTAAATCCTACCTCTTAAGCTGGCTCTGGCACTTAGAGGGTTGAGAATCACTGGTCGAAGTCTCACTTGCAAATCTTAAGTCTTGTAGCTATTTTGAGTTACCTTCTGCTCGACAAACTCCGTCTCTCTTTTGTCTGCAATCTGTAAATGCCGACTTAACGCTTCTTTTACAAAGCCTCCCGTTTTGTGAACTTGTGTTGAGCAGACGAAGTATCTTTTCGATAGAACCTTTATTTTGCTGCAAGGTGTCATCATCCAGAGTATTTGTGACGTCTTGAGGTTGTAGCATCGCGTCAATTTTCACAATATTGTGGTTGTTTTCCTCGAGTGGGTTTGCTACGTACTGTTTGATATTAGAAATTGAACTGGAGATCAATTGCTTCATATTTGGTAAAAGTAGTGACTGCCCAGCCTGCTCGTTTAGCGCTGCAGACTGCAAGTAGCCATCGCTTAACATGACGTCAACTGCATTCCTGGCTTGAGAATCATCACGGGACTCTCCGTCTTTCCTCGCTTCTTCTATTATCGTCTTAGCTATTTTAAAATAGAGAATATGGTATTTAACATTGTAAGATGTGTATTTTTACATACAGGGATATGTAATAACGAGCTATGTACCCCTCTTTTCAAACGGGTACCGAATCAAGACTGAGTTGAATATTAAATCTGTTGACGTTTACTAAGGAAGGTTACTGGTTGGTGGCGACGTTTAGCAACTTCCTGGAAGTAAGTATGATAAGCCTTATCTGACGAGGAAGAGCTTGGAAGCTTGTAGTTGGGAGAACAGTTTAGATAGCAACCTCTTTGAAAGTAACAACGTGGGAGGAGCTTGTTTGAGTACCGCAATGTGGAGGTAATAAGGTAGTAATTAAGAAACAATTAGGAGGGCTATCGCTCGTGAGGCAACTATGTAAAATGGCTGTATTTCTAAAGGCTATGGCCTAGGAAGCAACAGTTACGGAATCACTAATAGAGGAGACACCAGTTTGAGAAATTTTATGGTCGAATCTGTTTAGAAATCTACCTATATTATAGGTTACGGTTTGGGCTCAATTCAGGGCGAAGAAACCAGCATCTGAAACTGTTTACTTGAGTTTGCTGCCACTGTTAAAACGGATGGTTCTTCTGAGGTTGCTTTATTACTGTACCCCATTACTTGCATGGGGCTTTTTATTGGTAGATATTCACAGTAAATGGAATGCAAATACTAATTCGTCAGGTAATCTTCGGATTCAATCACAGGACTCATACAAATAACAGCAAACAACAGTATTATCAAATTAGAACTTGTATCAGTTATGATATATTTACCTTGTCTTTTTTTGTATAACTTACCAGTTACTTGAACATTGGACGGACCTACCCAAATATTAAATGTATTTCGGCTGGCTACTACCAATTGCTTTGTTGGCTAGACCTGCTTGGTGACATGTGCCATGAAAGCTAGAAGCCCTAGTACCATGAGCTTGATAGTCTTATAGAGGTCCTATCTAACCCATTTCAATTTTATGGACAGTGTAGGATCGTGGTGTAGGTACAAGACGTCGCTAAAAACTCTAGAATTTGGAATGGGGCTCTGGTTGATGATTTTAAAATCAATGTCAATGACGACCCTCTGACATGCAAACGTACTAACTTACAAGATAGCATACACAGCCTTTATTCTTTGTTTGTCTGTATCATACGTTAGATATATACGCTATCTCGTGTCAGTTCATAAACTATTGTAGTAATTGGTAACTGTTACTATTATCTAAATCGCGTAAGTACATCAGTTAATATTTACGAGTTAAAAAAATATTGATTGATAGTTCATCCATTTATTTTATTATTTTTACCAAAGCCTAGGGACCAGTAAACGTCTGTGGAAGGGTGCTTTTACTCCCTTAACCGTATTCATGGTTGTGCTAATAATTTGATGGCTTCTTGTAAGATGATTTACATTCTGTTACGATACAAATCTCTGTCCAGGTTTTACATTAAGATATTAAACAAGAGTGAGGACTATTGTTCCACACTAAGTTGGAATTTTATTACTGCGTTTAGAAGCGGGCACATGGTGAGTCAAAGTTTTAAGATCACAGATTTTTATTTCGTTGTCTTCAGTATTTTATGCCGGAAAGTTGCAGAAGACCAGCATTTAAAACATAACTAGGCTTACAGCAACAATAACATGTTGGAAATACATATCTGTGTATTTCTATAATTAAGAAAGTTGAATGTTTACGTGTTAAAATGGAATGAAACATTAAAGTAACCGCATACGTGATACAACGTTGTATGCATGCCTAAGGGTAAGTTATAGCAATACACAGATATTATATTTTTAGCAGTTTGTACACCTGCGATTCTGCAATAGCACTGTCAAAACAAATGAATAATTTAAAGTGGTATGCTAATCATTGTAAAATTCACATAGCTAGTACGCTTAATCGAAGTTAATGAAAGCTTGCTATTAATGTTGATAAGTCAATTAATTATCCGTCATGTCGCAGTAACGATATTAGTTTGATATCGTCAAGCCTACCTCATTATTGCATAGAGAATGTTCAATATGAATCATGTTCTCAGTACTTCATATAATCATTTGAGCGCTTAGGTACTTATTCAGATTTCCATTCTACTTAATCGAAAATTTTATAACCTTGGCAAAGGGTCATTACTGAGAAGAGGTCTTCTATCAAACGATGCATTTAAACATATATGAGTATGAAGCGTCTTTAATCAGCAAAATATTACTTTTTTCGCCTCGTGTCACACCATGGTAACCCATCGAACGACAGAGGCAGCAATTTTGCAAAAATATTAAGAAGGCATTTTTGTTAATGATTTCTTCTTTCTGCAAAATATTAAAAAGGCATCTTTGTTAATGATTTCTTGTTTCCAAAAGCATTTGCAAATTGAGAAACCTCTCTTGTCCGTGCAGCTCTCTCCGAACATCCATAAGAAAGCGTCAGATGCAAGTAGTACGATTGGAGAAAGTGGTAACACCTGAAATAAGTTGTTGTTGAAACAACACTAAAACTTGGATAAGCTTAATTTTGTCTTGTTTGTTTAATGTTTTATGTCTTCCATAACATCAAATATTTTAGTACGCAGATTTAAATATGCGTCTGTAGTAATTTTTGAATATCAGTTCGACGCTAATCTGCTCGGCCAACACTAACTTCGTTTCAAGTAGGTAGAACTTCTCGAAAAATATGTTCTGTATTCGAGTTTTAAAGTCTTCTTAGAGCTTACGACGGAGTTCATTTGAAATAGGGGGTATTAGAGTACTTTACAGAGAATCAAGAACGTTGCACTCTCGGCATTTGCCGTAAAGGCCTCCTAAAGTAATATTTCATTCTTTTGGGTTTTTTTATAAGTACAATACCCACTCTGAATGTATATTTATCCATATGCCATAGGCGGTTAATGCAAGGATTAGTAAGATAAATTTAATATTTATTTTTTTTTGTGAATCAACAGCTGTGGTCTTGTTTTGATTACTAAATATCTATAAATATGAAACGAGCCTACTTATCTGATCCTTGATAATTCTAGGATATTATTTACGAAGAATGCCGCCATTACGAAGAGTGGCAACTGACGTTGAAGTGATAACTTGCCATCTGAGAACGCATGTCTAACGTGGTCTCCCGCGTCCTGCATCCAATCTAAATTTGCGCAAGGGGCATAAGGTATAAAGAAGACAATATTAAAACTGTTTACCTCCGGCAGCTAGACTTTCAGTGTCCGGTGCTTGCAATACTATCCTCTCAGTTCCATCTCTCTGTGTTTCAATATCTCCAACATTTCCCATGTTTGCTTGATTTGAAGCCGTTGAGTCTATAACCAAGGCCTCTGTTTCTGGTGACGTTGGTAATACATACGAAGATCTCTTCCCAGCATTAACATCATAGGAAGGGCTGACTTTTAGTGACGTATAATTACTAATGGATGACCTAGTTCTCGTATTTTTTAAAGTACCCATTTTCTTCAACGAGTCGCTTTTCTTTTCGCTATATACTCGAACTCGTTTTTGTAGCTGTGCAGTAGATTTAGAATCTCCATTTCTTAGATTACGTTTTGGTGTTTTAATCTGGGAAAGAACGTTTCTAGTAGGATGTATCTGCCCTCTTCTATGATTCCGAGCATTCTTATTAAGGATAGTTCGAAAATCGTGCTTTGATGCAGAGGTAGAGGTAATAGTACTTCTACCCTTCGCGTGTCGATTAGTGTGTTTTTTGTGTTTTTGATTGTGCTTTCTTTCTTGATGCCCAAAAGTACGTTTAAACATTCTTGACGTTTTCTTCCATTCGTGCTTGCTTGCTCTTTTATCTCTTCTGTACTTTATCGGTGTACTCTTACGAGAAACTGTATCCTTTGTCAACTGACGTATGAACGCCTCGTTTTGGTGCATAGTCGACTTGCTGTTTTTGTGATGATGGTGGTGGTGGTGACTGTGATGTTGTGTCTTTGGCACTGTGCTTGTAGACTGCACTGCTCTTTTACCGTGCTGTTTTCCATGATGCTTTTTATTCTTTGCTGTCTTTTCAAGGCCTTCGGAAAGATAAGGTTATTATCAATTTAGATGTAATTTAGTAATAGAAGATAAGCCAGTAATCAATTTGGTTAACGCAAATGCAACTTCTAATACTATGTAGGAGTTATTCAAATTAACAATGAAAATCTTGAAAATGATAATGGACTTACATTACAAGTGAGAATAATTCATATTCATTCCGAATATTTCGTATGCAAAAATTAAATCTTTGACTGGTCATTCCCTTTCAGCAAGAAAAAGGTCTAATTATCGTAATCAAACAAATGGTAGTCAGCAGGTTCTCAGTTAGGAAAATTTATATAATGCTAGGGGAATATTTAAGATGAAATGGTTTCAGTTTGGAAGTAGAACTTCTTTCAGTGGACACAACCGTACAATTTTCTATTTCTTTAAAGCGATGGGTTCTACTTCAAAGACCCCTGACGAGCAGTGGGCCCGACATTGAAACTACCCTAGATAGACAGAAAAACAACCAAACAGGCTAACTAATAAATAAAGAGCAGCTGGGGCGTACAAGGGCGACGCCCCTCAATTTAGGCTACCGCGCAAAGAAGCAAGCCATGAAGCAGGCTCAACTGCCATCAATGTGTCACATGACTAGTAGTTCTTTGTCATCGATGTGATGTTTTGAAACAACACTATGAACGAAAGAGCCAAAATTGTAATCTTTTCATAATAGATGTAAAGAATAATAGAAATGACATCATTAACGAAAGGAAATTGAAGTCCATGAAGTGAATATTAAAGATAAAGAAGATGCTGGCAAATTGCTGTATAATAGAATGTCTTCCCTTTTGAAGTTACAATCATTCTTTTAAATCAAAACGTTCAAGATAAGAAACTTGTACATAGCTATTTGTAACACTCAGCATAAGATATCCAAACTCGGCCTTTGTGAGTATGACAGAACATGTCCGATAAATGATCACAGTTGAAATCGCCTACCAGAATTTGATCCCCATCGCGATGTACGCACCAACCCATCTTCCTGTGCCATCCAGTGCCCGTGAAGTGGCCATGGTTATTAGCAAAGGCTACTGATACATTGCCCTGGATGGTATCGTGGCAAATGAGATCGGATTTTCCATCTCCATTCACGTCACCAACGAGTGCTTGACCTTTTTCGACATTGTTCCTTTTGCACCAGCCCATTGTTTTATTTGCCCAATCAACTCCTGTAAACAACATAGAATAAGTAATAGTAGTACAAAACAATGTAACATCAAGAAAAGGATAGATAAACAGTAGTGTTTAATGAAACACAATGAAATACGCCGTACAGAAATTGGTAATGGTAACGATATTCCTCATGGCTAAATTCGGAATTATGCACAAAGCACATCGGCGAGAAATTTGCATAGTGACAGCTCGAATAATCACATAGAACTTAAGATAGATGTATAAGCTAGCAAGCTACGTAAGTCAATCATGCCTTAAATGCAACTTCCAAATGTAGAAACACAAATTGTAGATGCCGACTGCCATAAGTTTCACACTGGGTTGGTCTGAATGAAGAATTTCATGTACAAAAGTTCTCGTTAATGTCGACAAAGCCTTTCCTAGGGCTACCGATAAAGCTCTCCACCTGCCTACAATAGCAAATTAATCGCACTAAACGATAACTAGGGCCTCTAACGTTAGCCCCTATTTCATATACGTATTCATCCTTACCTCTATATCTGTTACTAGAATTTCTATACCATATGGTAACTTTTATTATATATCATTCTATTGCTTTTGGTTTAAGTACGTCAATCTAAAATAACTTCATAAATGCATTCTAACTTGTTTAAGCTTCTTGGTATTTTGTATTTCAAAATTGCAATGACAACCTATTGAAAAGTATACCAAAAGTATTCCATTGCTTTAGCTTTTTATATTTTATTCTACGTTTTTATTTTCTGGTAACTTTCAATTATGTCTCAGAGTAATAACACGAAAGTGTCCTCTTCAGATATATTTATAAGAATAGTGCGTGTGGTTTTAAATTCTCGTATCACCACAAAAGGGAAATAACCAAGAATTGCTTTGTTGCACAGAGAAGAGGTGTTTCAAAGAGATGTCTTGCAATTCTGCTAAGAAAAACCCAAAAGAGAAGCTCGACGGTGTAGAGAAATTGTTTTCACAGAGACTCTACGTACAAATTGCTACAAAAGTCACTCCTAAAGTAACTGTCACTTCATGCAATTGCTTCGAGTTGTTTCACTCGCCTGGATCCGCATCTGATGCCAAATTTCTGCAATTTGCAGATAAAATTATCATAATTATATCAGATACTGTATAACTACAATTAGAACAAAAGGTTAATCGTCTGTGGCAAGTTTATATTCAGCCTCATAGTTAAAAGGAGGCTGCAACAGTGGGTATCCTATGGTTTTAAGTCTTGATAACAAATTATAAGGGACAGCGACCCTACTGTCACCTCCTTTTCCCCATTATTCTAGATCACAGACATTTGACACGTAGTTACCTTTTGCCGGAAATTTTAGGAGCATTACCAATCACTATTATTAATGCATTAACCTGCTTTCTCATATTATTCCAGAGGGTTTAGAAACTTGCCCATTTTGGCATGTTGTTATCACCAGCTCCAGAGTATAAGAACTAATTTTGCTTCTTCCACCGCAAACATTCCCGAACCGTAGTGAGTTTATACTTTTTGTGCCTTGACTTCGCCAGTTTTATTGTTCAAAAATTTCTCTCTTTCGCATCTTTTGATCTTACATTTCTAGGTCAACCTTTGAAGTATATTTTATATCCTTCGTGGACTATTTACAACCCTACTCCATCCTTAAAAATGTAGATTGGAAATTATTTACTACTGTTATGCAAAGATAACATGCAAAGATAACAGCTGTTGATAGAAAATATTGCATCTATCGATCTGCATATGCTCCATTGAAAGATAACTAAAATATAAAACTGTTTTTGTACGAATTGTTTTGGTCCTCGCGTTTCCTATAAATTCATTGTTAAAGCTTCCTCACTTCACTCCATACGATTGCTGTGATCAGTGTATGGAGAAAACCTTTATCAAAATGAATCCGTTACTCAACGCTATATTCAAATTTTGTACCACTAACCAACTTTCCAAATAAACTTCTTTAAAAAGAAAAGACATATGAAAGGGCAGGTCCTAGAGTACTAGCCAAGAATGCACTACAGTTACGGTGCAGATATAGACGCTGCAGATGCATCAAAACAAAGGAAAAGGAGGAAAGCAAATCAAAAAGGAGATGGAGGGACTAGAAAGTGAAACTCTGCACAGCCACCTTATCGAAATTCACTCAGGTTTGGACCTGCGAAAGTTATCTGTCCGTGTTAAGTCT
>JAAAKM020006971.1:115270518-115298785 GCA_010016025.2 Alatinidae sp. Z8VKAUB7J3
CGATCTTTTCCTTATTTTTTGTAATTCTGATTATTTTCAGCCATTCATTCAACAACTTTATTATTCTTCCCATAAAAACCCTGTTGACAACGTAATCTAACGAAACAAGACTTCTTCATGCTTGTTTCTCTGGGCTGACAGTTCCAATAAGTTGCTTGATTTCATACTTTCGAAATCGCTTCCGAAGCCTCAGGCAAATCGCTCACAAAAGACATGTTAATCCAATAACATCATGAGCAACCGCCTGTTAAAGTGGTCCATTAAAAGCACAAAGATCATAAAGTACATCTGAAACCTTTGAGGCAAAAGAAATCCAGGAAGTTTATTTATTATCTGATTGTGATCAGTAGGCTTATCGATCCATTTAGAGGATTTTATTATTTACAAAATGGAACAATTGTGCTATAATCTTTTCGAATGTAACAAAGGGGCATGGATGAAGGAGAAGTAGTTTTGTTTACAGTAGCACCCAAGAATAAGTGTTTTGGACGTATTTTGAATGTTAGAAAGAACTTCCGCCTGTGCCATGATGATTCTATTGATGACTGATAGGAAGAGCAACTACGTTTTCGCAAGGACGTCATCGTCGAAACTTAAGCCAACTCTAAAGATGTCTACTTTCGTCTTCGTCACATGTAAGCAGGAAAAACTAAACAAATGACAGAGCAATGTCAACTAGGAACTGAACCAGAATCTGTCTGGGTAAAAATAGCTCCCACAGTTGTTTATCTTACAGATTTGCTATGACCTTTCTAGCTCTAAGTCAGATGGTAAAATGCAAAAATGTACCTTGCAGTTTCCATTCCAAATTCATAACCCACGCATTTTTCTCTTTTGTCTTATTGTTGAAGCCTCCAGCCCCACCTATATAGGATGTTCCTATTGTTTATAGACTCATGGCTTGCGATGCAAATATGGTGGCCAGTAGGCTTACTTAACAATGCGTTCGGGAGGGAATAAAGGATTTCCTGAAAAGTGGAAAGTTTGAAAGAGGCGTTTAATTCTGTTAGGAAACAGTGTGTAACGAAAAGTGCAGTGGCTTGGATTAATGGAATATTCAAACCCACTGCAGGTAAATTAGCTGGAGGGGGAAAGATCAACATCTGATGATTATAGAACCGGAAGAGGAGTACTACGAGGGTGCTTTCTGACGCATCATTTGCTCTACTTAGTCGCCAGCCAAGGTGGACGCACAAGAACATAAGTTTGGGGCTAGAACAGAATACACGGATGGCAGAAAATGACCAAAGTGAAGTATGATAATAAAATGATAGTGCAAAAGGAATCAGCTGAAGAATTGTAGTAGATGGTTAGTGAGGTAGAGGAGGATAGACACAAATTAGACATTAATAGAGATATGGCGAGAAAAAAAAGAGAACAGAAAGTTTGAAAGCTTATGACATGATTAATTGGGCAGAGAGAGATATCTGGAAGAGCGGGTTGTGTATAATGGAATCATTATCTGTTGATAAAATAACATAAGGGTGAGGAGCATGTAACACTTTAGGAAAGGTAAGGAGATGCAGGATGATCTGCCGAAAATTAATGCACGGTTATCTGACAGCCATTATGATCTCAACTGCGTTAACCCTGGAATATCGAGAAAGGGGTCAAACAGAAGCTGTCAATGGGAGCATTGAACAACGCATGAACAGTTGAATGTATGACACAAATTCATCATTTTCTGCGTAGATTCTAAAATGTTCCTTTCGCATCCACGAAATATATCGTGCTCAGATTCAAACAGATGTAAACATAATAAGTACTTCAGTTTTTGTAATATAGAAGCAACATTATCATATGTAACAGGAACTAGCACGAGAAAAAAATGCTGAAGTTGTTGCTGAAAGAAATATCTTCAAAATACTCAATAAAGTATTAACAATGAGTAAGTTTCAATGTAAACTTTGAGGTTTTAAGCCAGTTATATCTAAAAGTTTGCCATCTGGACACTTCAACCTGCACAATTTATCCCAATCAGCATAACAGCAGATGTTTTATTAGGTTTTACAGTCTGCAAGCTCAGAATTGATATCGTTGATAATTTTTACTCAAGAAGTCAATTAATTCTCGAAATAATTCGTGCAGAATCTCACAGGCACAGATACACGAGAATGAAAGATCCATTTATTGAATAGGTCTCTTTTTAAATATGCATATATTACAAGCTTGAAGAGCTAAAAAGTCCTATTATCTTCCAGTGCGGGGGAGCCTTTCATTGGCTTCAATAGGATTGACGTAAATTGATGTCACCCAGACATTAATGAAAACACCCCTGGCTGTGGAGGTGTAATTCAATTGACAGTAGCTTGAAGAAGGGCCAAAGTTGATCAGTATTCAAGTAATTTTCTAGTGTCAAATTTGACACTGGTAATTGATGTGTGTGATCAGATAAGCATCACTGTTTAATAAAAAAATCTGTAAATAACGGAGAGGGTTAGTAAGTTGTCATCAGATTCATGAGATTGATAGCGCACGATTACTGTGGAAACGAAACATGAATTGAGTCAATTATTATCTGTATATGTTGAGACAAAATGAAAACGAAATGAGGAAATTGCCCTCTCGTATCACATTCTGCGTAGAATCACTTTGGATGAAATGAAATTGACGAATGACATAAATTATAAAGGGAAAATTGTACATGCATTGCTAGAATTCAAAAAGATTTGTATATAAACACACCCCATACTTCCTAAAATATGTTCAAGCTAATAAAGAGTGTTCAATCTGTAATCATATGAGGTCGGGCTGGAAAGAGAATGACATCAGCACTGAGAAGACTCAGTCGTATCTTGACACTGGATTCCATTCCCATGGAATCTTTGCTGTAGAAGCTGCGGCTGCATCCCAGAGTCGTGGTTTGCAATGATATGCTGAGTGAAGGAGACACGGTGAATACTAAGAACAAGGTTCAAAGAATAACAAATAAACTAACACATGATGAATATAACGAAGAGAAAATCATCTTACCTTAAGCAAGGAACAATTCACTTAGAATTTTCATTTTAACTGCAATCTTCCCACCAAATCTAACAAAATGTTTATGACTATATCAAAATTATTTGGTTGATAACTTGGGAAACTCGAAAAAACGTGCCCATTCTAATGATTTTACATGCGCACACGTTACAGCTATCCTGCATAGATTCTGCATTACAGAGTGCGAAAGTGGACTGCCTTATTCCTCAATAAATCATCACTCAAACGGAGCTGATGTCGCTGGAATCTGAGGCCAGTGCCTCTGTGGTCACTCCAATTTTCTTGAACATATATTATTTATTTGCCCCTTTCCCTTGGCCACATTTTACACATTCTCCAGCATTGCAGCGTTCCCAATAGAAAACTGAAAAGTGTTTATAACTAGAATCTCCTTTGCTAACAGTGCTTCAATACAAGTGTATGTGTGCACATGTTTTATTTTATTTCAACCATATCTAAACGTACAGCTATTAAATCTGTAAATAATAAATACTACATTTCATTACTTCATCTAATATACAGTGTTGTAAGTATAATACAGATTACGTCTTTTTTTATTACGTTTGTATGGAGTGAATATTCTTAGAAGCAATCCAAAAGAGTGCTATTGACATAGGTTGACTGTTTTCATCATTTATGTCTTTGAATGTAAAGGACAAATGTACGCAGTGTCTGCATAGGAATATGCGTTCATATATGTTAAGTTTTCCCAGTAAGCATATGCCTGTCTGGCTAGCTCTTCCATGGAAGCCTGAGGGGGTGGGGGGGGGGGGGGGGGGGGGGGGGGGGGGGGGGGGGTTGGTGTGGGGGGGGGGGGGGGGGGGGGTGAGTGGGTGTGTGTGTGTGTGTGTGTATGTGTGTGTGTGCGGTGTGGGGGATGAGTGTGCGAGCGTGCGTGTCTGGGTATCTTTGAGTAAGTCTGAAATGAAATATATGAGGAAGTCGCGTCCATATGATCGAACTCTTCCGTATTCTAGCAACTATTGATCATGCCAAAAGCTGCAAGCGCTAGATCTGTAACATTTGTCTTAAAACTGATGCAGCGTTTGTAATACAAATATTGCATCAGCGGTTGGGATCGAATAATCTGCATAAAAATTTAAATCTTACTGATGAATTTCTTGCATAATCGTCTGATACCATTTAAACTTTTCTTTCACGAAAATATTTGAGAAATACCTAATTACCTAAGATCAATTAAGTCAAAGCACACCTACCTTAAATCGTTCAAAAAGCGCCTTAAAATACGCTAACGGAGACCTCTCAGACTCCTCATTCATCAAATCCACAGAAAAATGGTTGGAAAACATTGGGACTGGTGCCATACTGTTCAGCTGGTAGTTTAAATTATCAAAATATCTCAATATGTATTACTTGGAACCAGGTGGTCATTGTTTGTCTCTTTTCAATATCTACTTCAGCTGTCGAGAGGAATATTGACGATTCAAGTGACTTAGAAATTCTTGTACTTCCTACTTCGAAGTAAGGCGGAAACTAAACGCACGTTCCGTACTTCCGTTTTTCCGCGGACACTGGCATTCAACCGAGTTGCTTATCACTCAAGCTCCATTACTCATCGCTATATCCAAAATTGTCTGCTATCGGGCAGTTTAAAATCTTTTACGCACAGGGAAGTAATGTACGAAGGAACTGGATTCCTTCAATTTCGATAACGTGCTTAATTCTCTTACGAGTGGGTCGCTCACATTCCCGATGACCCTTGGCCAACGCTCTTGCAGCAAGCTGTTTCCTAAGCCAACGTATAAAACGCGGAACGAATCACTCTTCTTTGTGCGTCAATTACGTCAAAATATCCAGCAATTAACAAACGCGGATCCACCATCAATTCCGTTGTAAAAACTGTAGTGTATAGTGTGGAAGGCTCCGCTCTTTGCCATGATAGCAAGTATATTTTATATAAATCCCAACTGCTTCAAGAGTAGCCGGTGCTAACAGCGAAATATCAGAGGGCAAGACAATCTTTAGAACGGAAATCGTAGTAGTCGGCTCAAGGATCAGAAGTCGTTAACACCAGCACAACGACACTTATCTCCGTCAAGAATCGGCGGAATATACCTCCAAAGGAACAGCCTTTGTCCGTCGATACGTACAATTTCCCATCGCTCTCATCCTTGTACAGTGATACTGTCGTAACATCGAGAGTGTTTTCGATACGGAGCCAACACGTTCAAAGTTTAACTTTAATGAAGATTAAAGTCGTAACATCGCCTACCATGCTTATCTTACGTGAATACGAGGGGTGGTTTCGTATATGGTACAGCAGTAGTTTCGGCTCTCCAAAGACAAGGCACGTGGCGTAACATTTCGAATATCTCCGATCTGAATACAGGCATGGGCAGCAGACGTCACCAAGAACAGGGACCTATAACACCTTACTCCTGTTAAATATTACGCATGCGTGTACATTCTCAAATTGATAGCAGTTTCATTAATAGCATCATACGGTGTAAAAATAGAGTCACAACGACGAGTGCACACTTTAAGCGTATACTGGTTTCCAATGAACACGAGAATCTTTTCGTTTGAAAATCAGAAAATCCTTGGTATCAAATCTAAAAACTCCTGCTAAAAAGGCTCAACGTAATATCGACAAATGCGTAGTATCGAAACATCGACGGCGATTTTCAGAACAGCGTCACCTGGCCAAAGAGTTGATAGCAGCAATACCAAGCGATCGGAATCGACTTCAAAAATAAGCGATTTAATTGGTGTGACTTATCCATCGGTCACAGCGAAAGAAATTGAGATCTAGACATCTGGCAAACGATTTATATCTCATGAGCCTGAAATAAACGACCTCGCATCATTCTTTTACGGCGAACGTGGATTCCAACAATTTGATAATTTTCACGAAGATCTCTTTAGTTAAGGCGTCCGCGCCTAGGAAGCGTTCTCACGTCGGAATTCCAAGCATAGATAAATTCTCATTCTCAAAGCAGCGAGACCACACTGTTAGCCCCTTTTATGACATTCTCTGTTTTCATTCTCGGTGAATGTAGCCTATTAGATCCATCAAGGGCGGCGGATGTGCCAGTTGCTTATTATAAATTGATCCCAACATAACCACTGTCTTGATAATGTCTGTACATTTTCAACAGACGTGTACTGACAACTCCTATTGTAAAGCCATCATTATGCAAATTGGAGGCAATTGTGTGATGAGTACCGATGATATAAGTGGGAAAATGTATGTCCAAAATTGTGCAAGAAACCCTACTTAAGGCAAGGTCGAAACATAACTGTTTATGGATAACTTTCACCGATACCAGGGCTTGTAGTCTGCCTTCGACATAAGAATATTTTATGTAATGAGACGTTAAGTTTGCTTAAACTACTTTCTTCTGAGGCTGTGAAGTCAGTTAATCTTGGAAATGATAAGCGATTGATTCCACCTGGCCTAAAAGTCCGACAAGTGTAGATGAATTTAAGTAGAATCAAGTTATTTAATTTATGAAGCGTCTGATAAAATTAACGATCACGGAAATACTGTAGATAAATGTACCAAGATAAATCGTTCGTAGACGCAAAACTCGAAGAAAACGTTTTCGTATGTCCTTACGAAATACACTGTTGTATAAAATATAAGCTCTCTATGACCAGATCTTGTGCTGGTTAAATTTACGTTACAAACTGCGATGATCCTGGCGAATTTCTCTGTATACAAATAGATTGAGCTCCACCACTGGTCTGCGTTGTATTTAAGAGATAGTGTCCGATTTTCATCCCCGTATGCAAGAATACTTCCTCAGAGTGATAAAGCACTTTTCTATTAAGAATTCGATACTGGTTTTCGGGAAAGTATTTGTCCTTAAGCAATACTCCGAAACAAATTGAACAATGCTATTCTTTAACTAGCTTTCTTCATCTAAAGTGCACGTGGGAATATGCTGATGCAAAGTCCATTTCAGGAGGTTGATGGCGACTAATAAGTTCGTTGATGACTCTGGTACCTTGATCTGAAAACGCGCTCAATCGTTCTGTTAGGTTAATACGCATTTGTTTATTATTTCTACGCGATGGTATTCGAGATCACCATCTCATGAGCTCGATCGTCAAAACTACAGAAAGCCAGGTCCTGGCAATGCTTGTCAATCAAGCTATCAGAGCAACTTATAAATAAAACATAGTGCAAAACCGATCACGGATTTGAAAAAGCGAGATGGTAGCTGGAAACCAGAGAGAGAACGCAGGCTCTAGTAAAAATAATAATTGGAAGGATTGGTGTCCAACAACGTTAAGTATCTTTGACGTCTTGGCCATGAGGATCGACAGACGATCAGCTGAGAATTCCCAAACAATACAACATGAATCAACTGCGCAATAATTAATGTAAACCACACGTGATGTGTGTTCTAGGCAGAAAAACGAGTTTTGTCAGTACTTTAAGAGGAGATAATAACAATTACATCTGGATTTTGAAGTTAACAATGTATTCAATTGAAAGCTTTTATTCAATTTGCAATATTCTTAAGTCCACCTAAAATGCAACGCTATGGGGAAACCCATATTTCTTCTCGTGAAATATTTTTTACAGAAACAGAATTTTGCGCACTTGTCTGTGGAAGAACCCGCTCAGTTTCTACATTGACAAAGTCATGTTGGGGTGCAGTTACAAAAATTGTGATTCTGAATATGCGAACGATGTTATCCGATTAAGAAAATCCACAATATATCGCTCTATTTGCAACTTAACCAAATTTGCCTGCGATACAGGGTAAATAAAGGAAACATTTTCCTCCACATCTAAATATTATTATTATTATCATCTTTATTTGTTTTCACAAATATGTGTACATTTGCATACATTGCAAAATGTTCATGGCCGGAATCAGACCCTGATCCTAGGGCGTTATTATTATTATTATTATTATTATTATTATTATTATTTTCTTTTGTACTAGGGTTGTATATCGTAACAGTTTTGATATGCCTTTGGTAAGAGAGTGTCAAACTGTGTATTGGTGTTATGGTGTTATGGTGAAATAAAAATTGAGTTTAAAAAAATTATTATTATCATTATTATCATTATTATTATTACTACTAACAATCTTTAAACAGAATGCCCACATCACGCAGGTGTCGTTTTCAGCGGGGCCCTGCTAAAATATCTATAATAAGATGTGTTAAGAAACGATTTTCATTGAGTTTCCATTCGATTCAAGAACAAATGTAGAACCTTTTTATGGAAGTGTTATAGTAACAACAGTAGATCATTCTACCAAAGCTGATATAAAACCGAGCGTGGGTTCATTTTTCCCTAAGCGATACAGCATTGACGAGAAACCAGTCTTTCTCTATTATATGGCATAGGCCCTACATGGTCGACCGCTCTTCCGTGAGCATTATAAAAAAATTAACAAAATCTTCTGTTGTAAGCATTCCAAAGATATTTACAAAAAGAAGTTGAGAAATACCTGTGCAGTTTGTTCTTCAGAATTTTAAGTTCAATGTATCTTCTTATTTTTGGCTTGATAATGGCAAAAATCTATAAGACCTTGTGCAAACGCTAAACAATATTAGCAAACACGTTAAAGCAGGCACTTGACAGCCCTTCCCGTAAAACGTAAGTACTGACCCAACCAGAGCCGAAACAAAAGGTTTGCCTAGAGCAATATGAAGTTTAAGCACTCCTTGATCAACAAGCAACTTGAACTAAGCTTTCACACTTGGCGTTGTTTTAGCTCTTAGCCTTTTTGGCCTTGTTTAACAGTGTCTTAAAAGGAGATACAAAGAGTTGTCAAATAACAAAACGTGATGGAACTGGGCATAGACCATCATTCATGATTCTAAGATACATCAAAGCAAAGCTGTCTGTTAAGCAAAGCTGTCTCTCAAACTACCCTAACTAAAAAGGAAAACCACCAAACAGGCTAACTAATACGTAAACGGCAGCTGGCGCGTCCAAGGGCAACGCCCCTCAATTTTAGCTACCGGACAAAGAAGAAAGCCAGGAGGCAGACTCAACCACACTTCGCTTTCTCTCTAACTCATGACATGACCATGTAATTATCTACTACTGATGTTCTCCACAGCACATACATAAGGTACTCTAGCTTGGGGTTGATGTTTCATACACTTAGAATCTTTCTAGCGCTTGTTGCTAAGTTACCGATTCACTGTGTGCATAAAAATGCAGCGTTCTCCACTGCTTTAACTCAAACGACTTATACTTTCCTTTCTTACAATTTTCTCAGAGTACATATACCAAAGCTTATACAGAGCAATAATTCACTGGAGGGACTTAGCGATCGTCAACTTCTATCCAAAACAAAGGTCCTCGTCTTTCTTATCGAATTCCTCGAAAACGGCGCACTACTCCTAATTTCTGCCCCACGGCCTGTTTCTGGTCCGACAAAATAACCCAGAAATGTAAAGTTCTTCGTGCATCCAATCTTATCTTTCTCCAACGCCATGACTTCGTTAAAATCTCATCATGTTCGGTTGCAAAAATATGCACACTTCAAGGAGTTAAGTATAAGTAGTTAAAATGATAAATGACTATTGTGCTATCTCACAATCGTAGTTTAAGTACCCTTAAGTCAGTTTAGTATTAATAGTTAAAATTTATATACAAGTATTGTAATGCATCACAGTATAATGAAAAAGTAAGTAGTTTAAGTATACTTAAGTTAGTTTAGTATAAACAATTAAAATTTGTAAATGAGTCTTGTACTGTATCACAGTATAACGGAAAAGTAAATAGTTTAAATATACTTAAGTTAGTTTAGTATAAACAACTAAAATTTGTAAATGAGTCTTGTACTATATCGCAGTACAATGAAAAAGTAAATAGTTTAAGTATACTTAAGTTAGTTTAGTATAAGCAATAAAAATTTGTAAATGAGTATTGTACTGCATCACAGTATGACGGAAAAGTAAGTAGTTTAAGTACACTTAAGTTTGTTAACTATAAGCAGTGAGTATTGTACTGTAGCACAGTATAACGGAAAGGTGAGTAGTTTAAGTACACTTAAGTCAGTTGACTATAAGCAGTGAGTATTTTACCGTATCAGGTTATAATGGACAAGTACGTAGTTTAAGTATACTTAAGTTCGTTAACTATCAGCAGTGAGTATTTTACTGTATCAGGTTATTGTGGACAAGTACGTAGTTTAAGTATACTTAAGTTCGTTAACTATAAGCAGTGAGATTTGTTCTGTACTACAGTATAACGGAAAGGTGAGTAGTTTTAAGTATACTTACGTTGATTTAGTATAAGTAGTGGAAATTTGTAAATGAGTATTTTACTGTATCACAGTATAACGGAAAAGTAAGTAGTTTAAGTATACTTAAGTTAGTTAACTATAAGCAGTGAGTATTGTACTGTAGCACAGAGGAATCGAAGCCCGTCCTTCAGCATTGCAACGTGATGTGCTACCATTACACCATGGTCCCATACCATTGAGACATATACATTTTGGATGTCATTTGTTTCAATTGACGTCACTACAGTAAAACTGCAAAATATATTTTACGGTTTTATAAGTGAATCCTGTTAAGTTTAATAGCTTCCATTTTAAGGTATGTATTCCAGAAACATTCAGCATTCTCAGTGCATGGTAATATGAATAGTTCAAACAGCCCATTGCGTAAGTGACAGTCCGCAAACGTGTTGTGAAATTCTATTTTCAACGTTGGTTGTCCTGTGCAATATCCTTACAAACATGAAAAGGAAGACTGCTTCCAAGCATCACAAGATGTTTAAAGGCATTATTTGTTCAGCCTATACCTGAATACAGACCAAACCGGTTAATCGCATATTCACTTTGCCAGACATTTTAATACGATTATCCGGTGTATGCCATTAACCAAAAAGCTTTGAAGTACGATTTATGGTGACCAGACTTCTATGCTTTCTCTATAAAAAATGCTGTGGCAGAGACTGCGTCTCATTTAATTGGGACGCAGTGCGTATATATAAAGTGTCTCTTTCAATCACCTTCTGCATTCATCGTCGCAAAAATTGTCAGGAAAAACGGATGCGCGCTGATGTTTACGTGTTAATGAGCGTTGATGTTTCCTAGCGGTATTCGCATGTTTGTGGGCCTGCATGCGCACCGGACGCTGCAGTTGGCGTTTGTTATGAGGTTGAAGGGATTACTTAACAGTTTAAATGATGTTCCCTCTGTTTCGTATCGCTGATAAAACGAGATAATATGCGATTATACGAATGAAAGCAGTAAGTGGTGAAGCAAATAAGCTCATGCGATAATGTGATTTACTCTTTTAAGTGGTATGCGATTAACCGGAGGTTTATTACATGTTACATATGATTTGTTTTGGGATTTCAGATTTGTATGCATTTAAGCAATATATACGAGTATCTGGTATGCAATTAACCGATTTCGTCTGCATCATTAAATGATTTTTGACAGACAGGCGCGTAACAGGCGTGGTTCAGAGAGTGCACGTCCTAGGGGCCCCGAGCAGATTGTGATATCCAGGGCCCCAAAGCGCCTCTGTATAATTTTTTATTCCGTGCGAAATTTGAAAAAAAAATTGACAAAACTTTGGTCGTAAAGGCATAAAATTTATCAAAAATCTTCTGGAGAACGAGAAGAATCTGAT
Source organism: Alatinidae sp. Z8VKAUB7J3 (assembly GCA_010016025.2). Taxonomy (NCBI): domain Eukaryota; kingdom Metazoa; phylum Cnidaria; class Cubozoa; order Carybdeida; family Alatinidae; species Alatinidae sp. Z8VKAUB7J3. Next base: position 115,282,090 of record JAAAKM020006971.1, read on the forward strand.
GTACTTTCTCTTAAAAGCTGGGTGTTTTAAAATAGTAAAACCGCCCTAAGAAGGGCTCAAATTAGGGGTTTCAGGGCTATGAAATAGTCAAAATTGCAAAATATTCAGTCCCCCCATGGAAGGCCTTACAACGCCCCCAGACAACCCAGCTGTATAACCACTCACAATGCGAGTGAAGGTCCTCGCTTTGCACTAATTTATCAGGGGGCCCCCTTGGTGAAAGTGTCCTAGGGGCCCCAAATACCGTTGTTACGCGCCAGTTGACAGATGAAAAGATTGGTTTCTAAAACGTTGATTAAATTCAGGATTACATTGGCTAACGTATACATTTGTTTTAGCTGAGTTTACCTCTGTTGCCTGTTCGTGGTAAACTCGATTATAGATTTGCTGAAATATTTACCTACCAGAAGGCACTTGCTTTTATCCCAAGAGTTATATTTAGTGATCTCAGCTTCATTGTCATGGCGTATATTTATGTGTGTGTAATACTTTTAAAGCATGGCAGCGAAGTATAAAGTAATTTGACTGTATTCTATAAACTCGGTAGTTATGAATGAAAGGTGAATAGTCCACCGACAAGTTATCAAAAGTAAAACGCCAAATATAGAAACTTAATTGACAACGTTTCGTCTAACAGACTTTTTCAGGTCACTACTGAAAACTGGCTTAGTGGATAAGTGTTGCTACACATAACTGCTGACCCACAATGCTTTACTATACTAACAATGTTTACAGAAGAGTCCTGGGTATCAGAGTGGATTCGGATGCGTATCGATCGGCGGATTCCATTCGAATATTCTAGGTGTGGACGCGGCTACTTTGAATCCGAAAAAAAAAATTGCGGATTCAAATATAGCCCGGAACGTATGAACGAGGTGAAATTTTTAGCTGTTTATAAGATTTTCTGTTTCAGTAGTTAGCGACGGAGGAAGGTAAGGCCGATTGGGGGCGGGGGGGGGGGGAAGTAGCCTGGGCACAACTAAGGTGCCTTTGGTCATTGTGTGGAAAGGGATCTTTCGTGTTGATATGCATATCTTGCTGTTAATGTGGCACAATGTCTGTCGCAATCAATTTCAATTTTGATAAAGATGGAAAGTGGTCACGAAAAAAAATGAGATTTAGCAAATCTTTGGGGGGGCATGGCCCCCTCAGCCCCCTCTTCTCCCGTCTTTGGTAATGGAGCTGTTAAGTAGTCTGTCTAAAACTCGATGTTTTGGATAGTGAGAAAACGTTTGAAGGCTGCTTTAATCTAGCGAGTGGTAACAGAGTGATCAGGGGTTGTGGCTTATAACAAGAAGCTCTTATGTATGTCTTCAATGCGTTAGAGTAGAAAAATTTCGGTATGTTATTAAAATTTAAACTACCAACAATATCGCTTCCAGTTCCAATCGTTTGTATAATCGAGGTTGGCATAAATGACCCTCGGATAATCAAAGATATGCATACCCTTTTCGACTTAGTTCCACCTTCTGCTTGCACTGGTCCTACGTTTCTGAGTTTTTCTTCTATTCCTCGATAGCTCATTAACAACCAGAAACCATTGACTACATGCATGATGTATCGGTGTACATAATGGTTGACTTCGTTGCCATAGAAAACCCAAGAAAGTTATACGCGAAAACCTAAAGCCAGAATGGCCTTGGTTACGTGGTGGCAACGACATGTGTATCACAGTAATTTCTACAAGTTGATGAAAATGTTTCTGCAGGTCTAGAGTTGTCACCCGTAAAGGGGTTCCCTCGACATATTGTACTCTTAAGTTAATTTAATCAATCAAAAATCCTTAACTCATCTTGGGTTATACCTCCAATAGTATACTCAATTTTGAAGCGGCATGTAGTATAAAAATTATTAAGAATGTCGTTTCCACCACGTAACCAAGGTCGTTATGGCCTAAAGAGTGTTTCAGGTTTAATCTCTTATTGACACAGTAACACACTCAGAATTGGAAACAGGGTCTGGACGAAATGTTAAATTTGGGATCAATATTATTCATTTTATTGATAAAGATTTGCTAACGCAAAGACAAGTGAACAGTAGTAACATCAACGTATTTTCCCGACATTTCAGTGCATCCTGACGCTATTCTCAAGGTGGATAAAGGATAACTGTGCAACGATAATTTATAATATTTGTACGCAATATACAAAATCTAAAAAAGCCCCTTTGCTCAGATGGATATGATTCATTACCCAACATTAGAGGGGGTCCTGTACTTTAAGGGAGGCACTATGCTGGACGAAGCGAGTTAATCTTCGAGCGTGGGTGAGAAGCAGAAGACGAATAGACAAATAGTTGCAAGTTTGTAGTTTTTAAACTCTCTGAAACGCCAAAATTTGAAATCGAAAGGAAGTGACATATGCATCATGGAGAGACAGACCATATTTCGGTGGGTTTGTGGCTCCACCTGCTCAGCCCCCCTCCCCCCGGCGTTCAGCGCTTGGTTCTACTGTATACCATGCGTGTCCTTAGTAAAGATGTTTGCCTCCAGCTATAATTTCCGTGGCACCTGGTGGATAAAGAATAACTGTGGAACCTGGAATCAAAGAGGAAACTTAGACTCCCCCCTCCCCCCCTCTGCCATTTACCTTTTACTTAAAGCCACCCAGCAAGGTTCCTTTATGAAACGACCCCACTTTGTCTTCTTACCAGTTCGTTACGCTTCAATCCGCATACTGAACGATCCTATTTCGCAGATGATTGATACCAGTAAACACCGGAACCGTCTCATCTTACCTAAATTCCACAAACTAAGTTTTGTGAAAGCCGAAGTTAAATACATCAACACTTAGTTCTATGAGTTTTATTGTTCAACATTGTGGATATGGCCGGAGGAAAAAGTTTTTCATCTTCGTATGTCACGGTAACCTGTGGGATGTTCAGTTGAGATATGTTATCTTCTGCTAAGAAAAATGTTACTTTATTAACTGGTCAGTAAATTACACCCTGAGCTATATCGTAAAAGTTCTTTAAAGTAATGTCACTTTTTCTTTCTTAACGTAATGGGTGCACAAAGTACGGAATTCAAGGACCTTATCACACGTGTTTCATCTGGCGTACTTTTACTATTTGTTGGTCAATAAATTATTACGCCGAGTTTGCAAGGGCTCTGTGTTGCCCCTGTGCCTGCCAGTTGCTTGCTGAGGAGTTAGTTTACCTTAGCTCTGTTTGTACATTCAAACGCCCAGGAGGTGAGAATAGTATCGCGCGATACCAACTCCACACCATGTCTTTTTTTACCAGACAATCTAGAGTGTACTCAGAGTTGGACAACACGCTTCGCGTTTATAGCGGAAGAGCTGAACCCCCTGTAAAGGGATGTGTTGTCATCTTCGTTGGACGGTGAGTGCTTAAACCTTCCAGTTCGGCAGAAACCGTCTCCGTCTTCATCACAATGGAAACCTTCGCGATGTGGCTACTTCTTGTTCAGCTTGTGAATTTTGCTGTGGTGATTGACTGCTCAACAGTAAATAAAAAAGGGCAAACTGTGTTTCTTATAGGTTTGGATGGCCTTCGACATGACATTTTTAAATATGCTTCAATGCCAAATATTCGTCATTTTATTAGGGAAGGTGTTCGAGCAAAATCGATGGAACCGGCTTTTCCCTCGTCTTCTTGGCCAACACAGCAAACTATCGTCACTGGATTGTATCCAGAATCACATGGTATTATCAGCAATTACATTTGGGACCCGAAATTAAACATGTCATGGGGATATAGATCAAGGATCGATTTATCAAAGGGAAACTTTTGGAAACAAGAGGGAGTCGAACCGATCTGGCTCACAAACGAGAAACAAGGTGGGGTGAGCTCTGTACATAGTTGGGCAGGTTACGAAGCCTATGACTTACCGACATACGTTGGACTGAGGCATTTTGCTGGATGGGGAAGTTTTGTAAACCTGAAGTCAATTACTGACCGTACCATACAATACTTTCGTGAGAACGTGGATCAAATCATCAGGCAGCTTCGGTCACGTAGGCCTCCTTCTTTTATAGCACTTTACTGGGACCACCCCGACTGGAGCGGACACAGGTTTGGCGCTCATTCCAAAGAGGTAAGAAGTATTTATCTACCAAGTGCTACAAATTGGTCAACCCCAGTCGGTGCAGGGGGGGGTCTTTTGGAGCAGCCCTATGTCTGCCATTTCGAGCCAATTAATTTTTGGAAGCAAAAATTTGTTGACTTTTACTTTAACATGTTTGCCACTAGAAAAAGATTATTTTCATTGTAAGAAGTGCATGAACAGCTTCAACACGAAGGTAAGGGGTGGGGTGGGGGTGAGGGGTTCCAAACGAATACGCATGCGTGATAATCGTACCTCACATCAATACCCAAGTGCACAGTTTAACATGATTTGCGTTCTTCTTTACGCGTTAAAAGTATTCTCGACTTAAGAACAATTACACCTTGACAGGCGGGGGAGATAGGATGAACACAATTTCCCACTGCTAGCCTCACTATAGTAAATAAATTCTCTTCCCCCGTCTTCAAGTTGTTTGGTTAGGTTTACTACTTCAAAAGGATGCGAGGCTGCTTATGAGAAGTGGTAATGTGGCTGAGCGACAAGCAAAATGTTGCTTTAACAACCAAGAGGCAAACCACACCCAGAAAGAACGAATGAAATCTTCGCTTGCGTTGGCCGCCCACACACGCACGCACACATTTCTCTCATAAATTCTCCATAGCCACTTAGTGCAAGCAAGTTGAAAGCTATTGAAATGTGCTATTAGTGTGTTATCTTTGCTTTCTGGTAATTTGATATTTTTCCAACGCTAGTAGCAGGCACGCAGCCAAGGGGGGCGTGGGCTGTGCCCGCACAATAGGCAAAGCATGCCGACATTTGCCCCCCCCCCCGAAAAATCTTTACGGATTTAAAAGATAGCTGACTTGTTTATTTCACTTCACTTTTGCAATGTTTTTCCAATTAATTGTACCATCCAATTGAATATTTCCAGTTAAATGCAATTTTGAGCCTTCCAGGGACTGTTAAAATTCAAAATTTTCCCAGTCAATAAACCATGGTGGGCTGGCTTGGAAGGAAGGAGGAGAGGGAAGAGGCTTTGTTTTGAATTTGCGCCCCCCTCCCCCCATCAAAATTTGACATGTTACTTCGCTGACCTGTAGGCATCGCATTGTCAATTTTGTTGAGAAAACGTGTGAATTATTCATCATCTCTCTATCTACAAGGACAGTAGGCCATAATCACAAATGAACGAGTGCTTTATCAAAGTTGAACTTGATTGCGGCAGACATTCTGTCACATTCACAGCAAGATATGCATGTCGACACGAAACACCCCTTTCCACACAAAGACCAAAGGCACCTTAGTGAAATGTGAAATTTGAAACCAGTCTACTTTCCCAATCAATGCTTCGAACAAGTCGTCTCCCAGCGTGGCATCCTGCAGGTAAATTTCGTAGCCAAACTCGCCACTCCAGCCAGTACGGGAGACGATCACTTGAGAGTTGGCAAAAGGAAATGCGGCCCACCAGTAGTACTTGAGGTCAAGAATGGCCTCGCCGAAGAGGTTGGCCATGTCGATTATGCCAATGAACAGCAATCCTATCTGGGGGCCTATGGCGGGGGTACGAACCACAGCCCCGAGACCCAGAAAATCATTGATCAGAAGGTCAAGGAACTGATCGACGAGGGCTACGAGACCGCCAAACGCATCCTCACCGAGAAGAACGAGGAATGGGAACGGCTGGCGCAGGGGCTGCTGGAAGATGAGACCCTGACCGGCAACGAGATCACCAAGGTGATCAATGGCGAGCCGCTGTCGAAGAATGATGACGAGGATGACACGCCCGATAGCGGCACCACATCCGTCGCCTCGATCCCGAAGGCCGGCAAGCCCAAACCGCCAAAAGCAGATGGCGGGATGGAGCCTGAACCCTCCACCTAAACCGGATTGCGCTTTGCTGCGCAAATCGCCCGGAGGCCGCCCCGCAAGCGTTGCTTGCGGGGCGGCCGGGTCGCTCATGGCGTCAGCCATGGCGAAAGCCCCCGCCCGGGAGAAGATGCGTGTCCATCGCATTTGCTGATACCAAAGGACACAAGGCGGGACTGGACGTCCGCTCTCTCTGTTGGCAGGTTGGCCGGACCAGCATTGAGGGACCGGATATGCCTGCATTGATCAAAACTGATTTCGTCGGAACCATCACCTGGATCGGTCAGGTGCCGGATCGCGATGCAACCCTGCGCTCCGAGCCGTTGCAGGAAAGTTTCGCGAGCTACGGTGGTTTCGAGAATGAAAGCCGGGCCGGGCTCACGCGCCCCTCCTGCAGCCGGGTCGTCAGCCAATATCCGAAAGGCACCGAAATCCGCAACACGCGCCAGTTCTGCATCGTCTCAGCCGAGGAAATGGCCGCCACCGCGCGCGAAATGGGGCTCAAGGAATTCAACCCGGAATGGTGTGGTGCGACGCTGGTGATCGAGGGCATCCCCGATTTCACCCACATCCCGCCATCCTCCCGGCTGCAAACCCAGAGCGGCACGACGCTCACGGTCGATATGGAAAACCGTCCCTGCCATCTGCCCGCGCCGGTGATCGAGGCCGATGCGCCGGGTCACGGCAAAGCTTTCAAGACCGCCGCCAAGGATCGCCGCGGCGTCACCGCCTGGGTCGAGCGCGAGGGCTGGCTGCGCGTCGGCGATACTGTCACGCTGCACATTCCCGACCAACGCGCCTGGAACCCGGAATTGCGGCTCAGCGGTGCGGCCTGATGCCCGAGCCGTTCAAGAACATCTACAATCCGACCCTGATCGAGGGCATGGCTCACCATCTTGCCCGGGTCAGCGACATATTCGACCGTGAGACATTCCTGAGCCACGCGCTCCACGATCTGGAGGCGCTGGAAATGATGGCGCGGGCCGAGCAGATCAGCCAGGCGATCGATGCGGCCTTTCCCGATGAGCTGGCTCTCAAGCGGGGCGCGATGCTCGCCGCGCTGCATCCGCGCACGGATATGGAACTGAAGGAAATGGAGGTCGATGAGCATGGGATCGCCGGTTGGGCGGGCGAGCCGATGGCGCGCGTGATTGCCCGGCACGGGCTGGGTGATCCGGACCCGAACCTCGATGCCTTGCGCGAAATGACGATGCGGTTTTCCTCGGAATTTGCAGTGCGTCCCTTCTTCCGCGATCACACCGATCTCACGCTCAAAAAGGCGCATGCCTGGGCGGAAGATGACAATCTGCATGTCCGGCGTCTGGCCTCCGAGGGCGCGCGTCCCCTGCTGCCCTGGGGCATCAAGCTGCATGCTTTCGTCGAAGACCCAAGCCCGCTCATCCCGCTTCTGACCAAGCTGAGAGACGACCCTGAGGAATATGTGCGCCGCTCGGTTGCGAACAATCTCAACGATATCGCAAAAAACCATCCTGACCTTGTGGCCGGGATTGCCCGCGACTGGCTGCGCGACGCAGATAGAAACCGGCAACGTCTGGTCAAACACGCCTGCCGCACTTTGATTAAACAGGGCCACCCGGCCACGCTGAGCGCGTTCGGATATCCACCGCCGGAACTCAGCGATGTGCGGCTGACGATCCCCGAGCATGTCACCCTTGGCGATCAGATGGAGATTTCGCTCTCCTTCTCGTCGCGCGCGAAGCAGAACCTGCTCATCGACTATGTGGTGCATTTCATGCGCGCGAACGGAAAGCTCAGCCCGAAGGTCTTCAAATGGAGCGAGATCGGCGTTGCGAAGGGCGAGCGTAAAACCCTGAACAAAATCCATAAATACGGGCAGGTTACGACCCGGAAGGATTATCCCGGCGCGCAGATCCTCTCGGTTCAGATCAACGGTCAGGAGATCGCCCGGGCAGGCTTTGAATTGTCGCTCTGACACTCCAATCGTTTCCGATCCGAAATCCGCGACCCGCTCAAGGGCGTCTCTTGCAATGAAAATGTCGGATTCGAATGTCGCAAAGCCCTCGATTCCGGATATAGCGGGTAAGAACTAGAAATTCCGCCAGTTTCGGGGAGAGAACATGGCCTATAAATCTGACATCGAGATTGCCCGCGAGGCGCAAAAACAGCCGATCCAGGAGATCGGTGCGAAGCTGGGCATCGGCTCGGACGACCTTCTGCCCTACGGCCATGACAAGGCGAAGGTGAGCCAGGCGTTCATCAACTCGGTCAAGGGCAATGACAATGGCAAGCTGATCCTCGTCACCGCGATCAACCCGACGCCTGCGGGTGAGGGGAAAACCACCACGACGGTTGGGCTGGGTGACGGTCTGAACCGCATCGGCAAAAAGGCGGCGATTTGTATTCGCGAGGCCTCCCTCGGGCCGAATTTCGGGATGAAGGGCGGCGCTGCCGGTGGCGGCTATGCGCAAGTCGTGCCGATGGAAGATATGAACCTGCATTTCACCGGTGACTTCCATGCGATCACAAGCGCGCACTCGCTGCTGTCGGCGATGATCGACAACCACATCTACTGGGGCAACGAGCAGGAGATCGACGTGCGCCGCGTGCAGTGGAAGCGCGTTGTCGACATGAATGACCGGGCCCTGCGCCAGATCACATGCTCGCTTGGTGGCGTGGCCAATGGGTTCCCGCGCGAAGCCGGGTTTGACATCACCGTGGCCTCCGAAGTGATGGCGATCCTGTGTCTTGCCACCGATCTGGCCGATTTGCAGAAGCGCCTTGGGGACATGATCGTGGCGTATCGCCGCGACCGCTCACCGGTATTCTGCCGCGACATCAAGGCTGACGGTGCGATGACCGTTCTTCTGAAAGACGCGATGCAGCCGAACCTGGTGCAGACGCTGGAGAACAACCCCGCCTTTGTGCATGGCGGTCCGTTCGCCAACATTGCCCATGGTTGTAACTCGGTGATAGCAACAACGACGGCGCTGAAAATCGCTGATTACGTGGTGACCGAAGCCGGTTTCGGGGCCGACCTTGGCGCCGAGAAATTCATGAACATCAAATGCCGCAAAGCGGGCCTCGCGCCTGATTGCGTGGTGCTTGTCGCAACCGTGCGCGCGATGAAGATGAACGGTGGCGTGGCGAAAGCCGATCTCGGAGAAGAGAATGTCGCGGCGGTGCAGGAGGGCTGCGCCAATCTCGGACGTCATATCGGCAACCTGAAATCTTTCGGCGTGCCGGTCGTCGTGGCGATCAACCACTTCGTCACCGACACCGATGCAGAGGTCGAGGCGGTGAAGGAATATGTTGCGACGCAGGGCTCCGAGGCCATTGTCAGCCAGCATTGGGAACATGGCTCGAAAGGGTCCGAGGCACTGGCGCAACGTGTTGCGGAAGTGGCCGATAGCGGCGTGTCGCAATTCGCGCCGATCTATCGCGATGATCTGCCGCTGCTGGAGAAAATCGACCGGATCGCCAAGTCGATCTACCGGGCCGATGAGGTGCTTGCGGACAAGAAAATCCGCGATCAACTGAAGCTTTGGGAAGAGCAGGGCTATGGCAACCTGCCGATCTGCATGGCGAAAACCCAGTATTCTTTCTCGACCGATCCGAACCTGCGCGGTGCGCCGACGGGCCACTCGGTGCCGATCCGCGAGGTGCGTCTGTCGGCAGGGGCAGGCTTCGTGGTTGTCGTCTGCGGTGAGATCATGACGATGCCCGGCCTGCCGCGTGTGCCGTCCGCCGAGGCCATTCATCTCAATGATGACGGGCAGATCGAAGGGCTGTTCTGAGCCACCATTTCGGCATCGGTAACATTTGAGGAGACAGGGATGAGCGCAACAGTAATCGACGGGAAGGCCTTTGCGGCCAAGGTTCGCGGCCAGGTGGCGGAGCATGTGACGCGGTTGAAAGCCGATCACGGGATCACGCCGGGCCTGGCGGTGGTGCTGGTGGGCGAGGATCCGGCCTCTCAGGTCTATGTGCGCTCGAAGGGCAAGATGACCGTCGAGGTTGGCATGAAATCGGTTGAGCACAAGCTCGATGCGGACACGTCCGAGGCCGATCTTCTGGCGCTTATCGATCAGCTCAACCATGACGAGACGATCCACGGCATTCTGGTACAACTGCCTTTGCCGAAGCATCTGAATGAGGATCTGGTGATCAACTCCATCGACCCTGCCAAGGATGTCGACGGGTTTCACATCTCCAATGTTGGGCTGCTCGGCACGGGTCAGAAATCCATGGTGCCCTGCACGCCGCTGGGATGTCTGATGATGCTGCGCGACCACCACGGTTCGCTCTCGGGGCTCGATGCGGTGGTCATCGGACGCTCGAACATCGTTGGCAAACCGATGGCGCAACTGCTGCTTGGTGACAGCTGCACCGTGACGATTGCGCATTCCCGCACCAAGGATCTGCCGGATGTTGTGCGCCGCGCGGATGTCGTCGTCGCTGCCGTCGGACGCCCGGAAATGGTGCCGGGTGACTGGATCAAACCGGGCGCAACGGTCATTGATGTCGGCATCAACCGCATCGATGCACCAGAGAAGGGCGAGGGCAAAACCCGCCTCGTTGGCGACTGCCACTACGAAAGCTGCGCCGAGGTTGCCGGAGCCATCACGCCGGTTCCGGGCGGCGTCGGCCCGATGACGATTGCCTGTCTTCTGGCCAACACCCTGACCGCGTGTTCGCGCGCAAACGGTTTGGAAGAGCCCGAAGGCCTGACGGCCTAAACCGGGATCATCGTGCCTTGCAGGGCGGCCACGTGTTTTTCCGCGTCGCCGTCCCGGGCGAAGACATCCGCCTGCACAACGACCAGGCGACGGCCGGGTTTCAGGACCCGGCCTTTTGCGATCAGATGTGACCCGGCCGCCGGGGCCAGCAGGTTGATCTTCATCTCGGTGGTCAGGACTTCGGCTTCTGGCGGCATAACCGACAACGCGGCGTATCCCGCGGCGCTGTCGCCCAAAGCGAAGCTCAGACCCGCATGGGCAAACCCATGCTGTTGGGTGAAATCCGCAGCGATGGGGCAGGTCAGGACACAAGCCCCCGCGCCGAGCTCAGAGACCTCCGCGCCGATGCTGTTCATGAAGGCCTGTGCCGCGAAACTCGCGCGCAGTTTTGCGTCAATTTCGGAACTTACTCCCATGCGAAACCCTAGCGCGGCATCGGCATTTCGCAAAGCGGTGAACCGGTCAGGATTGCGCGTGCTTTGGGTGCCATGAGCGCGCTCAAAATGGTGTCCGAGCTTCGCAACCCACCTGTATAGGCCCCGAAGGCTGGCAAAATCAGTCTTGCCTGGTCGATCAGGAAACAGGGGCGCGTCAGACTGCGCCCGCGCAGCTTAAGTTGCGCTTTGGGGTGGTAATGGCCGCTCACCTCGCCAACGCCGTCCGACGTGGCAATATGGCGGAAGTTCAGCGGACCAACAGTCAATTCCGAGCGATGCGAGCCGCCAAATTCCAGCGGTCCGGGATCGTGATTGCCCTCGATCCAGGTCCAGAGCCGACCCGCCATCAGACGCGTGAGCCAGGTCACCTGATCCTCCGGCAAGGAGCGCCCGGCATCGAGATCATCGAAGCTGTCGCCCAGACAAATCACGTGCTTCGGCTTGCATTGCGCAATTGCATCATTCAGCCGTGTGAGGGTCTCGATCCCCTCATAGGGCGGCAATAATTGCCCCGAGCGTCGCGCGATGCGCTCCGATTTTCCAAGGTGTAAATCCGACACGACGAGCAATTCTTCGTCGGGCCAGAAGAGCGCGCCGGAGGCGAATGCCTGCAGCTGGACGCCCGAAAATTCAAAATCCAAAGTGTTCATCTTGTGTTCTTATCGCTCGATTGCCGGGCAATCCAGTCAATATGGCACCGCCCAGCGTTTTTGTTCAGGTGCGATCTCGGCCAGACCGCTCTCGCGCATCAACGTGCCCGCCGCGTCGAGCAACAGCCGTTCCTCGGCCTGTCCCTTGATCGGCACGCGCCCCGGTTCGAGAAACAGCGGCGCGGCGAGCGGGGTGACGCGGTCGGCCTCCACCAGATCAATGCGATCCCCGATCCGGTCAATCATCTCTTCGATGCGGCCACAATCGGTTCAGGAAGCGGAAATACGCCTGCAATGTGAACACAAAATACGCTTCTGTGCGCTTCAATACGCTACGCTTCTGTGCGCGTCTGTACGCTACGCTTGCAGTGTGAACGCACCCTAACACGATACGTAATGGAAAAGGGACCACATTTAAACCTTAATGGGATTAAGTCTACGACATGTGATAATGTTGGCAATGAATATCCGACGCTTTACTGCATCAGCATTAAGTGTTTATATTCTTTTGTCCCGTAAAGGCGGCGAAAAGAAGCGGCCAAGGGGACTATAGTTCTCAAAAATATTTTGAAGGAGTTATGTTTAGAGTTTTAGACGACACACGAGAAAATAAATCATGCCCTTGTGAAGAAAGAAGAACAGAACTGGTACAGAGAATTTTTCTCAACAATAAAGGCTAAAGTAAGTCGGCTATAGGCCTCCGTCCATTTCTTAACCTCTACACTCCAGGTTACCATCTGTGGCACCTGTCTCAAGCAGTTTCTAACAATTCATTGGTGATTTGATCCGCGGCCAAATTAACTTAACTAGGACTTCATAAACTACGCTGGCGATTCTGCAATAGCCATGCCCAGGACTTTAATGATACCAACACGGTTCCTACCTGTCCATCTCCACGTCTCTTTTGGTTTGAAATATCTAACTGATGCACCATCACAATTAGAGTTCTGCAAGTAATATGCTGAAGTGTGCAACAGGCTTAGATTGCTGAAAAAATAACCATACACTTAGCATATTGCCCAGCCTGCTTTTCTGAGCAGTGACATTCTCGTGATTGTCCCAAAATGGTGGACCTATGATGTACATCACCGTGCAATGCTTTCATTGTTGAGAGTGGGGAGAGTCCTACACATAGTTCGAATGTTGGATTACTTTCATGTCTGTGCTTATGAATATAAACAAGTTCAAGACGTATAGATGCCATATGGTAAAATTCCCGAAATGAACAATAGCCTTGGTAGCTAAGTTAATAGAGTAGCAGTTTGCTAAACCTTGGGTTGTGTGTTGGAGTTGAATATTTCTTGATTTGAATTTGCCGCAAAATAAGCATAAGATAAGAATATTTTGAGCCTGAAATGGAGCCTTGCTTAAGCATACTTGATCCTGGAAAAATTATATGCTTAGAAAGAAAGACATTTATGCAATATATGGCTGATACTGTCAATAGTGATCTAAATGGTGATCTATGTTTTCTTGCAGAAAGAGATACCATTTTACTACATCGATATGGCAGTCACTATTAACCACTCTTTAATACCAGGTAGTGATGTGCGGAGTGAGAAGTTAGTAACACCCTATATATAGCTGTATAATTAAATAAAAGACTACTCAATGGTACGGCGTTTAATAAATTTCTTTTGTCGCCTCGCCATAGTAAACATACCTTGATTTTCTTTGGGAATGTAAAGAATGAACCTTCAGAGACTCTCCGCATTGAGTATGGTTGTTGATCATAGATGTTGATAACCCGATACTATTTACAAAAAAACGACTTTCCACCAGCATGTGTTTATTCAGCACTCAAGTATATTAAAGAACGATGCGTACAATTCTGTACCAGTTTGCTACTTGGCCAAGCATTGTGCTGTAAAGCACAGTCAATGTTATCCCCTCCAAAATGGAATATCGGATCCATTATCATACATATGACAGGGATCCATATCCTTATGAGTTTTCTTGGATACTCCATGTTTGTATGCTTTGTAAGCATGACGTCACATTTATACTCAATTTAGAGGCCAAGCTAAGCGTAAGCTGAGGATTTTTTTAACCACGTCCTACCGTTCCCAATTGCTTGTCTGCAAAGTTATCAACCGTACATTGACAACAGATATGTTAAATGACCTTCCACACACTTTTTGGGTTTCCTTCAATGCCTTGGAAGCAGACATTGTCGTGCAAAATTTTACAATGGCAGTGAAGGAGAGAACTTGCTTTGGGCAACAGATTCTCTTAGACCAATCAACATTTGGGGGAGGCTCTAACGCAAAGAAACTTTATGCTGGCAGGCAATCACTTAGCTCAGCTTTGGTTTCCATGCTGTCATGATGATGAATACGTATGGGGGTTTCGAGACACTGCTCGTAATTCGGAAAACGGCAAAGAGACAAGTTGAAAAAGATTAAGTAGGTATGAACACCTACTCGCCAAACAAAACAAATTCAATCCCAAAAATGCCAAGCCAGGGATAGCTTAGAGAATGAAGATTCGTCGATCCGAACCGCCGCAGTTGTGTCGGCGTGTGCAATCTTGAGGAGTGAATTATCAAGTCAAAGTTGAGGTATGGAAGAATGAAAGTTATTGATTAAAGCCAAACTTCTAAGTTAATTGACGCACTGATCAGTGAAGAAAGAAGTATCTCATACTGAACTGATTTAGCTGTAAGTGTTGAAGGGGAAATGTTACATTGTATGTTTTATTTCAATTATAATGTATTATAATGTGGTTGGGATCTTAATAAGAAAAAAGGCTTCCGAATCTTGTTGCTTTGCCCTGTTTCTCACCGGCCATTGGCGACCTCATAACAGTACCCAGAAATGAACAACACTTAAAAAAGGAAGATGCTCTGAGCAGTTGGATGTTTGGAAGCTGCGTTTGTTACCATTGTTACAAATGCCTCCTTTTGCATCAACCTGCTTTTGCAGAAGTTAATACTACAATTGAAGAACGTAATGGCACATTACATAGTGCTAGTAAACAAAGAAATGTCTGTGACTAAGATGTCTTCTGTCATAGAAATTATAAAAGTGGGGAAACCAAAACCCTTAGCAAACGTTTGTGCTTCTTATATCTAGTATGGAAGAGAGCAATACATGGAAGAATGTCAGCTTTTATTTGACAGTCTCTTACTCCACGACACTAGCAACAAAAGACCAAACTCATGCCGAAATTAAGGCACCTGCATCGAACCTAACATGCATTTTCTGCTCCAAGACCAATGACTGCTACAAAAGGGCAGTTTTCTGTAAATTGACCAGCAAGCACGCTTTCATCAATTTTTTAAAGGCAATTTCCGAGTTGAAAGCTACTACTGCCGTTATCCCTTCAATTTCAAGATGTACCACGGTTTGACAGATCTATGGAATAGCAAAGAACAAGACCCTAAAGATGTGAAAAACGTATCATTATGCTATTATATCCCAGATACGTAGAATAATTCTGATGTCACAAAGAAACAAGTTGTACATACCAGGGAAAAGATTTTACTTGAAATTCAAGACCAAAAGGAAATCCCATGTATCAATATTCTACTAAGAAAGTGCTAATGGCGAAAGTTGCTGGAACCTCAGTTCTCAAGCATGAAAGTTTTCCATCAACAAAGGATTCATCTTACTGACATAGCTATCGTCTCTTTCATCAGACTCAATCATAGCTACGGAACATTCCTAAAGCAACCGAAAGGTGGAAAGGAAAGTCTTGGGGCACTTACTTTTAAGATCGCTCAACATGTAGTGCCAAACAAGCTATTATCTTAGATGAGCATCGACTGACAAGTTTCTTGTGCAAGTATCATGGTATATTCTGTTTGTCGTCATGTACAAAGTGCACTGCAGTGAGCTGTCACAATCCGAAAAATAAAAAATTTGATCTGACGCTGGAGGCCTTAAATGGCAGAAGACAAGTATCTCCCCCCCCCCCCTAAAAAGTTTTGTTACATTTTACAACACCTGTTACTCAATAATTGTCAACTTCTTTCATAAAAAGCTATTTCTATGCTTGTGTAATTTTTCAAGTTTTTGACCCCTTCCAGGAACGAAGTTGGAAAGGAACTCGTTAATTAATAGAAAATTTGATTTTGAGAATAGCAAGTATACTAATACCAGTTACGTTTGCTGTAAAAATGACACACTTGACAATATGTATAAAAATTTCCGTTATTTTAATTTTCTGCCCAATTTATCCACTTTAAACAGTTCTGCTCTACTAAAAAAATTGTAAAATAATATTATTCATATGATTGTAGTAAAAAAGACAAACAAACAATAATACAATACAGCTTTATGTCACTTATCACGAATTATTACATTTTTACCCTTCTACACCCTAAAATGTTGTAATGTGCCCCCTAAAATAGCTTTTTTTCCTGATTTCTTTAATTTATCCTATTTTTCAGTGCGTAAAGTACAGCTAATTTGTATTTTAGACACTTCACTTTCAAATCTCTAATTATACAAGTAAATTCGGTGGCATTTTCTAGTCCCTCCCTTCCACTTGCTGTAAAGATGTACAACAGATTTTATTGCCAGGGAAAAATCAAGCAGTTATCTTCACACACCCCACCATCCCAACCCCTTTTTTGACGATGTTATAAGTGTAAGTTCCCATACACTAGCTACTGAGTGAAAGATTTCTTAGTATAATATAGTTCCTGGAGTATGGGGTATCTCTTACCATGAAAAGTGTGATCAGAGCACTAGAAAGCAACATGATACAACTAATAGCGACAGCGCATGTTTTTGTTTGGAAACAGATATTTGGCTTTTGTTACCATTAAAGAATAACGTCGAAAATACAATCGGAATCTGACATTTTATAGCGGTAAAATTCTGACTGCTAAAACATCTGTAAAGTGCTCGCAATCCTGACTTCTATAACATCTGTAAAGTGCTCGCAATCCTGACTTCTATAACATCTGTAAAGCGCTCGCAATCCTGACTTCTATAACATCTGTAAAGTGCTCGCAATCCTGACTTCTATAACATCTGTAAAGTGCTCGCA
>JAAAKM020006971.1:115304258-115319507 GCA_010016025.2 Alatinidae sp. Z8VKAUB7J3
ACTAACTATCACAGATGCATGACTGCTGAAGAATGACAGATAATCTTTCTAAGGTAGTAACTAATTATACTTCATAGATTTTTGAATTATCATTCTGTAATCGTTTATCGTATACAACGGCTGTTTGAACGACGAGCGATATTTGGTGAGCAAACCTAAATTGAATTTGAAATAGACATCAACGGAGTAAATAACATAATATCATTTATGTAACCAGAAACTGTCATTCTTAAGGTTTGATTCGTAAAAAGAATGTGTAACGAGAAAAAGGACAAATTTGTTCCCTTGTATTCAGCTTGAGAATTTTAACTTGAGTCAAAACCCAGAAACTCTGGACTTGCTCATCGTTCCGTGGAAGTGTCGACAGTTCAGTACCCTTCTAAACAAATAGAACCAGACTAGTGAGACTTTGCCCTAGTCCTCGCACGCCAAGCCGATTATCTGATATGAACACATTCTATCCTGATTGGCCAAGAAGCAACTGTGCGACCTGGCATGCTTTTGAAAAATGGTCTGATCCGTTTCTCGAATGGCAGAGAAATGGCACGTCGCATTTGCCGCGTGGTATGCCACTTCGGTATGAAAGTATTCATTCTTTTCTTTTCCAAGTGACATGCCACGTGGCATGGCACTCACGACGTGCCATTCCGGCGTGGAAGCTCCCTTAGAGGTTACCGATTAGTAGATTAGTAACTTATTAATCTAATTCAAAGGCGTTATACACCCGACTATTACCCAAAGCTCAGATCAGCTCATTCCAAATCACCCCCCAGAGGCATGCAAACATAAAGCTGATACACTCGGCTTTTGCGCATTTTTGGCAGCCAACCACCCCTCCCCCCCTCCCCCCTCAGATTTTACTCCTTGATACGGTAGACCAGAGTACAATAATATCTTACACAAGGATATAACAGCATTATTGAAACTCAAATTTTTCAATTTCATAACCCTTGGATAATAAGACAGCTGTTCTAATAGCTCTACCAAGCTGCCTCCTAAGATGACTAAGTGAAACGTTTTTCAGTAAATGTGTGGAGAATTGTTTTAGTGGCTTTGGACCAATAATAACATAAATTCAGAATGTTGAAAAGTCTTATTATGGTAAGGAGGGGTCTAGTAGGTATCTACCTCAATATGATTAACAATAGTAAGTCTCGAATTGTCATTATCTGTAGTTTTTCTACAGCACTGGAGTGTGTCCCATTAGCTGTAAGTGATTGAAAAACTAATCCTCGAGATTCCGCTCACATTGTTGATGTAAAGCAGTTTTAATTATACGTTAGGTATTTGCAGTGCTGAGGAAACTTCGAAGTGCGACTTGCAACGCAATGGTAGGTGAAAGACTCCATAGAAACCTTGTATAAATAAGCTATTCCAGAGTTAGATACCAGTGACTGAGTCACCACAAAGACATAGATAAGTAGATCCGCTGGAACTCTCTTTCTCCCTTTTCCATTTTGCCTTCGATTAATTTTTTTTAAATGGCTTTTACTCCCGTTTACCGCGAGGGATATTGATTCGTTCTACGTGCGCAAACAGTCTAGCCTTGTCACAGTTCAAGAACATCAAAATTTCGTTATAACCGCTTTAAATCCCATACCCTCGACCGAGCCCTCCACAGGATATTAACCGTTAGGCATAATCGCATGGGTATCTGTCGTCGCAAAGGATTCACAGCCTAATGTGCCCTACTTAAATGCATGCGGTTATTGAACTTCACTGGATTTACTTCCCTTTTCATAAAACAATGAAGCAAAAAATGCAAGTTTAATTTCTCGAAACGGAAAGAAAACAAATCAATAGTAATTAACGACTAAAAAGCTAACTGGAAAATGCAAAGTTAAAACTGTTCAATTCTTAGTGACTCGCATAAAAGAAAAAGCAAATACCTGCTCAAAGCTCTGCTTTCGGCTGATCTTACCAATATCATAGTTAGAAATACAACTCACCTGTGGCTTAAGGCGGCAGGGACATAGAACTTTATATAAAGCAATTTTACTAATTTGTCGCAGCTTCACTGTCAAGCTGATTCAAAAATGTATAAAGATTCACAAAAGTATAATTCATAGCCATTGGGTTACCTTTTGTACACCCTGCTACTAGTAAATCAGAACGACAATTCGCCAGAGTAGAATTCATTAAATTTTCTATCCTATAAATACCCTAATGGAAATTACATAGTTAGTCCTCAGCACTTATTAACTTGTTTTCATGTAACTTGTCCGCTTTTACGTCGTTTCCATATATAATTACTTCCGGTACGCTATTATACTCTATATACTTATCTCTTGCTTTGACAATAGATCAGATTTGTTACATTGAATCAATGGAAACCCAAAGAGAAATAATTTTCAGGTTCTTTCAGAGCTATTCCTATCGTTTGAGGCATGTTACTACGTCCATGCTGTAGTTCAATTACTTTCAACTAATTAGCTGTATCGCTTTTTGAAGTTTATTACACTTTTTAAAGAAATATCTTTTTGCAGAAAATTTCGTATCCTTAAATTTAAAATTGGACAACGATCACCAACATGAACCTAAGTGAAGTCCAAACATTAACTCAAAAGACAGTAAACAATCAGGTTCCACCCTTTACTACTCTCTTGTAGCTTTTCAGAATGGAATAGTTGTTTCTGAAAGATATACAGTTTTATGTCTCTCTAGTCCCAGTATATTTTTACTGCCAGCAGCGTCATATTTTAGCACTAGACACTACACTAGCCATACATATTACGACATTATCATTGTACATAATTAAATGCTTTTAGTATATAGGAAACACAAGTATTAAGCCCAAATTTAAATAGAACTAGAACAGCAACTTTCAGTCTTGCTTACGCTGTAGATGGATAAATGACTCCTAGATATTTTGAACACTTTCTGCTGTTCTTCTGTTCTTTAATTGCATCAGCAGAACACCCTTGGAAATTATAGTATCTCAAAAGAATATCTCGTATAGTTTTCGTAGTAAGTGGTTCACTTTTCAAGTACTGCTAAATTAAGTCTGTGATAGAAATCAATTCTTACATTTATACATAAATAACAATATATGAGTCCGTTAGAAGATACCTGCTTTCTGACCTCTTGATTTTATAGTAAAGAAAGTCTGCTGATGCAAAAAGTACAAACGTCTTTCTGTCAGATGGTTTCAGGTTTTTATATTTTTCAAAATGAATCGCATTGTTAAATCTCGGTCAGTGACTTAGCTTCAAAACTTCTTTATAAAGTAGTGTCAACTAGCAGCATCGCCACTTCCTTGTTTTCCTTGATTATGTCAGTTAAGTCAGATCGAATCCTTGACGTTCGTCAGGCTATTGTCGGAGAGCCTGACCCTTCTGCAACCGCAACGAAAACATTACACTACACGGTACAGAGCTGTTGTAAGGATCTCTGATGTGTTCGAGAAAATGTGTACATGTGTTCGTATTGGGGTAGGGTAGCCTAAAAGTAATCATTGTGACACGAAATTATTTAAATGGAAGGAGAAGCACTGGCAGGACCCTATAAATTTTGGGTGAAATTTGTAGGCCAGGCTCGGCCGGACTAGCCTGACTTCTGACTTTGCCACTTTTGACACATTTATTGTAAAAATTACTGTAAGGTAGCAAAATTAATATCTGTAGTGACAGATATGCCATTCTTATCAAAATATATTGAAGAAATTACTATAATGAGGCAAGATTGCTATGTAACATAACTTCCGGCAAGTATGCTTTTCCAGCCACATTTATTGCAGAAATTACAATAGGAAAGCAAGAGTATTACATAAAATTACATCTTTTGACGAATATGCTTTTCTTGTTACATTTATTGTAGAAATTGCAGTAAGTTAACAAGATCATTACATAATATCTATTCTAGCAAACATGCTTTTCTCGCCACAATATATTGTAGACATTACAGTAAAGAAGCGAGATTGTTATGTGATAACTCCAACTCATACGTTATGAACTTAGTTTGCTACACCGTGAATAATTCTTCGACATTTATCCCGTGCAAGCACGAAGCAAGCACCAACGTATCTTGAGGTCGCTTGTCGCTTGAGAGTTGAGCATCATTCATATGACTTCTTATTTATTGTTAACCTATTGTTGTATATTGTATGAGCCCAGTGTAATTAAGCGGGGAATCTAAACGAAGAGCTCTAGCATTAGATCTTCGTGTCAGAGCTTAAACGGTAATTGCCAGAGCCTGAACAAGGAGCGTGAATACCAGGACAGCTGAAAGCCGCTGATAGCAAGCTGAAAGGCCAAATAAGGGATAATGCACCTTCTCCTGTGATTTATAAAAGGCTGTGTAAGCTGAGCAAAACCAGAGGAGGACAAATAGCCCAGATTTGTTAAGAAGAGGACAGATAGTCCGGATCTTCTTTCTAAAGCCTTTCCAGTCGACGCAGAGGAGTCGCCCTCCGGATCTGCTACAGTCGTCGGCCTCGTGTGACATCTCTCTGATTCAAGAGTTTCGCCGTTCCTCGCCTTTACAAGAAGTTTTCCGTAGACGAACGTGAGTTTATTCATTGTTGCTAGCTCTGACATAGATATATATGAACTTTGAAAGGGGGGAAATTATAGTTGAATAATTTAATACATAGGTTTGTGGATAACAATTTTTACTTTTATTCTCATCTATTGTGCTCTTTTGTCGTGTTACCCTAAGGAGGTAAACCCCCCGGCCAGCTTGGCAACACCTATATAAGCGAAATATGATTCTAAACATACCTAAAATAAGGATACGTATAATATGATATAACCAAAACTAGAAAATTAATAAATGCACAAAACTACAAAGGAAAAATTTAAAATATTGTGAAGTGTGCATTTATGATTTTCTAAGGGGTTTAAGGGGAATAAATTTATTCATTAGAGGCAGTACCCACCCCTGACATTCTGGCTTCGTGCTTTTGGTAAATATGTTTTTATGTTATGTCTATTAACAATACTGTTGAAAATAAACTCAAGCAGAGACGGAAAGAATAAAGATTTTTAATCAATTAGACTTATCAGGTCACCAAAGCGCAAATAAACCTTTTAAAACACAAAGATTGTGTTTTAATTTAATAGCTAAGCCAGTAAACACGAAGGCTGGTAGATGAGACCCTTAACAAATAGTAAACAAATCACCGGTTAGAAGATTTTGATAATTACGCCAAGAGAAAGGCTTTTACATAACAGCCTTATGAGCTTATCTCACTCTTGCATGATTTACAGGCAGTAGCTTTTCTTTACAGCTCCGCTGTACAAGGTGACATTTCCTGTGGCCCATTCTGAGAGAAGAAAATCACTTTGTGGTATCTTGCACCATCTATAAAGTTCTTTTATTTCAGATCCTGTTAAAACTTTGTGCCAGAAGTAAACACCAGACACATCCCCAAACAAATTATTGGACTCTAGATGTTTATCACAGTGCCAATTTTTCCCACTTTTTCTTCTGTCCACATTTTGTGCAACAATAAGCCTACCGTTCGTCCTTATTCTTTTATTACGTTGAAATCCTGTCCCGGCGGAGAACAGTTCGCCGTCAAGATAAAACTTCCAATCTCCACCAACATTTGACCATGAAATGCAGACATGATGTATTTTATGATCGTTTGTTCTTCCTCGTGTGTTTCTCACTGCTTGCAACACATGCAGTTGCAAGGTATGATGGCCAAGGTTGGCATCAAATCCATATGTAAGAGCAAAGTCGTTGCAGCCATTGTCAGACCTCTGTCCATAATGAACAGCAGACACTGCTACTCCGTGTTCCTTATATTCTAGGACCCAATAGCAAAGAGTAACAGCTGCGATTGATGTAAACGGTTTCTGGTTTATCTTCATCCTGGCATATTGTTTTGTTCCTGGTCCTCCCGTATGCACAAAGAACTTTCGGTCTAAAATAAAAAGTTAAACGGACGTTTAAATATACATGGTTGTTGCGATTATTGTTTGAATTTCCCGTCTATTTCTAATGCTCTTTATTACTTAACACCAAAAATTAGGGGGGTTCTGATGAAGTTATTTGTACGTTTAGCTTAATATTTAGGCCCTCTACGGGTGACTATCCAATGCCCTCTGAATAGTTTTAATCGTCTATAAACAGCAGTGCCGTAGCCAGACTATCTCTGTAGGGCATGCTTATTACCTATGAGCATATTTTAGGGCATGCTTCATCAATAAACGTAGGGCATGCTTCACCAATAAACGTAATTTTTGTGTAAGCCCTTCTGGAAAATCGGTGAACCCTTTTAAGTTTGGTGTGACATTTGTCGATATATCTCTGCATTTTAGAATCATTTTAGAATCATTTTGAGGGCCCTAACATGAAGCGACTAAACATGAACAGATCTAGGTGTGCAGATTTGATATCTTGGAAAAGATATAAGGAGCAGGGTATTCAACAAGTATGAGAAATGCTCTGATACATTTTAAACCTCTAGGACAGACGACCATGAAGTAGGTGATGCTATTTTAACTTGAAGTCCACTTCTAGAGGATGCTAAGCATACCAAGCACCCCCATCCCCCCCTGGCTACGGTACTGATAAACAGTGGACTAAAAATGTTTAAAACTATTGTATTGATCAAAAATCGTGACCCTAACTCGTTCCGAATCTAGCACATGATTATTGTTGTTCCGCAGATGCATCGTACCATTCAAAATTACATGAGAAAATTGCTAAGGGTACTTTTTGAGTCTCGTTCTTTAATTTATGCCTCGTGTTATCTTTTTCCAAAAATCTCAAAGTCTCATCTGCAGAATATTCAGTTTAACGTTTTGGAATAAGAAATCTCAAGAGGATTTTGTTTTGTTTTATAACATTCCTCCTTCCTTGTTGTCTATGTTTTATCGAGGATTTATTTTAGGATTTCTGCAACAGTCCAATTGTATTACATTTAAAACACAAAACAATATGTATACTTAAAAACGTTGATACACTTGCTAAAATAAACTTTAAAATAACAAATCAAATATATTGCCATCATTATCAGCATTCTCTACGATCCTATCACTATGCAGTATTCTTTCAACTTTGATGTTATCATATTATTTGGTTTTTTTATTTTATACTTAAATGCTAAAATAGGCAGTAAAAAGCACATATAGATGACTAAATCTATGACGGAGGCAGTACCATATTGAACGATCTATTATTACACACTACATACAACTTTGTACTTGATCGTACCTACCACATGTTACTTGTTATAAGTTAAAACGGTATTTTGTGAGTGTATATAAACGTTTTACGTGATTTTTAAGGGAGTGCTTCTTAAGAAGCAATTGAGGCTGAAATCGGAATTTTTGTAAGAAACACGAGGCTCAAGCCGTTGCTTAGGTTTCCTATATAAAAACAAAGTGTATTCTGCTACTAGCTCCTATTGTTCCACTCTTTACTAGTTTCTAATTACAGTACATTAGTATTGGGTCCAGTGAGTAAAAAATCTAAACCCATCTACGTCATTAAACAGGTGTCTACCGAGAGACTCAGACCGCAGACCGGTAGCAATAATGATCAGAGTTAAGACCGGAAAAAGTGACCATTGGATTTGAGAGAAACTTAGAGAAGGAATGGTACAAAATGTAGAGATAAAGTTGAAAAGATCATTACAGATTTGAAATAGTTACCTGTCTAAGGGGACTATCTATGGCGCAAATTACATGAAATCATAAGAGAAAGTGCACTGGAAATATCACGTTACATCACGAGGGAATACGTTTGGACCAATGACCTTCTATTTTCAAATAGAACGTCATTGGTTTGGACCTTTAATCTAACCTGTTGCTTCAAATCCTTAACGGAGCCGCTTTTGCAAGCTATTTCTTAATTTATTTATCAGTTTAAAAACCAGTAATAATCGTTGTCTAATGACTACAACAAACGAGTAATTTGACATTTTTACCTTGAGAAAAAATTATCACCACATGACCGAACGTCATTCTGAGCACCTAATCTCTATCCAGTACAGCAAGCATAGGAAAACATTTTTTAAAGCAACTGAATGGCGTGCTTCATTTTCGGGTCTCCATTCCATGGAATGATGTTGTGTAGCTGAGCCATTATGAGGCAAAAAACTAAATAAGCGATTTGAAAATATGTATATACCGGTACCATATACCAAAAAGATTGTAAACAATTGGGATATGCTATTGCCTAAAATAAATGACCGGTTCACAAAATTTAAGATTTGCAGTACCTGCGGGACATCCTTGGTAGTACGGATATTTATTGCATTGAATGTTCAAGCAATCATATTTTGCTGCAGTTGTAGAAAAACATGGCCTACATTCTGCTTGTTTGGGTAAGAGTGGATCCTCTTCCTTGATGATGCATTTCTCCTATGAATAAAAAAGAGAGAAGAAATGCAAGGGATTTGTTATTTTACACAAAGTTTAATAAGAAAACCTAAGAAGGATTTCCTGACTATAATTAGGTACAGGATATCGTATAAGCCAGAAAATCTAATGCGCGCAGAAAAATATTTACACTGCTACATTAAATTAACATCAGTTTCGAATGTTCATATACGCAGTAAAGGGGAAACAGGACAGTTGCCCTTTCAATCTTTTTGCCAGAGGTGTAGCCGTCCTACCCCAAGGTGTAGAGTTATATATAAGCAAAAGTAGTTTTAAACAAACCAAAGTAGCGTCAAATGCTTCAAGAATACCTGCCCCTCTCATGAGCTTTACAATCCTTATGCGATCCACATCGCATGATATGACAAATCATTGTACACAAGCTCAAGGCTCCAATTGATGCTTGCTTTTGCCTCTGAAAGACTTGTTGTTACCGCCTCCTATTTTAGTATCGTTTCCAGGTCTTTGCTTATAGGTGTTCCTCAGGGTTACATATCAGGGTATCTGCACTGTTTTAAAGAAACTATAATACATTTGGCAGAGCCCTCAGTATTCTCATTTCAATCCATTGCTTATAAAGAGGCAGTCTGAAGTCGAAGATTCAATTTCTAGGAAGTGGGTTGCTAAAGTACAAGGGGTTTACAATAATTATATCTAGCTCTGAGTGAGTTGGTGACAAGCAGTGATAACGCGAAGCCTTCTCGGGATTAAACGTTTACTTCCAGGTGTACTCTTAGAGTAGCAGTTCATTTTAATATTTTAAGAGTTCCAAAGCCTCTCTCTAAGCAGATAGATATATTAAGACACCTTTCTCTTAAATGTCAGTAGTTATGCCAAACATTAGAAGCTCAAAACCTGGAACTTGAAAGATAAAATCTTGATTATGGTTAAAAAGAATATTCTGTAGTATGTGGTAATAAATTTGAATGGTGAAACCTACAAGTGGGAAGATGATCATAGAAGGAATTTTGCATTTACTCTTAATTCTAACAAATCAAGATCTGAATATGATCTTGAATAATTGCATAGTTATTAATGCATCTCAGTTTATATTTTATGCGAAGTGTGAAATCAAGTCCATTTTCTCCATGCCAAGACATCTCCCACAATAATTATATTCGCAATGTGCTTCTTAGGTTTTCTTGATAAGACGACATTGAAAGTTATCTGTGAAAAAAAACAAGTGTGGTTTCTTTTCCAGACTCTTCTAGAACTCTGAAGATACAAACTAAAAATACCGGTGTTATGTCCACCCTGATGCTCATCATCATCATCATCATCATCATCATTATCATCATCATCATCATCATCATCATCATCATCATCATCATCATCATCTTCGTTTAGAGTCCCTTTGTCCCTTAGTGTGGGGTTGGACTTGCAATGATCCTCCTCCATTTTGCTCGGTCCTGTGCTAGCTCTTCTCCTACATTCATTCGTTCCATATCCTGTTGTACTGTTGCTCTCCATGTTTTCCTTGGTCTTACCATCCACCACGTAAAATCTTGCCTTCGTTCCTGCCAATTTGAATCCACTAACCCCGCCCCCCTTTAGTTAGAGAAGTTTCGACGGTTGATTTCATTTTCGGTAAAAGCTAATACAAGCATTAAATGATCATGGTCATAACTTTAGCAGCTCATGACAGGCGGTCGCACTGATACGTGTGCAATGACTTAATGGAAAATTTTCTTTGTTCGGTAAAGATGGTTTGCGGAGCGTTTTCTCTTGTCTAATGATAGCGATATTTTGTAAGTCGGTTTTTCCATGATAAAGTATTCATGCTAAAAGGTTGAAAAGGAATGGTTACAAATAGCATGAAATGACGTCACTCGCCTCGCTAAAGCTTCCTTTTACTGATCACTGCACTTAAAAAGAATGCACAATAATTTGATTGAAAGCGGATGCTAATTCTCTAATCGAATAGATGGGTATTATTGTAGAAACGTGAAAGGAAAGACATCGAACGATTCATCTCTCTTGAATAGCAATCCGCTAATTTTGAACGGCTTTCGTAGGAAAAGCATTGCAGAAATTGCAGAAAAGCATTTGTAAGCTGAAAGTGATAGCTCCAATTTTCGACACAGC
This sequence comes from Alatinidae sp. Z8VKAUB7J3, assembly GCA_010016025.2. NCBI lineage: Eukaryota > Metazoa > Cnidaria > Cubozoa > Carybdeida > Alatinidae > Alatinidae sp. Z8VKAUB7J3. The sequence goes on from JAAAKM020006971.1 coordinate 115,314,677, forward strand.
CAAGTAAAAATACTTAAATCACGTCTTTTACTTACAAATTATACTCTTTAACCCAATGTTCTTACCGTTCAACGGAATCAGAAGGGATTTTTACGTTACTATCTTTATTCCCCGGTCCTCTCCGTTGTTTCTCTACCCTTCTGTGTTCTTTTACCATATTGATAATATGTGCAGAAAAAGAAAATCTCGTCAATATGCGCAGCCCATAACTGGACACTTTCCGCGTAAAGAAACAGCAGTGCGCGGAAAGAAACCCCTATCAAAAATGGAAGCCCTGGACGTAGCAACCTTAACAATGCATGGATGATCTTTCACTAAGGAACGAGTAACACGATGCACTGACTTTAAGGCAGATACCAGAGCAGAGAGCTTGTGGCTGCATCGACCGTGGAAGTACGTGTAGAAAAGGCTCTAAGATGACATGACGGCGATGGGAAAGAGTAGCTGAAGTTAGTTACCTCTATATTGTACCATATCAAGCGTTTGACTACATAGTACTTGAAAATCAAAACCGTCCAGCTGTTTTGCTGTCGAAGGCGCTGTGGCTAGTATGAAGAACGTCAGGTTTGGAATCAGTGTGAACGTCAGGTTTGGAATCAGTGTGAACGTCAGGTTTGGAATCAGTAGGAATGTTAGGCTTCGCATCAGTGTGAACGTCAGGCTTGGAATTAGGGTGAATCTCGTGTTTTGAATTAGTGTGAACGTCATGTTTGGAATCAGTGTGAACGACAAGTTTGAAATCAGTGTGAACGTCTGGTGTGGAATTAGTGTGAACGTCGTCTTGGGAATCAGTGTAAAAATTAGTGAGCTACATTCAGAGTATCAAATTTGTGGCATAAGGATTTAGATTTACAGTGGGTGCTTACGGATGTCATGGCAAGAATTTATAAAGTTGTAACCAAATATACCTGTCAGTGGTTATGCGAGAGTGGGTATCATTGCATAATGAAGTTGGACAGCTAATGAGTGTTGTTGTCAAATTTGAAGGCACTGTGGTAATAGGTGAGCGAGTCATTACGTATTGATGTTAGATAAGAAGATGGTGTAAATACCTGTGGGGAAGTCATTGAAATGAAGGCCAGTGACTATGGATGACATATTGAAAGTTAGTAAGAACATCCTTGAGAGCATCATTTTGGGCGACATAGTAAGAGTCATTCCAGATATTATTGACCATATCTGATATCAGATTGGATTTTCTGATGGATCTGAAAGTAGACTCGGTCAACATTTAAGTACGAAAGTCACTGATTGTGGCAATGGAATAAAAACCAGTGGCTGTGTATCTAAGAATGAAAGTGTGTAAGAACGTCATTTAGGGCACCCTTGCAGACGCCATAGTCGAAATTATTCCTGATATGAATGAGTGTCAATGTCAGCTTGGAAGTCACTGTCGATGTCAAAGTGGACATCGTTTTACAATTATGTCGGAAAGTTAGTGACTGTAGTTGATGCAATAGAAGTCAGGTGTAGATTGGGTGCTTACGTCAGCCGTTGTGGGTGCTAGATCACTTTTGTGTAAGTCAACGCGATAAGAGTCAGTGGCTGTCAATGTCAGGTAGGAAGTTGGGAAAACGTCAGTCAGAGTGACGATGTGAACGTCATTGCAGAAGTCATTCTAGTTATTAGTGAAAATAAGTCCGTTTGGAATTCAACTTGGATGACAGAGTAGACATTGGTTGGAAAGTCCGTGACGGTAATTCTCGTCATACAATTTTGTGTAGATATGTAAAAATCATCTGCTTTAGATGCTAGATTGAAAATCTTTGTGAACACCTTTGTAGACGTCTCTATAGTAAAAGTCAGTGACTGTTAATGTCAGATTGGAACTTGGTAACAACGTCATTCAGAGCGCCTTTGCTGACGTCATTCTCAAAGCCATTCTCGTATATGTTAGCATAGACATCAGATTGGAACTCAGTGTTTTGATGTCGGAGTAGAGAAAAGTCTACAGTTAAGTGGGACAGTCAACGATTGCTGTTGACTGAGTGGAAATCAGTGCGTAGATGTGTGCAGATATAGATGTAAAATTGAAAGCCAGTGCCGAGTTCAATATGGGAGCCATTGCTACTGTAATTTGGAAGGATCTGTCTCTGGTTAGATGATTAGAAAAATTGTTCTGGTTAGAGTGACATGCTGTTGGCTGAGATTGCTGATGACTAAACAGTTTACAGGCTTAGCATCGGATTGTTAGTGCATGTAAAATACACAAACCGTTTCCCTAGCATCAGTGTGATGATAGCATCACCGTAAGGATATAACCTGAATACTGATTATGATTCTCCACCTAACTTCCTCCTGTATATATAGCTATGTCCTTTCTCAATTGAATCAGAATCCGCGCCACTTACTTTAAATCCTTAATAGGTTCCAGATCCCTTGACATACTTTGCGGAGCCAAGATTGCGGACCACTGCCATGGATAACCTAGTTTCTATATTCATAGTTTGGTCGCCTAGACTTGTCACTTTTTTATATTTATTTATTCATTAACATCTACAATTTTTCTTTAAGGGAGATGAAGAGCCAATGTAATCTGGAAAGCTCCTATATATCGTTATTATTATTATTATTATTATTATTATTATTATTTTTATATGATTGCATAACAGATAAGTAACCGTAACTTAGATCTATTTTCTGCGTTACAGCGCGCTGCACTACGTATTGGCGACAAGAATTGCCACTGCAGGATCTAATTTGTCAATTACAACACGACGCAAGCCGTACTGTTCGATGGTTTCGTTGATGTAAGAGTTTGGCTGAAGCATTACTCGATGCTTTTGCGTTCGTTACAACCCTCTACGCTACAATCAGTATAACATTCCTAGTTCGTTTAAGCTCTCCAAAATTGATCTAGTCATCACTTGTCTCTCAATCAAAGACCCCTGATGAACCGTTGGCCCGACATTGAAACTACCCTAAATAGACTGAAAAACCACCAAACAGGCTAGCTAATAAATAAAGGGCAGCTGGGGCGTCCAAGGGCGACGCCCCTCAATTTAGGAGACCGGGCGGAGAAGCAAACCATGAAGCAAGTTCAACCACCCAGTAGGACCCCCTCTCACATGCCATGGAAAGAGTCTGCCATCAATGTGTCATCAATGAGAACAAATATAACACATGATGCTAGCGAAATAACCAAGAAGCGATCTAGTTATCACTTGGCTTTCAGCTAAAGTAGGTTTTTCCCTGTGAGGACTCACTCCGGATGGCCATAAACAAATCTGACACACCTATGGCTTTCCATCCCCCACATGTGACACGTTTTCAAACCGGAGTACTTACTTCCAGCCTAAGACTGAGTTGACTTTCTGCGACCCAGTACGTCAAACCACTTCGCACCTGTCATCCAGTGTCATTCCAGCATGGCAGGATAGAGGCAAAAGAAACAAGTGTAGCTGTTTAATCCATTTGCTAAATAATTCAGCATTACGAGTGACAACCTCGGATCGATTACTAAACACAACTGAGAGATCGATTACGTTTAATTCTGTGGCATTGGCATAAAACCAAAAAAGCTGTGGTGACAAAATTGTTGATGAAATTAAAATCAATACCTTTGTTAAACATGAAACTAAATCCCATTGTAATAGAGAAGACGTTCTCTTCTAAAATAAATTGAAAGCGGGTAATCAGCTCTTGTTACTGTTCAGGAGTTGCTGGACGTTTCCTTCTTGTATAAATACCGGCCCAAACTTAAAAAGTTTTTGTCGCTATATCTTTTCTTGCGTTACTGAATATTTTACCAAAGTAAAGCACTTTTTAGCCTTGTTATGTTGTAATCGATTATTAGCGTAGCAGCTATTGTTTTAATACAGGCAATTAGAAGGTTTTGTTTTCAATCAATCAATCAGCGCCTTTGTATGTTAGTAACGAATATGGGACACTTGACGCAAGCAATTCATTTAGTTAAGATTTTCATAGATTGTAGACTTGCGAGTTCTTAAAGTTATCTAAATATTACAGAGTCTTGAGTTCCTTGATGTATACCTGCTTGCCTCGAATCACTGTGATCTTTCGCATGTGCCATACTGCGCTCGCACACAACAGGCCTGTGTCTATTAACTTTTTTATTCTCATGTTTTAACTACCGACTTGATTCGAAATGTAACTGATAACTTGTCCCTTCTCTATAAACGGGTGTTGTGTGTCTCATGGCTTATGTCTAATATCCTTAAATGATTGATAAAGTATTTCTGAGACTTTGTCAATGAAAGTTGCCCTACAATCATCTAAAGACTTCAGCCTAGTAGAGTCAAGTGCGAGAACGTCTCTTCATTTACTTTAGAAGGATATCTTTCAGGGGGTCCTCCGTTTGCCCTACAATGGTTTAAAGACTTCATGCCTAGTAGAGGCAAATGAGAGAACGTCCTTTCATTTACCTTAGATGAATATCTTTTAGGGGGTCCTCCTTTTGCCCTACAATGATTTAAAGACTTCATGCCTAGTAGAGTCAAGTGCGAGAACGTCTCTTCATTTACCTTAGATGTATATATTTTAGGGGGTCCTCCTTTTGCCCTACAATGGTTTAAAGACTTCATGCCTAGTAGAGTCAAGTTGGAGAACGTTTCTTCATTTACCTTAGATGTATATATTTTAGGGGGTCCTCCTTTTGCCCTACAATGGTTTAAAGACTTCATGCCTAGTAGAGTCAAGTTGGAGAACGTTTCTTCATTTACCTTAGATTTATATATTTTAGGGGGTCCTCCTTTTGCCCTACAATGGTTTAAAGACTTCATGTCTAGTAGAGTCAAGTTGGAGAACGTCTCTTCATTTACATTAGATGAGTATCTTTTAGGGGGTCCTCCTTTTGCCCTACAATGATTTA
>JAAAKM020006971.1:115323861-115381472 GCA_010016025.2 Alatinidae sp. Z8VKAUB7J3
TTTTCTCCGAATAAGTCTGTCCTTCTTCCCGCAAGATAACAAAATAGTAGGCCCTGCATAGTTTTGAGCGTGTCTTCCGGCACTAAAAACCGTAATGGATCTATTCTGCTACGTAAGAAACATAGTTTTGTCTTGATTTTTTCCATGCTGAGAAGCAGAAATCGAACGAGTTTTAAGTCAAGGATCACTTTACAACCTCCTATCCTTACACGTCACGGCCTTTGAAAAGAGTTTAAAGTTATGTATGAATTATTATAAAAGAAAGAAAGACATGAAACCACTAATCGCAAATGACCACCAAGGAATTTCTCTTCTACATTTACAAAGTTCCCTTGTCGTTTTAGATTAGTTAAGTTTTCCTATCCATGCCGCCTTGGAGATGCCACGTTGCCTGATCTTTGCTCATTGAGGCATAAACACGTTTGGTAAATACTTAGACCAGGCTGCTTATTGTGATTAATATCAGTTGACCATATGATGAACTTTTAACAAATGCGGAGAGATTATCACTGCAGGAAGCTCTCTTAATTTTGTACTAGAAGTATTAAACCGTTATCTCGTATCAAGTCTTTGAAACCCTCCAACGAATTAGATCTTTAATCAAGACAGGATAGAATCAAGCCAAAGATTCACTTTTATGTTTTTTCTCCTATTCTGAGTCTCTATTCAAATATCCCTGGAGGGAGACAGTTTTATCATATTCAAGAAAATTGATATAAGGAAAGTAGGAATGCATCGAGTAATAATACAAATTAGGTAGTCGTAAATCATTTATTGTTTCGCAAGACAATCTTGTACACATACACTTATTTTTTCAATAGGAAACCAGTTTATAAGAAACCAGGGCTCAATCTCCCCCAAATCTAAGAAACTCGAGGGCTGGATGGGGCTGCTCTAAGAAACCTAAAAAATCTTGGTTTAGACAGTTTGATAACGGGTTATTTCATGAATAGGCTAACCTGGAACAGATTGTTACCTAAATGAAGTGTTAATTTATTAACAGCAGTGTGACTAGCCCCGTCCTGGTATTCCAGCCCCTTTGGTATCAGAGAATAAGAAACTGATAAGAAATTTTGAGGGCTCAAAAGCTCAATATTTTAAGAAATTTCTAGGGCTGGACGCTGAGGTAGTTTCTTATACAAAAATACAAGTGTAGTATATTTTCTTTCCCTTGCTGCTGTGACTTGATGTAATGTCGCTTGTTAAGGCTTGATCTCCAACCCAACTGAAGCACATTCGTGCCCTTGTACGTCTCTTTAATGTCTTCAATAATTCTGTAGAGGATTACTTTCCTAAATAGAAGAAACGTATAGTCAATTATTTATAGGAATCTTTTCCTGCATAATTAATGTTTAAAGAAGGCACTATTTAGAACTGATGATCTTGATCATAAGGTTTGAGCCTGCTTCCAGCAACGATATATGTTTGCCAAATCTTGATTAGTTTCTTTGAATGCAAGACTCACTACATTATATAAGTTAAACAAGGGATTCCTTATGTACCTTTCATATTTCCATGTAAGACACATAGAGCCATTCTTTCCTGACCTTTCTCCATAGGATCTGAAACCATTATATCAAAATACTTTCCTCACAAGATCTTTAAGTACAAGAACAGTACAAGATAAAAATGTTTTCATTTGAAACAAGCATAAAATGCTGAACATATTTACTTCTTTATCATAAATTCATTGCTATCATTTTTAATGTCAGATTGAGTAAGAAAAGTTTGCGCAATTCCACATTGGTGATGTCTGGGGGTCCCCCAATTTTGTACATTCTGTGACAAGTCTGCCTTTAGATCTGCAGTTAATTTCTCATAGAAATGAGAACAGAAACTTGGCTTCTAAACGTAGTTGTAGCTTTCTTGGATTGTAGTCAACCTAAAAAATTGGAAAAAATCCATTTCCTCTTTAATGGCACGCGGAAATGATTTCCAAGAATCTCCTAACCCCTATTACACTGCGCGACCTGACTCCTATCTGCGTTCTAATTTCTTCGCTATCGTAGATATCAAAGTCGTAGCGGCTCACCTCAGTTCTGATCTTATCAAATTTAGTAGTACTACATTCCAATTATATTATTAAGAAGTACAATTAACAATTTCTGGAAAAAAGCCTGCTTTTAATTTCGTTTCCGCTCTACGCCTAACCTGAATCATAGAAATGAAAGATAAACGCGAGATCTCAGAAAATGAGGTGACAATGGCTAACCTTTGGCCTTACCATCACACTGTGAGTTAAGAGAATATTATAAGGGCACACTAGAGCGATATTAGTATCATTCAGTCATAATTTATTTCTTCTTCGTGATTGCTTTAGTGTCAAGTTCATGGCAGTTGTCAATGATAAAGTACTACAATGTGTGGGACCTTTCTCAAAAAGTTGTAGGTGCTTCAATTATTTCTGAGGCAGCTGAAGCAAATTTGGAAATTATCTGCCTAAAATAATTATTTACTTAAAAGGAAAGGCGCTTGACATAGAAAAAGTAACAGAATACCTAATGATTTACACACATGCTTTACGACGGTATGCGTAAAAAGGCACAAAGAAATGGCATCAAAAAGAAAACTATTGTGCTAAAAGTCAATGAAAGCCTGCAACTGGAAAAAAGACAATGGCAGAATAAGTCATCCTTTAAAAAAAGACACTTCATATTCAATACCTTATGGGATCAAAATCAAAGCTAATATAAACAAAAAAAGTGAATTAAGCTAAGGCAACTGGAAATTATAAAAATTCTATAAGATGCTTGGTAACAGGAATCTTAAGAAGATCAAAATATTTAACTTCTCATATGCAATTTTTAGAAAGGACCTTTTAGTAATATATCAATAATTACAGCATCCCAATGATGCTCTTTATATGCTACTGTGTAATCAATAGAGTTTACATCGTTTTGATCTCACTACTTGGCTTGCGATACGACGTCTTACAGTCACATAATGAATGTTGTTAAGATACTTAAATACAAAGTATTATTCCTAAATAAAATATTTGTTCTATTTATAGAAAGATGATTTCAGGCACCACCAGTACTGACAAAGGTGAATCATATCTCTAAGGAACACCGCATAATTAGGAAATAGGACCATAGATATGGAATAGAAATGGTATATCTCGTAAAATTATTGCTAAAAAAGCAAAAGACATGATGGTCACTGAGTGAAGAAGTTTTCAACATTTCCCCAAAGCGGCAAGATGAAAAGGAGATCTGGCTCTCGCTAATACCCTAAACGAATCCTCTTGATAGTCGTCAGCACATGACAGGTTTTGAATTAAATGCTGTCCTATTGCCGTGTCTGTTTTGGGATCTGTTGACTTGGCTTTGCTTACGCTACTTGATAAAATATTATATTATTTTATATAATATTATATGTACAAAGATACTAAAAGCTTGATTCGACGGATGGTTTGGAAAGAAGTTATTTGCTTACGTTTTCATATATTTTTTAAGAAATGGCATACATTCCCCAGTTACTGTTGCTTTATTTCTCAAATTAACAATGTTACAGTAAAATTATATAATATTGCTTTTTTAATTCTTGCCATAATATCTTTCCGAATGGTAACTCCATATCGGTACCATCAGGTTAGTTCTTCCGCTCTTAACAAATTCCAACCCTTCGTCAGTTTTCTTTTATTAAAATTATTAATTTGGATATTCAAGGGAGGTATGACAAAAATTTGCTTTTCGAAAATAATAAAAGCTATGGAAGAAGAAGAAAACTTAGCCAACTAGTTTCGTGTACATGGCAGTACTTAGCTGTATTTTACTATCTATGTGCCACTGTTAATCAACGATACGACAAGGCATATGGATCGAACCAAGACCTAACGTCAGTCCTAACGTCAAGCTAATCTGTTATTACGTCAATGTGAAAATGCTTTTGCTATACGCAGCTAAACCGGAAGCGCTTGTTAGGCCATCATTACTTTGGTTACGTAGTGGTATTGACATTCTCAACACAGTGCTTTCTTGAGGCCGCTGTAATGTCTATGCTAAAGCGGGTTCCAGGCAAGATTTGTTAAAGATTTTTGATAGATTCAATTAACTTTCAAGTATTATTGGTAGACAGAATCTTATTATCGTTGGTAACACGAAAGCTGAAGGAATATTAAACGCATCTTGTAGGAAATACTGTGCTGAGCATATCGTAGCCACCGCGTAACCAAGGCCGTTCTGTCTTGTGGTTTAGTAGCGTATGTCATACTATGGCAGGTTTTAAGGTCACACTTCCCAATACATTGCCGTAATAGGTTATGTGCCCAGTATACGATTATTTTCAATAGTCGGATTTTTTTTTCTCGTCACCTTTTTACTTTTAATAAAATCATATATCTACGAGATATGTTTTGTCGTGTCTCCTGAAAATTATTTATGAATGCTTGTGTTTGAGAATGCATAGAAAGAAATGTACGTGGTTTTACCAGTTAATGCTGAACACTTACATCACCCTGAAAATAAACTACAATTGTAACCAAGAGGACATCCGATAACATTTAGTGGATTTCTCTTCCTCGTAAAAAACATACCATCAGGAAACAATAGTAAAACCCATTTCTTAGGATCTTATTGCAATGCATTGAGTTTTAAGTCGAGAAGCCGTAAATTCTAGCTTCGAAAATTTGCTTGGCAGGATATTGATTTGCCACATAAAAAAACATCAACTTTCACAGCAGTAATGAATCCGAAACAGTTTCCATAGTAACCCAGTTGCCTGTAGCAACTATGGCTTATTACTAATGTATTAACAACCAAATAGTTTAGGATATGGATTTGTTCACAAGACAACTTTACAACCTCGTTTGACCTCAGCTGAAGTGTTGAAACAGAAATTTATTTAATACGCCTTGTTATTGCCTTGAAATTAAATCCAGCGTTTAAAAGAAATTGATCGGTTTTCTTTACAGCCTGTTCTTAGGACACTCAGTTGTGACAGAAAAGTCACTTGATGATTTTCAGGACATATGAAAACAAAGAGTGTCAGGCTGAGTATTCAACCTCCTTGAAGACGTTTCCCAGTTTCAAAGTGGTAGTGGAAACCAATTGTGTAAGTATAAAAGCAATGCATTTCACGTATTTCAAATTCATCTTACGTCTTTATTAACAGGTCTGTATTTCGAATAGTAAATGCTTATATCTTCACCACACAGTATTTGAGAGTATTACAACTTTATAGTTACTAATAACATATCAATTTTTCAAGCACCAGTATCTATTTGTGTGTTTTCGTCTCTGCTGAGATAAAATCGCCTACCCGTTTTGATTTATAACAATTCCACATTGAATATCAGCTAGCTCAGCATATTTGTATCGTTGTTTTGTTACAATCTTACTGGTTTCAAATCACAAACATTCACACACTTCAATATATCTTAAAGCAAATCTAGAGTAACAAGTTTATGACTAGAGCTTAAAGTGATTGCAAGGAAATCTTGAAGTAGATGGCTGACACACTTAATCAAAATGCGGCTTTAGAATTCCTAAATACTTGGTATCATAAATTAGCTTTAAAACGTCTAATGGTTTGTTTACTCTTTTAAAAGATATAAGAAGTAATTTTTATGTATTACAACCAAGTTGCAGAGGGTTCGCTTAAACATATAGTACCAAGAAAATTATATCTTACCTTGGCAATGTTTGCTTCGTTGAGCAAAGAAGGTTGCTAAACGAGTGTTGGCCAGTTGATATTACGCTACTCAAGGTTTATCCGTGTTTTAACTATCCCCACAGCCAGTAGACCCATTTCCTAGAGTTTCGTTTTTGAGTTTATCCCGTTTTTGTGCAGATAAACTGGTTTGTGTTTGATCTAATGATACAATGTTATGGAAAACCTACCATACTTGTCTTATCGCCAGAAAATAAAGATAATCGTTCTTGGCTCTGTTACGAAAGCTTCTCGAAATCATGCTTTCAGTCTGCCAGAAAACTCTCGTCATGTCACAGATGTTACGCAGTCCACATTTCACTATGTTTTGCTGTTCTCTGTAGGTATATTGATAACAAATAGAGCTGCTATGGATAGGAGAAGAAATAGCCACATAGTCAAAGGCCTCCTATGCCTGTTATTTAAACAAATAGCGATGATTTTGGGATTAAAAATCTCATAATATCCAAGAAAATTATGAGAGATTAGTAAACTTATAGATCTTGATTCTATACCTGCAATTCTACCAAATACCTGTTGATTTATAGATATTTTTTATGACCACACTATTCCGAAGAAATAAGTCTTTTTCCATTATCTAACAGCCAATCTTCGCTGAAGGTTTTCCTGAACAGTGTGACGAGTATAATTTTAAAGAGATTAACAAAGAGGTAGATATACATGGTTGAAATGAGTTGAATGATTGTAAAATAACAAGACTTCAAACATTTTCATACGCTTTCTCAAAGTTTAAGAACATTTTTCTCTCCATATTTAGAAAAATTTAAAGACTTCTGATGCGTAGAATTTCTAAAAGTCACCCGAAAGTCATGAAAAATAAGTTGGACCTTAATGATCTTCTGATCTGCTAGTTTCATGTAAGTCACCCACCAGTTCTTAGATTTTTTAGGTATTTAGGTTGAAAGCCCCAAATGTTTGAAAAAGCTTGAGGGTCCCACCGCCGTCTTTACCGCACTTTATAGTTCTTTATAACCTAATAGGAATCGAGGAATCGTGCAAGAAATTTTAGTAAAAATCAGTTCTTACAAGAACACCAAAATCTCAAAAAACATTTGAATGGAAAGTTTATTGGACTTTTTTGGATAGTGAGACACTCATGACATGAAATACAGGAACTATTTTGACTTTTTGGGTTTTGATTGGAAGCCAAGAAGAAAAGGTGGCCCCAAATTCCCCAATGTTTGCAGACAAGATCAGAACTCTAAGAAAACATTTGGACAATATTGTATATGACTGTAATATTTAAATTCAAAGGTCACCGGAGCATGTATTACAAAATATATTTATTGCACTTCCATTACTGCTCATAATTACATGATAAACTGCTTATCGTCGAATCAGTAATAGTTCTTTAAGATAAAGAAAGAAGATGTATCAAAAATATCTTCAGGGAAAGCAAATATGATGGCTTTTCATCTCCAGTTCATCATCATGGACTTGAATGTTTCCCTGTCTTCATAGAGTTTAACTAACAGTCGATTGCATAGTTTCCCTAAAATGGCCCTGCGACCTTCTAGCAAGCCACAGACTTCACGTTAAAACACATAATCTAACCTTAAAAGTCACTAAATTGTCACTAGAATTCAACAATGATAACATAGAGTGAGTGAGTCGTCAAGTCTCTACAATAATGCACAAATTTCTGGGGGAAACCATCCTCTCGTCTTTGTAAATGCGTTCAATATTTCCTTGCAAAAAGGAAGACGTATTAGAAAGAGCCGCGTCCAGGGCAACAGCCGTAAATTTAAATATGTTTAGAGAGGAAAAAGGTCTCTTCCCTGCAATAGTCTTAGCTTAAGCGTCTGCTATCGAGGAGAGGCTCATCCAACGTATTGACAGGAGAGTCCGTATATACATATACCAGAACTTTAATATTTTAGAACCAATGTACTGCTAGAAATTTTATTGACCGGTCTTCAAAGTGCAATGGAAATACGTAACGATCTGGGATCGTAGCCAGGGGAGAATAATGGTTACCACTCCCATCCCAAAACAATTAAAAAATACCTTTTATTGTCACGGCAAGATAATGGGTTGTCAATTTTGTAATGAACACAACAGAAATAGAAAATATGTCACCACAGGGATTGAAACCGTGACCCACCGTGTCGCAACATGTGCTCTACCAACTGAGCTGGATGACCTCCGATGTTAACATCCTCTATTTCTCTAGTCCCCACATTAGCTCCAAATCACCCATCGGTAGACATTGACATCCAGCTTAAGGCAATTGGAGATCAGCCTCTCTGCGCCACGCGACTTGACCAAGGATAGACTACCATCCTGCTCGTCTATTTATCCAAAACCCAATGAAGTTAGAAAGCATAAGACTACTCTGACATTTTGCGCAGAATTGACGTCGATGTCTAGTTGTATGGGACAGTGGGTCGACGTGCTGACGACAAAGAGCTGACTTGATAGAGTCATATGCAAGCAAATGCACGGCTCTTCATCAATCATGTTAGTGAAGGTCATTCTTATTCTGCTCTATAATTATTTTAGCCATAGAAAATGCAACTTGAGGCGCGTTATCATAAAGTTTTTTGAATTTCGGAACAAAAAATGTTTTTTCTTCTTGTGCAATGCATCGTGATGTGACGTCATTTTACAGGGCAGGTAGACTCACATATAGATAATCTGTTGTTTATCTAATTATATAGTAGAAACATATATATGTCAGTGAATGGCTCACAGTACTCGAAATTTAGATGACGTCATCAAAGTTAATATCGACGTCACTATGACGTCATTATGACAACTTTTTACGTCTTATGAACTTGTGATTACGTAAATTCTTCAGTATACCGAACGTTCATGTCAAACATTCATTTTCTCTGGGTATGATTTTATTGCCTAAATTACACATAATGAATAGCTTTTTAAGGACGGTCAATAATGAATACCGCTCTCTAAACATGTGGCTTTACAGAAACTAAAAATTTACATTAACAGCGATTTTATATAACTGTACTGAAGTAAAATCGTTGATATAAGATTAAATTTTGATACATTTAAATTTATATATAATGACGATGTAACAATGCAAACGCCTTCAGTATCCCACGCCAGATGCCGCATTATAATTGTAACCGCCTCAAGAACCTTACAGTGTAAAGTAACAAACGTGGACATTTGCAGGCTTTCTCATCGCCACCTTTGTCGTACATCAGAGAGAACATGCTCTTTGAGCCTTTCGACGGGTCTTAGGGACGCACTACCCACGTAGATAGCATCACACTGACATTTAAATTGAGGTGCTGGAATACTATTATTTAAAACACGACCAGAATACAGATATCTTTTATGTTTTAGCCTCACTAAGCTTCTGTCCCTAGGAAGGCTTTTCTACGCATAAACATTTTCTATAGATACATACGTTTCCCAGCTTGTCAGCTGAGAGTTGGCTAGAAATGCACGTAAGCGTGTCCATTAGTATAGGTGTTCAGATGCCAAATATTTTATTCATGTATACGAAAAATAGGAATGACATCAATAAATACATACACAAACAAAATGTACAGTCAATCTATTAAAAGTCCGTAAAATTTCTATTTAGTTATTATCTGTAATGACCACCTTAGTTTCTATGTGATACCCTCGAGTGCCAAATAATCGTACCCCCCCCCGCTTATTATTTTTTAAAAAATTTATAAGCCCCCCGCTCCTTATTAGGACCCATCCCCCGTTTATAGATTTCAAGGAATTTTCCTAGAGCTCAAAATGTAAAGGATGTCTGAAAATACCTGAATAACTTCCCATACAACATTTGACCCGAAAACAGTTGCTAATTAGTCAATTAGTACCATTTTTGTCCTCATGTGTGTCATCCTCATTTAAAACTTTTATGAAATTGAGACTAGAGTTCATACCTCCCTGTTTATTTGTACCCCCTCCCCCCGTCTATTCAGCTCCCCCCGTTTATTCGGCACTTCAGAGTAAAGTACGCAATTTGTTTTCTCCCTAGAAATCTAAAGCCTGCCTAAGTTAACAAGATAAGACCAGATTCACTCGGGTCCTTGTTTGCCAAAATGGCAGGATACAAAGATTTCGACATCAAAACTCAAATGTCAGCCATTGCTCTTATTGCAATTAGTTCGTTTCAGTTAAACTCCTTTCTATCCTTTGCACTTGTACAATCGTGCACGTTAATGAGATAGGGTGAGGGGGGGGAGAGGGGGGGGGGGGGGGGGGGGGGGGGGGGGGGGGGGGGGGGGGGGGGGGGGGGGGGGCATCTGGGAATAACTTGCAATAGAGTTGGTTTGTTTGTTCTTCATGATATTGCATACGTATTCCCTGCTCCGTAACATATATAAGGACACCGCGAATAGGTGGAGATCTATATACGGCCCTTACAAATTAAAAAGCCTCCGAGAAAGCCGCGCCGCTCGTAAACTCGAGAAACATTAAACAAAAGCTACATTAACAGTTCGATTAAATAACGAAGATACGACACTAAAACGGAAACGTTCGTTAGGCCATCACGACCTTGGTTAGAGGGTGGCAACGCCATTCTTAATACAGACTTTTCTTAATGGAGCTGCAGAAATGTCTATACGACATGTGGTACTACGCAAGATGTGTTAAAGATTCTTGAAAGATCAAATTAGCTTTAAATATAATTGGCTGAGATAATCCTTTTATCGGCGAGAATACTAAACGCGTAGATCATTATCAGCATCTCATACAAAATACTGTGCTCAGCATGTCGTTGCCACCGCGTAACCAAGGTCGTTCCGACTTGTAGCTTAGTACCGTAAAACGTGGGAATCAACTACAGAAAAAAGGGATGATAAAGAGAATTATCTGGTTGGTTGAATCCTAGAATATGAGGAGGCGAACTCATAATGCAGTTTCAAGTCTTAGTAAGTTATGGTTTACCATTTAGTAACTGAAAGAATCTGGGATTACACCTCTCCCACGATATTAGCTAATTTCAGAAAACAATATTTTTTCAACGTTAAACGTAAGCCGTACGACTTAATACTATACGTACAAAAGTACGGTAATACGCGTGCAATTCCTATTTAAGAAAGAAGACCACTGCCTACTGTCTGCACCCCACCCCTACCCTGCGCCTGCTCTATACAGGATTCCTGGCCACACGTTGGAAAAATATTCCCTGACAATTCCCTGATTTCGCTGCCAAAAATTTAGAAAAATTCCCTGATAATTCTGCACCGGAGTATCGCCAAACATGCCTTGCGCAAATCTAGCATTCCATTACATGAAGTGTCATATATTATATGAGAGCCAGTTAGTCCAAGATCATACATCTCATAACATTCAGAGTATCATTTGAATGACGTTGAAAACAACTTTAAGGAAAAGGCACTTTTCTAGACAACAGAATTATTAACTAATAAACACGAACACTTTAATTTAATCTAATCAAATAATCCCTGATTTCTCCGAATTTTGCAAAATTCGCTGAAATTCCCTGATTTCAAGGTTGGCTGTGAACCCTGCTATAGCACTTTCGAGATGACACTTGTATCCAGGACTTACTGTCACTTAAAAGACCTCACAGAAAATCAATGAATTACAAATTGCAATAAATGAGAAAAGTGGTAAATAAATCGCCATAGAATTAGTCGATACTTTATGTAGTACTTTAATACAAAATCTATATCCCCTACAGAATTATCAAAGTCAGAGGTCGAAACAACGTTCAAATACTTTGACCATTAAGAATTACATTACGTATTTATAACCACTCCTAGGCTCTTTTCCGGCATTCGAATGTCTTCCGTCTCAAGGCAGATTTAGTAGCAACTCTTGCACTTCTAAAGCTTTGACTGTATCCTTGATCCACTACGTGTTTTCTCTTTTACGAATTCTTCTACAAGTTCCTTGGTATGCAGAGCACAACCAAAATGCATGGTGATTCCATTACGACCGTGTCCATAGTTGTGGACGATCTAGAAAATTAGGAGTATTTTACAACTTAATAACTCACAGTTGCCCGACAAGAGTTGCAAGATAAACAATTAGCTAATGATCTAGGACCCTCCAAGGATTTTTGCATGGCTTTCCAGCAGAGACAGACACTGTGGGGACGAGGGAGGTGTCACTCCTCAATAATTCTACTTCTAAAGGAAAGTAAATTTGCCAGACGACAACGCGATATCAGCATATTTTGGGAAAATGCTCCTATATTAATTATGTACAACTGTTCTCACAAGTAAGGTCAAAATGTATCTTCGTCCACCCCCCACCCTCTCAATAATTTGATAAGTGTCCGCCCCTGTTTTCAGGGACACCTGCTTCATTGTTTCAAAGATTTTTCAAATAATAGGAATAACTTCACAAACTTCACAAGAATTTTCTTAGTTAGTAATCAATATTGGCTGGGATACAACAACAATTATGTAACTCCAGGCAAACAAATTTTCAATATGATTAAATGATACAACGATTTATTGTTGAAAACTCCAGTACAATAATATTCAAGACCATCCTAAAAGCAGTGTCCTCTCTGAGTTCCTATTGGGGCACTAGTTCAGGGGGGGGGTAGGAGGTCACGTACCAGGGAGGGAGAGGGGAAGGCTCATCTGAAAGTTATCAAATATGGTAGAATTTTAAAATTGTCAGCTGTCCTTTACAATATTCAGCAGTATTCTTCGATAAAATTTGTAAACAGAAAATACTCGTATGACTTTTAAAATTACTTATCTCGTTCTTAATGCGAGGCTGTGTTTTTTCTCTTGTTGTAAATTAAAACCGTAACCCGAAACAGACCCGCTGTAGCTCATGTTATGAGGGTTGCAAGATCAGAATCGGCTTAACAATCCACAACTACTGCAAGCAACGACAAGGGCATTAATGGTATTGAAATCTTCTGTAAAAATTACTTACATGTATGCTTTTAAGTGACCTATACTAACTAAATTTTTTGTTATGTAGTTGCAATAGTAATATTTTGTAAGTGACCAAGAGTCATCGAAAAAGTAGCATGAAGGCCGTCCAGTTAAATGCTTTTCAAATGTTTGAGAAGCAATGCCTCACAAGATCTAAGAAAACAGCACACGTATCTAATACACACAAAATTCCATCAGCACAAAATATCAATACATTCACTGCGATGACAATATACAGTTTTAGCTTTAACCTTGCACTGATCAGAATAAAAATATTGTATGTCCTCAGGCAGAAAACTTACGCAACTCTACAATTCAGTAACTGCTTGTTGTGATCTATTACCTAACTTTAACAGGCAGGTTTTTTTGGTAACCATGGTCTATTTAAGTTCATTTGCAAAACAAATGTTTTCCAAGTTAAACACGCTGGGAAGAGTTTGCTGTGAGTTTTGGCGTTAAAGTTTAAGTACATGATAAGGTCTATCTAGCAGCCTACCATTAAGCGGGGAGGAAAGAATGTTGAGTTGTAAACCACGACATGACATACCTTATTATATTGCTTCTATCAACGCTTCTACCATTTACTACATAGTACAACCTTTCTTTTGCGCGTATCAGTGAAAGGTGTAAAATCGATGGTTCCAATTGTCATGTAATCCTTTCACTGAGCTAAGTCGCCTCCTGCCGATGCAATAGCCTTTAAACCAGCCATGCCCTTTTATCTTAGTAAACGAGTGCACATAAGTATGCGTTAACCCTCCTTTCAGTGGATGGACGAAGGCAAAACAGAAAGCAATCCTTAGGATTTGACTTTCAGTAGGAGGGGTGGGGGATAAGATTAGGAAACCCATCAGGAGGGCATCACCCCAGTGCCCCACTTCAACCTACAAACGTATTCCACCAGGGGCCCCTTCATGCAATTATGACCTCCCATTCCACCTAGAGTAAACATGAATAAAAATCCTTGACTGCATATTCTTCGCCAAATGCCTTTGCCAAACGTGTCCTAACCAATTGACACTCTTCAGTCGAGAAGCATTGTTAGTATGAAATACATACCTGCAATTTCTTTCCACCTGGAAACAATTTTGTCTCCTTTTCTAACCGGACTTGATTTCTACCTGGGCGAAGGCCAACCCAGTCACACACGACCTCGGCTTTCTAGATGCCAAAAAAAAGAAATGGAACACGTATGGGAATCGCAGTCAAATTGTAAAATATCAAAACATTACAACAAGTTGCTATTACAGCTTCATATAGTAAAAATTTTATATATAACGGAGAACGTACACTTTGCGAATCAGTATGAGACTAGTTCTTTTACAATAAATCTCCGAATTCTGGTCATACTCCTTATGTGCTATTTACAACCTATATATTTGACATTGTGCCTTGATATGAACAAATGTAATGATAACCATAATGATAATGTTGTGGGTGATAATAATGATAGAATTACGTTGATAGTAATTGTGATAATGATCAGGACTTTTATGAGATGATTACGATGATGACCCTCGATTTCAATTGCTCCACCTTTAAACGACCACTTCTTAAAATGGCTCTATAACGATTGATACCCCAAAATAATTATACGAAAGGTAATAGTAAGAGGAAAACTCGGCAATGAAATGCACGAATGGTTCTATGCTATCTTTTGCTTCATATCCAGTATTGTTTACTTGACTTAAAGACTTCAATCTGCGTTAATTGATCTGCCTCCTTACCAACCCCAATCTGAGAAATCTCACTGATGCACCTTCCCGACTCTTCGACCCCCTCTCACAGTTAGGTAGGGAAGAGTCCTAGAGGCTGGTATCATAAAATTCTACTGCCAGTTGTGCCTTTTGTGGTGTAAATAATACAACTTAAAGTAAATTGTGTATGCATGTGGCGTAAAATTTACCTTCGTAGACGGTTCTAGGAGGGATGTTTCGTTGATGATTAATTCTCTGTCACCCTCAATTACATTGAGGTTATAGTCTCCTACATTCGTGGTACCACCAAGGCATATGAAGTCATTACTAAAACAAAAACAGACGAAAGTTACTACATCAGCAAATGATCAAGAAACAAACATCAAATCGGTTTCTCCGATCTTGTACTCAGTCCATTAGTAAACAATAATCTTTTCATTTCACAAGAGATACTTAAATCTGACACAAATACATTTAAAGCTGTTCATGAACTACAATAGGCAAATTGATTTTAAATCCAGAAAAAGATTCATGGAAGTGAAGATGGGGTTTGTTCATAACTGTCCATGACCGTAACTATCTACACACTGAGTTGACGGAAATTGGAGTCTGACAAAAAATTGTAGTTCGCAGGGATCGGGAAAAGAATGGGTAACAAGGAAACTGTCAGTCAGGCAATCGTCCGGTCGTGAAATAAAGTAATAAAATGATGACGTCACAAAACCCTTGTGGAATCTCAATTGAAACCGAATCAAAGTCTTAATCATGACACCAAATACCTGTAAACAAAATAGTATTTAAATATCAAATCAACTCTGCAAGAAACGGCTTTTACAATTATGTTAATTTGCTTAGTTTATAAAACTATGAACTGGGTAACAAGGTTTTGGTAAGGATGATTATTTGCTGCCAATGGTAACTTCGCCCGATAACGGTCATAGAAGTTCATAGGATTTGCGGTTAAAGCCGTATTTTAAAGCGATATTAAAGCGATAAATCATTTGTGGTATTTAATGTTTCGGCGCTTTGAAGAGGATAAATGTGGTTATATATTTATGATCCTCTTGCTACATTCATGACAAATTCTACGTGATAAAGAATCTGTGTACAAGTCAGAGAAGAAAATAATTTTATTTCTTGCCGACATATATTTTTGTAACATAACTGTTTCTAACTGACATGACTTTTTCTAAATAGGGCATACAATATGAGAAAACATTATGAATAAAAAACAAGAAAATAAACCTATTTACATTTCATACTGCAGTTTATTACTTTTGGGCCCTAAAAACTCTTTGTTCAAATGAAAGTCCACGGAGCAATTTTTTCAGTTACTGAACCACAAGCATATATTGCATAATTCACATTAATCTTGTTATAGCCGGCATCGGTTCTACAAAAACGGCATCGGTTTTATTTGTCCTCTTTGTCCTCAGTGGGAATGGTAATCGAATTGGATGTCAGATGTGGGGAGTGGAGCGTCGACTTTGCGTCGTCTCTTTGGAGTGACATCACTAACTGCAGATCTTCTTTTCGGCGGTCTACAAACAGAATGTGGGGGCTTGTTTGTGCTACCAACAGAACGCTGCATATCTGCTGAACGAACTGGAGTAGGCTAAGGCGACTTTTCTTGGGAGCCTCACAAATGTCGCATTTCTTTCTGTAAAAAATCAATACTGGGACTTTTGCAATGTCTACACGGTGGAATATAACTTTTAAATATCAATGCCTTGCGTTAATGTTTGTACGGTATACAGAAATCGGCTGAATCTACTACACTCAGACTCGTTACAATTAACTACTATATCAGGGCATGGGACTGGAATATGTATCTGAGATACACCATCCCACCTCTTGCCTTCTCCGTGACTGGATTCCAGAATAAGTTGAAACAAGTTGCACGCATTTGTTGTCGTACCACTTGACAATATGGAGACCCGAGCTCTGGTCTGTACGATAGTCTATACTACCCCTTCCTTTCCTCTTCAAGTCTTTTTCTGATATCAGTTGGAATCCTTGAACCAGTTACTGCTAATGGTAGCTGTTGAGTAAATACCGGGAGCCTTAACTCAAGCACTTGGTCTACAGTTAACGCAACTTCATGCCGCAACTCTCGCTAGTTCAAGATATTAGTTGGGCGCAGCAACACACGATCCAAGAGTCAAGATATGGCACCACCGGTGATCGAACGCATGACCCCCGCTTTCGCGGCGTGCACACTACGAACTGAGTCGGGTGACCTTCCGATGTTGACATACTTCTATTTCTTTAGTCGCCACATTAGCACCCAATCATCCATCTGTGGACATCGACATTCAGCTTTCACGTAATCTGTAGATTATATTTAATAACGGATTCATTAGTGATATGCCATTGACCGGTTCGTTGCACTCTCATCAGAATGGCTCGTGCAAAGAACGAGTTGTTCAAACATTCGATCATCGTTTACGATAACTCGCAAACAAAGAAAGGGATCGAAGCAAGTCGACCGCTGATTGGACAATCGTAAAGACTTACCAGCAATTTGGAGGCGCCAAAATTGTTATAACAATTTCAGAGAAAAATTCTACTTAATTGGAGACTAGTCTCTGGAGTCAATACTAGTTATCACAGCATTGCAAGCATAGTCGAAATGAGATTGTATCAAGGCATTGCCAAATAGCCTGCGAAGTAGTCGGGGTAATTTGGACGTCTGCAATAAAAGTTTTATTCTTAAATTTACTTTGACACATTGATTCATTATAAATTTCATCAAGAATGCAAAAGAGGTACGTGACACTGCTGTGCTGTTTGATTTCAGTACGCTCTCTTTTGGTGACCAATCCTTGGCTCCTGATGCCTGTCGCACGTTTTGTGAAGGAGATAGATTCCTTGATGTTCTTCAGAGGAGTAATTGCCTATCCCACTGCATCACTGATTATATTAACTCAAATGCCACTGGACAGTCCATGTTTCACTTATAGAAGATATAAGACTTCCAAAACAATCCTTTTATGTGTCTGATTGATGTGTCCTCAGCAGAAACTAAAAAAGAATACAGAAGTGCTGCAAAAAAAGCAAACGTAAGACACTTCAGATAATTGATGTCGACCATTGGGAAGAACTAGAGTTAAAGAAGTCTGAATGGAGGAATTTGGTCGGAGACTTCAGTAAAGACTCTGAAGAGGAATTCAATCAGCAGTCCTACACGTTATCTTAGATAGGCTACTTACCAAACTATCATGAAAACGTGAAGAAATGGAAATGTGAAACTGTGGACATATGCTGCTTTCTGAAACTGGGTATGTGAATCACATGAAATCGTATGAAAAAACACACCCCAACGTTCTCAAAGTTCATTCGTTTAGAAATCAGATCAAGCAATTTGTATGGTAAGTAGCAAAGTCTGCAAGACACTCTGAAATGAGAGGGCGTGTGGTAGTGTACGACGACCACGAGGCTAACAAATTCTTTCCATTTTGTGGTTGGCACATCATTCACCTATCATGTATGGGCAAAGGTGTACAGATCAGCAGCAAGTTTGAAGAATCATCGATGAGCTTATTGACGAAGGAAAAACCTTGTCTGAGTAGATGGAGCATACCATCATCGTGTATTTATACATTTTTGTTGTCATCAAAAGCTAAGCAACTAAACTATCTCTACAACGTACATCAGAATATGCTATTAATACACTTTGTCTCAACCATATAAATAGAAAATTAAATGTAATCGACAATTCAATTAAAATTTTATTTATACACATAAATTCAGATGGTAGAGATAGCATTTAAAAGGTTCAAGGAGACTTGTAAAGGATAGCCGCGTCATTGAAATGTAGCCAAAACGTATGAATTGAACAGCCATTTGGAATGCTACTCGATTTCAGGCATATCATCCGTTAGGCCTTTTTTTGAATTCCTTGACAGAAACCTTAACTGGTTATGGGGAAGACAATCTCTTAATACTTCAGAGCTCCTGGATTAAGCCCAAGTCACTGATTTGCAAAGCAAGCTCTTAAATCAACGACTATTCTCTTTCCTATTCACATCATTTCTTATTATCTTCCAAGATAAAAGCACTGATAGTTATCTGCATTTATGACCTTGAGGATACCAGAACTTTGTACAATGTTGATCCACCCTTCGTCAGGAAAAAGAGCTGAAGTTCCTGGATCAGGTGCGATTTATATTAATCTAAGATGTGCAGAATCAATATCAATGTGCTTGGACGTCAAAAACGTTTTGACATCCACTGCCAGAAAACCTCATAATCTTAGTAAGCAATAAAACAAGTACCTGCAGTAACGTCTCCTATCTTATTCAAAAGTATTAGTTGACCAGCAAAACACATTCAGTGCAATACCACAGGAAGCATGCCTGTCGACATCGGGTTACAGGATAATGTACTTTATCTATATTAGAACGGTACGGTCGTCAAATGTGGAATGGACAAAAAATCATGTTGTGCATTCCTTTTCTCATATATTACATTACAGCTTTTGGCTCTGTTCAAGTCTCATTAGATTTTGTGAAAACCTCTTGTTCGAAGCAAGGACGATTTTATCGAGCATTGGAAAATATGGTATTGAAAGTTAACCCAATATCTCACAGGTATTTTTCAAGTTTGAATGACTGCGTCGAATGCTGTTTAAATATAAATGACTGCAAGTCAATCAATGTTAAAGAAGATGGATCACGATTTCTTTGTGAATTTTTGAGTAAAGACAGAACTAGCGCTCCCCATAAAGATATTGTGAGAAGAAATGGTTGGGCGTATTATGATAGTGGATACAATAATAGAAGAGTAGGTAGCATTTTAAGGTCTTCTCTCATTTTCATATGCAAACCTCCTTTATAATTTATTGTTAGCGTCTCATCACAAAGAATAGTTGTTTTCATTTGCAGAAGGTATTTTATTTGAAATTTCAGTTCGTGTCTTGCAGATGCTATTAATATCTTATGAAGATATTTTCTGACATTCCTCTCTTATAAATTCAAATGTGTTCAAAAGGGCCAAGAAGGTGACCGTGAAAAACAGTAATGTCAAATCAAATAATTGTTGATTATCAGAACCCTTCCCTTCTTTTCATCAAGAACAATGGATTCCATGGTTTGATAACTGTAAACTCTTTTTTTAATAGGCATACGGGTAAATTGGGTTTCAGCTCAATATGCTTAAGATTTTCCCAATTTGAGCCTGAAATTATGCTTAAAGTATGCTTAATTTCAAAACTCATTTCATGGTCTGATATTGCGTTTGATATGAACACTGCAACGGTCTCTTTTAAATGCTTGAATTTCTAATGGCTTGAATGACTTTCAGATTTTACCTCTCTTGCTAGCTTCTGGACTGAGTTAAACATTTTGTTCCATTTCATTGTACATAGTTTAGTTCAAAAGATTATTTCCCAAAGATGCTGTTTCTTATCACTTAACCTCGTCCACTATTTTTTTTCCTTTTAGAAGTTAACAGTTGCTGGGAGGGCGATGAAACATGCTGTTTTGTTCTACCAGCCTATCTCACAGACTCGCAGACCATATGATCAGTCTATAGTAGATAATACGCCAAATAAGGGAGCTTTATTGACAACGTGTTGTCTGATAGACTTCCTCAGGTCAGTTACAGATTATTACTGAAAATTGTGCTTAACAGTCTATAAGTAACAATCTGTAGGTGACCTGAAGAAGTCTTGTAGGAGGCGAAACGCTGTCAATAAAATTTCCTTATTCTGCGTTTTTTATTTGCATGTGGATTATTTACCTTTTTATTCATAATTGGCCCGTCTAGCACTGTGTCGAAAGTAAACAATATTTGCAATCAGCTATCAATGCATTTGTGGCGTTATAAACTATGCGTGGGCTCACTGCTTTAAAACACCTCTCCATGGCTTTTCCATTTGATTGTAAACAATTCCAAACTAAAGGCTTTAAAGAGAGGATGCGTTATTAGGTTCACACGTATTTTCAAACAGCAGTTATCGTTAGTTCTATTTGATAGCAATATGAATGACATTGAAAACGACAATATGAACCACAGAGTCCAATGTTTAAGTTGGTTTTTGAATCAGTCATGAGTGGACGCAGTGGTGGGACCCTGTGCCATAAAGTGATTTGGGGACCCTTCAGTGTCATTGAGTGTACTGAATGAGCTATGCGGCCCCCAATTTCCATTTTAGGTGCTCGGCTCTGTGCCGCAGTACAGACGGCACCCCCTAAAACCGGCACTGAGTGAGCGAAAAACAAGTTTTTTTGTAAGGCTTTCTTTGGGACGGAACAAATCCTGTAAGCACTATCACCGCCCCTAAGACCAGAATGTTGCTTGAGCACCTATGCAAACATTGAGCTTGCCATTTTGATACAGTCATGTGTATTCATGCCAAGCACATTTTGTTACTCTTAACCATAATGCTTTCATGTTGTTTGTCAGGTTGGATCATTGTGCAAAAGTAAGCTCTACAATGTATGCTATCCTTGCAAATGTGTAGTGGACTGCTCGGATCAGGGATATGAATGCGTTTGCAATGAAGGTAAGACGCTATACTAACTGCAAATGTTCAGCGGAAGTAAAAAGTTATTTAGGACTTTTTAAACTTTACAAAACGTTTTGATACCTAAATAGCTACGGTGTATTGTAATTGGTCCTATCCATGTTACCTGCTGATAATCACGGATCTCTCCTTTCATGTTATGATTAATAACATAGATTTGCATTGTATGAGATGGTCTATCAATCTATGTGTCGAGCTTGCTCGGATGACGTGGTATGAGGGCGGAAAAAAATAAATCTTAAGTTTCTCATCGAAAGCTAACCGATTTGTTACAATGTACTGTTTATTAGGGTAGACTTAGAGACAATGACGCAAAATTCACAAACGTAGCTATCTTCTGAGCAAGTATGTTGTAGTATAATTTTACGTTTACAGGTGTGCACCGTTGTCCACCTTGCTAATTGTAACAAAGAGAAAATTAACAACATTCGAAGGCAATGAGTATCGAGAACCTTTTACTGCGTGCTATTCCTTTGGCAGTATGAGATAGTGGATGGAACACTTTGAAACAGTAGATATCGGCCTAATACACGTGGAAAGTATCTCTGACTAAACTCATGGCAATTTAAACCAAGGTCAATGGATTAATACAATATCTGCTATTTGATGATATCTATGAATGCTCATGTTGAAAACAGTTTTTGGAGACCCTTCCATCGCGATGCGGTAAACTCCCTGAGTAGTAAATTTCGAACGTAACTCTGCTTCATAAAATAAATGATAACGTCCAGATTACATATGTAGTTACTGATCATCGGGAAGCTACAATAATCTAGTCTCTTAAAATAATGACATTTCATAATTCCATCATTTATCCGTAATGGTGAAGCTTTCATCATTTCTTATTCATCTATAGATAAGCAAGTCTTAAAGAAGTGAGATTTATACATCTATTCATGCTTCATCTATTTGACTATACCCAAAATTTTAAGTTACAGGTTCATATTATGCTAACACGTTTTGATTATCGAAGCATTGTTACTGTGTGCTGCTTACAGCAGAACATTTTATCAATTACAGCATAGAACTTCAACGTCAAAGATCCCTGATTACAGTGAATACTTTAGTCAAAATTGTTTTCATCAAATCTGATTTGCCCGCTTAGATTCGATTCCTCCATACAAGTGTATTAAGTCCTATGAGAACAGATATTCTGTTGGCACATCTTCGGACGCAACCCTGAGTACCTATGCGGGTATCTTTCATCATTTTTCCTATTAAAATGTTACAGTCTTGCTTAAATTTATAGTTGACAAGTTCACTCTCCTTGGTTAAAAATGGCACGTGAACGATCCTTCTTCTACAGAAGGACCGACAAAAATGGCTTTTCTCAAAATAACAAAAGTGGAAAGACCCGAGCCAGGTCACTATTGTACATTCGTGTAGAGGTTGGGTAGTTAAGTATTAGTGAAAGCTAGGCATAATTTGCTTACTCTTTGTTAATATCTTGTGCTCTACTGCATAAGTATTTTTACATTTACAAAATAAGAAAACTAGTGAACCGCATTTATCTAGAGGGCCATTCAAAAAGCGCGTACCCTTAAAATTTGGGCATTTTAAATAGGGTCTGACCCAAATTTTTGTTTTGTTCGTTTTGATGCCCCATATTCTTGTTCGTTGTACGTTCCTTTTGTTAAAAAGTGTAGAAAAGAGTAGCAAAAGATACATTGAAGACGAAACCACATTTCCCATATAATGTTAGAAATTGCATCATCAACTCTGATTGCAATTCTTGAAATATATAGTCAGCGTTAAGTGGACGTATCCGAAAGCCTTCAGTTGATAAACAAAAGTTAACATGATATTCAATAAAACAAATGATGACATTTTATTAACATTACATCCATGATACCTTAGATTTTGCACTTCACTTGGTGAGTCAGATAAAAAAGAAGATTATTTTGAGGTAAAAGGTTTATAGACACAGGGTTATGTTGCAATTAACTACCTCCTCTACCCTAGAGGATTTTAAAATCGCAAACGAAGCAACTTTGCTTTTGAATTTGACTTACTTTCTAAGTTTCTTCTCTGTCTGTCTTCTTACAAAGATATGCATACTTATTTAAGCAAGGCGTTGTTTACAACGTACTACTATGTACTACTTAATAAAGAAATTTTAAATTTCAGCCATATTTAGGGGCTGCAAATATATTGACAACGTCGTTTGGACGGGGTTTTTTGGGGGGGGGAGGGGGGAGGGGGTCTCAAGACGTTTTCAAATTGAGACCATACACGTCGCCAACTGAATTGGCCGGAAACAGTCCGATCACCGTATTGGCCGACAACCATTTTTGTGAGACGATTTTATCCAGCATAGCCTGCGCATCGCGAAACAGGTTGCGCGCCGTTTCGCCGACCACGTCGTCTTCCAGAATCGCCGGATAACGCCCGGCCAGTTCCCAGGCCTGGAAGAACGGCGTCCAATCGATAAACGGTACGATTTTTTCCAGCGGATAATTATTCAGTGTGCGGAAACCCAGCAGTTCCGGCTGCGGCGGTTGATAATTCGCCCAGTCCGGTTTGAACGCATTGGCGCGCGCTTCTTCGATCGGCAGAATTTTGGATGGGCCTTTTTTGTTTTTATGCTGTGTGCGCACCTTGTCATATTCAGCTTTAACGCCTTGAATATAGTCCGCTTTCAAATCGTCCGACAGCAGACTGCTGCAAACGCCGACAGCCCGGCTGGCATCGGGCACCCACACCACGGCACCTTCGTAATGCGGCGCGATTTTAACCGCAGTATGCACGCGTGAAGTTGTCGCCCCGCCGATCAACAACGGTATGGTGAAGCCTTCACGCTGCATTTCCTTGGCTACATGCGTCATTTCTTCGAGCGACGGCGTAATCAGCCCGGACAAACCGATGATGTCCGCATTTTCTTTTTTGGCCATGTCCAGAATCTGCGCACTGGGCACCATGACGCCCATGTTGATGACTTCATAGTTGTTACATTGCAGCACCACCGCGACAATATTTTTACCGATATCGTGCACGTCACCCTTGACGGTCGCCACCACGATCTTGCCTTTCGGTTTCGAATCGCCGAGCAGTTTCTTTTCTTCCTCGATGAATGGCAACAAATGCGCCACCGCCTGCTTCATGACGCGCGCGGATTTGACCACTTGCGGCAAAAACATCTTGCCGGCCCCAAACAAATCGCCGACAACGCCCATGCCGTCCATCAGCGGGCCTTCGATCACCTGAATCGGCCGCCCGTTACGCGCCATGATTTCCTGCCGCGCTTCTTCGGTATCTTCGACGATATACGTGGAAACGCCTTTGACGAGCGCATGCGTTAACCGATCCTGCAGCGGTTGCTCACGCCAGCTTAAATCCTCGACCTGCTCTTTTTTCTTGCCCTTGAAGTTTTCCGCGAAATCGACCAGACGCTCCGTCGCATCCTCACGTCGATTCAGGATCACATCTTCAATATGTTCAAGTACATTTTCCGGGATATCGGAATAAACGCCCAACTGCCCGGCGTTGACAATCCCCATGGTCATGCCGGCTCTGATCGCGTGATAAAGAAACGCGGTGTGAATCGCTTCGCGGATCGGCTCGTTACCGCGGAAGGAGAATGAAACATTCGATACGCCACCGCTGATTTTGGCATACGGCAGTTTTTCCTTGATCTCGCGCGTGGCTTCGATGAAATCGACGCCGTAATTGTTATGCTCTTCAATCCCTGTCGCGATAGCGAAAATATTCGGATCGAAAATAATGTCCTCGGGTGGGAAACCCACTTTATCCACCAGCAAATGATAACTGCGCGTACAGATTTCCACCTTGCGCGCCAACGTATCAGCCTGCCCTTCTTCGTCGAAAGCCATGACAATAACCGCCGCACCATATCGGCGTGCGAGTTTAGCGTGATGAATGAATTCTTCTTCGCCTTCCTTCATGCTGATCGAGTTGATAATCGATTTACCCTGTATGCACTTCAATCCGGCTTCGATCACCGACCATTTGCTCGAATCGATCATAATCGGCACGCGGCTGATGTCGGGTTCGGCGGCGATCAGGTTCAGAAACTTCACCATCGCTTTTTGCGAATCCAGCATGGCTTCATCCATGTTGATATCGATGATCTGTGCACCGTTTTCAACCTGGCTGCGCGCCACATCAAGCGCTTCGGCATATTGTTCGCCGAGAATCAAACGTGCAAACGCACGCGAACCGGTCACATTGGTTCGCTCGCCGACATTCACAAACAAGGACTCATCGTCGATATTGATGGCTTCCAGGCCTGACAGACGTAATTTCCTGGGGATTTCGGGTATTTCTCTCGGCGACAACGGCGCAACGGCCTCGGCAATCGCCTTGATATGCGCCGGGGTGGTGCCGCAACACCCACCCACGATATTGACAAAACCGGATTGCGCGAAGTCCTTAAGCTGGCGCGCCGTGTATTCAGGCGTTTCATCGTAACCCGTTTCGGACAGCGGATTAGGCAGTCCGGCGTTAGGGTGAACGCTGACAAAAACGCCCGCCACACCGGACAGTTCTTCGATATACGGGCGCATCAATTCGGCCCCGAGCGCGCAATTGATTCCCACGGAAAGCGGTTGCGCATGCTGCACGGAATTCCAGAACGCTTCTGGCGTCTGGCCCGACAACGTGCGACCGGATGCATCGGTGATCGTCACGGAAATCATCACGGGCAACCGGATATTATTCACTTCAAAAAACTGATCGATGGCAAACAGCGCCGCTTTGGAATTCAGTGAATCAAAAATGGTTTCGACCAACAGAATATCCGCGCCACCATCGACCAGACCCTGTATAGATTCGGTATACGCCGTCACCAGTTGATCGAAGGAAATATTGCGAAACCCCGGGTCGTTGACATCCGGCGATATTGACGCCGTTTTGGTTGTCGGCCCGATCACGCCGGCGACAAAGCGGGGCTTGTCCGGCGTTTTCGCTTCTATTTCCCGCGCCGCATCACGGGCGAGTTTCGCCGCCGCCACATTGAGTTCATACACCAGGTCTTCCATGTGGTAATCCCCCATCGAAACGGAGGTGGCATTGAACGTATTGGTTTCGATAATGTCCGCGCCGGCTTCGAGGTAGTCGATGTGAATCGAACGGATGACATCCGGGCGCGTCAACGTGAGCAAGTCGTTATTGCCTTTCAGGTCATGCGGGAAATCGGCAAAGCGCTCACCGCGAAAATCTTCTTCTTCGAGTTTAAATGTTTGAATCATCGTGCCCATTGCGCCGTCGAGCATTACAATTCGTTGGGCGATGATGTCTTTCAGTAGGGTACTGCGCGGATTTTCATTCATTGAAATTAACTGCTTTTTTAAAATTAAAGCGATTCATTATACCTTACCGTGCAAATCACTTCGGCCCAGGCATGTTGATCGATGGATTGAGAGAGCATAAAATCGGCAATCAGCCGCTGCTGATACCCTTAATACAGCAATTCAACCCGGTATCCGGTCGATTTCAAATCGCTGTTATCGAGATAGAGCTGAACGACGAGTTCCTGCCCGCGTTGGATTGCCGTCAAGCCACTTTGTTCCGCAGACAAATATTCATCCGCGCTGAACAAACGGCTGGCAAGCAATTCATTGTGTGCATCCGTCAACGACAGTTTGATAACCGGCAGCGCTTGAGAAAAAGTCGCGTGGTTGCGAATAATTGTCGTCAGCGCCAGCACATCGGGATACAGCTCCGGATCGCGGACTTCAAGGTCGGAATGGATAATACTCAACAGTTGAATAGCTTCAGGCAACGGTAACGCACAACCCAGCGCATTGCAAAACGTTTCCAGCAGCGACCGGCTCTGTGGAAACGCCTGCACCAGTTCCGCGCGGTAGGCGTGCACCCCTTGCCCCACCAGCACAACACACAAACCAACGCTGGCAGCCAGCCACGTCCAGTATTCCCGTGTCTTAGGCGGTTTTTTGTCGGACAGAAAGCCGTCATTCGGCTCAATCCGTACGCCATACGCATCTGTTGCGATTACTGTCCCATCAATGGCATCTGCCGTATTTGCCGACATTGCACGTGCACCTTCTCTGTCGCCTTCATGTTCCACGTGCGCGTGTATTTCATCGGGTGCTAACAGCGACTCATCAACGATCGGGGTTGCATCGGATTGAGACAAAACGGCGGATTGCTGTGTGACGGTCGCCGGATATTCAATATCCGATTCGTCCGCCGTAATCAGCGTAGCGAAACCGTTGAATACCACGCGACACTCACCGCAGCGCACAAACCCGTTTTGCATCTGCAATTGTTCCGGATACACCTTATACGTTGTGCGACAACTTGGACACCGCGTCACGAGCGCCATCAGTCATGCCTCCTGCTTGCCACGTCATACCCGGAAATAACGGCGCACGTCATTGCCTGACACCGGTGAGCAACACCCAGTCTTCCTGAGTTTCGGCTGTCTGCATCGCAAACCACTGCCGATAGACCGCCATAACTTCTTGCGCCTGTTCGCGTAATATTCCCGACAGCGCGATCCGACCGCCCCGCCGCGTTGACTGAGCGAGAATGGGTGCGAGCAAAATCAGTGGATTGGACAGAATATTGGCAACCACGACATCAAATTGCGCTTTGGCTTCGGCGTGTTCGGCATTGGAGTCCGTCGGTGTATACGCGGTGGCAAAAGAAAAACGCGCGGGGTCACATGCATTCAGTAATGCATTTGTCCGGCTGGCTTCAATCGCCTGTGCATCGATATCGATACCGGTCACATGGCTTGCACCGAGTTTCAACGCTGCAATCGCCAGAATGCCCGAACCGCATCCATAATCGAGCACGCTTTCGCCGAGCTGTAAATTCCGGTCAAGCCAGGAAAGGCACAATTGTGTTGTGGGATGACTGCCGGTACCGAAAGCCAGACCGGGATCCAATATTAAATTGACGGCCCCCGGGTCGGGCGACTCATGCCAGGTCGGCACAATCCACAGGCGTTGCGAAATCCGAATCGGGTCGAACTGGGATTGCGTCAATCGCACCCAATCCTGTTCTTCAACGGTTTCCACGCGATAGTCCGGTGGCTCCCGTAATTGAAAGGACTCAACAATGGTTTGCATGACGGATACGCTATCCAGCGTATCCTGAAACAGTCCCGACACTTCCGTTTGCCGCCATAACTGATCCACCGGCTCACCCGGCTCGCCATAAAGCGGCTGTTCGTCTGCCGTGCCTGCGGCTGCGTCGTGAATTTCAACCGACAACGCGCCCAGTTCCAGCAAGGCTTCGCTCAGTTGCTCCGCCAAGGCGTTGTCTGTTTTAATTATCAGCGTTTTCCAAGGCATAATCGCAACTCCTTGCGCTAGCCAAACGAACCATTTTGACTGACCGTGCCTGCACGACGGGACAACCGATCACACAGCGAGAATGACGCCAGCGCAAACAAAAAATCAACCTGACTGTTCAGCCTGCTGGTTGTGCAAAGCCAGTTTATGTTCCAGATAGTGAATCGAAAATTGCCCGCTTAAGAATGTCGCATCCGATAACAAATCCAGATGCAAGGGAATATTGGTTTTGATTCCGTGAATCACCATCTCGGATAACGCAATGCGCATACGCGCTATGGCCTGCTCGCGCGTATCGCCGTAGGTGATGATTTTGCCGATCATGGAGTCGTAATAAGGCGGCACCATGTAATTGTGGTATACATGCGAATCCACACGCACGCCGGGCCCGCCCGGTGCATGATACTGCGTAATGCGACCGGCCGAAGGCGTCAGCTTGTACGCATCTTCGGCATTAATGCGGCACTCGATTGCATGTCCTTTGAGAAAGACATCTTTTTGCTGCTGCGGCAATGTTTTCCCGGCCGCAACGCTAATCTGCGCCTGCACCAGATCGATACCCGTTACCGATTCGGTCACCGGATGCTCCACCTGCAGGCGGGTGTTCATTTCAATAAAATAAAACTCGTCATTTTCGAACAAAAACTCAAATGTGCCGACACCCCGGTATTTGATTTGCCGGCACGCTTCCGCGCAGCGCTCACCTATTTTGTTGCGCAACGCTTCCGAGATACCCGGGGCCGGGGCCTCTTCAAGGATTTTTTGATGGCGGCGCTGTAACGAACAATCACGCTCACCCAGATGTACGGCGTTGCCTTGTTCATCGATAAGCAGCTGAAATTCGATATGGCGCGGATTTTCCAGATATTTTTCCGCATAAACGACCGGGTTGCCGAAAGCCGCCTGTGCCTCGTTACGTGTCATGACCATAGCATTTGGCAAAGCGGCCTCGGTATGCACCACGCGCATGCCACGCCCGCCACCACCGCCGGCGGCTTTGATAATGACCGGATAGCCGATCTCTTTGACGATCCGTCTTATCTCATCGATATCATCTGGCAAAGCACCGTCCGAGCCCGGGACACACGGCACATTCGCCGCTTTCATCGCATTTTTGGCACTGACTTTGTCGCCCATCAGGCGGATGGTCTCCGGCCTTGGGCCGATAAACACAAAACCGCTGCGTTCAACACGTTCGGCAAAGTCCGCATTTTCCGAAAGAAAGCCATAGCCCGGATGAATCGCTTCCGCATCCGTCACTTCGGCCGAACTGATGATCGCGGGAATATTTAAATAACTCTGCGCAACGGGTGCGGGACCGATACAAACGGCCTCATCCGCAAGTTTGACGTATTTCGCTTCAGAGTCCGCTTCGGAATAGACGGCAACGGTTTTGATGCCCATCGCACGACAAGCTCTTTGAATGCGCAGCGCAATTTCCCCCCGGTTTGCGATCAGTATTTTCTCAAACATAATGAATCCCGACACCAGCTAACAGATGAGGATCGTAACTTAGTAAAGAAAAAACATCGACGGAAGCAGAGGAAACCCGGGAAACCTAATTTATGCAAGGGAGAAGGTGTGTGAAGATTAGATATTTGCATGAGGCACCAAACACACTCTTTTCACCAGTCTTAGTGACTGGTGATATAACTAGTTGCACCGATCACAAACCTGTCTGCCGTTAGACATAAAAGTGGCTTTTAGAGAATGCACATTTATTCATTGTCATGATGATAATGCCCAATTTGTTGTGTTTTATAGAGTAAAAGATAACATCTCACGTAGGCTTATGCGAACCTCCTACGAAAAACATCATTTCATAAATAAAATACTACAATTTGATTCCCATTTAAAAAACATTGGTTTACATAGGTTACAAGGGCTTTCATTATCGTATCACACGCATGCCAATAACTCATAGATTTAGATCTACCTTTGGAATATAGAACTTTTTAATACCATCCAAATAGTCCACAATTTCCTTCGTATATTTAACAATATTTCCAATGTTCACTTCCTGGCCATTTCCCCCTTCCATTTTCAATCTGAATTGTGTTAAAATAGATAGGAGCCTTGATGTGAAATAGAATAGTCGTCTGCGTAGTCGTCTACACTGGATACTTCTTCTTGCAACGGCTAAACATTGCATAAGGTGGCAACAATTCAGTGCTACAGCAAATGCTTTCTTAATAATCGAACGACGACTCTTGGTAGATTTCTCACCACTTTCCGTTTCTAGCCACGTCTTAAACTCAACTGTATTTTTCAATCTGTTCCATTTACCAGCTTCAACAAAATACGGATAAACAATTTTCACCATATTCTTCCCTTCCTCGTCTAAACTACCTGAGTTAACACTGGAGAACATAAAGTCTTCTGTATTCTTTTGTTTGCAAACACCTCTATTGTGAGAACTATAGTCCTGTGTACAATTCCAGCAGAATTTATTACCACAACGACATGTCATTGCAAAACAGCCGCCATTTTTTTCAATCATCAAACGGCAACGCGGACATCTCTTAGCTTTCACTAAGACGGTAAATGGATTGCCTTCCTTATCAAAGACGTCATTAATATCCTGCTTTTGAAGTATGTGGGATACATTGAACTCCCCACAAGGAGCAGGCCAGTGAGACGCTTCTCCACAATTAAAACACCAAACATTTCCACACTTGCATGAAATAATTGGTGTATCTTGCAACGCTGCAGTACATTCCAAAGTAGCATAAGTGCTCACAGATTGACGTCTGTAACCTCTATACGGGTGCTCATCTATTATGCAGGAAGCAAGAGTTTCGCACTTGGCACACCACTTAACTTTCCTACTTCTCATAACTTTCAATTCAAAAGCATTCTTTAGGTACTGTAATCCCTTTTTGACTGGTACCATTGTCAGAATACTTACTGTGTCAATAACAGTTCTGCACTTTGGGCTTGGGCATTGTAACTCACACAGTGCCTGTTCCACTTGTGTGCATATGTAACTACCCCAACAATCATCACAGAAGGAATGACCACAATCTATCAGCATGGCTGCATTTTGTGTGCTCATGTTTTCCAAACAAATTGAGCAACTTGACTCAGGTATACTGCTCTGATAGGAGAAACCCTTGGATGAACCAGTCACGTAAATGCCTGCTTCAACTGAATTATCAAAAAGCATAGAGTTGAATAGGGTTTCCTTGGAAACAACACCCGAATTCCATTTGGAATACTGAAAACCAATTGCAGATAGTTGATCATTATACAAATCTGCTGTCTGCTTTGGTTGACTTTTACCGTGTTGAGAAGTCATATGGTATTTATCTACAAAAGATGCAATTAATTTATGAAAGCTCATCACACTCCCCTTTTTGCAATGACTACAAATCAAATCTTGAAATAAATCATGGGCCAAACTATTGCTATCAACAACCTTCACTTCCAATTTAGTCTCTTCAGCACAACTGTCAGCATCTTTCACAGTTACTACAAGTATTCCCATAGTCCAATTGTAGCCATTAAAGCAAACCACTGACCGTGGCCTACATTTCCCCAAAACTATTCCAAATCTCCTCGAAATACATGCTCCTTCAATGTACGCATTGCCAAATACCTCCTTCAAATTATCGGGGCTTATTTCTGAAGTGCTAACTTGGAAAGAAAATAACTCTATGAAAATATCATTATCGAATTGCGTATCTGATGGAATAAGTGTTTTGTCATTGATCACTGCACCTTTCGACTCTTCCTCATGCTGTTCTTCAATGCAATCAGTTATACAATCACAAGAAACTTTCGCAGTAGATAGTGTCTTCAATCCAACTGTATCAGGAACACAAGAAAAGGGCTCAACAAAAATACTGTTACGGTTGGTGGCTGGCTCTCTTCTCCTTTCTTTTTTATGATCTTCACTTTTACTTTGGAGTTTTCCTCCAATTCTAACAAAGCGAATTTTGCAAACTTCACCAAATGTTAAATTGCTTAAACAAGAATCTTCCTCCAGTACAACGTCATTGACTGTCCCAATGCTTACATCATCACAATCACTCCAGTCACAATCTTCCTCCTCAGTATATGTAATCATCTCAATATGGGTTTCAACCATGTTGTTCCTCCTCTTTTTTGCTTTCGATTTCAGCTTATGAAATCTTTTATGAGCACGAGCAAATCTTAGATGTGGGTTTGATTCCTTACAATAGGACCATCCACTTTGTGACTGGATAGACTGGCTTTCATAGATGTCACAACTGTTCCAGTCTTTCCTGAAATTTTCATGGTTTCCATCCCTAAAATAAGAAGGAGATATGGTTTCCATTTACGTATACAGCTATTATAAGAAATTCAACAACTGGAAAGGCTAGACCATGATTTACAACAAGCAGGAAATATTTGACTGCTGTGGTGAATTTGATTAGCTCCCAGCCTCTAACGACTTTTAGACTTTGCTATTGCAGGGTTACGATCTTGTTATTCAAGAGGCTGAGAAGAGTTCCGCAGTTGTAGTATGGAACAGAGAAGACCATCTCACTGAGGCAGTGAACCATCTTAACGACAGTGACTACATTAAATTGGAGGGTAGTGTAACTAAGGAGCTTGATAGAGTGGTTACATAAGGCTGTTTCGAACAGGAACAATTTATGTAAAGAAATAATTGATTTTGTAAGGTAGAAAACCCAAGGCTAGGCAGGTTCCATTTTTTACCAAAAATACATAAACGAACATATGATGTCCCTGGATGCCTGGTTATCTCAAGCTCCATCTTTTATACAGAGAATAAATCCAAGTTCGTTGATTCACATCTCCAGTCTCTAGCAACAAACGTTGCATCATACATTCTGGACACAAATGATTTCCTAAGAAAATTAAAAGTGTTAGGCAGTTTGCCAGAAAATGTGATAATAGGTTTGCTCGATGTTGTAGGACTGTACCCTAACATTCCACATGACAAGGGTCTAACGGCTGTGAAGAAGGCAAGAGATTCTAGGGCAGACCAGTCCATTTCTACCACCAAAATCTGCAATTAGCAGAATTAGTTCAAAAAAATAATGTTTTTGAACACAACAGGGAAGTATACAAACAAATACGGGGAACAGGAATGGGTACAAGGATAACTCAACCCTATGCCACTTATTTTATGGCAGACCTAAAAGGAAAAGCGATTGAAGGATTCAGGGGCAATGTGCTCATTTGGTGGCACTACAGAGATGATATTTTCTTTGTTTGGAGGGGTGGTGAGGACTAGTTAGGCATTTTCCTTAACCACTTAAACTTCACACACTCGAATATTAAATTTTGATGGCATCCTGGTCATCATAAACAACACACTTTTTAGATGTCGAGGTTACAAAACTATGCTATACTCTACCCACCAACCTATTCTTCAAGCCCTCAGATACCCACCAATATTTACACACTGATTCTAGCACCTGTACCATACAAAGCACGCCATCCCTTACAACCAAGCTCTATGCCTAAGTAGTATATGCTCAGGAGAAGATGTGTTTCATGGACGATGTAAGTAGCTAGAGCCATGGCTTGTCAATAGAAAATTTAACTCAAAAATTGTGAAAAAGCAAATTCTGCAAGTTAAGGACAACATAGTTCTAAAGGACTTTCTCAGTAGTAAGCAGGAAAAGAAATCAAACAACAATGATGTCCTTGACTTAACGTACCATCCAGCTCTAAGTCATAGAGTGCATCAGATCATACAGACAATAATAATAATATTCTAGCAATTGATGAAGCCTATCACAAAGTTTTAGTCAGCTGCCAATAGTTTCATATCAAAATGGACAGAGCTTGAAAAATAAGAGGGTAAGAGCTAAGCTGGTTCAGGAGGTATATGAGACAGGCAGCTCAGGGTGCAAGGGGAGATCAAACTGTCCAGTTGCACACTCATAAAGGAGATTAAAAAGTTCTTTGACAAATCAGGAAAGTGCACCTATGAAATTGGGATAGGACCACTGCCATGCAACTCTAAATTGGTGCTGTACCTATTAGAATGCAGAACATATAGTCTTCAATACATAGGAAGTACCAAAACATCTTTCAGAATTAGGGTTAACAACTATACATCAGCTTTTAGAAACTTCTGTAAAACTAAGGATACATATAACAAATCTAATGTTCCTGCGCAAATCTCCATGCGCATTTTATGTCTTGTGTCCAATAAGAGCAACTTAGTCTGATATAGAATTTATTTTACATTTTACATTTTTCATCTTTGTAATTCAACAATGCACCTGACATTTTTTACAATCAGCCAGGTTGGTGTTATCGCACTAGATCTTATAGCTGTGGTAAGCTAAGGCTCAGTATTCTTTTGCTTGATAAACTCTGGATGAGCCAAAATTATTTGCTCATCATATTCTTATTAGCCCTGCTTTTACAATACACTGTATCAATGATCTGAACATGTGTAAATTTTATAGGATTAGTAACATACAGTTTAGAATTCAATGAAAATAATATAGCATTATATTGTGTATAGTGTTTGAAGTTTCTAAAAGACTTGTTTCTCTATGGACAGAGGTACATTTGAAATATTTATTGAAAGTTGCCGAAGTATTAAATGTGTACACAACATTTTTCTGAGCTAAAATGATATCTTTCTTAAATGAGTACATTAGGGGCAGCTTGCTTCATTTAAACAGCTTATGAGTATATACCTTAAAACTTAACAAAACACAACTTTGTGGTGTTGAGAAACTTACCATGTTTTATTCTTGGACACAGATTTGTCTACTGTATCCCAAGCCAATTGTCCCAGTGAATTTTGCCCTCTTTCATTGTTCCGTAAGTATTTGCATCTTGCAACTCTCCTTATATTTCCATGATCTGAAATTAACATAAAAGAATCCAGTTTCAAATTGTGAATCTGTCAGTACATTAGACTACTTTTCTTACAGTTGATAAAACTCGCTTCAATTGCTTTCTACCAGCTATATACTTGCTCAATAAATAATTGATAATGAAGAATAGTACAATAGCTACATAAATGTGTATATATAGATAACTAGTATATACATAGTGTATACATGGTTAGTATAGTGAAATTAATGAAATTACCAAGGCTTTGATACTTGATGATACTTAACAATTCTGGGAGGGCAGCAGTCTACATATAGCCTACTAGCACTTCTCCCTGTCTCCTGCTTTTCAAAATGACATATATATGTATAAATTTTGTTGGCTTTGGGGAGTAGTGATGTGAAAATCGGGACGAAGTTGTTTGTTTTTGCAAGAGGCCTTATGGAACCACCGTCAAATTTGCTCAGTTCATTAATTTGTGAACTGGGTTCAAATAACAAGATTTGTATTCCCATGACTCAAAGCTTGAAAGGGTTTATCTCCACTACTGCGAAAGATATCATTCTCAAATTTGCACAAATTATCTATATGAATAAGAAATAATGCAACACGTAAAATATATCAAACTTTTGATACTCGCTACACTGTGACGTCATACTCTAGTTTTCTATTTCCAGTCATGACAGAAGCATCCAGGCCTAAAATCTTACCATCGCTTGTTCCGCAACTCTCCAAAAGATCTCCATCGTCGCTTTGCAATCCATAACCAAACGAAGCTTTCCTTAAAGTTATCCCTTCGCACAATGGGCTCCTGCGAAGAGTGTTGCCGGTGTTGGCACCAAATTTGCTCCTCTTGAGAACCATATTGCCGTCCAAATGAACTCTTTTGCAGTGTTCCAAAAAACGTCCACTTAAACCAAATTCGTGTGAGCAATTGCAAGTTCTCCATCGGTGTATGCGTTCTACTTATATCAAGCTGACAAAGAGTACTCGAGCGTAACAGTGTAATAAACGCCATGATGGTGCAATAGTTGAGGTTTCAAAACTATCTCCTTCTCGAGCTTGTGGTGCAATAAATCGCGGTTACTCCTAAATCGGCGCAGTAACGGTATTTTTGTGCTATGAAAACTAAGAAAAGTAGAGTTATTACTGATTACGATATACAGTAATCTTCCTTGAAGGAAACCTATAAGCTTATGACCGCTCACATATCTTCAACTCCAAACGTGTGCCTTAACTTCGTTCCTCATTTCCTTCCATTTTGTGTTAAAGTTGTTGACACCATGGAGGAATTAGGCTGGAGAGATCGATCCAATGAAAAGACGTGACCATTTTTTAAAATCCATAATGGTAGCACACAAGTTGTGTAGCGTACGTCTTTTCATATGAAATATCTCGGTCGTTATGCCAGAGTTACTCCCTTGTGTTATTGCGATTTTCATAGCACAGCGTGGCATCGCTGTATTAACCTTTAGCATATGCGTTGGTAAACATGTTTTGCAGAATTATTAATTGAAGATTGTAGCATGAATATGCATTGTTTCGAGGGTTTCAGTTTTTAACGTATTTTTTGGAACCAGTTATATCGCTCGTTTAAATTTTTTTGTTTCTTTTAGTAAATCATATGTATTATGGAAGTCACTGGAGTCGCTGGAATTACACCTATACTTATTATACTTATGCATAAACAATACGGTGTCCTTTTTTAGTCTAAGCGCAGTCAGTACAACTAGTATTTATTTGTGGACACCATCTGTATACAACGTATACCTGTCATGAGGGGAAGCATTAAGATCAATCACTTGTCTATTCAGTCAAACTTGTAGCTTGATCACACTTACACCAACTTTAGAAAACATTTCAAAAAGAATGAGCAACACACAAATACCATGGAGGTAAGAACCCCTTAACTTTTTTTCAGTACAAAGCAGATGTTTTAATGTCTTTACAGGTTGTGAGATCGTTGTGTCGTAAACCGGTATCTTAATTCCTAAACGATTAACGCCATATATTTGATAAGATATTCTCCAACAGTGGCATGGATTAGTTGACTACTATAGAGTTTGAAAGCATTCTTATATACCATTAATATGTC
This sequence comes from Alatinidae sp. Z8VKAUB7J3, assembly GCA_010016025.2. Lineage (NCBI taxonomy): Eukaryota > Metazoa > Cnidaria > Cubozoa > Carybdeida > Alatinidae > Alatinidae sp. Z8VKAUB7J3. The sequence continues at coordinate 115,360,785 of JAAAKM020006971.1, forward strand.
TCCTTTTACACAGCCTCAAGCACCTGCAGAAATGAAAGCATTTTTCCAATACAAGGCAAAAATGGCCCTGTAACGGTTGACAATTGCAATAGCATTGAAGACTGAAAAGGTACCCCATTCTACAAAACTACGTAGATTTGTTCTTCTTGTTCTCGTACAAGCAAATTTTGTCACCGGGCTCAATCTGGTATCCTGTGATGTATGTCAAGTTCATAATTTCCATGTTGTTGTTCTGGAGCGCCCTAGTTGGTAGAGCACATGACGAGAAAGCGTAGGTGACAAGTACGAGCCTCAGTATTCACAGATTTACTCTCTAGTTTCTCTTTATAATCATAATAAATGATAAGAATCTATCATTTATCAGCATATATACAACAGGCATTTATTGACAAGCTCAGGCATTATGCATGATATCATTACTTTAACTAAATGCCTGTAATACGCATTTTAGGGACGTAATTTTCATGCTTTAAATGTACATTTTCCTTTATTTCCTGTTCAGAACTGTTCTACAGCACCTTCTCATGTTTGTCCAATTTGTGGCCAGTTTTTTATAACTAGGCAGGCTGCATGGAAACATAAAACAAGACGGCATAATACAGCACAACCAACAGCTGACGTGTCAATCAAGAAAGGACCCACGTGTGCACAATACCAGTGGCGAAGAGCTCAATGAATCTGTGCCAACTATAAAAGCAATTCCTGTTGTAGAGGCTGAAAGTCTCCATGCATATAGGGATACTTAACAAAACATTTCTCTTTTACTTCAATTTCAGCACTGTCCCTAATCTTACAGCACATTGCCAGATAGATCAAGGAATGGACCTTTCCTTCGTTAGGAATGACTTTAACTATGAGAACAACTTTCAGAAGTGAAAGCAACTAAAGGAGAAATCTAGAAGATGTGTGTTGTTCTTCACAGAGGCTCAAAAGCCGCGAAGTATGAAGAGGTTCATTATATTTATCTATAGAAAATCTTTATTTTTATTGTATTAAATCTGGCTTCTCTAGGTCGCGTAGTAGTAAGATCCGCCGGATCAAGTCCCAAGGGTCGTCGACGCTTGGTGGTGATTGTCCAGCATTTACTAGATGTATAAAAGATGCCAGAAATGGCCACATTTCCTAAGAATGTTGTTTAGACCATAATCACGAACACCTCTTTGCCCATTTACAACAAAGCGCTCAATTGATATAAGTAATGATGCCATTGAATATAAAGGAGGCTGGTGGACAGTAAAATCCACCAATAATGCAGATGAGTTTTATACGGTAAGGCCCAACACTGATCATTGCAGTTGCAAAATTAAATGCAAAGACTGCCATGCCTGCTTTCATTCTTACACATGCACTTGCCCTGATTACTTACTGCAACACAATATGTGTAAACACATACACGCCGTGCATCGCCTAAGCAAACATCATACTGCGTCTGGGATACCGAATAGAAAGAGGGGTTACAATATAAAGATAAGTGGAAGTAATCAGTATTTCGAAAGATTAATATATACATGTTAGCAACAGTCTGACGCCCATAGAAGTGGAGTCATCTTAAAGTACAAGAGGGATGCCCTGAGAACCCTCGCTCAGCTTGCTGATATAATCAGAACTGCAGAATCCCCCGAACAACTACTATGAAGAAGCATTTGGATGCAGCACGTGCAGTTGGAAATGGATTAAGAATGAAGATTAAGTCAAAGTTTCCACAGATATACAACTTTCCTTCAAATAAGGACTTTGAGAAACGACGTCATTTCTTGAAAAACACGGAAAGCCGTGAAGGTAAATGATACAGATTCATTACTGAGGATGCCCGATAGAGAGGGGCAGTTGCTGGCTCAGAGCAAACTGTCGGATTGTCCGACCAGAGTTTGTGGCTTTTGCTGTGCTGGCAGTGAAAAAGATCGATATTTGCAATGTAAACAACGTGGGATCTCAGTACACTGCCACTGTGACATATTGGTCTGCTCAGAAACAGCTAACAATTACTTCTGTGTAATGTGCAGGGCACAGTAAACCTTTAAACATCACCCCCTTGACCCTATTGTTATATTTATGCGGAGTTATGAACTAACGCTCTACTGGCGGTAAGATGAAGCCACATTTATTATCTTAGTAGAGCGAGCTTTAAGGTCTAAAATGAAAAGTAGACTCGATTTGTAATAACACGAAACTCGAGTATCTTTCTTATCCACCTCCTTTACATGTCCGTTTTTCGCAAAACTTGGCAGCAACTAATAAAACAAGAAAAAGATGCCAGAGGTCTGTGGTCTATAATCAACTTGAGGACTGTTCAGTCTAAGTGACGTAAACAAGAGATCATTCAACGTATGAGGTCATTATTGAAACTAACCTTGATCTACTTCATAACAGAGAACTGTAAATATAGTCAGACACAATGTCAGGAACTTAAGGTCGCGAATTGCATAGTACTTATACAGTCAAGTCCTGCTTTGAATTAGGACCAGTTATATTCCCCTTGCACCCAGAAGTTCTTTATGCCACCCTTGATGGCACAGAAGGAGAAAGGAGGGTACTTCAAATCACAGTAAAAGTTTTGTCCTGAAAGATGAATACAACATTAGAATATATGTCCTCACTTTACTCTAAATCTTATGGGGTCGAGCGTACTCGGACTTCTTTGACAATTTTTCTCCATTGTTCCCGGTTCTGCATGGCTATCCCCAGTTCTCCCTTTCTTAGGTTCGTATCCTTGTATACTTTCTGCATACATATTGTACGTGGACGACCTCTTGATCTCCGGCCGTGCTTTGGCTCCCATCGCAATACATAATGTAATGGTCCTTCTGGTCTTCACCAGAGATGTACCACGAGCCTCAGTATTCCTCTTCTGATGACATTACTTATTAAATCTATATGTATCCTGTTTATATCCTGTACTTTTCTCAACAGTCTTGTATAATTTCCAGCCAGCCTTTTTCCGTCGTCTTGGCAAGAGTCTAAATTTCCGAACAATACAAGATTGGACTACCCATTTCGACATGGGATAGCTGTTTCTCCATCTTCTCCATCGTCTGTCCTGTGTATTCTGGTCGTGTAGGCTACAAACCAAAGGTAATGTTGTAGATCACATTGCCTTAACAATTAAATCGGGAAAAGAGTGAGGTTTTTTAAATGAGATGACTTCTTTATTAAATCCTGTGGGCTTTTGCCACAACTCCTATTTAGAATGGAAATTCAATTATGAGCAGCCTCGGTCCCATTCTAGTACACATACATCAAGATTTCAAAGCTTGGTATCCTTCCCTGCCTCGTATTTAAATTCTTTACCTTACCACAATAATGTTATCCCCGTACAGCGTCGCTATCGATTTCCAGCCAATCCAAGGCCGGCTGACGGGCTGCATTTAGCGTCGAGTTGCCAAAATCCTTATTGACCCCCCTTATTGAGGGGTCCTGGCTCCACTGAAATAATTATCATTTGTGATATTATTATTGCTATTCCAAACTGAGCTCTTGACTTCAAATTATACACGGACTCAACTGAAGTATTGGAAAGATAATTTCAAGAGATGTATTCATCATCAAAGGAGAGCTACGAAGTCTGGGGCAGCTGCATTAAAGGTCTCCAAATGCAAGTTCTTTGAGCAGTTGTTGTATTTACGGAAATATACAAGTAATACCCAAGTGAAAAAAACTTTGAAATCCCCAGCATGTCAGAGCAAGACAACTATCCTGAAGAGTCGACTGACTTGGAATCAACGAACCCAAAGAAACCTCCTTCTCCTTGCGACGTAAACATAGGGCTACCACCGAGCAAGAAGCAAAAGTGTAGGGAGAACACGGAAGATCAAAGTTCTTCAATTGATACCGCTATTCTAGCATTTTTTGAGTAGTTATTTGAACCGGCACATTCTATGGCAACCAATCCAGTGTCATGCTTGGAAACGTCTCTTCACTCCCCAGTCCTAACACTTCCAGCGACATCTTGATCTGCATAATTGAATGGACAGTAGATCGGTGTACCTTCCCTCTTTCTAACTGACATAAAAAAATTAAGCAAAACAACAACAGCTTTCGTGATTTGCTTGACTGAGTCAACATATGCAATTTTTGGTCTTCTTAAAATTCGAAAACGTGAAGCAGCTATACCAAAAGTGTTTTTGACTACACGCCTAGTCCGTGACAGCCTGTAATTAAAAACCCTATGCATTTCAGACAATAAGGAACCTGGATACGGCTTCATTATGCACATCTTAAGGTCAAACGCATTATCAGGCAGAAAAACGTAAGGGAACTATTCTGATGTTCCAATGATTCTTTCTGTTTTGGAAAAATTAAGTAACCCCTTGTCAATAGCATAGCCAATGCTACTATAAAAGTAGACAATACCATCACTCTGTTGACCTGATTATTCAATGTCTATCAGTATAAACTCGTAATTTCCACTGTACACTGCTAGAAAAAAGGAAACACGGCAAGTGAAAGTGTTATCTTCATAGTTCATTCATGATACGCTGTAAAACAGTTCCTTCCTCTCGTTAAACACAGAAATACACAACATTTGCTTGTGAACCCTATTTTGCACCTCCTGCATCTCATCTATTTGTCGTGAAACTTTGGGAAATGGTCAACTTATCCAATCTGACATCATCACTAGGATTGGGAACAGCTGAAAATTTCCTTTATTATCAGGCAATCATTCCACTTTCAATAGACAACTGCCCTCATGATCTTTTCCGGGCCATTAATTTCCATGAAGGCCATTCGCGATTTCCAGTTGGAATTGTAAAAGGCTGAGTTGACTTTTCTTCGGCACACTGCGCCGGTCTTGATGCTGTAGATAAATTAGCCATCCATTTGTTATAGAAATTCCAACTGAGTAGTAAAACACATGAAAATAATATTTATTTGTTATTTGTCGAGTTCTGTAAACTGAGAGGAGCATGTTGCATAAGTCCACGCATCCCATATGAGCATTGTAGACTTCAACCATTTTTGGGAGACCAACTTCAATGAATTTCTTTTCCTGTCAGTTCCATCGACGAGCACAAGTTCCAAGATCGTGCTCAACATAATTGGAAATCAACTGAATCCAATTGTTGTCAAACCATTGGAGAACAGTTATTGCAGAATTTGCTTCAACTGTGTAATCAATCAAATGCTCCTCTGCCTACCTATTTCAACTCCTTTTCCGACAGTATGTATTCCTCGGCACCCTTCATTTAGTAATGTCTATGAGGAAGGGAAGTGATACCATTTTCTACGATGTAGAGTTTATCGTCGAAGAAAGAAAGTGAAGATTTGGTAATGTGCAAAGTAAAGAGGTGATGGTAGGATGAACGGATCTGGTTCTTTGTGTGCTCACTCACTGTTTTATCAAATAAACAGTGCCAAAAGTCCCCATTGGTGACTTTTTTTTAACAACATCTGTTCTTACTCCTTTCGCTGTTTTCTTTTCTTTGTTGTTGTATTTTATTGACTTCATTTTTGGACGAAGTCCGGCGAATTCTCGCATGGGTGAACCACAAAGTTCATCTTTGAATTTACAATAACTTTTCTTTTTTCAAGAGAATGTAATGGGTGTAATGTAGGGTAATCGGAAACGTCGAAGAGGCGGCACTTGGGATACATGTCTATGCTGGAGGTGTTGATGGTATAGCAAAGGGAGTCCGTCATTAAGGTGATTAAGGATGATTAAGGATGGGAAGGATGTGCTTGTGTTGCCTGGATATTGTTGCTTGACTAAATCATAATGGAAATTGTGCATGAGCACTTTCGACGGAGGATAGTGAAACCAAGATAGATTGGACAAAACACGGATCCAGTTACGAAAAACCGGACCAAAGTTTAATTTGGCCATCACTTGGAGCAAAAAGCTCCATTCGACCCTATCGAACAACAACCGAATGCATATGATGCTCTTGTCAAAGTCATCAGTGAAATCAAGGTAAAGATTATCCGTTTATACGCTTTCCTTGTGTTATATTGTTTACCGGCGATGTCTTACGTTGTCGGAAAGAGGTTTTTTTATGGGACCGAGTCTGAAGAGAAAGGAGAGCACACGTGTCTGGTCAATGGCCTTCCAAAATGGCCTTGTAGTATCTAGCTGGTGGGCGTTTGGGCGAAATTGATGCTTACCCTTGAAATTAAGTAAATAAGTAATACTCAAGTCTTTTTAAATGTTTGTGTGCTTCTTCTTGCAATTGGTAAAGTTGTAAATATTTTTTGGGAAAAGATCAAGAGTAGAGCTTATTTGTGGTTGAAAGTGCTGACTTTCGAGGGACGTGTGAGACCATTGCAACGACCGTTAAATGAACTTGAGGGCCAGCAACCAGTTTACTAAGCCTTTATAGATGCCATAGAATTGCATTGCATGATAAGATACGTCAATAACCAGAACTAGATCATAAAATGTCATAACGAGAATAACTACGTAAGGGTCATATAGCGTTCAATGTTATTGTCATCTTGAAGTGATTGATTTAGAGACCCCTCGAGTTGTTGATTAAGCTTGTTGATCTCAAATCACTAAAGTATTTAAGGGCTTAAAAGAGTCATAGCTTATAATATAACAAGCAAATGCAAGTTGTGTACACTTCTTCTTTAAGCTGTTACAAAAATGAAGTATCTGCGTTGCCATTTAATATTGCGATTGTAAGCAAGAGAGGGAACAAAAGAGAAGTTTCTTGTGGTATTATTTGTACAGGGCGTGAGCTGGGTTTTATGAGGTTTCCTAGAGGTCTTGCTATTTTCAAGAATTAATTTTTAAATTCTTTGAAATGTCAAATGAAATTAAATAAGATCAAACTACGAATTCAGAAGTCAAAATTAAAATAATCTGGTTTCAGGTTTTTAAGGTTGGCCATTCAAGTATTTCTTTCATCTGTATCTGAATTTGACCGATGTATCCTATTTTTGAGGATTGTCGAAAGTGTTTGAAATCCAGGAGTTACTCAGGATTTGCTGGATTTCTTGGAGCAATTGATACCTGCTATTATTATCATTGCTTTCGACTGTTTATTTTCATTTGGTTTCCTTTGATTCTTCAGGATCTCAATGTAAAACCGAAGGTTTATCACGCGTCGATTGACAGAGAGGGCATGACAGTCCGCGTGGAGACAGACACACGGAGCACCTAGTGTTGGCTTACATAGCGTACATGAATATTGGTCAAACGAAGACATACACAAATAAACAGCAAACAGCTGACAGTTCCAAGACTACACGAGAGGGAATAATGCTATTGATAATATGACACTAGTGACAGACCCAGTCCGAACACGTCTACGGTGTTGTCGTACCGTAGTTTGTACCACCGTTATGTGACACGTGAATGCTTTGCAAACTCTCTAATAAGGGTCTAACTAAAGACTGCGATTAAGCATCCAGTTGCTCATCATCCCACAACGCCGTGCTCCCAACGCTGTTTCTACGTTTCTACGTTCTCCCGTTTATACGGGAATATCATACAAATCTTCATCTGTTTTGGTTCCATCTACAATCCTTTAAATCGTGTCTGTTTCGTAGGAAAATTGGTACTCATTTTCCACAATTATTTAGTTAAATCGACTTGAAAGAAAAGCAGTTTTACTTAGTTGTATTAGAAATAATAAGGGATTTCAAGTGCCGTATGATGTCCAATGTGCCCCGCAGCTGCATTTCTTTCTTGGTTATAATTCAGCACATGAATATCAGATGGACAGGAAATAGAAAGACAGAGACATTTCGTTTAATATGACACGATAAAGCATGAATTACATTGCGAAGTCAAAATGCATAGGATAAATTTATAGGCATAATAATTCCAAGACAATTTTTGGAGTTCGAGAAGCTAAAAGGCTGTCCACATTTTTGGATACAATTTTCTTGGAATTCTACCATTAGAGTTCCTGATGATATTGTAGAACCATCCTACAGACATACTAGAAACGGAGCACAACTTGAATCGGGCATTATTGTAAAAAGCGGTATCTTGCACTTGCATCAAGGAAACCTTAGAAGTCGGTTTTATCAACAGAAAAAAGCATCTTTGGTCGCTTTATTACTCGTCCGCAAGACACATCGCTAGGCTTATATTCCTTAAAACGTCCTAACGTGTGCACAATAGCCAGTGAATCTTAAACCAGTGACGGCCGAAAACTTACCTTTATTTAGAATACTCGTTAAAGATCTACCCGCATTGAATTCATATACAGTACACTTCAAATTTGCTTCATATCATAGTCATGGGGACAAAGACTCTTTTGTAGAATAAGTACGTTTTTAATGAACAATTAGGTACATTTTGGGAACTTCGCTTTATGAAATTTATGCAGAAGGGGCGATAGAATAATTGACTTGTGTTGCCATATGCCATTATCCAGTTGTACATTTCTATCAGTAGGCATATCCAAATGCTTTCTATTACGCCATTCGCACTACAGCAAAGCATACAATAGAACCGATCGGAAGTACATACTAGCAGAATCGTTACTTGTAATTGTCTTGGTTTTGATGTAAGCTTTGTAAGACCGAACTATAGGTCAACTATACTTGGATTTTAATGAAACTTATCGTTGTTTACAGCAGGGTCCTGATTGTGGTCATACGTGGTCGTAATGAGGTGGTTGATTACACCCGATGTGTTTTTCTTTTTAACGGATTTCTGGAATAAACGGAATAGCGGAAAACGATTCATTCCTCCGTGCTCGGTAAAATCTTTGTCACACCTAGCCATTGGCATGAAGCGTGTTTTTCATCAACTTTTTTGCCTGCATCGGGTTGCCTTTCGACTTAAACACCTAAAGAGCCTTGATTTTGAAAGAGGGACACAAAATCTTAAAAATCCTTGAAATTTAATACAAAATTTTGTATATGTATTCTCTAGCCAGTTATCTGAACTAAATGAGCATATTATAAAAAAGAAATATTAGGTACTGTTTTCCGAGTGTTTTGTTTGCACTCTGGGGTACGTTAAATTCAATGATATAAATTTATTCAGTTTCAAACTTCAATTTTTATGCTACCTGCTGCATGCCACAACTAAACTGAGTTGGACTCTTTCCGGCTGTGCTGATTTGACAGTACCTTGAAAATAGGTACGGAGACTTGAATTGTAGCCACATGTTTTGGAATAGCACTTGCAGCTTTGGTTTTGGCATAGAATTGCTTAGGATGGTCACCACTTTCAGCCTTAGGGTTTATGTTTTTGTGTGATGTCACTGGAAACGTCTTTTATAATTTTACTAATTAATGACCTATAAGAAAACTTTTATAACATCAAAATTCCTTTCCTTGTGTTTCCTCAACTAATATGCTTGCACTCATGTGTATCATAGTTGATTTATTGTTTCATGTATAAATCTAAGTAATAAATGGAACTCGATGTCGTGTCTCAGGTAAGCAATACATTCCCTAAGACGATAAAAAAGTAAAAGAGGCCCGAGATCTACGAGCGACTATCTGAAGACGAATTAGAGATACAAGTACATTGCTTTTACATAAATTCCGCTAAAGAATAAACGCTCCAATTGCCCACTCGTTAATGAAAGAGGGCATTTTTTACCCAAGTCCTCGCCAAAATAGAAAGAGACATACAATCTTGGACATAAAGTAAACTGGCCTCACCCCCGTTCCAACTGACGATGGATTTTGAAAATCTTCATTTCGGTGACTTGCATGTCACACCTGCCTGTTGATAGGAGGTACTGTAAGGGCAGTCAGCGAGTCTCAGCTTCTTATCAGGGAGACTGGTATGCAACACCGGAGGTAAGGGGGGGGGGCTGGGGCAGATAACGTGCCATGCCACAAATGGGAGCCACTCTTCTTATCAAGTGTCTTCCATGATTCCGGTCATTTGCATCCAATTTAGGAAATGTTTACATTATTTTTTGTCAACAATTGTAGCTAGGTTAACACAGTTGCATTTGAAAGTGCGGTTTCACTGTCAATTTTCTAATTAGGCCCATTTTCCTTGATTCTTTGTTTCGCCATGTGAGAATTTAGTTCACATTAGTAGGACTGTGAAAGTGTAAAACGTTTGGGTACGTTGTCAAAGAGAGTGAAGGAACTTATAAATGACCGTAAATTTTGCTTTCAAGCAGACACAAGTTTCTTATACTGAAACAATATTTAATACGGAGCATTACTCTCAGATTACGTCAAAGTACGAGGTACACCCTTCACCATACAACGTAGCTCGAATAGGAAATAGCTTTCCCAGACCCTTCACAAGCCTTCATAGCGAAACTGCTGGGAAACACCCTCTGAGAGGAGTACACACTACCTTCGTGGCCTTTAAGTATAACCCAGCGTCTCTCTTTGCCCTTCGCAGTCTCTCAATCAAAGACCCCGGATAAGCAGTGGGTCCGACATGAAAACTAAATAAACAGAAAAAACCACAAAACAGGCTAACTAATAAATAAAGGGCAGCTGGGGCGTCCAAGGGTAATGCCCCTCAATTTAGGCTACCGGGCAGAGAAGCAAGTCATTAGGTAGGCTCAACTGCCTTTCGCGGATTATGGAAAGAATATGTCGTCAATTAGAACGGATACTAAATTCACTCCTTGTCAAAAGGCCGAGAAGCATTACTCCTTCGCACTCCCCTGTTTAATTATAAAATTATGAAACACTTGGATAGTTTCATACAAGTCATAGTAAAAGATTTAAGCGACTGTTGTAACACGATAAAACAAACAATTGGTAAAAAGTCCTTGCTCCCCGGAAAAGCAAAGATTTGACATGACCATAGGCTCTCAATTAAAGACTCTTGATAAGCAGTGCACCCGATTTACGAAAGTACCCTAAAAATATGCGCCATGAGCGGGGTCACTCATTGCAGTCAGTAATGACGCTGGCTCGCCGTTGGTGGTGGGAGGGAGGGGACGTACAGGAGAATACATGTTTCAAGGGGGGTGACAGTTTTTCTTCTATCCATTTTATAAAGGCAATACCTAAATATCTGAGAGCGCTAAATGAATTATGACCTCTATTTTTAATGGAATAGGTTATTTAACAGGGGAAAATCGTAAAACAACTAAACATAAAGTGATGGTCCGTGTTTACACTTGGAAGATATTACTTCCTGTTTATATAAAATATATCAACATATAATATTTGTCCGGGGCCGAGGGAAACCCGCTTCTCCCCTCTCCCAGCTTCGTACCTGACTTTAGTGAGTCACTACCAACAATTAAATCTTTGACAGGATGAATTTTACTATCTTCATCGCTATACGTTCCACGTTTCTGTAGAGTCACGTACCCTGCAAAAGTCCTAAAAGCTAAAAATGAAACGTGGTGTTGAGAGGAGAGGAAAAAAGCTATATTTACGTATGTATACGTCCCCCTTGAAGGAGGGGTGCGTGGACATTCCGCTCTACCATTGAAAAGTAGCCTCTGGGAGGTGGTCAGTTTAAAGGAGTGTCTTAAAATAGAGGGTGAGGCAAAAGACGCGTCACCTCTCAGTTTAAAGTTTAACCAAGTGTAAAAAGGCGTCACAGCAGCGGGAGTCGCACGGGAACTAAAGAAGTATCATGCATCTAGAGGACTATGCCTCAGATGCATAGAATTGGACCCGAATCGAGCCCTTAAACACTATCTAACCAATTGCACAGGTGCAGTAATATGCCTAGCTCTTAACTTAACGACGACCAAGGTTTAAAGAATAATCAAACGTCTGTTTTCGGTATATCAGTATCTATTATGGGCAATTCTCGGACCGTATAAACTTCCCATAACTTGAAAGCTTCTTAAAATTGTTTCTATTAAACTAGATACAGATAAAGATGCTTAATTAATTTAAGTAAATAGAATAAGCAATTGGATATTACCCTGCGGGCGAAAGTCATCTTCCGCGTATATACAAAAGATGTAAAATCTTAAAACCATGGGACGATAACAATAACTAACTGAATCAGAAAATAACTTCTTGTAACCAAAATCATGTAAAAAGGTACATGCGCTCTGTAAACTAGCGGAAAATAATTACACTCTGGTCTAAAGGCCAGTTCTGATAAAACTAGAACCACCATACCGTATTTTGTTAAAATAAGCGCCGGGTGCTCATTAGATTTTCGCCTTTCCCATTGGGTTACACAAGAGACTGAGCATTGGTTATAAAAAAGGCCACACTAAGAGATCTTGTTATAAAGATCTCTAAACTTTCTAGCTCTGTTATTTCTTGCCGTTTTAGAATCGCTGTTATATATTTCATAATTATCAGAATTTATGCTTTGCTCAATTTATCCATGACGGTATTGTGTGATTAGTTTGTTACTCTTTCAAAGCAAATATATTTGCTGGCCTACAACGATGTAAAGCCAATTCGGGAGACTTTGCATTTCAAGATCTTTGAGTCTAAAAGAATGATATTCCTGGAACATCTCATAAAACTTATTTAGTCTTCATACCAGAACTAAGCAGGACTGAACGGTTCAACATCCAGAAAGGGGTAGGGCAAGGGTGCGTACTTTCCCCAACATTGTTTTAACATCTACACTGCAAACATGCGCGAAGTTAAGCTTGCTGCAAAAGGTAGTAGTAATTTAATGTATGTATCATCAAATTTGCAAAGTTAAATATTTCCCGTTGGCTTTATTATTGGACGTAAGTAACGTCCACGGCAAATTTCGTCCGCCATTCTTATGAAATGAATTTTTAAATTTTAATAATAGTAACAAGCAGTTTTAAAGACATCGGAGCAATGGAAATATATCGCCATCTGGACTCGAACCTGTGACCAACGCATCTAAGGCTTGTCCTCTACAACCGAGCTAGGTAACTCCAGATCTTTACATACCCAATTGTCATGGTAGCCACATTAGCCCTCAATATTCCACTGATAGATATAGACCTCTAGCGTAAAAATTGTATTAAAAAATAGCGTTGACCAGTTTCTCTGCGCCATGTAACGTATCCAAGGATAGGCTGCTTTTAGTCGCATCATTGTGTTCCAAAACTCTTGCAAGTTACAAAGTATCACCAAGATAATGGGGTTTGAAATATCAGTTGTATAATTAAAGTGGATATACAGGAAATATGACAACAAAGGATTGAGACCTAATGTAGCGAGCAAACAAATAAAGCAATGTTAGCATTTTGGATGACCTAGCGCAACTGGTAGAGCACACACAGGAAATCTGAGGATTCGGATTCCAGTGGTGACATATTTCCACTTTTACAATTCCTGTAAAGTCTTGTGAAAACTGGTATTTATAGTCCTCCCTTCCTAAGATACCCAATATTAACAATATATAATAATGATAATGATATAATAATAATAAATGTAGGAAGTCCAATACTTGATAATTCTAGGCATGTTTGACGCAAAGTATTACAACCTGTCTAGGTACATGTTGGTTTAAATACATGTAAATATATTATCTAGAGCGCGAATTCTTTCCTGTAAACATTTTTAAATCGTAATTTGATTCCTTTGCATTTTTGCCAAAAGTGTTGTTTCATAGATTAATTTAACTAATTCGTACATTTTAACCCTTTGGAAGTTTTTGACTCAAATTGATTGTAAGATTATCTCTTTACGACTGTAATAAAACTTCGTACGTTTATCATCACTTTCTAATAATTCAATACCACTAACTTTTACATTACTTCCTACCAGAATTTAACTTTTTGACATTGCGTCTGAATAAATTGTGCAAGAGCCCCTTTTCAAGTGAAAAAAATCTGTTAGCGTTACTAGAGGCAACATATTGTAACCAAAGTATGAAACAGACCTTTGGGACTGGTAATACTCCCGAATTATGTAAACACTTTCCAAAATTTTAAAGTGAGGACTGTTTTTAATTACCATCTGTGCTTTCTTTGCTTCAACAATTTTACATCTATTTGTTCTTGATATATCTTTTATAGCATTAGATTAAGCGCAGTTAAAGATGTTTTGGTTTGTGCTTAAATTAGAAATCACTGGCTGTAGAGCAATTGGGATAACTGTCGCATTATATGATGTCGTCAAATCAGGATGCACATGTGTTCCAAGACCTTTAATCGTATGTCTTAGGCTTGCTTGTCTTTCTTTAACTGGCAAGACGTCTACTTCCTTAAATTAGATGCTACTTTTCTAGCAATTTTCAGCTACTTTAATTTAACTTAATATCATTCCAGCCTTTTCACGTCCTGGCAATCTGTCAATGTTCTCTTGCCCTGACGTTTTTGAAAATTGAAGGGCACTGAGAGTAATGAAGTAGAACGTCCCACGTGTCTGTAAAAATTCGCTCTGGCGGCATGAAATAAGACTTTTGACATATAAATGGGACTTGAATATAAAAGCTCGGTTCTGAATTGAAAGAAAATAGACTGCAAACGCCCATGCTAATAAAAAAGAATCTGAATCTTGCTGTTAGTCAAACTAAGCCACAAATTCACCGACGTAATGCCTCTTCAATTGAGCCTAAAGTAGTCTTTTAACGATGCCAAAACTCTGTTCTGTCTGCAATTTCTCTGACCGTATAAGAGTAAGCTATTGCGTTTTGAAACTGACATTTTGTTAATTAACTTTTAATTTCCCAAGTCTAGGATATTACATTGGATGCCACAATGCAGTATTCTCACTTCAATCTGATAATTGTATAGATGGCCTTTTTTTAAGACTAAATATTGCGTTGAGTAACGGATTCATCCTGCTAAATGTTCTTGCCATACACTGGTCGCAGCAATCATATGGTGTGAGGTTAGAAAGCTTTTACGATGATTTTTAGTTTTCGAAGATTGTTTAAAATCAAGTTAAATGACAACAAATGAAGATATGAGAATTCCGACATCGAGAATTTTAAAATTACTCTCTAAACTCCTAAACTTTAGAACGTTTGGACAGAAAAAGGTTGGATATGACTTAAGCAAAATAATTATAATAGGATGATAAAAATATATAAAGGAAGGAATACGCTTATTTTCATGAAATTCAATTTACAAGTCTTAAATTTGTAAACAAACCAATTCTCATCTCAGGGGGCAAACGTCGGCACTCTTCATGTCATTAATGTTAAAAAAATGTTCTTGTAATTCATAAAAAAGTACTTAATCTTAAGAAACATGAATACGTAGACTTGAAGGAAAAATTTTTCATCCTATGAATAAAATTAGATAGTAATTAATCATAAAAAGTCAGTAAGATTTAAAATATAAGGGCCAGTATAATCAGTGGAAGAATGTTTATTGCATGAGGAAAACTATAAACCCGACTAAATTGCTCTTTTTAATAAACTCCATCACAGAACAAGATCTTTAAGGTAATCAAACTTCGATTTAAAGTAGAAGAAATATATTGTTCAGTTGTATATGAGGATGTATAAACAAAATTTGTCACAATCCTTATGCGTCTAAATTCACCGTGTCTAGCACTTTGCTCTTTGTTGTACAAACCTCCCTTCTCTCTTCCTTCACTAAAGAAAGACCTTTTTTTTCGTCTCTCTTTAATTATCCTTTTTGCATCTATAACTCCAGCAATACTCTTCCTAAACCTTAAACTTAGCATCACCGAGAAGAGAAGATTTGAAATGTCAGTTTTGGAAAAGAACACTAGAGAAATAGAAAACATGTCACCACCGTTCTATGTTCTTTTCAAAAACTAACCTTCAACTTTGTATATTCTTTCTTAACCCTGGCATCACCATCTTCATCAATACTCTTCCAAAATCTTTTCTTTGAACTCACGTCCCTTATCACCGACATCTTCATCTCCACTACTATCCTTTGTGCGTACTTCTTGTTCTGTCTCATACAGTAATATACCCAAGCCACAACAAACTTCCCTCCCTCGTTTTTACTCCGAGAGGTATGTTTTTGCTTGATAACTCATCGAGTTTTTATTTTGAGGAAAACGTGAAGTGGAACTCAGTTGAATAACTTTATTTCTAACAATATTTGCCAATCTGGTCGGCCGCAACTTAGAAACAAGGCCGAAAATTTCCTAACAAAATTTTGACAGAAGAAATTGTAATGTAAGGTCATACATTCTAGCTTTCCCACGTTTGTTACTTTAAGTAAACGTACATACAGTGGATAGAAAACCCACTAGTCTTCTCACTGTTTATCTTTTAGCGTCTAGTACACGATACTATTTCAATGTGTGCTACGTGGCAAGTGATAAACACTATATGCGACCGTGACACGTTGAAAACTAAAATTCAATCAGCAGTAATGTTAACGAGCATCAGCAAACCGATCTTTGTAAACAAATCTTTAACTGTTCAATTACTAACAGGCTTCTTTTTTTGTATCATGTCATTGGACAAAAAAATATTTCGACTTTGCAATATCGTCATCTAAGTCAATTATTGTTATGAAAATAAGTCCTAATTTTGTGCTTTCAACAATGAACAAATATATATTCATCAATAATCGACTTTAAAATTGGAAGTCGGGTTCCTATTGTTTAAGAATTGTTGCTAAGGTAAGATGAATATGCCATTGGATACTTCCATCCAGATCCCGTTGTTAATTCGATTGTTTCTCTACGTAATATCTCTTCTTGAGATGCTAAATTGCCGCTGTATACAAGTATTCAGCTTCAAATAAGAACAGATACCATTAGATCAGCCTTAAAACACTTAAAATGCGACAAGGAAAGGACATTCTCCCCGGTGCTCCTCGCTGACGGTTGTAGCGATATTACAGAAAATAGCGCAACAAAAGTTAAGCGTCGACCGTTATCTGTACAGCCAACATTAAATTCGTTTACGGTGCAGCCTTACATAGGAATTGGTTCTTATCAGAAACAATTTAGAACTTGTTAACTCTTTTCAAAGATGGCGGTGTGGGATTTTTAAAACCATTTATAAGTTACAGATGCAATAGAATTACATTTCGCGCCCCATCTTCCCGCTGACGTGTGATCGAAATGAGATAACATGAAACATTCTGCTCACAGCATTTTCACCAATCTCTCACAGATAAAAACAGCTAACGTAATCTACACCTTCTTCTAAAGGAGTTGAATATTCCACTTTTGGTAGATCGCTCACTTTAATCTAAGATATGCTAACTAGTTTCCACAGTGTAGTACTTACAGCGCCGTGTATCTATCTTCTTGTTAGTAGAATATGCAAGGGAAACCTCTTTGAAAATGCTAAGCGCCTGGTAGGATTTTGTGTTTACTTTGTGTTTGTGTTTGTGTTTTGAATTTGCATCCTATGATCTCTAGAATTAATAGATCCATTTATATCGTGAGATGAAAGTGGTTGAATAGACGTTTTTTTTAAAGAAAGATTGATTTTTTTTATGTTCATATGCACAAGATCCAAGAAGAGTATTCTCTATCCACAGTGGTGTGTTTTTACAAATCCTGCACTACCTTTTATGCGGATGTCAACAACAACACATTTCCATAAGTAGCTTTAAAGGTATATCCACTCGTGTAAAAAAGAAAAAAGAACTATCTTGCATTTTGTTTACAAGTGTTGTGCAAACAAAGAACATATCA
Source organism: Alatinidae sp. Z8VKAUB7J3 (assembly GCA_010016025.2). Taxonomy (NCBI): domain Eukaryota; kingdom Metazoa; phylum Cnidaria; class Cubozoa; order Carybdeida; family Alatinidae; species Alatinidae sp. Z8VKAUB7J3. The sequence continues at coordinate 115,378,164 of JAAAKM020006971.1, forward strand.
TCCGACGGCATGCTACTTACTTACAGTTTGCCTAAATTATATGGAACTTGCATTTCGTTTGCATGAATTAGAAGTCAAAGAGACTCTGCATATAAACCATGACAAATATATATATTTGTTATATATATCTTATATATAAATTTTTTTAAAAAATATTTCTATTTTTATATATATTTTTAAATATTTAATATTTTATGTATTTATTTATATATATGTACTTATAAACAATACTGTCTGCAGATTGAGTTTATTTATTTACATATACATATATATACATATATATACATATATTCTTAGCAGACAAATTGCAAGTATATATATAATTCTCAAAGAGTGGAGCGTTACCACAATAGGTGCAATTTATGGGCGCTGACTGGGCTCGAACCCACGACCTCACGGTTACTAAACCAACGCCTTAACCATTGAGCCATCGAGGCTCATATATATATATATATATATATATATATATATACATATATATACACACACATAAAAAATATATGTTAAGTAGTACGATACTCTAATAAATTTTGTTTTATGATCCTAGAGAAAGAATTCCCGCGTTAGTGAAACTTTGTGTAATCTCTATACAACTTCCGCTCTCATCAATAATATAAGAAACAAAAAACGCAACACTCGCGCAAGCGTCATCTTAAAAAACGTAATCTTTACTGCGTGCGAAGAGAGATGCAGAGTATAGTACTTCAATAATACTTCAAGTAGAATCTGAGCGGTCATATGCAAATGGAAACTTATAGAGACCGTAAATATCTTACTGACGACGGAGAGTGACATTCTGAATGAAGCTTTGGCAGAAATGGTTTTTGACAGGCATGTAAGTAAAGAGATTTTCTTTATGATACAAACATCATGATATTGCGAAGATTTACCCCTTCAACTATAGTTCTATCTTATTCTTGCAAAACGCTGGACAATTTTTTGGTTCTGGTTTCATGGATACGTTTTTCCTGCTCTCCCAACTGAAACAGTCTTCTATTGGTGTGAGTTTAATGTTTGTGGAGTTTTCTGTTGTTGCCCTAGCTATTGCAATGAAACCAAGTCGATAGGAAATGGAAATAAATTTATGGGTAAGAAATAATCCAACGCGTAGCTTTGGAACGAGAAAAGTACAAGTATGTTCAACTGCTGTAAGGTGTAAGAGCAAAACTAGCAGACAGCAATTTTTACTTTGCGAAATTCAACTCATCGTCCTTTATCAAACTTTTTAGGATTGATCTGACTGCAATACTCGACCTCTGTAATAATAAAAGAAATTCTTTCCGTCCTCGTTGTGATGAGTAATGTTTCTTCTGCTGTATCATGGAAAAAGACAATGAAATAATATTTACAAACTTCTGTAAAATATCAATCAGTTTTGTGTTGTTTAATATATTCTGAAATATGCGTAGTAGGTATTGACCATTTCTGCCTACGAGATTGATCCAAATTTTTAACCGAAATATGTAATACGGAGTTAATGATGTCATTGTCCTCAAAAGATAGAACAGCTGACCTTTCAATATTGGCATTTTGCATTTTATATCAATCCGTATGGCACACCATACCCTGGACGGATCGAAAAACCAATGTGGAAGTTTAGAAAGAAGCGGACACAAAAAGGCTGCTGGTTGACAAAATTCGAAAAAGACAGGCAACATTTTTTGGCCATTTTATGCCAGACATACATGCTAGAGTCGTTAAAGAGAAAGATACGAGAGACACTAGTACTCCATGAGATTAAAAGGAAACCAATCTAAAAACGTTTCTTTGATTGCAGGCTCATAGGTTTGACCGGCTATCTATTAAATGGTGCTTAGAAGTTGGAGTTACGTATCTTCAACACGTCAGTAAAATCATACATTGTCGGAGGTCCTTGTATTTATGAATTCAGTGCAGTATTTCGTCAACTAACAAAACTTTTAGTTCAAAATTAGCTTATTTTTGTGGTGTGACATACAAAAATAATTTGGATTGTTCCTTTTTGACCATTACCATGAATTACTTCGAGAACAATTTTGTTACCAGCTGCGTGAAACATGTAGCTGACTTAATTTTACACTTTCTTATAAAAATATTTAAAAAGTTATCCAAAATGAACCATTAATCATACATGTATATATAACTTCAATGTTGGATAGAAAAGGAATAGTTTTCAAAATTTCTTCCTTAGGAAATAAATATATAGAGATGATCTATCTTCTAAAAGTGAATCAGAGTTTATTATCTGTAGATTTCACCTTCATAGTCTGTTTGACCTACGCTGCCGGAGTTTTGAGAATATCTCATCAAGGACAGAAGCTTGATGCACCTGCCGGTTGAGCTGAATTGTCAAAGAACATAACTGCATTATTTTAATGGTCTTATTGCACACAACTATATCATATCCGTTGACGCACATCAAATATGTAGTCAACAAAATTCTAAGGCCGTGTTTGATTATCACCAAAGCAATGGAACACACTAGGTCAAAATAGAAGCAAAATTATATCGAGTGGCGATCAATTTATACTTAGCATCAACTTTGTTCTACAACTAAGGTCAATCACGTTGTAAAAGTGACTTAAAAGCGGACGGAGATCTTTCTATTTTACCAAGCGGTTCCCCAAAACAAAGTTTTACGGGATCAGCAATCACGAAATCATAGGTATGATCCTCTTGTGATAAGAAGTAGGTTTGACGAAACTAAACGTCTTGCCTCCTATGGTTAAATGATCCAATTGATGGGCAAATTCCCCAAACACATAAAATGATTTCCAAGTTGAAGACATTACAAAAGAAAGTGAAAGTGGATTAGTTTCGGTCTCTCGAGCGAGAAGAACATGATGGCCAAATTATGTTAATCACCCTTAAAACCATGTTCTTTTAGATTAACATTGATCTTGTTCCGATTCTTATCTTAAAAATTAAAGAGTTCAAGCTGGGGAAATTTGGGACGAGTCGACCGCAGTGTCTCTGCAAGAATGTGACCATTGTATAGTGTGACCCACTGAAGCTTTTGTATGGTTGCACTTAATCTTGTTTCACTGAGAAGTATGATCCTCATGCGAATCATAAGCGACTACATAAGGCTTTGTAGGAAAACAAGTTTCTTGTAACAGTCTGATTTGACCCTGTCCTATGGTGCTTATAGTTGTGATAGGACACTTTCAACTGACCAGCAACCAGAAATGGAGCCCACAGAGGGCAACCTTAACGCCTATCCCTTACCTTGTTAAGAAGTACTAGCATGTTGAAGGCTTACGGGAATAGTGGTGTACTGCGTATTAAAGGTAACATGGTATCGAGTACTTGTATTGCGGTGCAAAGAAA
>JAAAKM020006971.1:115384677-115400946 GCA_010016025.2 Alatinidae sp. Z8VKAUB7J3
AGGGTTTGCTGTCTCGAAGCCTATGTTGGCATACCTCCACTTTGCTCTCTGTAGTTTCTGGTTAACGAAAAGACATTATTTTATTGTGATAAGTTGAATTCCTTACACGTTTAGCAAAATTTCAAGAAAACTGCGTGTATCATCGAGACGAGAGGAATTGAAATGTCAGTCCTCTCTTCTCAATGATACTTTTAGCTTTCAATGGGCTTTGAACAGCATGACGGGCCGGATAACAGTCCTTCCTTGGTCAAGTCACATGGCGCAGAGAGGCTGATCTCCAATTGTGTTGAGTTGGATGTCGATACCCACCAGTGGATGACTGGGGGCTAATATGGCAACTAGAGAAATAGATTAGGTTAACATCGAAGATCACCAAGCTCATTTGGTAGAGCACACGCCGCGAAAGCGTGGCTCACGTGTTCGATCCCGGTGCAACATATTTTCTATCTTTCTGGTGTTCTTTTCAGAAAAACACGAACTGTTTTACAGCTGCAAAATTTTCTACGATTATATGAATACTTCCTTTCTGTCTACACAGCTTTAAAAGAATAGCCTTCTCTACTTTTAAAAAGTAAAACTCTTTTGACTTTCCCATCCAATTTAAGACTAATAAGATCGTTTTCCTATAACTTAATTGATTCAATCATTAACGAAAGCGAACAGATTTATATTAAACCTTTAAAAAAACTGTGGGTTATAACGTTGGATATCGCTCATGAAATCTAAATATGATAAATTAAAGAACCTTTGAGGTGAACGACACCAGATTTGAAACCACAGACGTCTATGCAAAAGTGACATGTGATATTAACACAAGATGGAAATCTAGGACTTCTACCGCAATGTGCTATCAGAACTCACTTTTACAAACCAAACGTAAAGCTATAGTTCTTTACGTTCCCATTGAGGTCAGTTAATATAATGTATGCAGTGCAATTTTTAAAAGTTTCCTCACATTATGAGTTTACAATATAGATGCAGGAAGTAAGTAAATCGAAGATTTACGTAAAAAGCCCTGTGAGAAATGGGACATATTTGTAAAGTTAGCAGCTCTTGTTCGTTCATCTGCGCCATAAAATGAGTGATTTGGAACATATTCCAACGAGGTCTGATACGGAGAAGAGAATAGTGGAGCCACGTTGGGGGAGGGGAGGCTTGGAGAGCTTGAGTTTCTCTACGTTTTGCCGAAAATTGTTTTCTCTGGCATAGGGGACAAAGAAATCATTGATACAAAATAAAAAGTGCGAAAGAGAGTCATTTTTTGAACCGTAATGTCAAAAGATGCAAAATCTTCTCCTTCTATCCATTGGAATAAAAAAAGCAAAACCTTTGATTATATCTCACCTTCCCCCAATTCCTTCCCCTTTTTGTGTAGGCTCCGCCCTTAAAGAAAGAATAGGAGATGCCAAAAGATATTAGGGAGCTGCCATAGTGCCCCGCTTTTCATAGTGTCCTGTTTTGTGTACATCACTGTTGATTGCAACTTAGTGGACAGCTGTAATTATGTCATAGTAATTTCTCTGTGGTCAGTAATTTGTACTTCTGGTACTATTTTATAGTGTTCATCTTTCTTCCTGTTTTGTTTACACACGTACAAAGTGACAAAGTTGTATGTAGGGGTTCTGAAGGGTCCTTTTATCATTAAAATAGATTTGAATCTTCCTTTACTTTTGGAAAACACATTAAATATCTTTTTTAGTACCTGTATTTAAAGACTTTGAAGATACACTTTTTCTCCATAATGATTTACTCCCTTTTTTATTACATTATTTAAAAGGCTCAAGGCAAAATTTTGCCATCCTGCAGGATTGTTGGGTCGGCATTAAGGACGGTACAGCCAAATGCCGACCTTATTTTCGAGGGCTACGACTCCAAGCTAAATTCAATACCATTCTAGTTACAGTCTTCCCAAGTGCGTGTACTTTTTTCTCCTCCTGTATAGGGTGAAAGCCACGCGAACGTTCCAAAATTAAGAGCCAAACAAAAAATGGCGTACTGAGGAAATCTTTCACGTTTCATAATTATGGCATAAATTTGTTAATAATGCAAATTATGCAAAATAACGCGACCGTGTCGCAAAAATGTTGGCTGTGTTAAAATTATGTTAAAATTCTCAGACTAGTGCTACTCGCGTACATTTCAACAGTTGGATCATTCTTCATATATGCCTAATGCCCCAGAAGGATAAATCGACTGTTAAATGTTACTTTTAAATTTCTAGAGATACAGAAAGATGGCTTAGTACATGTTGTATACCGAATACGTTTTGCTCGCGGTAATCTGGCAAATGAAAAGGATATCTTCTGATTGGCGCTTGATTTCAGCTAGCTCTTTTTCCTGTTTTTCCAATTTCTCTTGCGTGAGCCATATCGTTTTTTGTTGATCCAGCCTTGATTTCCTGGCATCGTAATAACCCCCTGTAAGAGCACCTCGCCTGCTAACTTGGTCACCTGGAATCGAAAGGAAACCATAGGTTGTAGGCTTGAACAGAAAGATCGGGGTTAGGGAAGAGAAACGTTCTTTTCAGTCTACTAAAGATATATGTTTTCTACAACACGAGGGACAGAAGAATTGTCACTCTGGTGACTGTTCTCCTACGACGTGTTTTGGTCTTCTCTTTCGTATAAATTCATCGTCAAAAAGCTTTTCTTACTTCTTCCATACGATTGCTGTGATCAGTGTATGGCGAAAACGTTTCGCAAAATGAATATGTTACTCAACGTAGTACTCAAAGATATATATCTTATTATATATGATGTATCTTAGAGCTACATTATGTAAATTCATACAATTTCACGGGGTAAAAAACGTTGCTCGACACTGTTAGTAAAAGCTGACAAGTGAGACGACATTCTATCTGTTGTTTATCTCAATTGAAAACGTAGGAGTACGTGTCCCTGCTCACCCTACGGATTACGTCTGTGATCTTGTGTACTGCCACACAGACTTGAAAAATAAGTAGAGCCTTCTAGAGGGTACTGAATTATAGTTTTGTTGACAAAAAAGTGCCGAGTTTGAACTTATTGGAAAGAGATGCTTTTTGCAATAACAATACCGAAACGTGTACGCTGATCTGAGCGTTGGAAGTCTCTGTTAGAGTTTATTATTTTTATTCTTTCTTTAAGCTGGTACGGGCATGTATTGAGAAAATGGGAAATGAAGAAGTGAAAAGAGTGTTTGAAGTTGAAGGAAGTAGAGAACGAAGTAGGCCACAAACGAGATGGAGAGACAAAATGTAGAAAGAATACTGCAAATATTGGACTAAAGAATGAAGATGCAAAAGGAACGGTCAAAATGGAGGCAAAGATTGCTCGAAAGTCGGTAACCCAACGTCAGTTGGAAAAGGGCCGACTATAAACAATGGATGGACGAATGGATGTATAGATGGATGGATGGATCGTTTGGCTATTAGGATTTTGCATGTAGGAAAATAATTTTCTTGATACAGTTAACTAGATTGTCTATGGTTTTGACAGCTCTACTATCCTCGTAGTGTACACATACACTGTATAATTTGGTAAAGGAAGTGAAGGTCGAAGTGGGTTGGTGATCGCGTGAGACGAGGTAAGTAAAAAACGTTAACAGAAGTAATCGAGCAAGAATGTCCATCAATCCTATATCTACGGTTGCCAAAGACCAAGACAAGATTGTCATAAGATCAGAACCGTAAACAGTGTCCTTGTTAAAGTGTGTTAATGTTTTAAAGTATCTACTTAAGACTTGGAAAGCATGTTGAAGACGATTGCCATAAACTCTGAGCAGTAAACAGTGTCCCTCTTAGAGCTGTGTCGAGTATCTACCATTCAAAAAACACTAAACACTACTACGCCTACCTTCAAGAGTTATACAATCCAAATTTGCACTCTTTGAATACTGGGATGCTATTTCCATATTTCTGCAGATCAAAGTCTTCGCGAAAGCAAGTTGCATTGCAGGTTTAAACATTTGGTTATATTCGACTTTTGAAATCATTGGAATAACATCCTGGAAGACAAATAACATAGAGTATATATACATAGTATTTCAACTTAAGTCAAAAGAGATTGAAGAAGGTGTAAGAGATGCTGAAGATGACAGACAGAAACGCTGGAGCCTTTGCTTGAATGAAATTGGTACACTTATTGCAAACTTCAACCGATCTATAGTACTGGTTCCCAGAATTTAAGAAATACTCATTCTTAGGTCCAACGTGAAAAGACAACTCCCGCCCCCTCCCTCTCCCCAACCTGAGATCTCAATGTATTAAAATTCAACTTACGAAGAATCTCGTACATACATAGCGTCAATGAGGTTGAAATGGTCCGACTCAATATAACTATACCGATACATGAAAGCAAGAGTATACAACACAAATTTATAAAATTTTAAATCGCTGCAAGGAAGATATCTTTTTAAGATTTACACCATTGGAACCACAAATTAATTAGAATGTTCCTAAAGTTAAACACACCTGCTCGTGTTTATAGCCTTACGTCCGCAGAGTAAAAGTTCTTACATATGAACCATATTCTGAAACCACTACGGCACTCCTCCTAGGTTTTTTTGCAGAACGTGCGTTTGAAGTCAACCCCTTTGAATAATAATCATCAAAATTAGAACCTTCTCACTATTAAAAGCTTCGCCCAACGCTAAGACACATACCTAAAAGGAATTAGCTGATACATAATCATCATCGAGAAGCGAGAATTTGAAGTGTCAGCTTTGAAGAGAGCACTAAGAAATAGAAAATATGTCACTACCGGGGATATCCCCGTTGGTGACATATTTTCTTTTTCTTAGTGTTCTTTTCAATACTGTTTTAAAACCTACAACCCATCATTTTTGCCGAACCCAAGAAAAATAAATTAGTATCCTTCTCTAGAAACTCCCATTCTATCCAAAGTACTACCCATTTGTTTTCGCCTCTTAGGAACTTTTGGCCCTAATCATACAGATGGAAACTTTGTGCCTTTCAGTCCTTACATTCCCTCTTTCTTGCAGTTACCCATAACAGACATGAGACCCGTGCAAAAAGGATTTACAGTTACCTTAAGACTTTATATCAAAACTTTATATGGCAACGTTGCCAGCCCCATCGCAATTGCATATCGAACAATGGCCACACGGAATGTGACTCGGCTATTCGCATCCATTTACTGAATAACCCAGTCTGCGGCAATGCATGTAAGTCAGACTGGTTCCGTATAGATGTGAAGGATAGATACATCATCGTTTCAATAAAAAGTTTGTGAGGCGGTCTTCATAAAACACAAAATCCTTCACTATGCAGACAAAAGGAATTCGTGTTTTCGCTGAAATTGTTCTAATCTGTTCCAGTCAGGAATTTTTAGTCCCGCTATCAAGTCAGCGATTGCATAGTCATGCGTAAATAACTCCGTTGTAATCTAGTTTCTATGTAGTCTTAGGGCAACTGTAAATCCCTTTTGCATGGGCCAAATTGATAAAAGTGCACGAAACGCGTCTTTGGTTTAACCTATATATCCACTGTTAAAGGCTATTTTTACCTTGTGCAGTACCATCACGTATTCATACTCAGTACAATGCAAGAAGGAGAACAAAAATGGCTCATTGTAGACTGTTCAAAATGTGATGGAAAAGCAGTGACAAATGCAGAAGTGCTAAGAAAGGCAAACACCAAACGAAAGTTGTACACAAAAGACAGCTACAGTTCTTTGGACATGTAATGAGGGATAGACGCCTCGTAAGAAACCTTGTGACTGGTACTCTAATTTTGAAAAAAGATACAGAGGAAGGCAAAGACAAAAGTATCTGGACTCTTCACTCTAGCCAATGAACAAAATATAAGATAAAAAGCACAGTGGAGTAATAAATTAACACCACGTGGGAAATCACGACAAGTCATGATTGCTGTGGACATAGGCCCTGTCTGTGAGAACATGTCTGCAAGTACATGCGAGGACATAGCCCCGTAAGGATGAACAAGAACAAGAACAAGAACAAGAAGAACAAGAAGAAGGAAAAGAAGAAGAGAAGAAAATGGAGAAGGAAAAAAAGAAGAAGAAGGAGTAGGAGTAAAAGAATAAGAAGAAAAAGAAGTAGTAAAGGAAAAGAAGTAGACGAAGAAGAAGAAAAAGAAAAAGGAGAAGAAGAAGAAGAAGAAGAAGAAGGAGAAGAAGAAGAAGAAGAAGAAGAAGAAGAAGAAGAAGAAGAAGACTAATTCCGGATAAGGCACAATACCAAGAGGTGGACACGGATATTAAGCGTGCGTCTTAGGATGCTAGGGTCTCGCAGAAACGCACCAAAGGAGGAAAGCCTGGTCTGTTTTCAAGTTCAAGTGACTATGGAGTGCAAATCTGCCTTAGATACATTCCAAACCCATACAGGTACTTACAAATAGCTCATCAGACTGAGTTCATTGAAAAAAAGCAGATAATTCAACAACAAACAACATATACAATAATTTTAGTACATCATACCTGGGATTGGGGATAGTTAATGTCACTAAAATGAAGTCGATTCAGTGGCATAAATGTAACTTCTCCAGGCAGCTTCATCTTGTTTAGAATTTGTAGAACCTGGGTGCCTGTCTTATCACTATCCACGATGACGTTAAACAATCTGAAAAATTGAATATAGTTTTCATCGACCAGTTAACCTTGTATTGAGTATCTTTAAAAAAGTCTTAAAAACATCCAGCATTAACACTGTTAACATAAATTAACATCATCTCCCGTGCATATTCTTTCATAGAGCCACATAATGCTGCCAACAATTTTTGCCACGTTTTACGATCTTCGCACAATTCCACGCGTCTGCCTTGAGTTCCTCTATTATGTTTAAATGGTCTTTCTGATCAACTAATACTGTACTGAACCGGGTCGTCTTTGATACTCTTTGGTCTCTAATAAACGAGGGTGGACATTTATTAATTTTTGGAATTTTTCTCAAATCCCCGGCGCGCATTAACCCCGCTTATTAATTTTGGGACATCAGCTTCGGAGATGTAAAAAGAACCATTTTCCCGAATTTATTTGATGACGATATTCAAGTGATGTAAAGATTTCGGATCACTCCTCTTTCAGTTTTATTTTGATACTATCAGAAATTGTTTTCAAAAAATTGCTTCCAGCCCCTCCCCCCTCTTATTCATTTTTGAAATTGCTTCCAGCCCCCCTTCCCCCGCGTATTTCAACATTCCTAGCGTTTCTCGTGCTGTATAACGTGAAATATACTTAAGATTTTCTAAATAAAAAGTAACTAACTGGATAACTAATATATAAGGGGCAGCTGGGCATCCCTGGGCAACGCTATTTGATTTAGACTACCGGGCAGAGAAGCAAGCAATGGTGTAGGTTCAATCGCCTAGTAGAGCCTCTCATGGATCATGGGAAGAATCTAAAGGGATCATTACGGAAACAAGGTCTTTGGGACCTTTTTAATGCTATCCCTGCCAACTTTATCTATAGGAGTTCTTTGTTTTTAAGTACTTACATTTATCCACTTAAAGTACCTTTTTATTTTTTATTTTTTCTATTGTATATTTTAAAGTAGATTGTATTTCGCGTATTGTAAACTTGACTTTTTTGCTGTTGCTTGCGTTGTTTTGGGGGTAGTTTTTTTGTCAAATGGTGAAATAAATACATACCTTTGTAAAATAGGAGAACAGATGCCACCCCCATTCCTCACCCAAAACCCCTGGTTCCCAAGAAAGTGAATTTTTTTGTCCTCTTACTTACTTGTTTCCAGCAGTAACCTCAATCGCTGTAAAGAACTTATTGTCGCATGTAAAATTTTCGATCAAAGGTCCATAAACACCTTTCACACCCTTTTCTTGCACAATCCTCTTTACACTTTCGATACCATTAGCAACAGCCTGTAAAAGAAAGAAAAGAGGAAGTTCTACCAGGGGAGGTTGAGAGTCAGAGAGAGTAAACGTATAACTAAGAACCTTCTGCGCATTTTCAAAGGGGATCGCCTTTTCAAATTCACACTTCCAAAATGGAATCACCCTTCAAACTCGCACTTCCAAAGGGAATCGCCTTTCAAGTTCACACTTGTCAAAGGGAATCACCTCTCGAACTCACACTTCCAAAGGGAACCGCCTTTCAAATGCACGCTTCCAAAGACTTTGTTCCAAAAGGAACCGCCTTTCAAATTTGCATTTCCAAAGGGAATCGCTTTTTATACTCACACCTCAAAACTCGGAAATGCTTAAAATACCCACTGCTTCAGTAATAATCGTTTCTCTTAAAGTTACTCACTATAAGCTTAGATCTAAGAACAATATTAAAATCTTTACAAATTTGTTTTCAAGATGGTTCAAAAAGGGAATTTATTATTGCAAATATGGTAACACGGTAAGATCGCATTTCAAAATATCTAAGAAAGAAAACTATGGACCTCAGCGGACTGGACCTGACCAACACCGAACTCTCAGGCGCTGCCATGGCCAAGGACCCTGCCACGTTCGAAACCGATGTTCTAAACCAGCTAGCCGCCCACGAGGAGTGGGTCAAAACCGAAGGCAGAACCGGGACCCGTGCCAATCTGAACAACATGGACCTGCGTTTCATAGACCTGCGGGGCCGTAGCCTATCGGGAGCTTCTTTCGTCGAATCGAACCTGACAGGCGCCAATCTCGAGGGGGCGCAACTGATCCTGAGCGATCTCTCTCGGACCAAATTGGTGGCCACGAGCTTGGTCCGAGCGAACATGCGAGGCGCGAATCTGACATCGGCCGACGCGACCAATGCGGATCTGACAGATGCATGGCTAGGGTCGGTCGAGCTCGAGAGCGAGACTGTGAAGTCAATCGGCCGTAGGTGGTCCGCAAATCTCTCCTGCGCCACCTTGAAGAATGCCAAACTGAGTGGCGCGGACCTGCGAGACGCGAATTTGAGCGGGGCCGACTTGGAGGGCGCAAGCTTGCCAGATCACCTTCGCGAACAAGCCGGATGACCCGGGCCTCCAGCTCGTGTTTCTAACTGATGTGGCTTAAGGATTTGAAGTTTCTGTCGGGGCCAGCCCCAGTAAGAGGAGGAGCTTCCAATCCACCAAGCCTGCCACAGGATCAGCTCGCGCCCCTCAGGATCAACTGCTCGACTGAGCCCACTTTCTCCTCCCGAATATTGGAAGAGATGCGCAGGCAAAGGACTTTCCCCACCTTCAGGATCTTACTGGACGCCCCGGCTGGCACCGAGAAGCCTTTGGACCGACACCATTTGCCCAGTGCGTCGGCTAGTTCATCTTCCGCAATCACTTGACGATCACGAACTCCGAACTCGTTCTTCTGGAAACTAACAACGATCGATTTTTCTGTAATTCGCTCAATTTTAAGATGTGGAACTCCAGGCAAAAAGCCGATCCTGGAGTTGAGTGCTCCGGCCAATGCCTGAGTGATCTCACTTTCCGAGAAGATTTTGTATTGCAATTCGAATGACATGTTTAGTGTTTAAAATCAATAGATTAAATTACAATAAATAGAATCTAAGAATCACACTGGAGTTTCCAAAAAATTGCAATTTGCTAAGTTCGAATATTCTGAGGCCAGCCCGAACCGTGAAGTCCACGGAAGATTGATACACCCTAGAGTGTTCGCTCCGTCCGCATTACGGGGGTGCCGGATCGAGGCATTGCCAGCGCGTTCCAGTCGGGAACGCCGGTCTCAGCCCAGCTCCCGGCATCTTGGCGAGTTCTCACGCGCCAGGACACGGTAGAGCTTGACCGCCAATTCGTTCTTGCGAAACGGCTTCTGCAACACCACCGCCTGCTCGTCCAGCTTGGCGAACTCCATTGTCGCTTCTTGTGCGTATCCGGTCATGTAAACCACGCGAACAGCGGGACGTTTGGTGGTTACGGCGTCCGCCAGGTCTCGACCGTTGATCCCGCCGGCAAGCACCACGTCGGTCAACAGCAGATCGAACTCCGCACCGTCGGCCAGCAGCGCGAGCGCTTCCATGCCACTGCTCGCCTCGAAGGGGCGATAGCCCAGTTCGGTGAGAAGGCCGACTGCCAGGGCCAAGACCTCGGGCTCGTCCTCGACCACCAAGACTCGGCGTCCTCTTCCGGCCAGATCCGCCACTGCCTCCGGTGCCTCCCGCGACCGCGCGACCTCGTCTCTGTCAAGTGGGACCCGAGGTAAGTAAATCTCTATGGTCGTTCCTTCGCCGGGCGTACTTTGGAGCGAGATGTGGCCGTGCGACTGCTTGACGAACCCGAACACCATGCTGAGACCAAGACCACTGCCCTGCCCCACGTCCTTGGTGGTGAAAAATGGCTCGAAGGCATGATCCTTGACCTCGGGCGTCATACCGCAGCCCGTGTCGGTCACCGTCAAACGTACATAGTCCCCGGGCTCGACCTCGAAGTGCCCTTCCAGTCTCCCGTCGTCCAGGTGAGAGTTGGCCATCTCGATCGTGAGCGTTCCGCCACGGGGCATGGCATCGCGCGAATTGATCGCCAGGTTGAGAACAACATTCTCGATCTGTGACGGGTCCGCAAAACAAAGCCAAAGATCGGCGCAGTAGCAGACTTTCAGGTCATGCCCCTCACGCAGGGCGCTCGCCAAAAGGTCGCTCATGCCGTCGATCAAGAGGTTCACGTCGGTGACCTTGGGTGCGAGCGGCTGACGGCGGGAAAATGCGAGAAGACGTTGGGTGATGGCGGCCCCGCGTTCAGCGGCACCGACCGCCTTGGACAGTAACGCGGCCTGTTGCGAATCCGCACCTGGCGATGTCATGGCCAAGTCCAGGTTTCCCAGGATGATTGCCAGGATGTTGTTGAAGTCGTGTGCGACACCGCCGGTTAGCTGGCCGACCGCCTCCATCTTCTGAGCCTGCCGCAAGCGGTCTTCCTGCCTGACCAGCTCTGTGACATCGAGATAGCTCGCCAAGGTGTAACCGCCGGCGGTCCGATGCCCGTAGCCTTCGTGCCAATGAACGCTCGTGTCGGGCGTCGTGAACTTGATCCGAAATCCGCTCTGCGCAATTCGGTGACGCTCCAGCATCTCGGCCAACCAGAGCTCTTCCCGCCCTTTCGAGCCCTCAGCCGTTCCGCTGTAGGCGATACGCCGCAGGATTCGCTCGACCGTGTCGTCCGGCTCGAAGGGCACGCCGAGGGTCTCGGTAAACTCCCGGACCCTCCGGTTGGCATAGATCAGGCGATCTTCCGGATCAAAAAGCAGAAAATTGAGAGGGATGCCGTCGAGCGCATGGATGAAGAGGTCCCGGGCCCGACCGGCCTCTTGTTTCGCCACAACCTGAGTTGTGATGTCGGTCGCGCTACCGCGATAGCCGGCGAAACTGCCATCTTGATCGAAGACGGGAACACCACTGACTGACAGATGATGCAGCTTGCCATCTTCTCCGCCTATGTAACTGTAGCGAAAATCCCGATAGGGCAGATGGGCTTCAAGGGTTGCCCGATGATCGTGCCAAGCCTTTGTGTTCTTGGGATCAATGGCGGTTTCCCCTTGATGGCGACCGATGGTGCTCTCCAGACTGATACCACCGACATCCCGGGCTCGCTCCGAGACATAGGAGAATCGGAGATCCCGGTCCATCTCCCAGAACCAGTCCGAAGAGGCCTCGACCACATCGCGGAAGCGTTGTTCGCTCTTGTGCAGGGCCTCCGCGGCCTCCTTGTAGTCGTGAATGTCCGCGTACAAGACATAGAATCCGTCGACGGCGCCGCCATCCAAGACCTTCGGTAAGTAGGTGATTGAGTACCAGCGTTTGCCGCGATCCACGGTGGCACGCTCGGCTTCAAAAACGACCTTCTCACCGGCCAATGCCCGTTCGATGCGCGGCATGGCGAGCCGCAACCGATCCTCGGCGAAAATCTCGGTGAGGTGCTTGCCAAGCAGGTCCTCCAGACGAAAACCGAAGCCTCCAGCATAGTCCTCATTGCCGTGGCGAAAGCGCAAGTCGGCGTCGTAGTAAGCGATTCGGGCCGGCACGTTGTTCATGACCAGCCGCGTCTCGGTCTCGCTCTCCCGGATCACGTCTTCGATCCGACGAAGCTCGGTAATGTCTTCGACGAGATGGATGTAGCCGACATTCGGGACAAAGGTTTCACGCCGCAGTACCAAGCGGTCGCCATGGCGATGCTCGAACGGGCCCTCGGGGGGGCGGTGAAACCGCTTCAGACGTTTCTGGATGTAGGCCTCCCGATCCTCCTGGAACAGGGGGTCAGCGATCAGGCCGTCTTGAGCCATGGTGTAGCCGATCACCTCGAGGAAGGGCATGCCGACGATCTCGTCTGACGGGGGCAGATAGGGAAAGAGCTCCTGGTAGGCTTTGTTGGAGTAGAGCAGTTTCGCATCGGTATCGTAGACGATCAGCGCCTGCGGCAGTTGGTCTACGGCCTTGCGCACGAGCTCGTCTCGTTGCCGCGCGACCGTCTCCTCGGTTACATCGGCCAGCACCATGGCCAAGCCGCCGTCCGTCTGCTTGTGGATGTGCACTTCCACGTAGCGCTCTTCGACGCGACCGATGAAGAGCCTACTTTCGACGCCGCCACCGACCAGTTGGGCAAGCCTTTCCTTGGCAATAGCTTCGGGATCCCCAGAGCCATAGAACCCGCGCTTCGCCAGCGCCCGTAAGACGTCGAAGAGATCTAATCCGGGCTTCAACATGCCTTGCGGCAGCCCGAGCAGCCTTTCGTGTTCCCGGTTGGCGACGACCAGCTTTTGGTTATGGTCATAGAGGACCCAACCTTGATCGATTGTATCCAGCGCGACGTCGATACGCCGCTGGTCGGTCAGGTCATGGGAAGTCCCGAGAAAGCCCGCGAAGCGATCATCGGGCAGAAAGAGCGGCTTCGCGTTGAACTGCACCAGGCGGAAATCATTCCGAGCCGATCGAATTCGAACCTCGCAGCTGAATTCCTCGCGCTGCTGAAGTGCCGCGCCGACCGTCTTTTTCAAGTGGCCGAGATCCTCGGGGTGCATGTCTTCGAACCAGCCGAGACCCAGTTCCTGGTCTTGCGATCGGCCACGAAACCTCAACCACGGCCCGTTTGCGAAAAGCAGCAATCCCTCGGGATCGGCAAACCAAGCCAGACCCGGAATGGCCTCGACGATGCGGGCCAGGAACTCCATGTCGCGGGGACCCAATGACGAGGCTTTCGGATTCACCGGGCGCGCGCCTGACTTGGTGCCTGAGCCGGAACCTCCATTGCGCCCACCAAGGAAACCCGCGCGGCCGTCGGCTGGCCGCCCTGAGGCAAGATGACCGTCTCCTTTTCGATCCCAGCTGTCTTCACGATTACGGACAGCCCGGCATCGGCCTCGGTGACCGGAATTTCTCGATGGGCTCTCGATCTCACAGGTGCTTATCCCTAGGGGGCCGGTACCTACATCGATCCCTCTTCCGGCAATCTTGAACAAAAGCGGTCTTGGAGCAAATGTATCTGGCAAAAAATCTCGACGTAACCTCAACTAGAACTTGATTCCTAACTTGAGTAACGTGTTCAGTGTGTCCCTCTTGCTACTCCAGGGGCTTGAATTCAATAACAACGCCCTTGGAATTGCTGCAGTTTCTTGCGGCGTGGCTAAGGGGCGCCTAAAGCCCACACCCGCCGGCCCGGCCGCCGGTGTACGAAGGCCAGGCAGGGTCGCGACCTGGCATCGGTCGTTCTCAAAACCGCTTTTCGCTTTCTCCGAATCCGCACTTCGCTGGGTTCAGGGCGGCACGCGCGCCCAAACCTGAGTCTGGCAGATCGCTCCCCAAAGGACGCAGCCGCCGATCTCCAGGCTGTTGTCGCCTGTCAGCTCGATCTGGACATCATCATAGGTCTGCCCATCTTTCGGGTCGTAGGCTGCCCCCTCCTCCCACCGAGAATTGGACGCCAACTCGAAGTCCCAGAGAATCCGCAGTCCCAAAATCGGCCGATCGCGCAGAGATCGATCCTTGTTGTTGATGTCCAGCAACGGCGAACCGTCTGTATTGACGGGTGCCTTGAGCGCAACAACCTCACCGCAGAGCCGTGCGCCGCAGGGATAGAGGCGAACCTTGGACTCACGGTCCTTGGTGTACCACTGGCCAAAAATGTCGTTGGCTTGAGCGAGTGTCCCGCTACTCGCCGGGATCAGGACACCAGACGCGGCGAGCAGCGAGAGAACCACGGCCCAGCATCCCGAGCGCCGGCACTTTGCTCCTTCAACTGCCCGCAGATTCTTTTCCCTATCCCAGCAGCTCCACTTGACCTTGAGAAGCCCCCTTCTTCTCGAAGCCAGGTTCATGGCTGAGATCCGTTCCGCAATTCATTCACGCGTTAATCGAAGATTATAGGTTAGTACATTGTTTTAGAAAAACTATCTTTACTGAGATCGAACACCCCAGTTGGCCCGGTAACGGGCCTTTCGACGACCGTTTGATACCCGACCAAAAATGTCTTGATTTCCGGCTCAATTCGCGTAAATCAATCTATACTAAATCAGTCCGAATTGGAGCTTGGCGATGTTTCGGCTCAACCGCCTGACAGACTACGCGGTCGTGGTTATGACCCAGATGGCTCAGCGGGACAAGCAGGTTTCGACCGCGCCACAGATCGCGCAGTGCATCGGTGTGCCGTTGCCCACTGTCGCCAAGCTGCTCAACGCCCTGGCACGCGGCGATCTGATCACGTCTCACCGCGGCGCGGCCGGCGGCTACAGTCTGAGCCGCCCGGCCGAAGAGGTGACGGTGGCGGAGATCATTCAAGCTCTGGAAGGGCCGATCGCGCTCACGGCCTGTGTCGACGGCTCGGAAGCGCAGTGCGACGTGGCGTCGCTCTGTCCCATGTGCGGCAACTGGGAGAAGGTCAACAAGGCCATTCAAGACGCCTTGAACGGCGTAACCCTCGCCGACATGACGCCGGTTGTGCCAAGTTTCATGGAACACGCCGATGAGGGGATCCACGCCAAGGCGCAAGCCACCGTATCAGTAAGTTAGAGACAACAGCGTAGATTTGATTCGAGGGAGAGTCGGACTATGGCAGTCGCGGAGACAGTCGTACAAGTCAGTTTCGTGTTGTTTAGTAATTTAAGAATCCACAAAATTGTTTGGTTGAAACAGGGGGTGTGATTTGTTTAAGGAGCCAATGAACACCAGTTCCGGCCATGTAAGCGTATGAAAAATAGCTTCGCATGATGAGACCTTATTGATTTCTTTTAGAGATGCTTTTTGTACCGTGATTGAGAATAATCAAAGGGACTTCTGAAACACGCACGTAATATTTGTTATGGGGCGTGTTCTTTATGACAGCAGCAGTACTTTAGAAAATTTAAAAGTCTCCTTTAAAAAGTATAACGCACTAGCGCTTGTCGCTTATACAAGTTTCCATGATGTTATTAACAACTAACTATAAGGCTTTTTCCGTACATTTTTTTTTGCAGATGGCATTGGTCTGTCATGGACGTTTACAATGTATGCCGCAGTGGGCTCAATTGCTGTCATTTTTGTTTATCATTTTGTACCTGAGACGAAACGGAAGTCACTCGAGCAACTGTCTGCAGCCTTAGACGGAAGGTTAGTTAACGCAGGGTCTTTGTAAAGGTCTTTGCAGGATCTTTGCAGGGTCTTTGTAAAGGGTCTTTCATCCATCGGCTTTGGTTAACGCAATATTGTATGGATGGGTGAATTAGTAGATCAGCGATTTCATGAGTTCGCGAACGTCAACAAGGTCTGTTAGTCACTCCTACAATGCACAGTTGGTGGTGCATCCCCTGTTGGGTTGAGGATTGTACCTCATACGGGCACTGTGAACCCTATTTCCAAGCCTGAAACATGAAAAATCAGTTCATAGGTCATTAAGAAAGTGCGGCGAGCCACATAGCCCGCCTTTGGCGATTAGAGAATTCAATACCCAAATGTTCTGGTTTTCAACGCTCGTAAACTTTGCAACCAACTGCGGACCACTACTCACTTACTCACACTTTTTTAGCAGTGAGAGTTTTACAATTTTGTTTCGGAACGTTCAAATATTTCCATTGTTCTTTTGTTGTAGCTGTGACCTTAGCACGTTTCTCGTAGAGGTCACTTAAAAGATTCATGCAGGGCTCTGGTTACTTCAGCCCAAGGTTCCAACTTAACCCAGGGCCTTCGCTAGGCGCACAACGGAACCCCTCACCACTAGCTCTATGCAGAATGATATTTGATAACTCGTGGTTGTCAGACCATACTGTACTTATCGTGGATGGTAGTAGGGACATTGTGACTGAGTGAACAAGAACTTGCACCGAAGAACGAAAGATTATTATATTAGCTTAATGTCTATGAATCGAACAAATTATTGGAGGTATGATGACGAAGCTTTAAGTCAAACACT
>JAAAKM020006971.1:115410238-115460902 GCA_010016025.2 Alatinidae sp. Z8VKAUB7J3
TTGTAAATGTTTCAAAAATCTTCGCAAAATCTTACTGTATTGAACATGTCGTTGCCATCACGTAACCAAGGACTTGTCCAAGAATCGTTTGATCACGTATAAGGTATCACAACTTATTTTACGTAATGTGTTGTTTTATGACTAGTTTAGGTACATTAGGAAGGCACAGGTAACATAGGAATTCTTAGTGAAAATAGTGAGAACTGCAACCAGTGCTGTTTGTATTTTACTTCAGCTTTTGTGCAAGATACACGGTTTGTCCGTGGAGGGAGAGGATAATTCACCCATTGACATCGAAAATTTGAAAGGGGAACAAGATTATTGGAAGAGTTTAGAAGAAGTACTCAACCAACATACGTATAGCAGATCACAGTCAGTCAATGTTTCAGGTAAGACAGCCAATCGTCGATGGGAACAGTTATTCAAAGCCACACAACTTAGCTAGCAATAGTCCAGAGATATAAAGCAGTAGTGCAAGTTTTTACGAGCCCATGATGTTCCGTTTCTTTCACACGGGTGGTAGGGACACTTAGGCCTGTGTTGTGTAATGTTATGTCAAATACGTTTTTGAAACGTTAACCGTGCACCGCGGTAGCTTTTATGGAGCATGCGCACCGAGTTTGAGGAAGATTTACTATAGAACGTGACGTGATTTTCCATTTTCAGTCTGAAGGTCAAGGTTCCCATAGAATGCACGACGAAAACTGGAAACTTCTATCATTAGAGAAGTGGCTCGTATTCCTTCGTTGTAGCGATGGGCAACGGGAAAATAGGATAAGACAATGAGGCGAAGTCGCAATTTCTTACGATGTCTTTTATAGAATTTTTGGAAAATCTTTGGAGTTTTCAAATGAACCTATTCCCAAAGTCACTTACCCACTTACCGGCTAATTTCAAATACATAAGCTGTCGGGGTATACACCTTTTTAAGTTCCCTGGTGAAATGAACATGGCTTTATAGGTACAATTAGAAGCCGAATGTTGACGTAGATTTTCAAGTGTTGGAGATATTGAAAAATTCCAAGGCTGCCTCCAGCAGGTCTGAAGCACTAAATAAACGTATTTTTGTTTTATGTAGGGTCCAGTGAGGGCTGCGTACCAGAATCTCCGCCGTTACGAGTCTACGACCGAGATTTTTTATTAGAATGTTCCAAAAGCCCTTTGGCTTGGGAGTTCCCGTCGACGCTACAAAATATATTGGAAGGAAAAGATAGTGGGAAAAAAAGTATAATATTAAGAAAGGTATGTGATGTTTTTTCATGAAGTTATAACACATATATTTAATATAATTTTCATCAAGAATATACAGCATTGGTGATAATAAGATATTCAATTATTTAATCCGTCGATATCTGTAGGACAATCAAGTTTTATCTCTTGGATGTTTAGTGTTTACATCAAGGATCGTATCTTTCTTCAGCGTCTTACCATTACCGTTATTCAGTGTTATCCATCATCCAATCATTCATCCGTTGTGATAGTATTTAATTTTTGGGTAGGAATAGTGCGACCTCTATCGAGAAGGCAGTCATGTAATCCGCATCGATAGTCATGGATAATACTGATACTACATTAGTATACGTGTTCACGAACTCAATCAGTTTGTAATTGTCTTTCATCAACATCGTTAGGATCTAAGGTAGCGTCGACACAGGACCCGTGTTCTTAAGAGGCTGGGATCTCACGCAAAAACGATGGAATCCTTTACTGCACTGAAACACTGAACAACACAATAGCATGGTTGATACCTGATGCCATTACCCCCTTAGAAAATTAACCTAAAAAACTTAAAAGAACGTTAAAAATTATGAGCAAATATGGATAATTTTGATGTGAACGGCCCTTGTTTGTTTAGCCTTGTTAAACGATCAGTATATACAAGCCTATTCCTATTAAATCTGATAAAGGGGGAAGAGCTGGAGCAGACACACACACACCCTCCTTCGGAAAATTCTGTTTGCGCCAGCGCAATCAACCTCTTCGCAATTTTTAGTAATGCTTATTCTGTGTAAGTTTTGTATTTGCTAGACAGAGTGGTTTCAGCTAACAATTGTAGAAGTTTCTTTGTAGTTTAAACTGATTGCACGGTTCGTATATTTGTAAAAAGACAGCGGTTTGTTTTTTTTGTTTATTTTTTAATTTTTTTTTCTCTGTTCTATCCTGTTTTATGTTCTTACTCGATATTGTTCTTTATAATATAGCCAGCAAGGAGGAACTCTACGTCATTATACGAACGACCAACGCAGAGAAGAACAGCCTCGCTCTCATAATTCGTAAGATGCGCAAAGGTAGTTGTCAACAGTTTGCTGGTAACAATCCGGAACTTTAAAGCTATTTGGTGGCAACTTCGCGTATGTTGGGTATTATGGTATCCAGTTTACCGGGAAACGTTGCTCAATAAGTGTTGGCCGTTCCACTTAAGCAGACGTAACTAAAACATTGTAATCTAGGTTGAAATTACTTGAATTGATGATTCCCATGTTAATCCACGTTATGAGATCTATCTTAATGTTACAAATGGTAAGTATCAAGGAAGCAATTAATGGATTATCAATGCTGTGTACTTAATAGACGTAGATGATTACCTCCCAAAAGTAGATTAGTTTAGAATAAAGCGCCTGCATCAGTATAATGCAAAATATATCTCTATCCGCTCTCACTAGCTTTTTTATGCTTAAGTTGACGCCTGATTTTAAAATGCTAAGAAATGCATCTGAGTTGAAAAATGTTCTCATTTCAATCGTCACATAATCCAGGGAACCCCTTAAATTGTATTTAAGATTCTAAGGGGGTCAACGAGACAAGGGGTACCTGGGGGTTAACGAAACAAGGGGTACCAGGGGGTTAACGAAACAAGGGTGTAAGCGAGATTTTCTAGTGAAATCCCTACCTGTTGATAATTTTTCCTGACAAAATCCTCGACTACACAAAGATCAATACTTTTCTCTTACGTCAAATAAATAATTTTTTTCCCCGCTATTTTCCTAGCTGCTTTTTTTTTCAGCTTTACATTTAGGAAGAAAAGTTAGGACACCATACTGAAAGTTAATTGCATATTTTATTAGCAATCTACTTTTGTTTGGGGGAATTTCTCACTTTTTATTGACGCAAAAATGTACTTTGTAATTTTGGTAGCTATAATATACTTTAGAAGGTGGAGAACCCTGCTCTATGTTGCTCCGTTTTTCAATCTGCCAACTTCATGGGTCAGTTTATACCTATAACAAAAAGAAATATTTCCTTTGAAAAGAGCAGGTTTCTCATAAAGTTGCTTCAAAATTCTAGATGGAGAATTACTATGCTAAATTGCCTTTGATCAAGAATTGTTTCACAGTCCATTGTCACAATTAATCGAAGAAATAGCGTCCTTGAAAATGTTGAAAGACTTTAAAAATTGGCAAATAATTAAAGATCCTGAAAGCTGAAGTGTGAAAGATGTCAGAATATAGGCCTTTAGGGAAAATGAAAACGTGATTTCAGTACAACTGAATGTTGATAATGAACCAAAGAATCAGCTTGAAGTCATTAGCTTAGACCCAAACGAGCCACGTCTATTTGCAAACTGTCATCTGGTTGACCACATTTCAATTATCAAGTTTGTAAGAGGGTTCTAGTTTGCTTAATTGTAAGTCAAAAACGACAATTTCAGGAAAGCGTTGTCTGGAGGAAAGAAAAGAACATTCTATGTAATTGATGCATTCTCTCTCAATCACGTAAAACCTTTGCTTCAAGTAAATTACCCGCTTCTAGAAACTTGATTACGTTTCGGTAAATGAGTGAACAACTTCTTAGCTTATTTGAATAGAACAGAGTCAGTAGTTGTCTTAGATAATGAATTATGGATAAAGTTGAACATTCAACTGCCATTTTCCTCCATGGGGAATCAGTCTGAGTTGTGAAATTATCTGAACCTAGTGGAACATGCTTATTTCTTTTACAGAATCATAAAAGCAGACTGTGTTTCCTATTGATTGAATTAGTATAATCCAATACAGCATACGAAATTATTTAATTGACACTTAACCCTGGGAGGCCAGGGTATATAAGCCCTTTTAAGCTCCATGGAGCACAGTACTCTCATAGTTTTTAACCTGTTTTTAAGCCAGAAACAGAAGTGTCATATTGTAGACAAGAAGTTATGCTTCAACTTTTGCAGGAAGAAGGGGACTTCACTTTATGGTTAGGTTTATCTCTTTTGGGGAAATTTAAGTATCAATGTATGTCTGCAAGCACAAATCAATATGAGGTAGTCCACGAGGAAGCACTTGCCTTGTCTGCCCCATGTGCAATTGTAGAACCTTTCTCTTCATTTTGTCCAGATTGGATCTACATCTATCTTGCTTTTTAAATCTGATATCCTTTCAGAGAAATATCATAAAATGATATTTGATGTTGACATTCCAACTGCGAATGATTTCAGAAGAAATGATGAGCTGTGTCCTGCGTTACTGTGCTAGAAATATCAAACAAGATAGCAAAATCAGCTACTGCTAAAAAATGAGACACAAATATGCAAGTTTAGAATGAGCGATACTCTTAATATTTCCAAAGGTTGTGTAATTCTAAACCTTAAAATACTCAAAAGCTTCATTTTTATATGAAAATAGATATCACACTTTATACCATCGACGGGGGAGAGGTACAAGTTGTACCTTTTACAGCGGTACACACAAAATGTCTGAAAAATGTGAATAGATCAAGCGAAGATGAGATCAAACCATGAATTTTATTCAGCCATTTTCGTGTGGTTGCTCTTTCATGCTGGTAAAACATCCCTCGTGGTTTGCAGCATAAAAAGGCCCTATGTTAAGAGAAGAGGCAAGCAGCAAAACAGAACATCCAGACAACATCAGCATGATACCGCGCCCCACATAATAGCGGCGGCCAAAGATAAAGAAACTAGGGCGGGATGTCGCAAGTTCATTTGGAATGTTACCGGCAGCTCAGCTAAAAAACTTTCCGGCATGAAGGCAAGAATACCTGCCTACTATAACGAGGTCTATTGAATAGTTAATCAGAATTATTTGGGTGAATTTCTATGGTCTTGATTTTCTCACGCATCTTTTGCTTTGCTCCCACAAATGTAGTCGATTTCTTGGCTTGCTAAAGATTTCCAATCCATATGGTTATAGGTTATCTTTGAATAACACCTACGTTTTGTTCGTTTCTTTATCATTTAACAGGACCCTATCCTAGAAGGAGATTAGCATTACCGCAATTCAAATATACCTATTGTCGCAGGACGTGTCTGACAGATGCCTCAAATACTGACATCGGATTCATTATGATTTAGGGTTTTAGCTTCTCTATCTCTTGTTTCAGCTCATAATTGGAATTTCTAATCTGTTGTACGTGTTTCCAAGATTATATTCCGGTTGGCACCACTTTAAAAAGTAGACTTAAGTATTAAATAATGAGTTTAATACGCTATTTATAAAATAAGAAAATTAATCCCAAGCCAGGATTTCAATTTCCACTATAAGTGATTTCAGTCTCAGGCTTGTCGCACATGTTAATCTAGTGCCTATCTTATATAAGGACACAGGATTTATAGATCGCTTTTGAACGAATTTCTTAGAGACTAGCCTACGTAGGGCGCACCTCCCTTCCGAGAAACTGACAAGTACAGTCAGCCCCATCTTTATTTCTCTCGTAGCAGCATGAAAGACTTTTAGACATCTGGAGACTGGCTAAAAGCAAAGAGAATCGTCTATCTTTAATGTCAAAGAAATTACTAGAGGGCTATAATTTCTTTCCTTGACAAGGACAGTCGAGGCTCGATATCTCAACTTTCCAGAGAGTCAGAAAATACTTTTGTACACTGATTACGCGTTTTTTAATAATACGGTTGACAGAAAATATGTCAATGGCGTACGTTATATCTCCAATTTACAGACTACTGGAAACTGGATTACATCACCGATGTAATGTCAATGGATTGCAGATCTAAGAGAGATCTGGGGTCGAACTTGGTTTTGAAGCGTTTTCATGCTGATTCAGTGTTGTTCTTTCATCATGGGTGATACGATGTTGACCTGATCCTAATTATTTAAAGAGTGAACAATTTCTTTGACACTTTCACCCTAATTATTATTGTACATAAGAGGTTAGAAAATTTAATTTATTGAAATCTATTTACCTTTTCGGTTGATAGCAGCAAACAAATGACACTTTCATTACAATGTGCAGACGCTCAGATTTATCACAAGTAAATTATGCCACGATCTAATAAACAGTTGTAAAAATATAAAAGGCCCATTCCCTGGTGAGGTTTGGACAATACTTGACGGTCTTTCGACCTTATGGTTTGGTTGACATGGCCCCAATATCTGGAACAAAGGGGAAAAAATACTGAACTTCGTGCTTCCCAAATAGGACACTTGAATAAATTTAAGGTGGTTTCATACATGCACGGTCCAAATCACTCATTTGAGTTTTCAGGGTGTTTAGTTTTAATGTACAGCAGGTTTGATCTTGAGGCTGTCTTGGTCAAGTCATTTTGATGTTGTTTGTGTCTTGGCCATGCTGGTTCTACCTTGCGTGCTTCGTTTACGACCATTTTCACGCCATTTGATTCTTTTGTCCATCCCTTGACCCCCATACCAACTAAGAAGAATGGGTTTACGAGGGACCTGTTAACTGCGGGATAATTCGTTGGTAAAAAGGACGAGAGTGTTGCGTTTATAAGCAAGAAGTACTTTATGTGTTAGTGGGCTAACGAGATCAGACAACCCGTTTCCGTACTACATTTTTAATATTAAGAATCAACTTTCATTGAGAATTAAAACATAAAAACAACTTGCCTGGTCTGCTTACTTAAAAAACGTTAATTCCTGCCCGAAACATCAACGTACTTTTTACTCTGTAGGACTATACATTCCTCAAAATGTATTTATATGTATATGTATTGTATGTATTTATAATCCAATCAAAATGTAAACCAAAATTCTTGTATCATCCTTTAAATGGAAATTTAGTGCCTCTGGTGTTGTAACTGCTTTCTCCCTAGCTTCTGTTGTATTTGAACGTAAGTCAAATATGATACCGAGTACATGCAAGTTTGATTGGATTACTCCGGCATCCATTTCACCTCAATGATCTTGTTACCCTTTATCTTTTGCAGAATTATTTCCATTAACTAAAATTATTGCCAGCCATATCAATCCTGAGGTACTACCTACTATAACACTATTATTAATGATTGCATATTTATTAAAAGTTTATTTTAACATTTTTATAATTACAAAAGAATTTTTCAAATCGCTTCTACCAGTTATTATGCTTAGGTGCATAGTTGAATCATTCGTATTATAATTTTATAGTATTTTATATATTTCAAAATAATCTGTATAGTAAAAGAGCTAGCCGCCAACTGGAAAATACAGAAAGGAAAGGAAACTACTTTGCGTTAAGTAGTGCCTTTTCTGTGTGCTTCCTCTGTAAGGCACACACATAGAGGCGTTATAACAGACACTTATCTTGCGTCTCTGCCACCAATTATTATTTTCTAACGATATCTTGAGGAATGTAAGTACATAAAGCTACAAAATAGCAATCGTTCCATTAAAGACACCTTTTGAAATGACTCCATTCAAACGGGCTCCATCCGAGCAAAAGTTTTTGTTTAGATTTTATAGATTGTATACAAATGTTATAAATTTATCGTTGTACAGTTATTCATTATCCACCTTTAGTATTGCGTCACGATGACACCAAACGTCGGGAAAATAGGTTGATATTACTATTCACTTGTCCTTTGAAAAGAAAGCGCGATATCAAAATACCCTAAATAAACACGTAAGCCACCAAATAGGCTGATGTATAAATAGATGCTAGTTTGAGCATCCAATGGCGCCCCTCAAATGGTCTACCAGGTGCAGAAGCAAGCCATGACGCATGCTCAACCGCCTAGTGGTGCCGCCTCTCACGGACCGTAGGAAGTATCCACAATCAGTAACAGCAGATAGGACAACCATATCTTGCCATAGGGTCAAGAAGTAAATGGTGCTCTTGTGTTTTGTGCCATCATTGCCACGTCCCAATTTTACACCGTGGTACAGTGAAGCAGAATTGAGTTCATATCTTCATGCATAGCAACCACACATAGTGCTGACGTGGTTTTTCGGCCATCATAGCCACGTCCCAATTTTACACCGTGGTACAGTGAAGCAGAATTGAGTTCATATCCTGCGGTGCTGACGTGTTTTTTGGACATCATAGCTACGTCCCAATTTTACACCTTGTTACAGTGAAGCAGAATGGAGCTCATATCTTGCTGCATAGCAACTGCACATCGTGCTGACGTGTTTTTTGGCCATCATAGCCACGTCCCCATTTTACACCTTGGTACAGTGAAGCCGAATTGAGTTCATATCTTGCTGCATAGCAGCCACACATGGTGCTCGCGTGTTTTGTGCCATCATAGCCACGTCCCAATTTGCCCCTTGGCACGTTGAAGCCAAACAGAGTAAGCATTATACTAGGATACACCAGAGACAGAACCTTGTTTATTTTCAGATGAATAAAATTGATATAAATAACAGAATTACTATTACTGATATTTACTAGTTTCTCGGGACCTAATAAAGTTTACCATTTCATTTCATATTCAAAATTCAAATTTATAAAACCTGGTTGACATAAGAAATAACAACTCTTTATTCACTAACACAATTCCAGTTCTAATTAGAAATTAGAAACTTAGGGTGAAAAGTTTCTGTGTTCCAAATTACAAGCATGAACGATCAATTAGACTGGAGATGAAATGAAAGCGAGGGGGGAAGGGGGGGTAAAATTAAATTAGTTTGATTAGGGGATTATTGGAGACTTACCGTAAGGTTAACGATGTAGCAGCTTTCGAAGGAAATATTTTATGGCTAAAAATGTAAATTGCCAGCAACCTCGTTAATGGAGGCTTGCAAATTGTGATGGTTAATCAGGAACAGTGATTGAGATGTGGTTCATTATTGCATTGTGTTTCTTTGGCCGGGATTTGACGCCATTTCGGTGTCGATCATTATGTTGTAAAGCAACATTAGAGCACCGTCCATATAACGTAGCCTGTATATCGTTATTATTATTATTATTATGATTATTATTATTATCATTATTGTATATTAGTTATCGTGTATGTATCCACACAAATTCTGCTGCGTCATACCTACGTTATTCCCACCAATTAAATGATAACGGTCACGAGAGCGACACCTTTTCTGCCACTCGTGTTATTGGAAAAGGCGTAAATTGTAAACAAATTCTTTTTATCGACAGCGTACCGGCTTCTTTGTTTTGATAAATGCGGCTTCTAAAGCGGCAAGATGAAAAGGAGATCTGGCTTTGGTTGATACCGTAAATGAATCCTCTTGATAGTTGTCAGCACATGATGGGTTTTCAATGGAATGCTGCCCTATTGCCGAGTCTGTTTATGGATCTGTTGACCTGGCTTTGTTTACACAATTCGGTAAAATTTTTGTAAACTTTACTGCGTCTGCTAATGAAGGCCGGCACATGTTGCGCGATTCTGTCATGTAACCTCTTCGACGTACGACCCAAATACTTGCTCGTACAGTAACATGTGAATTTATATGTGTGACAGGTAGTAAGTCTTTCGAGGCAATAGTCAGCAGCTTTTGAGTTGAATAAACGACACGGAGTTTTACCGTAGGAAACATTCTCAGTCCACGGTAGTCGCAAATATACTGTGCACTTTATCGGGGCCTATTATTGGACTTTCTCACTTCTCTCCATAATATTGTTGTGATAGGTGTATGACGATAACATTTAGCAACATTAATCCGCTACTCAACGCAATATTCAATAACAACTTCATGGTAGAATGTTCATCGCTTCCAATAAAATTTTACTCGATTGCCGATGGAATGAACGCTTCATAAGTATTGAGTGAGCGGCTAATTTTTGCAAAATCTGGTCTTATTTCCCGCAACCGGACTAGAATCGTCCTTCTTCACTCTTTCCCACAACGTTGTTGATGTAAGGCATGTGCAAAATGTAATAGCTCCTTTGTCAGAAGCCTTCTATGTCCCTGGAAACGTCATGATCAAATATTGTCTACTCAGGGCCAAAGTGGACACTTCAGCTATCCCTTACGAATTTTCGTTGACTAATATTTGGCTGTTTTATACTGTCTATTTTCTTTATTTGTCACTCGTGATGCTGATTCGTTCTCCACTTTCATATTGTAAAACAGAGTGTCTTCTTTGTGACTGAAAAAGAAAGGTCTAGAATTGCTCAGTGGTATTACGCTGTTTTTATTATTATCATTATTATCATCATCTTCATCATCATTACAATCATTATCAAGATCACCATAGTCATTATTATCATCAAAACCATCATAACTATCCTAATTTATCATTATATTTGATAGTCCATGCTTCCTAAAAAGTCTCTTCCAATTTTTTCCCGTTAACAGCTTCAACTTGTGACAGCGTATCAACCTATACTTCTATACTTTGCTTAGGATACTGCAATATTGCAGTAAGCTGGCATGCCCTCAAATATTATCTTTATATTGCAATACAAAAGCAAGGACCTCAAGTAAAGAATAAACAAAATTTATGGAAATGAACAGCCGATACTACACACATCACGCAGGTATCAGTCCATATCACGCAACAAGAGCCTATTATGTTTTGTTGGATAGTGGACATTGGAGGGGAAGGGGCAGTTCCTGAGCTCCAAAAAAGTGTAAGGGCCATGAACCTGGTGCCTCCGTTACATCATTACAGTGGAGATTGGTAGAATAACCGAATGATTTTTGATAACATAAAGAAAGAGTACCCACATTCCTATTTTAAGAAACCGCCCAATAGCATCCAAGCTGCCGAAGGAATTAAAAAATAGGCAGCTATTTTCATACACTTGATAAATTTAAGTTGCTGTCATATATAGTGTAGGTATGAGATGATGTTTTAATGACTTACATTTCATTTGCAGGCTTTTTATAGGTAAACCAAACCTATGCTGAGACAAATGATAGCCTTCCCATTCCTAACATTCAGCTTTATAACAAAGTTGTAATTTTCGCTAAGGACTGAATTTTACTATAAATGAACGATCTACGATCGATAATCTGTAACAATCTTCAATCACACAATCGGCAACCATAAATACATGCTACTTCACAATCTGAATATCCAACTATCTCTCAAAATTTCTTTTTGAACAACAGCTGGAAGTTACAATAAATGCTTATTTAGTATTCGGCGGTTTCTTTGATAAGACATTTTCTCACACAATCCTTTCCTAATTTGCATGAAGAATATAAAAATTGTGGAATGGTGTCTTGATTAAGTGATACATCTTACGTCTTCATTGGTAAAGAAAACTTCCTACCAACCGATCATACAAGACTCACAACAACAACATCAACACAACATCAAATCCCAATTGGTTTCTCAAGATTATAAAAAATATATCAACCGTTGAGAACGGTTTCCATAACCTTACTTTAATACAGCATGCCGTCACTAACGGATTTCTTAGCCCGCATCATTGATAAAAAGTGTGTTTACAACTCTTTAGTAATTTTTATGAGGACATTTGGAAAAGTTTTTAAACAGAAAGCTTGTGAGCCAGCCCTTTGATATTTCTTAGTTTTCATATAGCTTTATTGCCGTTTAACAGCAACATTTCGTAATTTACATATATATCTATATATATATATATATATATATATATATATGATACTAATACTTATAATTAGTATTGATACCGTTATAAGAGTGCTCAATAAAGCGAGGTATAGAGCCTAATACTGATAATTACAGGTAATAAAAGGAAAAATCAAATCACCGGAATTGAATTAGGTTTCATCTCCTGCGATGTTTCATCAGACTGCAAAAAAGCACTTTTAATTGCGGTGATATTTATCGACTATTCTACTATTGAACATGAAAGCGAGGTTATTTGTCTGTATATCTTTGTGTTTACTAATAACAAAAGGATTCTTGAAGTTCTTGCTATTTATTTAGTACGTTAATATATATGTATATATATACATATATATACATATATATATATATATATATATATATATAAGTACTCAGCAGTCACATAGCAATTATTATTTTTATTTATCACGAGTGGATCATAACGACAATAGCTCGGCTTTTTCACTAAGGGAGCTGAGGGGATTCGAACCCAAGACCCATTAGCTTGAAAACCCACGCCTTAATAATTGGATCATCAAGTCCAATAATTAAGATGAATAAGAATTTCGCTCTACCAAGCATCATCAGAGCTTACTGTTATTGGAATGATGGTTTTGTACTTACATGTATGATGCTTTTATATGAAAATGGTCGCCATTTGTTAGTTAGTGGAGCAACCCCTGCGAAATCATAGCATCAAATCATTTGCCCCGGTGTTGAAACCAAATAGTGGCATATTTTCTAGCTTTCTGGCCATATGTACTTTTGCATTTCAAATTGAATTCCTCAACACGGTAACTATAATGAATTTTGATAGATTGGTCCCTCCATGGTCATGTAACATGGCGCAAAGGGTTTGGTCTTTAAAATTGCGTAAACCTAAATGTCAATGTCCACCAATAGATCATAAGAAGCCAAGTTGGCGACCAGGGAAGTAAGAATGTTGGCGTCTGGATTCCTCGTCGTTCAGACGGTAGAAACAAAAATGCGCCAGTCGTAGGCTTAAAGATCTATGGTAGCATACGTTCATCTTCGGTAGTATACTTTTCAAATTCATTATCTGAAATCGAATCTTCTCAGTTTCGATACGTCTGTTATTGGTAAATATTTTAATATTCTTTTTGTAGGAGAGTTCTTTGATTTACTAATCAATGGTGGTTTTAAATTGGGGCTGTTTAGATAGCAAGATTATGTAGGTGTAAATTGCCTTTGACAAGCTCATAATCACCTAACAAATTTTTCCGACGGCCCAAGGTACAACTACTACTGTGTATGTTAAGTAGAGCCTCTTTTGCGTGACTGACTACCTATGTAACGGAATGGCCTGTCATTCTGATCCATGAGAAAGCACTGAGAAACAGAAACAAAGGTACCTCCCACCTTCCTTATCAAGGATCATTACAGCTTAATCTTAATTAGTCGTTTAATACCACACCATGAAACACTAATGTTTGTAGATGACTTGTCGAAGGCAGAACTTTTGCATGTTAAGGGACTTCTCTCAAGCTGAAACGTGTCGACTTATGATATTAGAAATTCAAAGTAACAATCACCGCGGATATTTTGTTACGATCTCTAATCTCCGGTGATCATTCTATTTCTTTGTTGAGCCACGCGTCTGGCGTTATGTGATTAAAAGTTACCTTATAATGTGTCATCCAAAGATGTATCTGAGAATTTATCGTTCAAGGCGGCTTATAAACATTTCAAGCGAATTCTATTAAAATATCTTCCGGTGTGGGTTGTTGCACTGTTGTTACTTAACACGTCATCTGCTTTATGTATAAAACGGATAAAGAAGTTGCCTAGTGTTGTTGGTCACCTATCAGTTCCTCCCAGCTCTGAGATTAGCTTTCACAGTCTCTCCCGGATGGTAATATCAGAGGGCGTTCTCGTGTATGGGAGGTGCTTAGCAAAAAGCACAGGGATTTCACACGAGACAGGTGGTCAACTTAAACAGTTTCCAGAGCAAAATTTGATGTGGTGAAATTTTTAATCCTATCTTTGTTCTTACAATGCAAAATAAGAAGATCATCTCATCAATCTCGATGTATCATGTCGACTTTGAAACTTTGCGGAAGATGATTTCGCTCTTCAAACCTATTGAGGTCAGAGTGGTTATCTGGTTTGTAGCTCTATGAACATTGTCCTTGTAGCATTCAAAAGCGATGTGTTCTGAAAAGAGTTCGTACGCTTAAGTGATAACACAGCACATTAGAGCTAACTTAATCCAAACTATAGAAAGACATCCTAGAGTAAAGCGACAATGAAGAAATCAAGCTGGTATTGAACTCTGTTAAGCAATGGGAAATGTCAAAAAACATAGAGAGGAGGTACCCATCTCGTGGGGGTAATTTCTTTCAATGCTACGTCGGAGAACAATGTATATTAATATTTGAGACAGGTGATGTAAATAATAAGAAGTAGAGATAAGGTTGCCGTTTTTAATCACCAAATATTTGAAAGTTTTAAACAGAAAATTCAAAGAAGATAATGGCCAGTTCCTTTAAAGGGAAGGAGTAAAGAGGGGACGGTAAAAGTACAGCATGATTAGTCACATTGGCTATTATCACATTCATTGGATGAGCCAGGTAGAATCTTGAGTGTAATACTTAAAGTAGCTAGAAGACACGACTTAGAGGATTCGTAAAGTAGCTCAAGTATAGATACATTTATTGAAACTAATATATATGCTTAATTACTGTACAGGTAACCGGAAGATACATATTGATAAATGCGCATTCGCACACGCATTTTTATTGACATTAGAAATTTAAAAATGTGGGGCAAACAGTTTATTCACTAGTTTACATCACAGAAACTTTTTCCATACCACGCAAGAGAGCCTTTATATTCATGAACTAATCTATAAACACGATCGATACATTTTTATTTGATAATGGAAAGGAAGTCTTTATGAAGTACTTCTCCCTTTTGTCCTTTTTACTTATGTAAAGAAAGGTTGGATCGAGGATCAAAAGCGCATCAAAGTGAAACCATAACTTATAGGAGGCCCTGATTGTATAGTTGTTAGAAGAATTAAAGGCCAATCTACATTAGGCGATTTGGTGAGCGCGCACACACAGCGATCACACCTTTTGCGCTGGCGCTCGCCCTCGCTCAATCTCCAACTCCAGTCGTCGAGCTCGTTCACCAACGTGTTGTTCAGAAATAGAAACAATCGAGTTGGAAAGTACGCAGTGATCTCGCTTCACTTGTTAAACCAGGGTCCCTATACAGTTAATGGAATTCCTAAACTCCATGGAATTTACTTAAACAGTGCCGAAATTGGTTCACCTTAGATAGGAGGAGGCATAAAGAAGAACTTTTGAGGAAGGGTACACTTTTTCCTACGACTTCATTATAGAGAAATCTCCTTCGGACGAGTGTGTTTTTTACGAAAGCGTTTGCGTTTGCATTCGCAAGTCATAAAGCAACTGAGTTCCAAAATAGTAGTCGGTTCTAGTGCGGAAAGGGGGAGGAGGGTATTTGCCTTCTTATGTGGTGCGGGATAGGTTGAAATATTTCACAAGGGAGCGTGTCGTGTCCTCATTCCCAAGGAATATTTTGCCCGATTCTTATACCAATGTATTACAGCATTTATTAAGTAGTAGGCAGAAAGTAACAGAGGGATGGCAAACACGTGGCCTTCCTGTCAGTTATATTAAACCTCTTTAAGCATCCAAGCAATTGATATTTATTACTTGCAGATTTTCGTCAAGGGTTTTTACCACATCATTAAATAAAAATCTGTCTCGCATTTGCCACCATATGCACACAGTGCCTGTTTTAGGGGTGTGCCGACTAAGCCATGGCACAGGGCCCCGCAAATAAGTTGGAAACTGGGGATCCCCGCACAGCTCTTTAAGTACATTCAAGAACACAAAAGGGCCTCCAAATCACTTTATGGCACAGGGCCCCCTCTTGCCATTAACCGGCACTGTACGCACAGCATCTAATACATGTTGTCTGAGTTAGAGGAAAGTATCTAGCTGACCTGAGGAGTTAACTACCAAGTATCCTTTTGCTAAGTGGTAATCAGTGTCAAGTCTTAAAAATTTCCGTTTACTGTTTAAGCATTCGTCATACAGACAAAATGAATACTAGCCGTGTTTACGTAAATCATGCGGCCTCCATAAATGTGGGAGTAATCACAAAAATATCTACTACTACCTACGGCCTGCACCAGCCAATGGCCCTTTGCAAGGGTTCCTTCTCTATGGACTAATTTTCTAATGGAATGTCAGTTGGCTAAACCAGCACGATCATGATATATTTACACCTTATAAACCCTATTATGTCCGTATGTATAGGCAATGTAATAGAAAACTTCAGTTCTCTGAAAAATAAATACATGTATCTAATGAACTATGACCCCTGCATTGCCACTAATGTATTCAAAGTGACTTGATAACTAACATCAGGGATTAATGAGAAAGTTCAATGCCTGGGAACATACATACCAAATTCATACAAGAATTTAAGAAACATAACAGAGTAGTTTTGGCGCAACTCTGGACACTTAACCAAGTCTGAAAATCAATCCAAATCCCGTGGAAACTGAAATTCAATCTTTTTGACTTGCTGATACAATTAATTCTCCTATAGGCTGCTGAAAGTTGGACATTGCAAAAATAATCAGCAAAGGAAACAGATGGGCTTGGCAAAAGCTTTTATAGAATCATGCTGAGGAAAAAAGACTAGATAAAGTGAGGAAAGACGATGTACTATATAGAGTTCAAGCAACAATTGTCACCCCTGAGTCGCTGGCTACAAAGAGTTCATGTCATTAGATCTTTTGAACTTTATGAACAGAATACTGCAGCAAACTGAAGAGGACATCCCAGATTAACATACGAAATACAAGAAATACTCACTGTCACGACTATTGGTAAACTAAACATGTTGGCTGTAGACTGGGTGGAGTGGAAAAGGGCTAGGGTAAGAAAGAGACACAACTTCTCCACTACATAAATAAGTATATATCACAATTACAGCATCAAAAGAAAGAGAATAACAAGAGCCCCACTAATTTAATGATATCATGACATGCAAAAAGACATGGAATACTTACTTCATTAGTTTCTGTCATCGGATTAGTTTCAATGATAAAATCTGCTAGCTTAAACAATTCATCTACATCATCATCAAAGTCGTACACATAATGATCTTGATTTCCAAACAATTGACGACCAACTAAAACATAGAGAAAATTATACATATTAGTTAAGGCATGGTTAACAAAAAACTCTTTTTGACCATAACCTTTATAAAAAATGATGAATATGCCTTGAAATTTATATACAAGGTTTTTATACCATTGTAAGTTCAGTGGGGATTGAATATAGGGTACCTATACCATAAAATGCTCACTGAATCACTGCATCAAATTGTGAAAAAGTTAATTGGACAATTTGAGTGATCAATTCTAGAATCTTAATACTACTATCAGCCTGCATTTTTGCTTAATTGTAAAACTTCATTGGTGTCAATTTAGATAGATCTTTCCACAAGATAGGCTTCTGTGACCAACCCTTACAATTCATTCGTCTACCTTCAGATTCCTCCTGACCTGTATGTGTGTATGTATATACCTATTTGATCATTTACGAAAATTGTTGAAATAATATACATAAAATATATAATGACTCTAAAAAATACAAAAATATAAAAGATAAAAAGATATATCCAAAGATAAAATCATACAAGAAGATACGTAATAAAAACAACCCAGACAAATTACAGAGAAAAATACTCACTACTTTGAAAAAAGTGCCATTACGGCTAAAATTGGCAGGTATCATATTAAAAAGGTTCAAAAGACCTTGTTTCCATCATTATCCCTTTTCAGAGGTGCCAAAAAAAATTGTGCTCACAAACATAAAAGAAGAATTGAAGTTGTAAAGGCTAACAAAGGGATATCTGTAATTTCCAGCAGGGGAATTAAATTAAGTGACTTTGATTTTCTTCACTTTGCTCTTCACATTTCTTCACAAAATGTATAGATCTTTCAATTTATGTATAAAACCATGGAGGGTTTCAGTTGTTTGTAGATTTACATGTAAATTATTTCAAATCTTTGGTCCCATGTATGAAATGTCTTTCTGCTCTTAGATGATTTTTCGAAAAGGGACATGGAACTTTTTTTCAGCTAAACGTAAATCTGCTCTGGCTTACTGGGAAAAACATCATGTGTACATCTCATCAACCATACATCAAAGGTAGGAGACACTGCTGACAATTCTCTCTTCTGATAGCCTGGCATTGGTTACCATCCTTATTCTCTGTAAATAAAATAGATTACGTTTTGTCTTCACCAAAGTAGATACTTAAAATGCCTGTTTAGACATTTTTCTAATTTCCCCATGTCTTCGCCTATGCAGAAGATGCAGGAGTCATCAGCATGCTTCTAGCAGTCAATTTTAGCTATATATAGGAATATGCTAAAATTGACTGCTAGGGGCATTTCATGTATGTACAATAGGAAATTGATTGGGCCTATCATAAATCCTTGAAGGTCACCATAGGTTTGTTTGCCACAAGTGAGAGGCTCTTTTCCCATATAAACAACAAAAGTTCTGTTATTTCAGTACAACCTGTTCCAAAGTAATGTAGATCTGTCAAATCCCATGTAGTTTAAATTGTCCAACAAGATATTGTGGTTAATAGTATCAAATGCTTTGCGCAAGTCAGCAAGTACCATTCCCATATTATTAAGATATGAAAGGCAGGTATCTGTTGTCTGATGGGAGCATAAACCTGATTGAAATTGATATAGACTCACGGCTTGCCCCCCCCCCCCCCCAGGCAGATGGGAGGGGTTTAACATTTTCAAAATATTTTGTGTAGTTGGTGGTTGGCTCAAATCTCATTTACAGGTGGGGGGTGCACTCTGAGGTGGGCCTGGATATTTGCAGGTGGGGGTTGTAAACCAGTCAAAATTAAACTTTTTACATGGTGGTATCCACTTCAAATTAGAAGTTGTATTAGTGATTCTGGTTCACCTAACTTAAGAAAAGTTTTTCTCTCAAGACGGTGGGCGTTTGGGTGTTTTTCTTCAAGGAAGTGGCATTGTGAAACCTTTCGAGTGATGAAATAAAGTGGCATTGTAAAACCTTTCAAGTGTTGAAATGTTTCAATGGGTGGACTCTAAATAAGTGTTTACTTTCTATTTACTCTCGTGTCCGGAATAAACCGGGTGGCTGGAATAAACAGGGTGGGTGGAAGTTTTGCTCAAAATAAATAAACAGGGTGGATAGAATAAACAGGTTGGGTGGAAATTCTGCTTGAAACAAATAAACGAGGTGTGTGGAGAAAATTTATCTCAAAATATTTATAAAGTATGTGAAACTCCATGTAACAGTAGTGTTTCTAAAGGGCTTTTGTTTGAAGGGCTTGTGTATGAACAAATCAAACATTGGTAAAAGGTATAAAACTGCATTTAAGTAATATACAAGAAGCCTTTAAAGAGAATAAAGCATCCAAAATAAACGGTGTGGGTGAAAAGTTTCAAAAATAAATAAACAGGGTGCCTAGAACAAGCATGTCTTGGGTGGAAATTTCTTGTAAATTAATAAACGTCCCGGGACATTTATTCCCGACAAGAGAGTACATTACTGGTGGGAAGTGGCCATTTTAAATTTACAGCAAAAAGTTTCTTCCAGGTGGGGGTTGGCATTTAGAGTTCAAGGTGGGGGGTTGATTTTTCAAGGTGGGTTCCAGACCCCCCTTGCAAACTATGCTTCTGTTTTTCACCAGATGTGTGTCTAATTGATTGTGAATAGTTCATTCAAAGGCTTTTAAAATTTGAGGTAAGATGGGGAGCTGTTTTGCTTTTGCTTTGGCAATTATTCAGGAATTCTGAGTATGGAAGGCTAAAAAGTTCAGACTTTGCTTTGCTACGGTTAAAGCCCCATCTTCAAAATGTTTTCCAGACAAACTATCAATATATAACTGTTGCTCTGCTAGGATTTATATCTTCTAAGAGCTATTTACATGTTCTTTGGTTGTCGGAAAAAAATGTGAATATATTTATCTGTCTTGTAACTGTGACTTTACACTTTGGCTCCAAATCATAATCATTATTAAGTTGTGATGGCTTCTATCTATAGGAATGGCATACAAATATAACTTTACATATTGGAAGACATAGCACAAAGAAGCATTAAGCAGGACCAGCAGTTTTACACCATTTACCACTAGGACTTACAAACAATAAATGTAACCATATCTATCACAGCCCTCTTAGTCCGGCGTTGGTAGATTAAGTAATTGCTAATAAAGGAACTATGTCAAAAGGTTAAAAGGGAACTATGTCAACACTTAACCATGTCGATTGTATAGATCTTCCTGTGCCACCCATTCTCAGTCACCCATAACCACATTATTATTATTATTATTATTATTAATTATCATTAACAAACCACACAAACGAGCCAATTTAATGTCAATGAAAAAGGCAATATTCATGACGGACTCTGGGCAGGGGCCATGGCCTGGTTACTCCCTAGTTCTACCACTGCTTTTACCTAATACTAGAGCTGGTAAGTCTAGACAGGGGCTATCTCTTCATTTTTATTGTCTTTTTTTATCAAATAGCCTCCATTTTACAAGGCATCTTTAACATTCACACCATGATCAGACTCCTTCCTGGCTTCCACTTTCTTCCATCTTGTGGATCATCTTCTTGAAGGCCAATTTTTTTGCATATATATATACATTATCAACAATAATCTACCAGGTTGGTTTGATCTTCCTTTTTATTTTATTGGAGTAGGATTAAATTTGCTGTTATGGATTTTGATGGCTTTAATTTATAACTGTAATTAGAAAGACACTAAACTGTTTTCTTCCTTGGGGTCCATGACCCTGGTATAAATGTTAAAAAATATACACACCTTAACTCTGTTTGCATAATTTGTCTCTTTATTTGTCATACATTTGAAAACTCAGATAGTCTATATTAAATGTATCTGTTAATTTGGAAGGTGGTCCCTGAGTAAAGCCTTTTGTGTTGTTCTTAATCAAAATATGTCAGCCGGAACCAAATTTGACCATATTGTAGCAGTGAAAGTATGCCAAATCAAATGATAATATTTGTTATGAATCGAACACTAGGGAAATAGAAAAGTATGTCACCGCTGGGGAATGAACCCGTGACCCACGCTTTCGCGGCATGCGCTCTACCAACTGAGCTAGGTGACCTCCGATGTTAACACACTTTTATTTCTTTAGTCGCTGGTGGACATCAACATCCAGCTCTATGCAATTGGAGACCAGCCTCTCTTCGCTGTGTGACTTGACCAAGGAAGAACTGCCATCCAGCCCGTCATCAATCCAAAGCCCATTAAGTTAAAAAGTATTGAGAAGAGAGGATTTGATTTCCAATGTTCTATTCATAACTAACGTTTCAAATCGTCCCTTCTCGATGATAATATTTCTAAAAACTTATGAATATGTTTAAAAGTTGTTCAAATGACCCAGTATTTTACATTTGATTCAATTTTGTATATCTGTAGACCTATTTGATGCCTTACATGGAGGTTTAGGGGTTTTGGGGGGGGATTTAGGGCTTAATGTAGTGGTTACCAGATTTTACTGATTGATCAAATCACCAGATCTGTGAAGTAGTGAAAATCCAGGACTCTTGAACTTCAGATGGCCAAATCTTGGGAAGTATTTGGAGTTAGAAGGTAAATAAGACCATTTTGTGATACTACAGAAAACAAACTTTTCAAATATCTAAGTCTCAATGTCATTTGGGGAAGTTGCAAAAATTACAAATTTCGCCTTGCAAGCCCACTGCGCACTTATTATTCTGTCTGTCATAGAATAGCCTAAGGGGGAGTTATTTACTGTTCACTCTTATTATTTGTATTGTTATTATTAGTTATAACTTATTTTTATTAGTAGATGTTAAATGGCTTCATCCTGATGGTACAATAATTGATCATTTAATAAAGTGATGCCCTAACTTCAAATGTCATTCGCCCCTTGGCATGAAAGACACATTCTTAAGACCAACCCAACACCCCTCAAAAAATAATACAAGGCAATTAGACAGTATGCTGGTGTGTTGCTGCTGTGTAGAGATGTATGTTGGTGTGGTGCTCACGTGAGATAGTAAACCATAAAACCTTTAAACAAGATTCTATCATTCACAAAAAGAATTTAAATGCGAAATCAAGAATAAGCAACACATCTGTAATTGAACACCTACTACAAAATATTCTCTACCCCTCCCCTCTTGATGTTTCCAGCACCCCCAAGGGGGCAATATCAACCACTTTGGAAAACATTGATTTAACACAAGGTTGCATGGGGAAAGACGGGGCTAAAGTGCCTGCAGCAAAACACTTTGGCACTTTGGTTTAATAACTTATTTATATTGACAACTTCATGGCTGGAAACAAAACTTAATGGCTTTTACTTTAAATTTCTATTTAAGATTTTCATCATGATTTTATATATTTTAAAAACAATTTGAATTGCATCACTGCCAAGAAACTGCAACCAGCCTAACAGCCTAACAGCATCCCCTATCTCATGTTTGAGAACAGCGAAAAAGCTAATGAATGTCGAGCTAATCTGGTGACCAGGGAACCTGAATCAAGTCCAATTTATGATATGTCATCTATAGTGTGCAGAGTGGTATGAACCCCCATATCAAAAAATCACCCCCACCTACCATTGCAAACCCACATCATAGAAAAGATAGGTATAAACTTTATAAATAGGTATAAAGCTTGTTTTATCAAATATTTATTAAACTTTGAAGGAGTTAACCTTTGAATGCAGCGCGGTTGCGATTGAAGTTGTTGCTTAATACATTGGAAGTTTAATAATCTACATGCATACTATCACATCTATCATCTTCAATTTTATTGAAACTAAACAAATGACAACTATGTCAGTAACAATTTGTGTTAAACATGTAAAGAGACTTTAACAATTTGAAATTCAAAGACACGATTTATCTAAGAGCCACAGTAGATAAAATGAGCTGCATACAACCTCCTTGTCTTTCCCAAATTATCTGGAAAAAGAAATTTTTACACAAAAGATAAGTTATGTTCTGGTTGGTCTCTAGCAGAAACGCAAACTCTCTGCAAAATAAAATCCACAAAACATGTCTTATCTCGTTTCACCTCGTGCGGCATTTTGAACAATTGTTTTTGTGCTTCACAAGTTCAATGATACACAAGTTAATCACTAACAATTGAAACGTTAATTGTTCACGTAGGTTCTTAACCTCCACTACTGGAGGTTTACTCGTATTAAGATTCTTTCCTTTTTGTAATGATCTGCCAATGAATATGACTCCGCAAACGAAACTCAATACGCTTCTTGAAACCACAGAGGCTCAATGTAGTGACTGAATGTAACTGTTAGACATAGCTTATTATTGACATCTCTTACCAAGATTAACAGCCTGCAAGCAATTTGTACTAGCAGATGAAATAGATTAAACTAGTGTTTCTGTCATCGATACTTACCGCGCTTTTTGTTTGAGAATCGTAATGTTACTTCCTGAAGCAAATCTGTAATAATAACCTTAAAGAATCTGCTATAACTAAGAGGGAGATATTATTTTTGCAGTTGGGTCTAAAGAGAAAGAGTCAATGTAAACAACATTCTTTTCTTTCGGTATATTGACTATCCCGCCATTTCGGATTCCACTAGCTCTACAAAGGTGGACTAAAAGGCCCCGCTATTGTCTCTGTCACTCCTTTTGTTATTCTTTTTGAATTTTGAGAAGGTGACGTCACTCTTAAACTCTCCCAATAATTGCACTGGGATTGTATTGTATTTAGTGGAAAAGATTTCAGTTGTAATTGTGGCATCATAGGACATTTATTCTCAAATCTTGAGATTCAAATTTATGTAATTTGGATGTTCACATACATTTGAAGTGAATAACCGATATATTTTAGAGCAGGAACAGCATAAAAGGGTTTATCATTTCATTAACGTCATCAAAGTGTCTTTATGATGCAGTTTTGTCGTAGAAAATTTACGTCACCATAACGTTATTACCTAATTCCAGAACATGTGATTATGTGAGTATCCAAAATACCCGTTCCTTTCTGTGTAAATACTCTCAGTAAACGAAATGTCCTAACAGACCGCATTATTACTTCAATCTATTGTACCTACTGTTATTGCATAATCGTTAGTGTTGACAAAGGAAACACAGTATTTGGCTTTTGAGGAAATAAATTTGGAAAATAAGGATACAGAGATGGGATTGCCATAATCAGTAATCAGATTTAAATTATTTTAATAGCAACAACAACAACATCCCACTTTCTTAGTAAAAGTCTCAAAGGTTAAAGGTTAAACGTTATGGAGATGGGCTAACAAGTCTTCCCCACTTTAAGATGAGAGTAACAGCTAGACTCATGTAAAATTGTAAATAGCCTGAGGTCCTTAAAGGCTAACCTTATTGGAGTTTCCTACTTTAACACAGGGGATGCATTTTTCTTTCATATGTGACAGCGTAACAGAAGCTTTTTGAAAGCACCCAAATGTTACTTATCTATATATAAGCTTGAACGATGTACTAGTTTAAACCGTTTCTGTTTTTCCTACATTTATAAACCCCATGATCTCAAGTGTATTGTGTGGGTGGTCTTGTTTCATAATTTACTAATTTGAGGCTCCCTATCAAGTGCAGAGAGTATGTTTAAGATGTTTTAAATAGGCTCAAGATTTTTTATCATTACGGCATATGAAATTTTGTAACATAAGGACTCTCCAAGTCGAGTATTATTTAGAATGCAAGCCAAGGGACCTCCTAATGATATCCTTGTACACTGTTTGTGTACGAGTGCATTATCTAAACAACATAGTATTGGAACAATCATGTTTTCTGTCGATTATTATTAATTAATGAAAACAACCACGAGTAATGCATCCCTTATTATCAGTAAACTCTAATTGTTGTCGTAATAAAGGTAAATAACTAGCGTAGGTGACACGAGAGGCCATAAGAGCTAATTACAAACATTATTGAAGATAGATTTGCCTTTTGCTTAATGTTAGTGACAAGATTCTCTTTTGTAACCATCAAATCTGTTTAGCTCTGTCAAAGTTGCCTTGCAGGAATTAAGCT
Organism: Alatinidae sp. Z8VKAUB7J3; assembly: GCA_010016025.2. NCBI lineage: Eukaryota > Metazoa > Cnidaria > Cubozoa > Carybdeida > Alatinidae > Alatinidae sp. Z8VKAUB7J3. The sequence goes on from JAAAKM020006971.1 coordinate 115,435,025, forward strand.
TTGAAGTAGCAAGAATGCACAAATCTAGCTATAACCTAGAAATACAGTGCATTAAAACGTTACACTCTGCCTTCTTTATTAGGTTGTTGGTATTTTCTACAATTTCAACAAATTGTACCAACGCTACTGATATTAAATACAAATCATTCACATTTGAAAGCAATGCTGCCTTAAATGTAACCTTATTAACTACAAGTAAACAGTCAACACTTTTTGCATGCATGGAGAGCTGCATGAAGATACGGGTGTGTCGATCAGCCAATTATAATGTGTCATCATCTAGTTGTGATCTGTTAGATAGGAACAAGTACATAGACTGGAAGAAATACTCATTTTCAGAGGGAATCATCCATATCTATACCTTGGTATGTAAATCATACTTGTAATTTTATAATCATTATTGTTGTTAACATTTATTATTTGGTAATTTAATTCAATAGCATAAAGTTATTCCCCTTCCTAATTCCATGCTGTCACTTAGGGTCACTCCACAATCGAGGTAATTATATTACTATTTTCAACAATTAGGCTAAACCTTTAAATACTAATGCTTTCAAAATCTTCCTTACAATGTTAACACAAAATATTGCATATTTTAAGTGCTTGCTTTTGAAGGCACGTTCTCTGATTCGCAATTTATTTAACTTTCTCCTATCTGCTCGAATAGATAAAGCTTATTTCGTTCTCCTCATTATCTTGTTAACTTATTATCAAAACAAGGACCATGTAAAGCTCACTTGTAATTGTCAAAGTATAAACTGTGTATTGCGTATGACACAACGCATCACAGCAATTTATAGATAGAACATGGAAGTGTCTTCCTATTAATACCGTGTCAAATAGTTTTTCATTTGCAAAGCTTTAACATGAACTCTGCTTGATCTTGAGTGGCATCCTGGTTTGATGCTCCAGGACAGGCATGGGTAACTTCCAGCCCGCGAGACGGTGCAATCAAACCCAAGCGTTATTTAAAATTGCAAACGGTATTGTCCATCTAGCATTTTGACATTTAAATATAGATACGGCCTGTGGATAGTTCCAAGACACAGATGTAAATTGATATTCCAATTACCCTTTCAGGCAGTGTTATGGCTTTATTTGTGCAGGAGTGCCTCTTACTACCTCAGTTTGTGTATGTGCCCGCACCCTCATGCCTCACTGTTGTCGCGGGAGGCTTAACCGAGTCTCCTATACCTATGGATGTCCCCGTATGTAGCAGGTCATATTAGTCTTAGCAAATAGGTATGACAGAATGTGGTAGTACTATAGACCAAAGCAGAATAGGGCACACTGTCGCCATTTTGAGCATGCGTAATAGGTTCTATATGTATAGAACTGGTCTCGAGTTTGGAAAGGAACAGGAAAAGACTTAAGCTAGTCTATTAGATAGGGTATTCAAAGATAAATGAACGAACACATATAAACTTATTTATAGACAGGAGAGAGAGGCAGTATTACGTATAAAATTAAATATAAACAGTTTGATATTCGAACAGGAAAATAACTACCACAGTTTCAAAAGTGATGCGAAAGAGTATAAAGTTAAAGTGTGCCTCCAGTGGTCGGAAATGTTTTGAAATTGTGTTTATTACACTTAACTGATATGCCTTTGTCCACTCCTTCTGTCGTATGTTGTCCGCACTTTCCGTAAAAGCCCGCAAAAGTAATTAAAATTGTAGTACTAGCCGCCGATACGATTACCTGGTTTTGAATTTTGCCTAACACAAAAGTAGAGCGTAAAACACACGCTTCGTTGTTTACAGAACAAAAGTGTCGCGCGTAGGGCGAAAGCCAAAGTCGCAATTTAATTCCTTGAGACGCAACGAAAAAAACATCATATATATCAACATTTTTGACTACTGGAGGTACACTTTAAATTTTGAATTTACTATTAATGTCACCCAATTACATTTTAAAGCACTTTCAGTAAAGAAGATAATAGTAGCAGATACGTTGTTAGTGGTAACATCCATACGCGCACAAAAATAGTTTAGCGAGGATAAATGAGTTGAAGACGGTATAACCAGTGTACCTGAAATAATATGAGAGTACTCCATTGTAAATACAGTGAGAAACGTCAATTTACCCCTAGTACACGATAACGAGGCAAATAGAGGATATTGCTGGCTTTGGCAGAAATTTTGAAATTCAAGCCTAAACTATTTCATTATTTTCCCATTGAACTGGTCGAACCCACAGAAGCCAGTTGCATAAATTCGTTTAAAGATCGATTCTTGCATGTGTTCAGTGGATACCAAAATAGGCTTACGGATTAGGTAATAGAAGGTGTAGATTTCATTTGCAACCCTTAACCACTTCTAGATACTTTATAAACCTTAACGAGGTCTAAAAGTACAAATGATAGTTCTTTATTTGGTAATTAATTTTCTAAATTAAGAATGTTTGATAATTTTAAAATACCTTTAGATTATTGAAAGCATTTTAGAAATTCACCAATTTTGAGTCAAAACAGAGCAGTGCATCAAAAATTAATGCAACTTGGGTTTACCACGTGAAATTAATCATCATATGATCTGATGATCTAACTGTTTTCCAGCTCATGTTATCTCAGCTCATCATATATTATTTCCTTTCGAGTATTCTCAAAGGTCCCTTGAATTGTTGGCTGATTTTCAAATTCCTCCTCTCTCCCTATTGAAAAGACTATTCCTTTAGCTGATCTTCTACCATTTGCTACTCTTTTAATCTCTCATTTTCCTTTGCATTCATCCTGTACAGCTACAATTTCTTTGTTGTGCTTCACACCCTTTTTTTCTACTGCTAACAAAACCGAATACCCAGCACGTACTATATTCTTCCTCTCTTCTTCTTAATATTTTTTTTCTTCAACTTTTGCCCTAAACTGTTTTAAACTGCTCTAAAATGTTTTACTATTATTTTAAACTTTTAAACCTTTGTGCTTCCTAAAAAGAGGAGCTCTCTTTCTTGGGAGGTAATGATAACAAAAAATAATTGCACCAACCACCAACGTATATATAAACGTACTCAGCCGACACATAGCAATTATCATATAATTCTCATAAGTATCCATTAGACCATCAAGTCCGCTGACGTAAGTATGATGGGTTACGCATCCTTCACAATTTTTCAAGCACCTTAAGAAAATTATACACTGGGTTGTTAACTCATCAGAGAATGTTATTGGGTTGAGATTCCTTTAATAACTGTTTATACCTTGTAGATAATTGTCTCTGGGATGTCATCCTTCTTCCCCTTACACGTTGTGTATTACGCGTCTCTAAATTATTCTTTATGGCATTAATTGTTTTATAATTAATTTTTAAAAGCACTAAAGCAAAACAAGTCACTAATAGTAAAAAACACGACAGACGTAGAAAAGCATTCTACTTTTCATCAAATTTGGAAAATAACATGGCAGGAATGACGTCATGCACCCTTGACTGTTGAACAACACCTTCTACTTGCCCTTCGAGCATTAACGAAGAAGTGAATAACTATTTATGGGCAATTCATTAGCATAATGTTAACAAGTAAAATTAGTCTTTTATTCAACTTTAGGAATAAATGACGGAATATTTTATTAACGACATATATTTTTTGTACCATTGTATGTCTGTCATACTTTAGACGGCTTGCGAGTCTCAACCTTGCCAAAATGGAGGCACATGCCATCCAAGATCTAATGGTACCGACTACACATGTGTGTGTCCTCCAGTTAAGAACAATTCGCATTTTACGGGGAAGTATTGTCAAACCAAAAGAGGTGAGTAAAATGAGTAGAAGATTTCTTTATGGTAACGAAGGAAAGATAGATATGCATTCTTATTAGCATCTGTACACTAAGCATACGCAGTGCCAAAAACTATGCAACTAGAAATTACTGAGAGGCATTTCTTCGTTTTTCGTAGAGTCTGAATTAGAGAGATATTAACAATTATGGTCAGATAACAAAAATATATCTCATAGGTCATTAAATATTGGTTTTGCGCACCATACATACAAACAGAAAACTGCAATCAATGAGTCAATGATCCCTGTTACAAACAATACAACAAGAACACAATGCTCGAAAGCTTAAACCTAATTGGTAAATTTTTATGCACATTTCTTCTGTCACTCAAACCTTTTAACAGACTTTGCATCATATCTTCAAACTACACAGTTTTCCATAATATCTATAATGCCTGGAAATATCTTACTTTAGGGAAACATGATGCGAAAAGGGGGTTTATAATTGGAGGGGGTCTATAATTAGAGGGGATCTATAATTAGAGGAAATACGGTATTGGAACTTGAGTATTAAATCTGTTTCAAAGGCGCTCTCTAAACAAGCTACGCTGAATCGTGGTTAGGTCTGAGTCTGATAGGTTCGAGGCCTATCTTTTGACGACAGAGACGTCAGGATACATAATGCGTCATTACTTAATGTCACATTTTTGTCTAGCAACATTAAGCTAGACCTGTAGTAGATTGTGGACCATAGGCATACATTTCTGAGTTATTACCTTTACAGCGACAACGTGCCAACCATGATAACAAGTGATAAGATTAGACAAAGGTAAAACTGGTAATACAATGAAGTAGCCTTCTTCTGTAATGTCTTTGATGCAAACTTTTTTTAAATGTAAAAATCACTTGTTAAACCTATATAATTTGCATGTTATATCAGTGTTAATGAAGGTACTGAGAAAAGACACGGTGACGATGTCAGACTGCTAACCCTGTATATCGGAATAACGCACAGCGGGAGAAGAAGACTATACCAAAAGGAAGGTAAAAGGAACTTAATGTGTTTTGTGATGTTTATAATATTAATCGCAGGGAGAGAACATTGATGATTGAGTGAAAGGTGTCCTGCCTGTGGATGGTCTAAAAATTAAGTATTCATGTGCCTTCCTTTTGTGTGTGTGCAATTTGTAACATCGGATTGCCTTCAAAATATTACACTCAAATTGTAGATGATGAACGTTTGGCTACTTCTCCGAATGTAATCGTATTTCTATATCAATCAAATAAATGAACAAGACAAAATAATTTACAAAGCTACTTTTACCGCAAAATAAACCGTGAATAACCAATCTAGTTATATGGTAAGTTGAGAAGCTCTTCCAAACAAACCTTAGGGGTCCACTTACTAAGTTTACAGGACAAAGGCATACCTGAATAGACCAAAAAGCTGGAACTTCGTGGACATGATGATGAGCCCCATCGAATGTAAGCAATACCACCCCCGCCCCCACCACTGTAATAGCCAGGAAGTTCATAATTCTCTTCTTTCTTGGCATTGAGTCGGTTATAGATTTGTTGCCATTTTGGCACCTTTACATCTCCCTTTTCTCCTTTTACTCCTTTTAGGCCCGGGTGACCTATATCTCCAGGTGGTCCACGTTGTCCTGGGTATCCATCGTTACCTGGTAAACCTAGCAACAAAAAATGAATAAAAATGTAAATGATTGGTATTTTCATATGTGTATCTACTGACCCAAAATACTTGCAAAAAGACGCCGGTGTCTAAATACGGATATTTACTATTCTTTCTGCTTGTACAATTGCAAAGTCGGGCAAGATATAAACAGTCACATTCTACCATTTTGACTTTTAAAGTAAAGTGTAAGTCTACATTCATGAATGTTTGATCTTCTTTTGAATTTTTTGGTATTTCATAAACCTATAACAGTTGTCTTTAACTAAAATTTAACGTCATCTAACTTTTCGAATCTCTGCCCACTGAACTTTTGCGATAAACAACAGAGAAAAAGACTCCCTGATTAACAAGTACTCGATAAAAACTGCATGCGGAAATCGTTTACATTGTCAACTTCAAGAGGATAACACACAATCACACTTTCACTTTCATGAATTTGCGGGTTCCTTGATATTCTTACAGCGTAAAAAACGTTTCCCCTTTTATAGGTAAGACGCAAAGAAGGACACTACTATTTAGGGAAACGTTTCGTCTTTTCTTCAAGATTTCGTCATGTTCTTGTACAATAGAGGTCACAACGCTAATGTACAAAGACGACGACTGACGCTGTCTTGAAGAAAAGACGCAACACTGTCTAAACTGTAGTTTTCTTCTTGGCATCTTGCATATAGTTTCTCAGTATTGTTTTCACCACAATACTTACGATGTTTACCCTACTATGTTCTAAATTAGTAGTGACCTAGGACGGTGGTGGCAAACCTCCTGCCGGGATCTCATAATGCCCATAATGTTCTGTAGTGCGGCCCACCTAACATTTAAATAATTAACTGTATTTTGGCCCAAATACAAAAACAGGTAGCCTATGCATCCTTTTCTTTGCTTTTTATCTGCCTGAGCGACTTGCGCCTCATTATCGCAGGAATTCAATTTATGTTACAGTTGCCAGTGATTCCAAGCACTTAGGTGATGCTGCTATTGTCATAAGGTAAAGCACTGCCTTCCCAGTGTTGTTCCTGCTGCTTTGAGCTGCTCTGTTTTTACATTTGTTACAAATAGCGATGTAGTATCTATAAATTCTTCAATAAATTGTTCACAGTTCAAAGCAGTTTGAATATCATCTTTTTCACTCATATACTCTTCGACCCGAAGTTGGCTGAAACGAAAATGACAAACTGGCAAAACAGACCTATTAACAGCTTTCATAAAATTGAATTTATTTGTTTATGATGGCCAGTAAATTTAAAAGCACTAAAGATCAGTTACGGTCATCGGGAACCCTAGGCACCCCATTTTTCGTTTTACTCCAATAATAGGCAGTATAAATCAGCGATGTTGATAGTTTTATCTCAGTTACATTTCTATTTGTAAACTTGGTAGTTCAGTATATATATATACATATATTTTTACTTATATAGTATATATGTCTACGATTTTTATGTAACTTTAAATGATTTGTTTTCAAATGAAAGTGCTCTACTGTTATACAAGATTTTCTACTTTTTCCCATTTTCATCGCCCCTTTAGTTTCTCGAAATCATTTTATAATAAACAGATGCTAGGTATATTTGAAAGTGCTCAAAATGCGTACTAACAGAAAGAAGATTTTGAGAATGGTCATCAAGTGGTTAATTATACTCAGTAGCTCACACTTTCCAGATCTTTTCAATAACAGTCACACGGAAAATCCACTTATGAAATGAACATTTACAGTGAGTCTACTTTGTTGGATCCTTACGTCTTCCAACATTTTCAATACAAATCATAAATGATTCTCAACTCAGATAGAAAAAGTTGTACCCTATAACACTTGTGCATCTTTGAGCCCTGATGTCCTAACTTAAGTCAAAAGTTGAGAATCTACTATCAATGGTAAAAATTTAACGAAATCCTATGACACTTAGGATTTACCTACCTAGGTAATATTACTTTGGTAATATTTGGCTTGAATTATTTTAATGCAAAAATCTGCTGCGGCCCCGATTGACTCCAAAAATCATAATCTGGCCTACTCGGCAATACGTTTGGCCACCCCTGGCCTAGGACAAGGAGGAGTTCGATACTGATAGGAAGAAAACTCTCCCATCTAGTATAGGGGAGTTGTTACAATAGTATGGGCTCAACCTTATTTATTCTCTGCACAACGATGTATTTTCTAAACAATATGTAGACAAAACATCTTGAATGCGGAAAATGTGCTAGCGGTGGGGTTCTGAGCATCAGCAAACTCTTTATTATGGTACGAAATCATTTCACGACTTAGAAAAGTCACGAACTTACTTATGATGATTGCATTGGCAGTTTATTAGATAAAAAGTATTATCGAATCTACTTTTGAATTTGTTAGAACTAAAGTTTGGTGTTTCTGTAGACGATATTGTATCAAGAGTGTACGGAGGCATACTCAGAATGTCTAGAAAAACTATTGTAAACAGATAGAATAACTGGCATCAGAAACAAAGAAAAATACACAAGAAACGTAATAACCTGAAGAGGAAGATAAACTTTACAAGAAAATACCATAGTCCATAAAAGTTAGCAATTACTGTCATGATTAAGGATGTTTTCAGGAAAAGCGTTCTTCATAATCATGACGTTAAAGGGAAACAAGATGAATCTTTTCCTCACAACTTTAAACAGTGTAACTTCTGAACATATTCTTGGGCTACAAAACTAAAACATTCAACTCAGTATATTTTGATCAAAAAATGCTTCGCATATTCACTTCAGTTAATTAATAAAGCAGTTGAACTAAAGAACAAGATCTTTAGCCATACATTTCAGGTGGAAATATGCAAAACTGCGTCCCTGTTGGACTACAATTAGAAACTGACTAGCGAGCATAAGAAGTACAATATATTGATAATAAATGCTGAAAAAGGGCAGATTGAATACAACGCTTTCGTTTGTTACTTTAACTATATACGCAGTATACGCAGTTCAATGAAATTAAAAACGTTGTTAGACGCACAAATAAACACTATAACATTTAGAAATAATGTATTGTCATCTCTTTTAAAATAAACGAATAGAAAAAGGCAACCAGTTCTTCCAAGAGATAGTGTCATAATTTTATCAATTCAAGAAGACCATCTTTCTTGCTTTCTTAAAGAGCACTGAAATAGTGATACTCAAACTACATTTACTAGCATGGAAAATGTGATCAAGTCTTGTTGCTTCAATCTTTCCAACGTTTGAATTAAGTTATTACATTAAAATTTTGTTGATAAAATTGGTATTAGTATAATAGTAATTGTCATAACTTTCTAGTTTTAGTTGCTAGGGCAGTGGGTAACAATGTACTAGGGAATGTTAACCCCCTAAGGACCTTGCAAACTCCTTTATCACTAATTACATAAAAGCAGCGAAAGTGCGTGCAAAGCCACTTGAAACCTGTAGCAAACTTGATTCTTCCGTCTCTGTTTTTTATCTCGTACTTAGATATTTATAAAATCAATAGCAAAGAGGCTCCCAATTGTAAAGAATGTCTCTAAGCCAAGCTTGATAGTAGTCAATGTGGCCGACATTTGTTACAGGAGCAGAGGGATTAGAAAGCCGAAAGAAACCTCTGGCTGCTTGAGATAATCCGCCCATGGCTGCCTTCCTATGAACTACACCTGATTAAGCGACACGTAAAGGGGATCTTCGCGGTCTCAAACAAAATTTGTTTCCAGCGATGTTCCAAGAGTCACCGTTGTAGTAGGCGCGGTAAACATAAAGACGATACACGTAGACAGTGGAGGCGGCCTCTGCTCTCAAGCAGACGAGAATTGTTCTAAGACCTTAAGTCACAGTACATACTAAGACAATGTCAATGTCAAACTAAGAGCCCATTTTATCTAAAAAATGATATCATTGTTGGCAAATTGCACCTAAAAACACTCTTTTTTATGAAGCAACGGAACTTTCTTGAATCTTAATTGACTCTCGCCTTTGGTCATTCTTCTGTGCCCTTTCACAAATCTACAAAATGGCGTTGCAACAGTCATCTTACAGGAACTCCTTCTATACGTGATCCCTCTGTTCTGCTTGGAATTAAGCCTACCCTTTCCGGTTGAAGAAAAATGATTTGTTCTAGTACGTAGGTATAGACTCTATAGAGCAAATTTAATATTCCGCAAGTCTATCTACTGGAAATATATATTTGAACCTTCTGTGCTTCACGTAAAGCAGTCACCATCCGTTTTACAATGCGACATACATAGTTTAGATTGTTTTGATAACTATTTTGTTTTCTGCACCTTTAGGGGCTGAATGTTTGCATAAATGGATATAGCCGTCCTCTCATGTTCAAAATGTCTCTCTTTGCCTTGTAATGCCAAGGGGTCGGCTCAATAAATACATTAATTCCAGCTGTTGTCTATCACTGCCAGCGGCTCAGTCTCCAGTTCTGCATTTAAGAATTGTGAACAAATGCACTCACACTATTCAAAATCAAGCAATTTCAAAATGTTTAATCTGCATTTACCTTACTTATGGGTAAATATATCTCTGCAGGAGTTAACCTATAAATTTACAGATATGATATATAAAAAAATGTTGAGGTCAGTAGATTTAGTGCAAATTCAATTTATTTTAAAAATTTACAGCTAGAATCTATACTCAAAACTTGGGAGTTTTGCAGCTAAAAAAAGCCAACCAGAAGCACTATTTTTCATCTGGCAGAAAATTTACTAGGTATATTTTAACGGATTACTTTTCAGCTTCTGATATACTGTAACAGTTTCACTAAAGTTTATTTCTTTCAGTTGTAGATATTACTTCTATTCTTCTCTTACTTAAAGTTTAAAGTACGCAGTAAAATTTACATTATTTTCATTTTTTGGGGGGACCATTAGGTAATATTTGATTATGCATTTTAAAAAGGGATGAGAAGCATCATTCCGGATTATGTCGAAGTTTGATGAAATATATTACGATCTTGGTTAATCCATTATCCAACTAGACCGAATGGTATCGTGATATTATTCCCAAAAGTGCGAAGTGGTACAAAACCGCGATGGGGACAACCTTGCCCGTGTTCATCTTTGAACGAAAGTGGGATATATGCTATATCCACTTTTTGTCAATAAGTTGTTTTGGGGAAAAGATAGGTCGGCCTCATAGCCGATAGTTGAGGGGAGCAATTCTCCCATCCCTCTATGATAAACGATTATGTTAGCACCAGAAAATGAGATTACTAAGAACAGAACTTTCTCTGTTTGCCACTTGCTGTAGTTTTGTCACCACCTGTACGTTAGCGATGTAGCTTTTTTAGAATAACTTACTTATGTCAGATCTGAGATATTTCCAGAGCAACTGTAAACAGTTACGTTATAAGAATACACGGGAGGTGTTATATAGCACTTACAAAGCACACCGTTATCCCCATATTCAACTGATTCGTAAAATCATTGCGGCATACATCAACTTAATTAGCTATCTAAGCAAGACAGTTTTACAGACATACCTTCTACCTCTGAGCTCAAGAAATTGCCTTAATTGTTTATATTTTCAGTCCATTAACTGTCTTATCTTATCTTATCACTAAGTAAATCTCCTTTGGGCGAGCTACTAGGCGACTTTTTGGGCGACGAGACGCATGAAGAACCTGACAACATGCGTCATAGTTACTTCGCTTACCGAAACGTTTCTCGCAATACTGTCATTGTTTAGAGACTTGGGCCGATGATTTCATAAATAGCCACAAATAATCTAAAAAATGTATTTTAAAAAAGGCAGTTTACACAAAAAAATCGTCAAAACCGCTATTGGAGCGATTCTACCTCAAATATTAAATGATTGATAAACAATTTCCTTGGGCGTTTTAATGAGAGCAATTTAAGATGATTCAAGGCATAATTTTTAAATAGTTTGTTTGTGGTACAAAATAAGAATATTGCACGAAATAGCGAAAACATTGTGTACTTAAAAGCTTTTTTCGTCTGACACTCCTCAGAGTACTAACGTCAGAATGACCGAAATGGAATGTGTGAAAGAAATACAGTTGGGTATACTCTTTCTCAATGCAACGATAGTGATATACCACGTGACTTCTGCGTTCTTCTGGTAGCCTTGGTTTAAGGGAGAAGCAGCTACCAAGTTTCCAGGGCTGACAATAAAGCTTAATATTCATGCTGAAAACGGTACCGAAGTTGCTTAATTGTTTATTGTTTGTACGAGCGTATTGGGTTTGAACCTAAAAGTAATAAGGGTTGTAGCGATAAGGGGTCGTGAGACTTACCTCCATTACCTGTCGTTGTTGTTTATTGTACGAGCGTATTGGGTTTGAACCTAAAAGTAATGAGGGTTGTAGCGATAAGGGGTCATGAGACTTACCTTCATTACCTGTCGTTGTTTCGGTATCGACTAATCTTAATGCCGTCCTCTTTAGCGTGTATCTTTAGCCGACGCACCCATTTCACTTACAAATACATTATAAAGTGCGCAACGACAATTTTTGAGTTGCTTACTGGATAAGATCTCGGTTCTAGAGCTTATTTTAACTACCAATAACCATCTTAACCTGTTTTAACTGTAGGTTTTTACTTTCCCACATACCGCACCCAAATGTCCACCTCATTTTACATTGTTTTATGACGCAATTTACAATTTTACTATCCACACAAATATTTTAACCTTTTGTTTACAACTTATATAGATTTTAAATTTCCACACGCATATTAGTATTTCATTGGGATGCATTATTTAATGGTGCGCTTGTCAAATTGTATTCACTTGAAAATGGCAACCGGGAGTGCCGAAACGTCGTGTCGAAGAAATCAGATTTACTATATTACGAAGTGGTTTTCATTTGTAGTATTGCGGGTACTGCGAGATAAGAAGACTTTTAGAAAATTAGAAGGAATCGCCGTACTTCTCACAAAATGTATCTGTGACATCGATTACAATAGATTTTGGAAGGTTCTAGAGTTGCTTTAAATTTCCCAGACATTGAACTCGGTTATTTATAAAATTTCGTGTAGTTTTTGGTTCGATCCCCAGTCTGAATAATGTTGCTAAGTCGGTCTGCAACAACTTCAAACTTGTGATGAGTCGCAACCAAATATAAAACACAGAAAATGAATCTCCCCCTTGCTTTTTGAAACCTTGGCTGTACACTGTTATATAGTACTAGGGCCCTTTCACACAAGATCTGAGTTTCCAAATAGATACGGCAGCGAGAGAAAAATAATCCCCTCATATGACATCACTCACTTCGCTGTGAAATAAACTGCCCCTGTGAATTTGAAGGCTTTACATGACGTTACGTTCGGCGGGAAAATACATCTCACTGCTTGAAAGAAGCTGGTTTAATGAAATGAGCAGTAGAAAAACCACTTCATCGTATTACACCAAATGTTTGACAGTTTAGTGAAAAGGTCTCTAAAATATTATTACATGAAATAAACTATGACCACATTAATGTAAAGCGTATCAAAGGTTACCTATTAACTGTGTTCCTGTCAGCTGTGCTACCATTGTAGAAATAGAACCAACCACAGAGGGAGGGGTTTCAGGTCTTTCTTAAATTCTTACAAAACCTTTCGTAGAGTCCATGATACTCAACCTCGTTATAAACTTGAAAGCTGGTATTCAGTCCGAGGCAAATCTTGACATCAGCAACAGCAAGGTCAATAACAAAAGATTGACAGGAAAGCAAATGTTGTGTTAATTCGCGTATTACGTTTTTTCGACCTATACAATTTGCATCACACCTATATCAAGGATATCAGCACTGTAGCAGTGATTGCTACAGGGGGGGTGGGGGGGGGGTCTGTGATCTCGGAAAACGGCGTGGTCATAGGTGATGTGATAAGATTGTTAATACGACTGACTACTCATTTTTGTCAGTCGATACTATGCAATTACTCGAATCAAGAGCAAAAATTTGTAATGAACAAAATCAAGAGAATGAGTTTCTAATAGACAAAATTTTGGCAGAACGTGGAAAGCCCCTTGCTCTCCTGCCCAAAGATTGGTACAGCCCTGTTATTTAAACCCACATTTCAGCTTATTGCTGTGCCAAAACAAAACAACCGTCAGAGAAGACTGTTTGATATTTACCCTTGAACCAAAGTCTTAGCAGATCGTTGTGGACACAGGCCCACTACCACCTTCGACGATCAGATTTAAGAATGGTTAGTGCAATAATTATAATATACCAAGAGATTGTACCAACCCATTAAAATGATTTGTTATTGTCGGTCCCTTTCGTAAAATTATTTATGTATAGCTTTCGTAGAGTGAAAGGTTTAATTATGGACAAATTAATAAGGTTTCAGGCAGTATTTACGATGCAGGCATGTTTAGAATAAAAACAGTCTTCCAGGCAGTGCTGTGGTGTCGACCATTCAGTGCTTTTATCGCTTACAGTGTCAATGAGAAGCTGGTAAAAACAAATCGAGCAGCAGTACCAAATATTGTAAAAAATATCTCGTGATCCGTAAACCGAATTGAATATTCTCTATCATACACCATACACTTGAATTGGTTAGTTTGAACGATACGTATATATTTTCCATATTTCAAGATTGTGCAAAGCATTCAAAGCGTTAACTGTAGGTTATATTTAGGCCTTAGTTACACGGCACTAAGCATCTGTATATATTGGATAGCCTAAGCCTATCTGTTGGCAAATTTTCTGTATATTTGCGTCAATCAAAACAACTGACTCTCTAAATTTCTCTCTCTCGAAGGTATGGAAACATTGTGTAAAGGCTATCACATCAGCGTTGCAACAACAAAGGACGGGGTTCAATTCCTCCTGGTCCTTCGATTTCACATTTCTCTTTCATTCTATGTCATAATCTAATCGCGTCAAAAGATGACACGAAATCTGAACACGTTCCTCTGCTCACAGCACACAGAATAGGCTCAGCAACAGACACACACACACACACACACACACACTAACCCAGAATGCCAGCATCTCAACTCAACTCCCACTTCACTGGAGTAGGGTCAGCTGACAGAGACAATGCAACAATCGAGCCTCATGTCTTCATCTTTAGCAGAGGGGCTGCGTAGTTATCCAATAGAAACAAATGACATCGCAAATTTCTCCTCTCAATGGCATGGGAAGTAGTTGGCACATAAGCGTTGCAACAATGGACGACAGGGTTCGACTTCTCGTGCTCCTACGATTTCAACATTGAGCTTTCCATCCTTTATCACCTTCAACAGACTTCAAAACAGCTTCGATAAAGTGCATTTATATAATACCAGGTATCTTTCCGCACTGGATTCCTATACTCATTTGCATGATTTGCTTATTCTGGACATTCTTGCTTATCTTTCTGCGATTACCATAACAACAGGCGTTTGATACATTTCTTAACCCATATTTGCCCAGCCTCAGTTTAAAATGACACACACATTCTGCTAAACCTTTCCATAATTACTCATATTTTTCCAAAAAAATATGTAGTGTGTTCATCAACTACTTAAATTACAATACTTTTGATCAAAATGGTTTACGATATCTAACTTGGACAAATATGGATTAGATGGAGTACTGAAGTGTGACGTCACAATTCAATGAATTTCAAATATTTTGCATTCGTTGCATTTTTGTAATTGATATAGATAAACTGTCCAAATTTGAGAACGTTACCTTGAACAATCGTCGAGGTATTCCCGTTCAAAAGTCTGAATCATGCCTATCAAAACAGTGTTTTTTGAACTTAGTTCATAAATTGAATTTATGAATTGAGCAAAATTAACAGTGTTTCCTTAAGCCCTTTTGCAAATTCAAACAGCTGTTTCTCGCAATTGATATGAGATTTAAACGTAATATTTTGTATATAGGCACTTGGTGGAATGGTTAATAGTTTGATGTAGTTTTAATTTGAGTTAATCGAAGCTAATGTTTTTGAGGTCATCACTTTAGTACTCTATACACAACTACTTCATGAGCAACCATACTCAATGAGGGAGAAATTTAAGCAACTCCAAAACTGAGGACAGTTTGAAAATTTAACTCGTGCATTTCATAGTAGACATTTGTAAGTAAAAGCTCGAGACCGACCCCGTCTTCAGTCTATACCCTAAACAGTGATATAAATATATGTTCCAAAACTCGTTATCGCCATAACGCACATTCACTATGATCAAAACCAACACTCATCTAGAGACAATAAGCAACTCCAATAATGTTTCCGGTTTTATTAATTTAGCCTCTTTCCAGTGTGAAAATGAAGCAACCCGAGGTCTGAGTCAATACCGAAGTTGCTTATAAATATAAATCGTGTAGGTGAATTTCACAATACCTCTTTCTCAAAGAGAGATTCCCGAGTAGAAAGTGTAACGGCACTAAAAGGGTAACAACAATTTTGTATCACTTTCGATAACGAAACAGTTCTATTTGAAACGATCTTCGACAAACGGGGGTCTCTTAATTTTCTTTATTTTGGTTCCGTTTTAGAGACTATGCTAATCTTCAAATGTTATTTTAATAATGGTGATAGCAATATTATCATTGGTAAGTAAACTCCAATTACGTGATACTGGGTATAATTTGTACCGGATAGTTCTCGTACCGGGTAGCTTTTGCACCGAATAGCTTTCGTACCAGATGGTTTTTGCACCGGATAGCTTTTGCATCGGATAGCTTTCGAACCGGATAGCATTTACACCGGATACATTTTGCACCGGGTAGCTTTTTCACCGGATACCTTTTGATACCAGAAAATATATTTAATTACCAGGTGGCCACACTAGACTAAAAGATTAGTAAAGGACCAAAATAGATACCAAGAAATATCAAACAGTGGGGCCACTGCTTTACCTTATCCGTTAACGGCTTCCTGAACAACAAGCTAAAAAGTTCCTTGATTTTTATCATATTCCCACGTAAGTTGCATCAGATACAAAACCAAGATCAACGAAATAGTTCTTGCATTAATAGACATGGCTTGTATCGAGGTTTCTGTTGTACGCCATATCCTAGAATGTTAACTTACTAGTTCAATCTCTGATATTTATAGCATTTTCCCTAGGAAACTTTTGCAAAACATGTAAACGGAAGACTTTGGCTCTAGGTGTTTTCGATGTTACTGCAAAGCAAATATTATTGCAAGGACACGCAAAACAGGAAATTCTTTTGAGACAAGAATACCTCAGGTTACATGATGGCAGCGGTATCAATAAGACAGTGTTTACTAAAATCCTATGAGAAACAATTCTAGGTGTTTTAAGCTCTCACCTCCGGCAGGATTCCCTTGACAAAATAAACTTATTAGACTGTCTTTACTATACAATCGGTAATTTAAATACCCGAGCATTGTACCGGCGTCTAGCAATTACTGTATTGAATAT
This sequence comes from Alatinidae sp. Z8VKAUB7J3, assembly GCA_010016025.2. NCBI lineage: Eukaryota > Metazoa > Cnidaria > Cubozoa > Carybdeida > Alatinidae > Alatinidae sp. Z8VKAUB7J3. The sequence continues at coordinate 115,451,727 of JAAAKM020006971.1, forward strand.
ATCGTTGCCAACATGTAGCCTAGGCCGTGCTGGTATTCCAAGTGTTTCTAGTTTCGGTACAAAGCGAAGTGAAGGCCATAACAAAGCTGTACAGGTTGCAAATATTCTTCGGTATTCTCCTTTGTGATTATAACAATTGCATAGTCGAGTTATGGTGCAATTTAGTATGAAGTGTTAGAAGGGCTAGTCCCAGACCTCTCGGGTCCACTTTATTACGTCAATAATTCAGGCGTAGTCAGTCGTCTGTTTTTGCTTCAAAACCACAGATATACAGTCGTCGTAGCAGGAAACGGTTGGTATCATGCCAACCGTAGTCGTTTATCACTTTTATGTATTCTATAGTCAAAGCTTATTATTATATTTGGTTCTTAAAGATTTAGAAAAGAAAAGAAGAGGTGGAAAATCGAATTCCCAAAATTCTTCTCCACATTCTCGTGTTGGCTCTTCGCAACATGGAGTGACAAACTCACTAGCAAAGGCCACTGATAAACCGAATACCCGATGTTCAGACCAAAACATAGGAAAATAAATAGGCCAACTCATAAATACAACACAAAAACAACCCCCCCCCCCCCCCCCAGACCCAAACCACCTTTTACCGACAAATTGTTTTTAAACTAGCCAAGAAAAAAAACAGAAAAAAAATTTGCCCGGGTTCAATGTTTTAAAATAACAAAAAAAGGGGGTGGGGAGGGCAGGTGAAATAAGAATGTCCTGGGTGGAAAATGTTTGAAAAATTAATTAGTGTGGGGGGGGGGCATCTATTAGGCACCCAAGAGTACACTGCAAACCTACAGCAACAGTTCTTTAATTACAAGTCAGTATACAAATGTATTGTCACAGCTGTGACTGCTTCTGGGCTCCTAGCCTGACATATCTTTCTCAAAAGATAGCCACTAGTTTCATGGCCACCTTGTGGAACTCCATTTTAGTAGAGGCATAACAGCATAAAAAGAGTTCATGTCTCACAATAATCTTTGAGCAGCCATATCCACAAAACCTGTAACATCTTTCACTAATGCCATACAGAACTTTCAAACCATATTTATATACATAATTTGCAACATATGAACAATCTAGTGGGCAGATGATTACTGAAATCTGACTTTCTCATGCTGAATAAATCTTGCTAGTTTTCTTTTCACTAGTAAGAAGTTTTGCCTAAATTTCTATCACATTCTGCTTCTCCTATACTTTGACTAAAACTTTCTGTCTTGCATTTTTGCCAAGGATCTCAAGGTTACATTATATATCAGGCTAAATCTCTCTCTACATATAGTATATATTCAAGCAATAGCATAACTACCACTTGTACAAATCCTCTTTTCACATTAGATAAAAGACATGTTATGAAAGGTCAATAAAAAATTAGAAAATACAGCTTACCCTCTTTGTCCTGAATTTTTGCTTTAACATTTTCAATTGTATCACTAGGTTCAACCTCAAGGGTTATAGTTTTACCCGTTAGGGTTTTCACAAAGATCTGCATGACTGCAAGGGTATCTACAACATTAAACCATTAAAATATTGGTAATAAAGCTGAATGCTCTTGGGTACTCTATACTGATTACAGCTATAGAGATTTGCCTGAAAAATTAAATAACATCTGATGTTTCTTCCAAGACAGTTATGACCTTCTAAAATAGGTGAAGAGTGCAAAATTCTCTGCTAGTAGCCAGCTCAAAATACTGTTTTGCCTCTATAAGGACCTTACATGATCGAAAACTATGCAAGTGAAAACAATTTCATAAGGTAATATCCCAACTTTTATCTGGTCACCAACAAAGGGGGAAAATGTTATATTGTCTATTTAAGCTACGAAAGCATAGACTAGAATTTTAGTTAAACCAATAACTACTACATCTGTCGGATAGCAAGGCAAAGTATACTTGTTTTTGGTATAATGCAAGTCTTAAAAGTTCAGTTAAAAGGTGCATTTCAAACTGTCATAACATACCTAAATAAGAAAAACTGAACTTTCGTAAATTTGAAAAGCCTTGCTTTCCTTATCTAGGATTGGCTCTCTAACATGGTGTGGATGCTTTAGTAGAATGTGTTTAAGTGCTTGGTCATTTGACAGATCCTGCAATCCTTATTCTCCAACCTGGCAAGTAATGTAATTTCCATACTCATGTAACAGCAATCCATGTAAGGTATACACATAGTTAAATTTGGATGGAAGTTTCTAGAATAAGATTGCTAGTTCATCAACCACTTCCAGTAAATATCTGTTCACTTGCCATTTGGTAAAGAAAGGTGCAATGTGGCAAATAATTTCTATGTTTATATAAATTTGATTATCCTTCAGTCAAAGTACAATAAAATCATGCCAAAAAGATGTATTGATTACTGGGTACTGGTAGGTTTTTGTCTGCATAACTATTTTTTAAAGTAGCATCTTTCAATGTTTCATCAAAATCTAAACACACACAAATTTTAAGGTATCAATTTGTAGCAGCAACTTTTAGCCCCAGAATGAATTACTTTGGCCCTTGAATACAGCAACCATATATATTTCATTTCTTTTGAAACAATCACTTTGCTAATGTGTAAAAATTGGTTTGCATCATTGCTTATCTAGTTGTCAAGTTGCTAAAATGTTCATTTTAAAGCTGGGCATGGGATGGCAATCCCTAAGAGATTGCTTCCTTTAGGTAAACCATTGCTATGGTGTGTTGAATAGTTGGAACCAGATACAATTAGCAAAAAATGTGTAATAAGCCTAAATTTGAATGATTAGAAAGTTCTTCTATCATGGTTTTTGTGGTATTATATATTAAATTGTTAATAACAAAAGTGATATTAGTACCAGGGACTTTCAATAAGCTTTGTGGCAGAAGACACTTGACATCAAACTAATCATGAAAAACATACAACCTGTAAAACATATTGTGATAAATACATTATATGAAAACTAGATATTCCAATGAATTACTGAAGTCTTGGGATATCATAGATTCTGTTTTCATGACTGGTTCCTTATTCATGATATAGTTGTTGGTTTGCTGGGAAAAAAGGAAGCTTTGGACTTGAATTTCTATTCTATCTATGCAAAATGCCTCTGAACATGGCTTCTGTTCTAGAAATTGTCAATCGGTAATTCTAATCAAATTTCTGTGGAAAAACTTCTCAACCAGAGGTTCGTGTTTCTTTGCTAAAAGTGATAGTGACACTCACTGCAATGTAGGTTGATGTAGGTAGGTATTTTGATGGGGGTCCAACAGATTTAGTCAACAGACACGAGGCGTATGACAGTCTCCTGATAAGTGGCACGGTGGCACAGGACTAAGAATGGAACACTCTCAGTTAGCTTTTTCCTTGATTATATAGAGGGTAGGTATAGATACTTCTTTAATTAAGGGGTGGTGGTACAAAGTTTCAGTAGTGCCTGTGGTTTCATGGTCCAAATTTCCATGTAAGATTAAGTACATACATGGTAAACTATGCCAGCTCTCATATCTTGATAAGCACTTGAGGATCCTCCATTATCTTAATACTTCCGTAACTAAAAAAAGTCCAATGGATTTACTAACTTATATAAGATAAACTTAAAATTTAAATTTAAGACTACTGCCACATTAATGATCAACCCTAGGCCTACAAATCGAATAGTTCTACGTGACATGTATTCTCTTTATAGTCAGGATACTCGACTGATACAACAAGCTCCTGGTGGAGTTGGAAAATTAATATTGCATTTGCCAACTAACCACGGCAAAATATTATTTGCCTTGGTATATTAATTGTTGCAATGCACTAGTTTTACGATTCTCCAAGTTAAATCATATTTTGTAACTAGCGGTATGTACTGTGGGCAGATGTGCGATAAATAAAGTCTAGAAATACAGGACGGACGTCCAGAATGGGACATGACAGAAAAAACAAGTAGACCCTACAACTAGGCCCGCTAATGGTGGCCCAGCTTGTGTCCATCGAACAATGAAAGTCGCGCGCTGGATCAGAAATAACCTATAGAAGGCTACTAAGAACATTGCTTAAAGTTCCTGCCGAGTGACATCTTAAATCTAAGCAAATATTTCAGTGGTAGTTTGGTGGAAAAATCATCTTACCGCGTGATGCTTGCGAGAGTCTTCAAGGGAAAGGAATGAACAAGGACTGCGCATGCTTTTAGGTCTTCCCCAGCCTCTTTCTTGAATGATCCGATGTAAATGACACGAAAGTAACATGATAGCCTCATTTGGATATTCTGTTTGTGTACAGTCAGCTGGACTAGGAACGGTACTATTAACAAAGAATTAAAAAAGTCCCTACTTGCTTTCAAGGTAATGCGAACTAAATTGTACTTTAGCGTATAATATAGGAAACTCAAGAAATGGGGCATTTCTTTCTTATAAGCTAAGTTTATATTGGCAATATATAGGAAACTGGCCAGCCCATATTACGGATCATACAGTGTGTGTGTGTGTGTGTGTGTGTGTGTGCTTGTGTGTGTGTACGTGTGAAGGCGTGAAGGTGTTGTAGTTTGGGTTAAATAGTGAAACTCCGTTTGATCCATTTGTATAATCTATTGACTTCTAAATCATTGTGAATTGTTTACATTGAGCTAGGCTGTGTTGTATTATATTACAATCTAATGACAGTTGATGATCATTCTGCTTAAATTTGCTTATTATGGAACATTCTAGAAGTTTACAGAATATCATGGAATACCGAAGAACGTTGCAAAATGTTACGGAATATTCAAGAATATACAAGAATGTACTAGATTAATCTATTATCGAATATGATCATGATTCTAGAAGGTTATGGAATATTGTAGAATGTGCTGGAATGTTCTGGAAATACAGAGAATGATCGGGAATCATCTCATAATATGACAGAAGGAATCGTGGTAATTCAGTCCCTACGTATATACATGTATGATAAATACATGGCATTTTTCTTGGGGCACCCAATGTTACATAACATAAGATATACAAATCTGAGGTAGGCTAATATGTGTTGAATTCAGGTTATTTTACAGAGGGCATTTTAGAATTCTTGGATTTTATTTGCAGCCTATTGAAGAAGATTTAAAATCATTCAACAATTTACACACTCAAAATTTGGTCTTGTTATTGCGGCTTAGACCTACTGTGCTGTTGCTGGCAGATATTTTAATTCTTTGGTCAGGGATAATTTCTATGCCATACATGAGCATCTACCTTATGCTGGCTTCCTTAACATAATTTTCAAAGACAATCAGAATTCCTTCGTTTCTCGGGATGACCATTATCATCATCATGAGGACAAGGCTTGCTTTCCTCTGCACAGGGTCTAGGGCAGTGCCCAAATACTAGTGACTTCGTGGTGGAGCTTAGAGCACTTGATGACCTGGTGCCCCTCATGACATCATCAATGGCCTATCAGGGAATCAAAACTGCTACCATCTGGCATAGAAGACAAGTTAACTATCCATTTGACTATGGGAGCTCTAGAGACAATTTAGTTCATACAACATATATAGGCATGCAATTAGAAGCACCAGTTGGAAATGTTAATGGAGCACATAGTTATCAACAAGTTCATACTGCACAAGAAATTGCACCTAAAGCTGTTCACACTACTAAACATCAACTTAAAGTTATTCTTGTTAATACCAGGAGTTTAGTAAGGTTGATGACTTCAAACTTTATGCTGAAGAACAAGAACCTGATCAATGTTATAAAGATCACAGAATACTGGGGCAGAGAGGAAGTAAAATCTTGATAGTTGTCATTAAATGGTTTCAGTATGTCCAGGAATGATAGGAGGAAGTCAAAGGGAGGGGGTTGCTTGATTTACATCAATGGACCTTTATCACAATTGCACAATCCTGTCTCAAAACGAGGTTGAGCTCGCATGAATCAACCAAAACAAACTGATTACAAAGGGATTTGGCTGGCAGCGGCGAGAGTAACGTTGAGTTTTGCCTCTGATTTCATGTAAATGGAGGCAGATCATAACTCCCAGTTACTCCTGCATTATACACTGTGACTATTATGCAAGGTACGACAATGAGAGAAGTTGTTCATTCACATTTTATGAAAGGATAGCGACAGAAAGCAGTCGATCAGGGCAGTCATGATAACACAAGATCAGAGCCACAACTCAAATTAGGTTAGAGCTTTCCCTCTTGCTCGGTTCATAAATTTGTGATAGATGCATTTACAAGGGAACTTTATCACTTCAGAATTGGTATTTAAAGAATGTTTTACTTTAAGCCTGAAGTCATACCAAATTCATCAGTTGACATTTAAAGATGGAGTTCACAAAAGCATTTTTACAGGAAATCAAAAGAGAATGCTGTTTTCACATTCATTTGAATAGAATATGTTAATCGAATGGTCTTCGAAGAATCCTCCACCGCATAGCCTCTGCCATGAAAGCGAAGTTTTTATATTTAAATTTTGCTTTCATATCCAATTCCTGTGCATTTATAAAACCAAGAACTAATCATGATAAAATGTAATGGATACCTTTGCCTCCAATAATTGCTGGGTACCAACTTTTCGTTTATATTCTAGGCCTATGTAGGAAAGGGGTAGCAATTAAACATCGTGTTTGAATTAAAATTTCTGAGTATAAACAATTTTCATGCAATTTAAGAAGTTATCTTATCGAATAATTGATAGGGTGTGGGCTGAGTGTGTTTCAAGACTGAAGGCCTCCAAACTAATGGCCTGTTCAACTGTCAGAAAATGAAACTATAACCAACATATACCACAAATATTATAGGGATCGTACCTGAAGTTCATCTGTACTGATATACGTTAAAAGGAGGTAAAGTGCTTTTCTTTGTAAACATTTGAACCATTGGAAAAGTACGCACATTCTCAATTTTCTAATGTTTACCAAATACTGAGCTTGATATGATATCACTTGTACGCTCTTTTACAAACACCTCTTGCCCTATCTCTCTCGATAGTCACATTTGAGCAAACAGGGAAAATCAAAAGCGTTTGGCAGCCAATTCTTCTTAACAGTTATTAGATATATTCCACCGTATGATCCTGGCTGATGTGACGCTTAATACTAAATATTTCCATAACACGTATGTTTCCTATTGCCTCTATACCCTCTTACTAGCCAGAGTAAGACGTTTTGAGGGGCTATTCTGAGCTTTGAAGGACTGCTCTGAGTTTTAGGGGGGCTGACAGTGCGAATACTTAAAGAAAACCCATTATTGTTTGAAACTTGACAGAAACCTTTCGGGGCTAACGGTATATTTAGTGAGGGGTATACCCCCTATACCCCCGTGGCTTTAGGGTTGGCTCCGACCGACTTAATTCGTTTTTTTTGTTGGAAAGTTTTCTGAGAACTTGATTTAAAACACGTTAATAGCGAATTCCTATTAGAGTCAAGCGATGAATCTATCTGGCGTACTGGTAATTTCTATTTACGGAGTTCCTGATCATAGACATGTTTAGATATGAGAATACAAAGCTATTAGGAATTCAATCCTTGAATCTGGTAACACTTAAGAACATGTTGGACTAGTTCCATAGACACTCTATAGGTCGTAGTATTGTAAATACTGTAGCAAGCAGAGAGGGATGGTGTATGGGCGTGGACCAATGTATTACTGGAGGTTCTGTTCATTTACTATCATTCTATGACTTCCAAGTTTTGACACATACTCTGTCTCGTGACTAGTGCATCAAAAGCATGAAGGTTTTATGTCATTTACAGGTAAGAACATATCAAAACTTCATGTTTCTGTTCAAACGCTTGCGAACATGTCCATTCCGAATTTCTTACAAAAGATTTTCGTGCAAAGAAGAGCAACTGGAGAATTGAAGAATCGGTTCTCGGCCTTTTGGCAAGGAATGGTTGTAGTATCTGTTCTTATTGATCGTTGATAGATTAATCTCCCTCCGGGGAGTTCTTACCCTCTGCTGACCAGGGGTGAGGTTTCAGAGATATCCCAGTATCTGTTCTCATTGATTTGATAACAGGTTCTTCCACATGATCTGTGAAAGGCGGTACTGCCGGGCGGTTAAGTCTGTCTCATGGCTTGCTTCTCCACCTTCTACCTTCTCGGGGGTTTCAAAATCGGGTCCACTGCTCATCAGAGGTCTTTGATTGAGAGATTGCCATTGGAGAATTGATGACTTGCACCCAGGTCGACGGGTAGACCGCTCACCATAAAAATACGTATTCCCTTAAAAGCAATAGGATCTATAGGAGGCTTCTCTCGAAATAATAGAGTACTGGACAAAAAAGTACAAGGCTTCTTTAAAGTGGTTCACACGTCCATCCAGGCATTTTCTACGAGTGTGAGGCAAAGGAAAGTTATAGTTACATGAAGTTACTGATAACGACCCATGGACGATCATACGTTAGCTTTGTCGGTCTCCTGGCCTTTCCACATTTTTGAGCAAAACATGCTTGCTGATGAATATACATCCTCTCCCTATGCTAATTAGTCTCTAGAGGCCCCTTTTCTTCTTACTTCACCCATTTAGGGCTTTCTAATTTACCTTTTATGCTTACCAATTACCGCTTTCTGTTCTGTAGTCTGTGTTAATCTGTCCAAAGTTGTTCAGGGATACTAGATTTTGTACAGAACACTAGGGAAAATAGAAAATATGTCACCAATGGGGATCAAACCCATCACCCACGCTCTCGTGGACTGCGCCCTACCAACTGAGGTAGGTGACCTCTGATGTTAGCACACTTTATTTCTCTAGTCGCAACATTAGCTCCATATCATCCACCTGTGGATATCGACATCCAGCTCAACGCAATTAGAGACCATACTCTCTGCGCCATGTGACTTGACCAAGGAAGAACTGCCCTCCGACCCGTCATCAATCCAAAGCCCATTAACGTTAGAAAGCATCATCGAGAGGGGAGGATTTTTTTTTAAATTTTAGTTTTGTAAACAACACTAGAGAAAATAGACAATACGTCACGGGCTCGATCCCCGGTGGTGACATATTTTCTATTTTCTTTTTCTCTAGTGTTCTTTACAAAACTAACAATTCAAAAAAAATTCTCTCTTCTCGATGATACTGCATTTGCTTTACAAACTGATTAAGGTGCAATTTAACTCAAGGTACACTTGTCAGGATTTGTACATTGTCAGCAATGTTAGGAGGAGTGGTCAAAAATCGTCTCAAGATAATAGTGCCGACCCATCCTTATTACAATTGTGGTAGAATCTAACGAAAAAAGGGCATTGATGTTGCCTG
>JAAAKM020006971.1:115461002-115508246 GCA_010016025.2 Alatinidae sp. Z8VKAUB7J3
CTCAAGATAATAGTGCCGACCCATCCTTATTACAATTGTGGTAGAATCTAACGAAAAAAGGGCATTGATGTTGCCTGAGACTGCGCTTAGGCATCTTCTTCCTATTTTCTTCTTATTTCTCCGTCTTCTTCTTCCTCCACCTTCTTCTTCCTCCAGTTTCTTCTTTCTCTATTTTCTACTTTCTCCAGTTTCTTCTTTCTCTATTTTCTCCAGTTTCTTCTTTCTCTATTTTCTACTTTCTCCAGTTTCTTCTTTCTCCATTTTCTTCTTTCTCCATTTTCTTCTTTCTCCATCTTCTCATTTCTCTTTTCTTCTTCTTTATCTTGTTCTTCCTCTCCTTTGTATAGGCTATATTTACAGATGTAACGAAGTGGTCAAAATTCATTTTGAAGACCCTTGTTCGTGATACGAAATACTTTAATTTAATGGTTTTGCTTCCGTAAAATTTTCTACCAAACACTGATCATGATAAGGCGTCTGGATTGATCGACTAAACGAAACGGGGTGAACTTTTACCTCTAGATAAAAGTGAAAATAGAACGCGTTCAGCCTAACACTTTTGGTCTATAAAATCTTAATCTACATCCACTTTCCCTGGAGAGCGCAGCCTCTACGGGCAAGATGAAAGAAAACACTGCACTGCTAATTAGCGAAGAACTTGGCCTGTTAAGTACGGTGTCATTTTGAGTTACAGGCACAAAGTCCGATTTCGTGTGAGCAGCATTTAATTTCAGTGTGTTGTTATGCTAGAAATTTTCGATGAGGTACTGTTACGGCGATATTTTAGTCTGAGGGGATATTCGCAATTTCCACGAACAACTGTAACATTCATGCTTTGAAAAGACCTTGGAGAAACTTAAACCCGTGACCCACTCTTTTGCGGCGCATGTCCTATCAACTTGGCTAGATGACCTCCGAGTTTAACCGTCAACATAACAATATTCATGCTTCCTGGGTACCATTTGTATGGAGGAAAGGCAATATTCTGCCTGGGGGTCCAACCTGGGGGCTCAAACCTATCCACAGGGAACTACCAAAGGGTTCGATCCTCTGCCTCTACCATCAACTCCCAAAATTCTCTTATCAAGGTTCAAAATCTGTAGGCTTTCCTTCAGCAGTTGCTATGTTTCTAGACCAGCTTTGTTGATAACTTTTCAACTCAAAGTTTTTTTAGCTTAGGTTCAAAACATTATAAGGAACTCGTAGTTCAATTCTTACACGAGCTACTTCTACAAAGTCTGAGATCCCTCGTTTAAGCTCCGGTCGGAGCATTGTTCCTTTTGCATCTACAGTATTTTCTATACTTCTACGCAATCCTGATGTTTCTTTTAGTGTAAGCATAGAACACTGTCTTCTTGATTGATATCATTTCTTTTTCGTATTTTCTCGGACAAAATTCGGATCACATCGGCTTTTAGCGAAAAATATTCGGTAGATCAGCCAGCTGAAATCCTGTGGATTTGTCTAAGGGTTGCTTTTTGCAGAAAATTCTGTGACCTACCATGATTTATGTTTCATTAGTGTAAACATAAAGTAGATAGATGCCCTTCGATTGACATTATTTATTTTTCGTATTTTCTTGGGAAAAGCTTAGATCACGACGGCTTTGGGCGAAAAACATTCGGAAGGTCGCCCTGCTGCGAGACGATGAATTCGGCTAAGGGCGGAGTTTTGTAGAAAGTTCCTGATCTACCTGTTACTCACAGTAGATATTTCCTAAGTGTAAACATAGATAAATGCCTTTCGATATATATAATTCGGCTGTCACAGTTTCTCGGACAAAGTTCGGGTCACATCGGCTTCCGACGAGTAATAATCGGTATTCCGACTTTTGGAATTCGTATGTGGGCTGTTTTTTCACTTTTTTGAATTGTTCAGGTCGACACTATGTGCAATCTTGAAGATATCGTGAAGCGCTGCGATTGCGAGGACTGATGTTGACAAAGTCTAGCTGACGATGAGATATCGGCTGCTTGTATTATTGAAATTGAGTAAAAGGGTATGCAAATACCGTGATGGCCGTTTGTGTACACAGCTGCGACTAGCGAGTCGTGGATATAGATATTGTTTCGTAGCGTGACTTTTTTGCAGAATGAGATGGCAACGATTATGAACAATGTGAGAAATTAACTTAGAATTTCCCGTTGTTCCAGCATACACGGAAATCATAGTACATATAATTGAAATAATGTTTGTTTAGCAAAGCTTGTCACTGATTCTCGTTAGATTAAATCCATTGGTATATATTACACACTTTACAAGAAATTTATTAACTATTGAACTGTGTATTATGTACCCAGTCTGACAAGAATCAGTGAAAAGCTTTATCAAACAAACTTAAGGGTTCTTTTCGGACTATGTTCAAGTTCTTTACCACCAGAATCATGCTCAAAATAGAAATCAAAAAATATAAGACATCATTTATTGAAATAAACCAGAATAGCAATAACAACATTTTCATTGTGCCGAATTCTTACCTACTTTAGACAATAACAAGTCATTCCCCTTTATCTCCAATTCGGCGCGAAGGTAAAACCTTTAGCAAATTCTTAACATAAAGATACCTTATCGCAGGGTGCACTGGCGGCTGATGGTCAAAATCTATGTGTGTGCAATCCGAGGTGCTACCGAGGGCGAAGACAGAACTGGGCGTAGCCGGCCTGATAGGGTAGCGCTAAATATCATGCCTACCAATCATGCTACAAGATTAAAAACACTCAACCAGGCGAACAGATATGGAACTTCGTGCCAGGGACATATGCACACAACCTACCAGCCGCCACTGTGTGGAAGTGTGTGCCAGGCACACAGACACACTACCTACCAGCCGCCACTGTGTGGAAGTGTGTGCCAGAAACACAGGCAAACTACCTACCAGCCGCCACTGGCAGGGTGGCAGAAAAACGGGGAACGCAGGTACGCCGTTCCCTCGAAGCGAGCTCAAGTCAAGCGAAGCGCTACCCAAAGCCGTATAGGGCATAAATCAAAGAATTGAGATTAAAATATAGCTCTGAAGATATAAATATGTTGCCAGATCTTTCAGCATTCATGTAGTATAAATTGTACAACAAACGTCGATCATCCTGTTTGGTTGAATTAATTTTCACAAGCGATCCCAAACGGGATGTGACAGGATGAAAGTGATCTCTGTCTTATGAGATTGTTCCTTATTGTATAGAAGTACGCTGTCTGAGATTGATGAACTGACCTTTTGGTGCTCTAAATCAATATTCGTACTACTAACACTAAGGAGCGGAACCAGTAAGAACTCCCTGAACTTTTATGTCATTGTAGGTACAATACACTTAATTATGCAACCATGCAAATTCATTACCTCACAGGAGATTTTGCCGCTATTTTCCGCGGTCCCTCGAAGTTTTTAGTTTTCTGCCACCCTGCCGTATTGTAGGAAATTATCGAAACCCTGACTTAACGATACTTCAATTAACGCGAATCGAATTAACGCGGTTCGCCAAAGACATATTGAAATAACATTAAATTAACGCGGTTCAGTCAAACTACGATACATGATACATCTATTGAACACAGAAGAACAAAAGTTTAAATGTATTCCGATTTTTCTCTACCCAGAACCTATATAACGGCCTGGACATTTACTTGACTTCTAGTTAACGAGTATTTTATTAACGCCAACTTTATAAAACCTCGTTAATTAAGTGCCATGTTAATTTCTTGGAGTAAGGTAAATGCCCCGCACAAGGCGTGTAGAAGAAACATAGTTACTAAACATTATTTGATGAACATTCGGTGTATTCTATCACCACCGTCAAATCATAAATTACACTTCATAAAAGACTTTAGGTTAAGACCACAACATAAACAATAAACATTAATAACTAGCATGAGACATAGTAAAAGAAGGGAAAGGGAGTTGAACTTTTGTTTACATTAAGTAAATTAACCTTCAGCAAATGTTTCAATCTTTAAGAAATTGCTGCCAACATTCACAAGTTACTTTCCCCCGCTACTTCAAGCGGTGTAGATAAATACCGCGACAAAAAAATCGGTCACAACTTTGGGGTATCTCTGAAATCTCACCCCTGATAGCAGGGAGTAAGAACTCCTCGGAGGGAGATTAATCGATCCCAATCTCAATCAATATATTCAATCAATTTTTTACAAATTTGAAGGATTTGAATCAAAATTTAATCATAACACTTACAAGAATGCTTACTAGATTAATACAATGAAATGAAAATACCGGACAAAGAGGATTAATCATAGAGAGCGAATGATAACAATTGAGGTGAAAGATTACTGAACAAGAATCCTGATATAACAGGAATACAATTTATTAGCAAAAAATGTCTAGAACTAAATCAAAAGTTAAGTTGACCATGAGGTTGCACAATATTAGTTTGGACCTTCAGTTGTTACAGAAGGGTAAAAGTATATTTGGGATTATAAGTAAAACTCCAAATGTGGAAACTTCACTGACAACGTTTCGTCTAACAGACTTTTTCAGGTCACCACTGAAAATTGGCTAAACAGCCAATTTAGCCAATTTAGCCAATTTTCAGTAGTGACCTGAAGAAGTCTGTTAGACAAAACGTTGTCAATGAAGTTTCCACATTTGAAGCAGAAGCAGAAGCAGAAGCAGAAGCAGAAGCAGAAGCAGAAGCAGAAGCAGAAGCAGAAGCAGAAGCAGAAGAAAAAATAGAGTATTACACGTATAGAGAAAATAATAAGTGCATGGATGCTGAAAGAATTGCAGAGTGTCTTACTGTACTATTAATAACACCAGGAGGAAACGGATAGAATTTGACGGATTTTGATGATTGATAAGAGAGGAAACTGAGACTTGTTGAATTCTGAATGGACTAGTTTACCTAGGACGGCGATGGCGTGGAAAGCACAGACATGCATGCTGAACGGCGTAAATGTAGCTTTAGCTTGTATCATGGTGTTTATTCAAACTCCTTAAAGGTTTAGATGAATACAAAAGGACCCTGAGAAGAAAGCCATATCATTTGGACTTCGATTCAAGCAAAACAGAAGAGAGAGAGAGAGAGAGAGGGAGGTGCAGCATTGAAATAAATATTGTACTTCAATAGTCGAAAATTTGTAATTAGAGGGAATGTCAGTCCATTGCATTGAGCTGCTGCAAATTTCAGTAGTGAATTTTTAAGAGTAATGTCCTTTTGCTTCAAAACAGTGTCTTATATTTGTAACAATGTGAGTGTAAGTACTATTTGACATGTATTTGTCATACAACCAGTACATCTTGATGCACTTCCTCGTACAGATCCAAGTCGTCCAATAAAGTCACGCCGGATATCTCCTGTTAAAGCCCATGAGTGAGTGATGATGAATTGATCTTATACAGCCAGTCATAAACAAACTACCAAGTAAAATTTTTATAGAGAAACTTTGCAGATGCTTTAGTGCTGTCCTCGGAGGATCCTAACCGTCCTCACAGATGGGGACGTACAAGAACTGTTAATATTTTGCTAGGTCTTTTCGCTTTGTTCATATCATTCTAGAGCCTTGTAAGGCTTCTGTGACTCCTATTTTCTCACATGAAGTGCATGGGCCCCGTAAATATTGTAAAAGAGGTTCTCTAAGCTTGTTAGGCCCTCGATCAATTCTCAGATGTGGGTTTTCAAACCAAGCTCTGGAACAAAATGACCACGCACTCCCCATAGACATTCTGCCATAAAAAACATGAAGCGTCTACTTTTTATGTTTATAAAACATGAAGGTTGACAGCATCTTACAAAAGTATAACTACTGACTAAGGACGGGGGAACAGGGGTGCAGAGGGGGCCATTGCTCCTCCTAAGATTTACCTGATCTCGTTTTTTTCTGTTACCACTTTTCAGCTTTATCGAAATTGAAATTGATTGCCACAAACATTGTGTCACATCCACAGCAAGATATGCATATCAACACAAAACATCCCTTTCCACACAATGACCAAAGGCACCTTAGTGGAATGTGAAACAATACATCTGAACCAAGCCTACCAGGCCCCCCAATCCGCATTGCCTTCCCCCGTCGCTGATGACAGTAACATTAATTGCACATAAAATTAACAAACGTTACTGTGATTATAGGCAGACTTACTGAGTCCTCAAAGTGAATGCTGCACTAGTGATACTTGATGGTAACTGGAGTTCTCTTACAACTCGACTCCATTGTCTGTGTTTCACAACCTATAATATACAACAACCATCGGGCATGCTTTAATAGTAAGTAAACTTTGAGACGCATTAAGTAGACTTACTAAACTTGATTGACATCGTGAACGCGCAGGTGCCACTAATCACTTCTGAGCATGTGCTTAGGCTCCTTGTAATGTCTTATTATGTAACCAAATCCGTTCTTTGCCTTCGCCCAGCGCTCGCAAGGGAGTTCAATATGTGTGAACCTTCGAGTGATGACAAGCGAATGCTGACGCCATCCTGTTTTTTAACCAATCAGTTTTAGATGCATCAAAGCGTTTTCCTAAATAGTAAAACTGTGGGAGCCAACAATTTAGTGACTGCTATAAACAACATGCTGATGAGTGGTCGATGACAGCTTCAAACTGAACGCCGTAAAGAAAGGTGCTATCGCTGAGGATGAGCCCTCAATAAATCCCTTAGGGACATAACTTTTACTTTTAGATGAGACCCTGCGGACGATAGCATAGACGTGCATACATCAGAAGTATAAATAAATCGAATATAGGAATAACTGAGCATTTGAAAGAGAGGATTTGAAATGTTAGTTTTTGAAAAGAACACTAGAGAAAATAGAAAATATGTCACCACCGGGGAATAACTCAGCATGGGAGTCAGACCGTATGTCTAAGGCAATGCACTCACACGGCGTTTAAAAATTAAGCTGGAATAATTCTCACATTGGGAAGATGCCACGACATTTATCAACACGTGTATGTAAGCATTTTTACTCTGATTAAGATTTACAGGTATTCAAACACCTTTGGATATCAGCTACATCCCATCACTCTAGTTCAAGTTGCGCTTTAAAATTACTAGTCAAGGCACTTCGAAGTAAACCTCAAAGTAAAGAGACATCACGTGTTAACTGACCTACATGTTAGCCTTATCAATAAACTTCGAAGAAAGTCAGGTGTCAGGTGGTTTTCAATCATTGGTAACTGACACCATATTGATGAAACAATATTTGTATACAACCGAGAGGCCAAACTGTATTTCGAGATGCTAAGTTCCCCAATTGTAGTAAACACACTTTGTTAGACGAGCAAGGATCGGTACATATTATATGGACACAAAATATTTACTTATTGCAGGTCTTCTATATCTTAGGAAAGGTTGAACGATCTGTACAATTCACAAAAAAGTCCTTGTCATTTCCCCGAAAGACCTCATAAAGGAACTAAATTTTTTTTTCGAAAAATTTTGGTAATAGCTTCGAAAATTTCATTTTCATTGCTAAGCGTTTTGTCAAGTCACTACTCACATTAATAACCTGGAGTAAAGAAGAGAAATATTTTATGATGTTGCCTTTCTTTACCCTAGACCATTGTTGCGACAAGTCCTCAGCAGAAACGTTATACAATATGAATCTATTACTCAGAACATGGTTCATATTTAGAACTTAAAACACTCCTACATTTTGTTGTTGGCATCGGAACAACCTGGGAGTATTAGGAGTTAAGTGGTTACGTAGAGTACAGTGGGTTTTTTTCTGAAAGGCACAGCAATATGGCCATACTTTGAGGTTACTAAAATTCAAAGTGAAACAGGTTATGGGCCCAACTATCTGACATTGATATAAAACCGTAGCCACTGGTCCATGGGTTCAAATCCTATGTTATGTGATATAAGGAAAGAGGTCTCTGATTATATCAGCTGAATCTTCCTTTGTGTATTGACACGAGCTCTATTCCTCGACAACCCATGGTGACGTCAGGATGGGGCTTAAAGTGTACTTTGTTCCAATAAAGTCTCTGTAAAAACCGTCTTCGTTTGAACAAAGTTGAAAATCAAACGTCAAAATGAATAAATTAGTTTTCAAGATAGAACGGTATTCAAGGGCTAACAAGTCTTCCGCGTAAAGTCAGTGTTTTGAGAGCATATTAAACTATTTGATCCTAAATCACGGGCCTTTTTTACATTTATACACATACCTTATTCAGAATATACTCACGAAAATGTTTCACAGCTAAGACAATTGCAAACACACAGCTTCAGTATGATTCATACTGCAACATGTAAATCAAAGAGTACTTATCACAAATAGGCATGAATCTCACCTGCTCAAATCCTCCAAGTCTCTGCACAGTGATAAACAATCTATACAGATCGAGAGGTCTCTTGGCCATAATCGGAATTCGCTGAATTTTTAGCCCTAATAAATAAAAACAAATTTCTTTCACTTAATACTAAACACAGACTTTTAGGAAATTCACTATAGAAAAGAACACTAGAGCTGTGAGAAAATGATGATTGTAAAGCGCCTCTGATTGTGCCAAGGAAATTAGATAATGAGATAACGCGATTCGAAGGATTGGGCCCGAACATCAAATGATATCCGTCAGCAAGATGTGAACTATGTTACGCTTTGTCACACCAAGGTGTAAAATTGAAACTTGGTTATGATGGCAATAAAATACGTAAGCGCCATTTGCGGCGGCTATGGGTCAACACTTCTAGAGTGGATCAGAAAAACATGGCAAACATTAAGCCCGAGCTGTGGGTTAAATGTTAGTAATAAAAGTGACTTTGATCGTGCCAAGAAATAGATATTGAGATAATGAGATTCAAAGGATTGGACCCTGACATCTTATGATATCCCTCAGCAAGATATGAACTCTGTTGCGCTTCACCGTATCAAGGTAGAAAACTGGAACGTGGTTATGATGGCAAAAAAACATGAAAGTGCCTCGTATGGCTGCTATTTGTCTACACTCCCTAGGAAGTAGATTGAAAAAACACTGCCAACAGATATGAACTCTGTTGCGCTTTGCCATACCAAGGTGTAAAATTGGGACGTGGCTATGATGGCATAAAACACGTAAGCATCGTGTGTGGCTGCTATATGTCTACACTCCCTAGGAAGTAGATTAAAGAAACATTGTTACCAGATATGAACTCTGTTGCGCTTCGCCATAGCAATGTGTAAAATTGGGACGTGGCTATGATGGCACAAAATACGCAAGTGCCTCGTATGGCTGCTATTTGTCTACACTCCCTAGGGAGTAGATTGAAGAAACATTGTTAACAGATATGAACTCTGTTGCGCTTTGCCATAGCAATGTATAAAATTGGGACGTGGCTATGATGGCACAAAATACGAAAGTGCCTCGTATGGCTGCTATTTGTCTACACTCCCTAGGAAGTAGATTGAAGAAACATTGTTAAGAGATATGAACTCTGTTGCGCTTGTTAATATCGGGCCTTAGCTGGGGCGTAAATATCCGTTGTCAAGCGCCTTTAAATGTTTTGAACTGAATGAGTGCTATATAAATTCAATGTGCTTTCTTTACTAAACGTCTATATATAACATCAAACCATCAAACCTCATTTTATTTCATCTGCGATGTATCCACGTAGTAGACAAGTCATTGTAGTCATCGAACATAAACGATTTTTGTAAGCAAATAAGTTTAGGGATAAATCCCTAGCTACTACGTTTTCGCGCTCAAAACATTTTTAAGGTTGCTTAATTCTTTGTATATGATTGTGTAAGCGTGTGTGTTAGGAACATAAGAAATTATGATAACAGGTGGTGAAACATAAATTTTTATCTGCATTTGGAAAGTCGCCTGAAACATGGGTCTCCTTTGGCAATCTTCTGCGCTGAGGACCCAATAAAGTTATTTTCAAAAATAACCTGTCAACAGCACAAGAAAAAATTTTCAAGTTATTTTCTGAATAAAATCCTCAGCCAAAGGGTTGCTTAAAATATGTCCACTTTAAGTGCAGTTGCTAATAAAAAAGTTGTTGACTAAGAAATTGTGTAATCGATGTTTAAAAACTCCTGCCACACTACTCTTTCTTAAGACGACTTCTGTGATTGAGAGCCAGAGTCTAAAGCCCTGGGACAGTATATTTAAAAGCCAGGTCAACAAGAGAGGGTATGAACATCTGTGTATTTACGATATTGTGTAATACGACTGTAAGTTGGCCGGTTTAAACACATTCGTAGTTAGTTGTTTAAATCATCATCAGTACCAGTAATTAGAGCTGTCAACCAAAGGGTCGAAAGTTCCGAAATGGTCCACCAGTTCAGTGAACAAAAGCTTAAAATACTTACAAAGCAATTTAAGTAAAAACTTGACAAGGTTTTAAAACTTTTTTATATTTGAATACCTGATTTTTGCATAAATGCTGTGTAGCTTTCCACAAAGAGCTTTCTACCGATGTCACTGTCCAATCGGGATAACTAGGTAAGACAAAACATGGAAGTGTGTTTAGTGCGATAAGCCTGCGTTCACACTGCATGTGTAGCGCACATCCGCAAACATCCGCGCACATCCACACGCAGCCGCACACATCCGCAGACATCAGCGCACATCTGCACACATCCGCGCACATCCGCGCACATCCGCGCACATCCGCGCACATCCGCGCACATCCGCGCACATCCGCACACATCCGCTCACAGTTACACACAGCCGCTCACAGTTACACACAGCCGCGTACATCCGCACCCATTTGCACACATCCGCAAACAACCGCGCACAGCCGCACAAAGTTATATGCAACCGTTGTTATCCTCCGTCTTACAAAACAATTTCTTTGGAAAAGCACTTGAGAAAGAGAGCAAATGACACCAACGATATTAAAATCGGGACTCATGAACCCACAACGGATGCTCTGCCCACTGAGCTATAGTTAACCTCGATGTTAAAACACTGATTTTCTCCGGTCATCAAACTGTGCCATATTATCTACCAATGAACATGGACATTCAAGTCTACGCAGTTAAGAGACCAACATCTCAGCGCTATGTCCCATAAACTGGGTGGGGCTGTCATCCTGCCAGTCTATCTGGTAAAAAGCTATGGAAAGCTGCAAAGTATTCGCGAAGGAAGGATTTGAAATTTTGCCAAGGTTTGAAAGATTCTAGAGAATGCAAAACATGTCACCGCCTGATACTTTTCGTTAGCGTAGGTTCTGTAGGCATATGCCCTCATATAAGTCAAGATCTCTCCCTAAATACGTCACTCTGAAAATAGGGCGTATCATTGACTACCTTAGTATAGAGCTGATGATGACAAGATGATATTGTCGAAATATTCTCAATAAAGATAGTTTTCCTTGAATTTTATATCTGAAAATCAGGAAATGTTATTATTCGGTTTTTGTTGTGTTGTATTCCTACTTGTTAAAAGTCTTTTTAGTAAAAGAACCAAAATGTGGAAGCCTGTTGTAATAGCATACAAAACTGTTGCACTTAGTTCAAACATTTAAATTATAAGCCCTTGCTCAGTGTCCGTGGAAAATGGTTATGCCGTATGCTGTCACACGGTTGTAGATCGTCGTCATGTCTTGATCATGCCAACTCTTAAAGAGAACTGTTCCCCTGATGCACTACTACAAGGATTCATGTGACTTAAAAAGATAATTTTATGTCCTTCGAGATCACCATATTTTTCTTGCCAGTAAAATTCTCTCCTGGACTCTATTATGCCCTCGGAAGACGCAATGATTCTTTGCCCTATATTAACTGAACGTAAGAGATCAAGTTGTACTGATAGCTTAACCAAGTTCGTCTCGTCATAAAGGTTATGTTAAATCTGATTTCTGCTTTAAGATCATTGGCTTTTTTTATAATGTACACATTACAAGGGCCTCAAGCCATGCATATATTGAAAAATTTAGCCGGCAAAATCTTTCTTACATTTAAAAATTGAAAAATTCGACGGCTTCAAATTTTATTCACGGCTGCAGATCCTCTTTAAAATTATTTGTTTAGTTTATTATTGGCCAGTAAATGTAGAAAGTCCTTTGCTTTCAAGACCAGCTGATCAGTTATCTTGATGGAAAAATTGGATGGAATTCTCATACCTTTCGTGATTTTGCTTCTTTTGCTTAAACAAATGATAATTCTGTTAGGGGTGTTCTTCCCTCTTCGGACAATTGAGTAGCTTCCCTCCCCTTGTGATTTGACTTCTTACTTAAAGAATGACAATGTTCTGTACCCCCTTTGAACTAAACACATTGTCCTCACACGTTTCCGTACTGAAATTTTTAATTTTACGGACATATTGTAAAGAGCGCCTAAAGTTCTCTATGTCATAATGAAATTAATGACTTTTTTTATCTTCAGTCACATTCAAGAAGTACTCAGCTGTATAGAAGTCTGATTGCTTTGAAAAGCCACGACTCAGAGAAAATCTAGGCCTTTGCTGCATAGTGCGTTCTGATTACTTTAAGTAAGGCCATTGCAATTATGTAGTCCAAAATGATGGCTTAAGTGGTAACAGAAAACGAACACACTGACTTCTTTGAACTGCACTTAGGTGTCCCACAGGGAAAGGCATTTAAATCATACTTGTTTGTCGTAGTAGAAAACAACGTTATGAGAACAGCTTGACCTCCCCATCTCAAAGAGCAGAAACAGACGTTACCCTGCCACCTATTTTACTGACACAAACGATACCAATAATATTTGGCTGTTCTGAGATACCATAAAGGATTCTCGAGCTCAGTGTGTGGAAATCTTTTCAAAACAGTTGCAGCACAAACTTAACATCATCTCGACATGTATCATGCCATAGAAGAAACATTGTTTCGGGCCACAGTTAAAATATACTACTCTACCAACCTAAAACGCAGACCCTGACGGAGATATTAGAACAAGAAGTCAACGGCTGTCACACACACATGCTTCGATAAGTCCAAAACATTAGTTGAAAGCAACAGACTACCAAGAAAGAATTATATGGGAGCCTCTCTCAAATAACAGATACTAAGAGCCCCCAACCGCCCATGCAGGATTCTGCTTCAGAAGTGCAGAATCTGCTGCGCCCACTGTGTTAGGGAAACCACATCTATCGAAAAGACGGCCTCCTGAGAAAAATATGTAACGGGGACTCGTGAACAGAGCTTGGTCCGCCCGATCGATGATAATGATAATGATGATGACGATGATGACGATGATAATGGTTATCGTGATTATTATAATGATGATTATAATTGATCTAATTGCTGTTTAGGGACAGACTCTCTATTGTCACAGATGAAGTACTGCAACATGCGTGACATTGTTTCTACGAAACGGAACAATCGCCATTAAATTAGGTAAATAGCTCATAAAAGCAGCAGTGATGATCGGCCAAAGCATTGGGGGGAGGCTATATCCCCCTTAGCCCCCTTCTCCGAAGCCCATATAAGATGAAAACTGTTTATTTACATCTAACTGCAATCTCCAGGAAGACGCTACATCATACCAAACACTTGCTTTAAACTTTCACCAATCAATTATGTATCTGTCCTACATTTCTGTCCTTACGTGTCTGCCTCGTTTCTGCAATTGTCGTTATCACCCTAACAAGATTAACTATGTCGTGTAAACGGTATGAGAAGTGAGCTTACAACTTCTGCAATTATCTTCTTATCGTAAATCGACTTCGGCATCTTCACAGGTATTGATACCAATAATACTAACTATTACTTTCCTACAAGATTACTTATTTATATTTGAACTGTTAGTTGTATTTCGTATCGATGGAATCTAAGGGAGCAGGTGTTAAAACTATTCAATGGTTTAAAAATGGTTAGAAGACATCATGTTTCAACTGATGATTTAGGGTCATGGATTTTCATTTCTTTACTTATTTATTTGCAAGTTCACTTAATAAAGATAAGTGATCACTATTCCTACTCGTAATGTAAAGCTCATTTTACGTAATGACTTCCATTTCAAGGTCTGCCTATACACGTTTCCGTTAATAAAGACAGTACCTTCTTTTGAAATTTCAACCTTGTGTGTATATTAGCACACATTCTAGATAAAAAAGGTCTCAGATTGGGATAGTCATCTATCTTTGCTGTTTTCGTAAGTGGCAAATTATGAGGTAATATCAACTCACATTTAAATCTTTATAAACTGGCAAATATACGACCAGCAGAAGGTTACTATTTGGTCAATATCATCTTCTTCGTTATCACTGACGTTGTCTTCTTTTACTTATTTTCATGATCCTTTGATTCATCTCCTTACCTCATCACCTCCACCATCTTCCTCTTCTACTACCCCTTTATTTATATAATAGTTGGCTAAATCAAGAAATAAACATATGACCGGAGATAAAAATCTAAAGACAGGCTTTCGATCAGAACACTCAAAATAGTTAGATATCTGCTTTTTGATATGGGTTAGATAAAATGAAGCTAAGAAGAGCATGAAATGTTGCAAAGAAATAATCTCTCCTAGCTATAGGTTCACTGGGTGCTTTGAGCAGACGCCTTATTGATCCTCCGATAACCAGAAAGGAGGTACTGAACTGACCGCTAAGTGAACATCGGAAAGCAAGAAGTGCTAAACTGTAGCTTAAGAAACGTATTTCTCTGTCTACATCAGCCCTCTTGGTAGACTGCAGCGCCTGGAGTATACATGCAGCCGCCACTTCTCAGTGAGAAAGCAGTTATTCAGACCTCTTGAATCTTTTTAAATGCTGCTAAAGAGACAATTACTAGACACTTTATTTACGAAGTCCTCCCTTTATAAGCCATCACTTCATCGACACTTTACATTTGATTTCTTGCTCACGTTCTTGTAATGAAGACTCGAGTCTTTCTACTGCAATCGCAATCGCACTTGCTTAACGATTGGTTTCTAACCGTATTGCTGGTAATTCCTGTTTGAGATGTTTCTCCTTCTCTCTTTGGCAGGTTGATTGGGATGAATATGAGGCAGATCATTATTGCGTGTTTTCCTACACTAAACGTTATTGCCATCAATAACCGATTAATATGAAAACGCTTTTAGTTTGTTATTCAAATTAAAAACTCTTTTATGTCAATTGCAAGATCAGTTTACATAGTCCGTCTAATTTCAGGTCGCCAAGCAGCTCGGCTTAGAGGACGAATTTAGTTGTAAAAGGATATCCACGGCTGTCATACGAAGGAACATACACAAAGTGAAGTACGATGATGTATTGCTCCGATCGATGCTGTCATTGCGAGATTCGATATTTATCACTGCAAACTGATTGCCAAGGACGATTAAGGCATTCCGTTTGGAAGACAGGGACATGTTTCAAAACCAAAATGAAGAAAACGGAGCCTACACCATTTGGTATCAAAGACATACTTGGTTTAAGTGATGGGGAGGAAAAGACATCTTTCACTCCTTATCCGAAGCTACTAAAAACTAATGAAGACATCGGGAGGCTGTCAGGTAAGGGGGTCTGCTACATTTATTTGTAGTGACATCATGTGCATTTAGGGTTATCTTGTCTATAAGAAATATTACCAGTTCTTAAGACTTCGATAGAGAGATGAAAAGGGGGGTTTCGTACGTGTCTCATTATATATAGGATAGCATATCTTTGTTTCTTGCTAAGCACTCACTAGTACCCTACTTGCAATCAAACTACGACAATATTGTAGAAACACTAGGCCAGTAATTGATAACTCAGGTAGAAATTCACATTGGATAAAGCATGGCCATAGCTTCCCTACAATGATGATAATTGATTTTAAGATATTGATTAGAGCTCAAATGCTGTTATTGGCGTTTAATAAGGCCAAATCATTTCATTTCTGTTTGTTTACGACCCACAGTTATTTTGCACATTAAACTGAAGATGCAAGAAAGGTTTACAAAAACGACACTTTAAAAAGCCCTTTTCCTATTTCAAGGATATAGATGAGGGAACATAATTCTTCGTGCAAATATTTCTATTTGTGTTTCCTTCCCCCAATCGCGTGTGGTCTATGTTTTCTATATCTGTTACATTTTGGTTGCAGATGAAATCTCTTCAGCACCCTGAGAGGAAAACCGGACAAAAACAAATAATAGTATGACGAATTCGGAAAGTGTAACAAGTATATGTCTGAAACGAAGAAACATTGTACTCAGTGTTATTATAGTAGGAACAGCTATTCTGAATGCCCGGGAATGATTCAGCTGTAAGATTAAACGAGGTCAGCTCCAAAAGATGTTTCTCAAGTGCTTTCACAATACGTTGACCACACTATGACACAGGTCTACTTGGTTTTTAACGATAATACATTTCTTACCATATGCCTGGCTCTTTCTAAAATACCCTATTGAACTTACATGTTGCCTTTTATTACCAAGTTTCCATTATCTTAAAAGTATTACAATGTCATTTGCATTCATCTATCGAAAGAGAGTATCATACTTCCAAAAACTTTCATGGTCTTTTCCAACCACAGGCAAATACGATATATAGCATTTTCAGGTTGTAGTCCTAGTAAAGAGGGCTTTTACGATGTATGACTTTCTGCGTACAATAGATCACAATGTTGGACAAAAATGTGCAATTTTTGATTAGATAAATAGATAAAATGATGAATACAAAGAAAGATAGATATCTCAATAGGTAAAGTGATAGATAGGTATATAAATAGATAGAATCTACTTTGAAACTATACTTCATTAACTTAAGCTAAATTCTTGGATAGCTTTATTTCAGATTGTGAGTGCCTATTTCAGAACAATGCTCCAGTTTCTATTTGGGAGGAAATACTTGACTGTGAACAATTTTGAACCATAGTATCTATTTCCATCTTCTTTGATAGATGTAATTTAGCCATACTGATCAAACTGGCTGTGGAAGAGAGTAGGGTTTATGAAGGGAATGCAAGACAAAATTTGAATACTTCTTGCCAAATTGGGCTTTGCATGGTTACCTCTTGTGTAGATACTAAATTTTCTGTCAGAGCTTCTTCAACATTTTGAGTGCTTTAATATATTTAGACTTTTCAATCGTTTGATTAGTTGTTCACATGATACCAGTGATAAGATGGTAACAAACAAGTTGAGTTTTCTTTCTATTGCATAGTAAAAATAAATACGTTGCTGGTGCTTCTTTAAAATGTAGGGCACTACAAGAATAATGTTGAGTTGCTTCGATGTGTATATGGCAGTTCGCAATTGACATTGTAACATATGAGAAATATGTATTGCATTACATCGCATCGTAACAATAATAATAACAATAATAACGATAATGACCAGTGATCTATTTTCTTTCCCGTATAAAAATATGCCCGTTACTCTCTTTACAGGTATAATGGATTTAGTTGATATGATATACGTTGTTATCATACAAGAGGATCAGGATTGGGCTAACTACAGTTTCGTTTACAGAAGATCAAATACGTAGATCTAATGATAAAAAAGATAATATTAAAAATCCAATAATAATAATAATAATAATAATAATAATAATAATAATAATAATGTCTGTAATTTTTTAAACTGCAATCTATTATTACTATTATTATTATTATTCAATTCCGGTACCCTCTTATAAAAAAGTACACAGGAACTATTATGGTATATGTCTACCAATAATAATTCTAAACTTCATGTATTTATTTCATTCCGAATAATATAACCATTACTCATTTTACAGGCATAACGGTTATAGGTACGATGCACATTTTCCTTTAAGACTACCACTCAAGAAGCTCAGGATAATGATGGTGATAATAATAATAATAATAATTTTTAATTTTTTTTAAACTTCAATGCCATTTATTTTCATACTGAAATTATACAACTCAACGTTACAACTTCTAAAACTAATAACATTCTCATTGTTTTCTCCCGGCAAATTTAGTGGGGACAATGAGATTCTTTGTGTGGGTACATGCCTTAAAATTGCCACTTCAGACCAGTTTTAATCAAGTCAAGCAAGAAAATTAACGCATCTTACAATAAACTGATGCTTATGAGTGCTGATTCATTTTAAATCCTCTGCTGTGGCATTTCACCAAATCCAGCTTCTATCCAGTATATTGGCGATAGATAATTCGTGTATGAAACGTAATCTTTTTTGAGATATTAACACCAAGCAACAAAATCTGAAAAGCATTAGGTTTTCAAATTCTACTAATATGTTTTCCTATATTCTCATTATTCCATCACAAATAATATCCTCAGTGAAAATATTGAAGTCCGTGTAGGAGTTTCAAAGCGAATTATGTTATCCTAAGTCCCTCTATAGAAGCACTGATATTGAAAGAGTTAACATTTATCTTAAAATTGTGTCTGTGAAGTCTCTAGTCTTTGTTACGTGTAAGTACCATTCTCTAGTGCGCCTTAAGTACACAAATTAAATAGAGATTAAACGAATAAAATATACAATAGCTTCAATAGATCTCTCTAAATCTCTAACGGTTAAAAGGTAATTAGGACATTCTGCAAGCTGAAGTAAAAAAATTCCTTTGATATCACAAAATTAGAAGTAGGCTCTACCTTATACCGAAAACTAACCAAACCTTTCATTCCTTTACTATATGTTGAAAAGCAAATAAAACGTAGATAACAATTGCAGCAAGTCTGCTCAATATAATTGTGGGGGAATATATAATAAATACTAATATTAAATGTACATATTAATTCTAAAACCTATTTAACACATGTAACCTTCTTCTTCTCCACCTTCTAACATCTAGTCTTATATATCCAAGGAACTTCATTTCCCACTGTTCGTATTTTCTCTCGTCCCTATTGAAACAAGGTCTGTTCCATTGTCCTATGGTGTCTACACCGGGCCCATAACCTGTAGGACGTGCGCTCGATTCCACGATGGGCCATATATAGTAAATAATAATAGTAAAAAGACATGGCAATTCTTGTAACTGAATGATCTATTTACCACATGTTAACTTCTTCCTCTCCACCTTCTAACAACAAAACTAACTGTTATATGCTGGGTAATTACACAAGGCACAGGGGATCAAAACTCAATATATGGGCACGGATTCTGCCCCTAAAATCTTAGGAGCTATTCTAGCTACAGTCCTGAAACTTGGTAAGGTGGCAAAAGAAGATACTCCAAAGAAATTAAAATACAACTATTTGGTGATAATGCCATCAGATGATTGGTGACATCATCATATTTATTGGCCATTGGAATTTGGCCATTATGGCCAAAAAAATAAATCACAGAATGAACCAAATTTTTGTACAGAATGGCCCTGACATGAATCTGATCATTTTTTAATGCATTTTTCAAGGAATGATCAAAAAGAATGATGCCATCAATT
Source organism: Alatinidae sp. Z8VKAUB7J3 (assembly GCA_010016025.2). Taxonomy (NCBI): domain Eukaryota; kingdom Metazoa; phylum Cnidaria; class Cubozoa; order Carybdeida; family Alatinidae; species Alatinidae sp. Z8VKAUB7J3. The sequence continues at coordinate 115,480,193 of JAAAKM020006971.1, forward strand.
TCACAGTCAAAAAAGTCACATGTTGCGTGGGTGCCAACTTTGACCAAAAGTCCAGTGACAAAACGGTCATAAACTTGGACTGGGTCATCACATACGCTTGCAAATTGCAGTACACCTGTAAAAATATGCCTCAATAAAAGTCAAAAAGCTTTGAGTTCATAGATGGTTCCATTTGGAAAATATTTGGGAGAAAACGGAGACGGTGGCGCTAACCACCATACGTAATAGGGTTAAGTCAAAAAAACCGAATCCTATTCCGCAAAAACTAGACGTGGTGGAAACAGATGGTTATCATTTTTGGATTCAGAGCGAAAAATTGGTCCAGAAACACTTTTATTTTTAAAGAAAACATGAGAGTCCCCCAAAATTGTTCCCCTGTGTAATTGATGCTTTCTTAGGTCTGTTACATTAATATCTCCTTAATAGTTAAATTCCCGTTATCGAAAGCCTTGCGATAGATACATATTTTATACATGTTTGTTTTACGCTTTGATCCTTTTGCTTTTATTATTGGATCCTTCGAAAAGTTCTTTTTTCTCGAAATGTAATATTAAGAGATCACAGAAGTCATAAAGTACTCAGAAGATATGTATCTATATAAAATCACTAGCAATGGTCTCCGATTACTACTTGGCCTAAATTCACAATACCTGTAGCTAGAGCCTGGTAGATGCAACTGCCTAGTCCATTGCAGTTAATTTACTGACTCATGGAAACAAAACTTTGTTGGCTTTTGCAACTGTCTCCTCCCATGCACTTTTATTAATAATTATTTTTCTGACATTTTACCTTGCATTTGTCACTTTTTTGTCGGACGACCTGTTAAACATATTTCTATTACAGAATTTAACCAATCAAACTGTTTCAGAGAATACGATGAGTTGTAAACCGACGAGAATTTTTGTTATAACTTAAGAAAGAACTTCTCAATACGTTTATGCCTTCTATTTTACAGAAAGTAGCATATTTATTGCCCAAAAGTACGTTTTTAAGGCGATTACTTTTATGTTTGTTTTGACAAACACGTCACGGAAATAAATCCTTACTAGTGTTATTGCCGATTTTATTATATTTTAAATAAGATATTTACAAATTTGTAGTGCGTATTGTCTTTGGATGCTGATCGGCGTCTGATATCTTGTACGCAGTAATAGATTGTACGGAATGTCTATGCAAAAATATATTGAAGGAAAAATAGGCGGCAACCTTAAGAATTATTTTGAACTGACAAAGCACACGAAACACTCGAAACAACGGTACATTATTGAAATTGCCGAAACTAAGACCAGAATACTCTAGAGGCCCCTGTTACTATACTAGAGCAATGCTTTATAACGAGCTCCCCTTCCATATCAGAGAACTTAATATGTCTGATTTTAAAGCATGCAAATAGCTTTCAACTATTTAAAGTTTACACCATAATGATCATTCATCTCTTAGCATAGGCCTATCCTTTAATTGATTATTTTTTGTTTGACTTGGGACTTGTTTTGCTTTGTTTGGTTTTTTTACAGTCAGGTAATATATTGATAACAGAATTGTAATGCTTACATATTGTTGACATGTAAAACCTGTATAAATATTCGTTAAATAATAATAGTGAAATACAATGTACCGGAAACATTCGATTCACAAACGGTTTTACGGCTGTGTATAAGACAAACTGTTTTCGGTGATATGTTCATGTGATAGTTTTTTCCTTTTCACTGATTAACAGGCCACTACAGGAGTCCTAATTCAGCAGATAGGCGTCATTCAAAAAGCATACGTTTGTTTTGTGAAATAGGTAAAGATACGTTGTAGGGGCTTTTGTGACGATCATGTCACACTACCCTAAATTTAAGAAATTGGGGTGATTGGAGACAAGGCTCCTTATAAAGCACTCATATTATTCAGAACAAAAGTGTCTGATTCTTAGTGTCAACACTGTTGAAGAACCAAAATTAACTTCTTCCTCCAATATCTATCTTTAGGGGTCTGGACACCACCTTTGTTGTGATTGCACCAGGTACAGAAAGATGGTTGACTCTTTCTTCGTACAAATTATTACTTCTTGTTAACTCCGATCAATAATTACATTTCAGAAATGATAACGTGAATTAACTACATAACTTCAAGATGGTAATGATGCATGGGGTACTCTGGAAGTGGACTAATTATTTAAGTGGTGAGTACCAAGAAAACTTCACATGGTCTACAAGTATTCTATTGATGTTGCAGCGATAAATTATTGGATCATAATTGATTGAATTTTATTGCCATTGCCGTCCGTACTTAATCATAAAACTTATATTTCTCAAGTTGCAAAATTTCAATTTCAGAAGCTGTGCAGTACCAAAGGATTAGATTTATTTGCTTCGTGCATTGGTGTTCTAAGACGGTAATTTAATAAAACAACACTGTTGATGGTAGTCTTTATTTGGTCAACCTGGCTTGATATTGACAAATTGGTGTTAGTTATCTGATTGTCTCGGCCAGATTGATTATGTAGTGACAAAGACCTAGTACGTTGTCATTTATTAAATCTTAATGTGGGATTTGATAAGAGACATAACAACGTGTGTGGCAATGCAAGGCAGTTCTCTCGCTGCACTTCAATGGAACTGTGAAGACGAATCAAAAGAACAATAACATTAATAATTGATTACTCTTTCAACGATTGCAGTTGCGACGCATTGCTACAGTAGCTGGAGTTGAAAATTCTTCCTCGACTTCCAGACAAACCCCCCTTTCTTGTTTGAAGAGTAGGCCTACTCATTTCTTAGAGTCTGTTAAGTAAATGTGTGGCATGAATTTCGATCAAGAAACGAAAGGAAAGCGACGAACTTTTTCATTATATACATGTTAATTTACAATCGCGTCTTTGTAAAATCGTTTATGCTAAGCATATTTCACGACTAATCGCCAACTGTCATGCGACAAATTGCCAGACATATTTACATATCCATTACTGGGTAAAGCTTTCCTTCCTTTGTCGTTTCAGAGACTGCAAAGTACATATTGATTGATTTAAATTCTCATATGAGTAAATTAAGTATATTTGAGCCAAAAGAGAACTAACATGTATATGGTAGTTATTTTACACACTCTATTTGTACCTGCTTTTGATGCTGATGTTTTTGTAGTAGCAAAGCATGGACGGAAAATTACGTCTTACCTGGTACTACATGTGACATTTTGCTGAACGTATTTCTGGATCAGAAACACCTAAGAAACGTGAAAGTGTATCCAGAAATTTCATTCTTAAATGTTAAGTATATTTTGGTATGCGAAACCACGAATTAAAATTCTGATTTGTGATACTGAGACAACATGTATGTATCTATAACACCTTGGTCATAAAAGTAACATGCTTAAAAAGACCCTTGTAAATATGATAATTCCATACAGTGAATTCTTAAGTTGAATAGATGAAGACTAATTAAGAACTTGTCGAAGTTAATGCTGATATTTTCTAAAAATAAGAAAATACCCCTGCCAAAATACCTTAGCTTACAATCTAGCTGTGTAATTAAACGTTTATGTATATATTAAGGTATGTTTTAAAATACATGTCTGCAAATCTTCAGTGAATTAAAATCATTGAGTCATTTTGCAATATTAAGTTTATCTTACAGTACCATGGTATCACAAAAAGTATATATGAGATATGATCGCTATAAAATAATGTGAATAACAATAAGTGACACCTTATGTTTTATATCTTCTGAGCTTCTGAGGTCTAGGTCTTAATTAAATTCTCAAAATGTTTCTGGTAGGTTACAGCACCATGATACCTGCAAAGAAGACTAAAATAATTTAATTGATGTCTGCAGACAGAAGACTTGGTTACAGGGGTAGATTTTCATTTACACTTGAGACTATGAAGTATATACATACTAATTTGTGCTACAGACTTCAAAAGAGAATTTAAACAAATCACTCATAAATCAAGAGTGGATATTCTTGTGTACATGTAGAAAGTAGGGTGATCAGCAGATGACAGAAATAACAAGGAAATTTTTTAAATACTTTTAGAACTAAAATATGTGCTAGCCAAAAGGGAAATAATGGCCTTACTCACCTTTCTTGAGAAAACTAAGTCAAAAAATGAAGATAAAGGGAGGACACAGATGGATACTGAAACAAAGTCACCAAAATATAGACAAAAGTGAAATTGTTAAATAGTTATAGTTAAGTAGAGTAGGCAAGTAATGGTAGGGATAGTGCACTGAAAAGAAAAAAGAAAATGATACCCAAAGGGAACCGTAATTGACATAGTACATAAGTTTACAAACAAATTAAAAACTCTAATTATTCTTCAAATTTAAAGGATGATGAAAATGTGAGCATTAATTGGGATGTGAGCAGTCTTAAACATATCACTAGAAGCTACTTAATCAGCAACCTCTAGAAATCAACCCATGGGCATGAAGCTGCTGCATCCAAAATTTCACATGCACCTGTTTTCTACAATTCTGCTTATAATTCTAATCTAAACATCATTTACAAACCCTGTGTGACACGCCAGTGTTTATTTAACATTGCTTATTTAAGTGATGATTTTTCACAGGGGGTGAGTAGGAGATGGAGGCACTCATGGAGAGGGCTAGTAAACACAAAGCCTACAGCTTTGAAAACAAAGTTTTCACATGTGTGAACAAATAGAAGGAGTAAAGCAAAAATTCACCTTTATAAGGCATCCTTTAGGTCTTCAATCTTTAGCTCTTAAACACTTCGTCTTCCGCATCTTCATCAGAGCTTGAAGCAATTGTTGCATCAAAAGAAAAAGAAAGCATATTTTAAAGGTTAGTGTTTGCCCATAATGCTGGAGAAAGAGCATCCTTCGGTGTATAACTTTATATAGAAAAGTAATTTGGTAGACATTGAAACAAAAGTGGCACCCATTAAATGGTTCATAACGAGAAGGCTTTTATTGAGAGGGACACTTTATTGAGAGTTGATAGCAGTAGTATGCTGCTTCTAATTACTTTTCTAGTACTTAGAGTTTCCTGCTTTTTGGACAGAATCCTAAAGTAGCACCCTACATTGGCTATTCATCTTGATCTCTGCCTCTCTGTCTCCATGTTATAACTTGTTTGAATGAACATAGTGTAATGTATGACAGGGCGTAGAGTGTACATATATGACAGATCACCAAATCAAACACTGTATTTCATAGTATATCCACTACCGATACTACCAGGACTATATATGCTTTAGCCCATAAGTGCTCTTCTTTAAATGACAGACTAAATTTTTCTTTTCTGCCGCTACCGCACTTGCTTGCCTTTTGTACATGCCTCACAGAAATCAATCTCCTTCGGATCACGGCTAGAACCTTCAACCAATGCTTCATGTGCAATCCTACACATGCTTTCTACATTCAAATGACCTAATCACCTGTGCCAAATGTTTACATTACTAATTAACGCTGTGTGCACCTTAATGGTGCGATTGCAAAGGTTTCCCTAGGTACTGTGTCTAAAATAAATAAACCTTCAATGAAATTACCTTGTCCAACTACACAAGCGTTACAATCTCTGATAATACAGGCGTCATTTTCAAAAATAACATGCAAACCCTTAGCAACAATTGCGCTTACAGAACACAGATTCTTAGCAAGTTTGGGTACATGTAAAACTTCGCATAATTTTACTGACGAATAACCATCTGAACCTTTAAGATTTATTAACACATCGCCCTTTTCAATGGCTTCTAAATAGCTATCATCTCCTAACTTGACCTTCTGTTAATTTCTAAATATTTCGTACGAGTAGGAGACGTGCGATGACGAACTCAAGTGTCAAATTATCTGCTCGAGATTTCAAGGCTGTTTTGAGGTTGCTGTACGAATCTGGCAGACTACACAAAAGTGTGGCTACCTGATCATCTTCACTGACCTTAGCTCTGACTGACTCCATTTGCTCTGCCAGTCCTGTCATTTTGTTTAAGTGGTCAATAATCTTATCTCCATCAGCGATACAAAGAGAATAATACTTCCTTTGTAGAAATGAACGAAAAGTGAGTGATTTAACCTCATGGTGGCTTTGGAGTTTCTACCATGCTTCCCTTGCACTATTTGCACTCCTAACGTGTGGTAGTTGACTGTCTCCTAAAGAGAGACAGATCGTCGCGAAAGCTTTCCTTTCTTTTCTTCTAAATTTTTTCTTCGGTGCCTCTGTAGAATCAACACCTGCAGGTTCAACTTCTTCTGCATTCTCTGTCTGCCACAATTCCTTCTCCTTGAAAGGCATTTCCATTTTGAACTTCCATAGGTGAAAGTTCAACCCGTGGAATTGCTGCACACATGGCAACAGTTAACTTTCAGAACACATGGCCATATCAACCAGGTAATGCTACTACCTTGAAAAGTTCATACCTCTAAAGTCTGACATCTTTTCTTTCATGCAAGCCTCTGGGTTCACAACTTGATAAACTTGGAGTTGACGCAGTGTATGAATACCAATAAAGAGAAAAATGTATAGGCTATATGACTACATCTTAAAAGGTAAAAGATATGCGGAAATGCGGTATAAAGAGGAACAGTCAAGAACAGTTTGCCACATTCATAGAGTAGGGCCGCACTGTATGACCATGCTTTAGACATCTATTGCACTTTTATCACTTTCTTTTTTGATGCAATTTTTGGGTGTGACTGAATGAGCATTCTTGTAAAAATGTTGTGTGTGTTCTGTTTAACGTAGCACTGTCTAGCTCTAGCAGCAGGGCCAGACTTGTAGTCACGAATGTGTTTGTTCCATGCTTCTCCCTACAGTCCAGCAAAGACGGCAATCGGTTTCCTATCTGTCATAGTGAACAACTCCCACGAATGGCCACACATGTGATGAATACTAGGTGAAATCATTGCAAAGGGAAAGTGCTTCTTGTAGTGTGGAATTAACTGCTGCACCAATTCTTTGACCTTATCCACCTTTACAACTTTGGTAGCATCACATTGCTGGGTGACGGACAGCAATTTGTTGAAGTACGACAACAGTTCCATGAATGCTTCACGATCAGCCTTCTTTAGTATCACGCAGCGAATTTGCTTCGCGATATTTCGTGCTGAAAAATTTATCTGCGATGGTTTAGGATTGGCACTACCTCTAATTTGCGTTGGGCAATCAATAAGAAAGCCACATTCATTGCGAATGTGGTTTATGCACTCCATTTTGGCGGCTTTCACTTCATCTTTAACTTTTGGGTTTGTCTCTGACCATGTATGTGTCTGTTCGGGGACAACATGATACAGAATTTTCAGGCAATTGTCTAATGAACGAAGTTTCTGATGTAAGATGGCGAAAAACGCATATAAGCAACATTCATCGGTTTAAAGCATTGATCTAATCTCTCTGGGCTGGAATACGTTATCTCTCCTGACTCCACTTTCTCCCAATTTATGCCCAAATATTGGCCCAAAACTCCTCCAAATTTAAATTTGATAATATTTCCTTTCCTATCAAGAATATCAGAATATTTTGCTTCCATAGAGCACTAAAACAACCTCTGATGATGATGTCTAGCCAAATAATGTTGGAACTAGTGGTCATTTGCACCCAAATATGGTAATATGGGACCAGTCCCCCTGAACTTCCATTTTTTTTGAAAAAAACAGATTCATCTGAAGCGGCTTTTAATCCGCTTTGAACGAGCAAACAATCATTTTCTAATTTTGAGTTATGCCAAAGTTATGGACAAAAAGGACGTTTATTGAGAATATGCCCAAAGATAGTAATTGGAGCCTAGTCTCCAAAATTTGCATTATATATATCATATCTATTGATAACTGAGAACATGGCTACCAAAGCGGGAAGGATGGATGCGAAGATATGTGTGTCGTCTGCTTATTGTGATAATCTAAGTTCTTCATTATGGCCTGGAAGGGGAATTCCCGTTGCATCAGGACATTTTCTATTTGCGTTACCTGGAGTATCAGCGATTAGGAGGTATAATAAAGGTGAGAGAGGGCATCCTTGCCTTAATCCCCGTGTGGGGGAGAAAGGGTCGGAAAGATCGCCATTATTTCTAATACGTGTTTTTCGGATCCGGTTTCGAAAAACTGGACCGAAGTTAAGTTTCGCCATGACATGAAGCAAAAAGCTCCAATTAACTCTATCAAAGACATTCTCCTGATCCAAGCTTACCATAGCAACTGACATTTCTTTGTGATTGGCATAGCCATGGTATCACGGATTAGGTATAGGTTTTAAAAAAATTGTTCGATTTGGAACGCTGCATGTTTGATCTGGGTGTACAATTGACGGGAGACAAGATCTTAAAAAAACTGAAAGAAGTTTTAAGATTTTATACCTTAATACGCAAAATTAACGTTAAACATTAATTAACGCTTTTGGAATTAAAAAACGTGAATTAAATCCGATGTTTCATAGCAGTCCCCCTGATGAGCAGTGGGGGCTCCGCGGGTGGTGCGGGTTAATCATTAACATCGGGGGATACAGACACTTTTTCAACTGCTGCTAACTTCACAAGTTGAGAAATAAAAGTGTATTAGAGGGTTATTGGGGAAGAAATTGATATTGTCCAAACAAACGGTGAGCTGGTGGATGATAATGAGCTGGTGGATGATAATGAGCTGATGATGGTAGTTTGTGGATGTGGTGGTATAGATCGTGAGGGGACTATAGATGGGCACGTGCCAGTTAGGGTTAGTGTACATAGGGTAATCAATTATCACAACTAGTAAAGAGGAAGAAAATTAATGAAATTTTAAGTAAAAAGACAAGAATTGCTTGCTCCAAGCCTTCATCTGGTTGCCTGAGGAGGCAGAGCCATCTAGCAGGAGCAAAGAGAATTAGCTGTGTAGCTAAGGTCCCTTTACTAAGTTTAATGTGTGTTGAACAAAGTTCATGGTTTAAGTTTAAATATTAATCACTGCTTTGTTTTGAGCGTCCAAACGGAGGAGGGGGGTAGTTAGCCATAGATGTGACATTGAATCTGTGCTTTTGTATGATAGGCGAATACGAGACCAAAGAATAGCGCATATTTTGCACGCTACGCTAAGAGGGGTGGTGGGGGCATTTTCAAATAAAACTTCGCATCTTGCCTGCCACAATGGCCTGATAATAAGTTTTATTATGTGGATTAATATTATTGCTTGAGATGGGGAGTCTGTCGTTGAGTAGGCACATAATTTGACAATATGAGGTGTTAACTGAAACTGACCCCTGTTGACAGACTCTAAAAGTGGGTTTAATTCAGTCCACTCTGCCGTTGTACAAGGGCAGGACATCAGAATGTGAAGGAGGTCTTCGCGAGCCTGACAGTGAGAACACTTTGGTTGTGCCAGCCCCATATTCCATTTCTTGAGGAATTAGCCGGTTTTAAGGACTTGATATAACCACCTTTAATGCCATGTCATTGTTCTGGCCTGGGTATGATTGTGTAAACACGAGGGCCCACACTGGAGGCCAGTGTTGATGTTGGGGCTGAGAGGCAAACTCTGACAATGAGGGGGCTGTTTTGCCTCACTCCTTAGTATCTGGTAGAGTTTTTTGGTGGTGAATTGGGAGGGCCTAGCATCTTAAGTGAGTCATGATGCTTTCTAATAGTCGCGAGAAGGGATCGATAGTGCGGGGGTTGAGTATATCGAGGGATGGCTGTTATCCCATAACTCAGGCCAAAACCTGCGGAGAGGCTGAGCTAGCCAAAAACGAGCGAGGTGGGTACATTTTGTGTCTGGGTTTATCCAGATATGTCGGATGAAATATAACTGAAAAGCTTTTGATCTTGTGGGGAAATGGGGGATGTTTAGTCCACCTTTCTTGAAGAGGAGACAGAGAGTTTCACGTGAAACTAGTTCTGTTTTGTTGTTCTGAATAAATGAAAAGATTTTTCCATTGGGGTTGATATCTTAGAGGGTAAATCTTTAATTAAGGCCAAATAGGTAATGATTGGCAGAGCGAGAGATGAGATCACGTCGGCCTTGCCTTGTATGGTAAGGGGAGCATTCTTATAATTGTTAAGACTGCCTTGCAACTTATTCATTAGCTTTCTCAACAGATTGCACGCACCAGGCGTGAAGCCAAAAGGGGCAGCCTAAAATTGTAGCGGAGTCAACCCAGTTGAGCGAACAAGGGCCTGTAGTGGCGCTAGTCGATGGGCCCAGCAATAGAGCTGTGGTTTTGGCTAAATTAAGTTTGGAGCCAGATCCAGCTTCAAAGCGGTAAACAATATCAAGCACCGTGGGGATGACACTCCCAGACCTACAGATGACTTTTGTGTCATCGGCATATTGCATCACCCTTGTTTCTTCATGATACCCTGGAATGGGAATCCCCATATCATGGGGACACTTACGTATGGCGGAGGCTAGGGTTTCTGCGACAAGTAAATACAATGACGGCGAAATTGGGTATCCTTGCCAAAGACCTTGTTTTGGGATAAAGGGGGCTGATAACTGGCTGTTGTTACAAATTATAATGCGTGGTGCATTGTGGGCGAGGTGGACCCAAGGACGAAATTGGGGGCCAAAGCCCATATGTTGTAATATGCATTGGAGGAATGACCTGGTCAAATACCTTTTCTTGGCCCAAGCTGATGAGAGCACCTGGTATTTTGCGGTATTGGGCGTAAGAGATCAGATCACAAATGAAATACAGATTTTCATAAATAGAACATCCAGGAACACTGCATGTATGGTCCTGGTGTATAAGCGAAGGTAGGACAGGGCAAAGCCAGAGGGATAATGCCTTTGTAAGAATTTTGAAATCTGTATTAAGCAGTGAAAGAGGACGCTCGTTTTTGATGATTAGAGGGTTATCTTTTTTAAAGAGAAGGGTTAAAATTGCCGTACGCATATCCATTGAGAAAGTTTCATAACAAAAACTATATTGGAACACCATCAACAAGTCGGGGCCAAGAATGTTCCAAATGTGGCAGTAAAATGCAATAGGGAGACCATCTGACCCAGGGGTTTTATTTGTAGGGAGGGAAGATGCAGTGTGTTTGAGTTCTGTAAAAGAGATAGGACCTTCAATGGCATCTATTTGCGCCTGGGATAAACCCGTTTCCAAGTTTTGAAAAAGCCTATCTTGTTGCTGGGGGTCTAGTTGTGTTGCGGTATATAGGTTTTGGTAGAATGTTGACAATTCAGTAATAATCTGGGTGGGATCGGAGGTGACTGCCCTGTTGATTTCTAAGTGCTTGATGTTGTTTGTTTTCCTGCTCTGAAGTTCGCTTTGGTGGTGAAAGCGGGATGGTTGTTTTGTGAACTGGAGATGCTGCACTCTGGAGCATATATGGGCCCCATGTACCGCATCATCATCCAGCTCTTAAATCCTGTTAATTGCAAAAGCCAGGGCTTGGCCTTGGCAGGTGGGGGGGAGGACGACTGACTCTAAGTTGTGTATTTCCTTTTTGTAAGATACGTCGTTCTGCTTTGGCTTGGCATGTTGCCTGTTTAGAGTAGCGAATTGCAATGTGTTTTAGTTTCTTTTTTGCCAATGTCCCACCAGCTTCTCGGATCACGAGCTATGGCACGTTTTGTACGCCAGTGGGTCCAATAGGTCTTGACTTTCTCACAAAATTCCTGATTTTTGGAGTTAAATTTCCAGTTAGAGCCATTTAAGGGTTTTCTGGTAATGTTTCTTAGAGTGGCTGTGGCTGCATCGTGGTCTGAGTAGGGACAGGTGTAAATGTCGGCCAGTTCTAAATGTGGGGAGCAGGAGAGAGGAATGTAAAGTCGGTCTAGTCGTGAGTGGAGGTTGTTGTTAAAGCCACTCCAGTTATAGGTATGACACAATACGTCATCCTGTTCTTTCAAAAAGTTCACTCATGCGGACCGGCCGACTATTTGAAAAATAAGCCTTAAAAAGTTCTTAAAATGTTCTTAATTCTGAATCATATAAAGCCTTCATGCTCTTAATATTTTAGTTCCGAAAACCCTGTTTTCCTTAATTTTCTGACAAATGAACACAGGCAAGTACACTGTAAACGACTGATGCAGGCTCGGAATTCAGACCCCCAAAATCTACACGATCACCCCGGTCATGAAACTCAATGAGTTCTCCCCCTGGGGGAACGGCGTATCTTTTTGAAGCATTTATTCCATGATCCGGATAAATCGATTTTCTTGATGATTTTCAAACTGTGAGGGTTTGGCCGTCCATAGAAAGATTTTAAAAAAACGGAGTTATCGTTTACTGTGCAATATATATACCTCAATAACAGCTATGGAATGTTTTTAATACTAGTCCAACTTAAAACTACTTCGTTCTTAAGATGTTCTTAACTTTTACTATTTTCAAGGGTAGCGTTCTTATAAACTATGTTCTTATTTAAAAAAATAGGTGGAGTTGTATGTACGTTTTTTGTTGTTGTTTTACTTTGCAGTGTAAGGCGTGTTTTTAGGGACAGTTTAAATAGTACATTTGAAATAGTCTTTCTGAAAATAAGAAGGGATCGCCGTCAGAATCTTTTAAACCTTCACGTAGATACCCTGACATTTTGTCTTGAATCGTGTACTAAGAACTACAACTCTCATTTATTAACAGCTTCGTTTGCATCGAGCGAAGAACGGGAACTTCTAGTTCAAGGGAGAGTATTGAGTCAGGTGAAGGACTTGATGTTGAAGCACAAAAATGTAGCGAATCTGCAAAGAAAAGGGTGCATTGTCATTCAAGTACTTGCGGATCGATCATTGATGGACGATGCAGAACTTTGCAAAAGCCTGGTAGACGCTGTTCAGAAGACGATGGCGAAGTAAGTTCACTGATAGTAACTAATTCGAAATTTTTTGTTCTGCTGCATCTTTTTTCGTTATTACCCTGAGTACTTTATAACGCAAACATCAAGTGTGATGTGTCGAGGACAATTAGGAATGTAAAATAAGATTGTCCGTAAGGGTTTGTACCGGATCTTATTAAATTCCCCAAATCGTTTTTTGATGTCAAATGCTGCGTCAGAAATTATCTAAATGTCTCCGAAATTATGAAATGTCGGGCAATTAATGTTTGAAACTTTCGGACTTACTGATTTTTCATAAGTTAAAGTCCGGACTATTTTGTACCTAAAAAACTGTGAAATACTCTAATGGACATTAATTGGTAGAAGCTCTACTGATTTGGATCTGTGTGCTTGTGTGTTTGCGACAGCATGAGCTATGGCCAACGTAGGAATGCAATACGGTGTTCCGGAAGATAGCCTAGGTTTCCATCATTATTGAGAGCACAAGATATTGAGATCTGAGCATTATAAAACCATAAAATTCGCCTCCCTATCAAATCAAATGTGGCATATTTTCAATTTATATCCAATTAACTTTTAAGGTGCTGCTAATAAACAACGACCTATTTTCTTTCTCAGTGAGACAAATGCATAAATCCTGTATTGCGTAAGATGATAGTTGAACTGATATCTTATTAGTGATGGGTGTTATGGCATGAAGTTTGGACATAAATACTCCATGCTTCCCGTCTTATTGCCATTTCTTGAAGTCTAAAATTAGCTACCAGTTCTTTACAGAAAGGAGTGTAGAGGAATAAGAGCCAATGCAGGCCGAATTACATTTATTAGCTACTTATAACCGTAGGGTAAACAATGGTCGTTGATGAAGAGACCTCAAACCTTAACTTAGATAACATGCAGCGCCATGAACATTATTGATATTTGCAGGGTGTAACAGTTGACGTCAACTCCGTGGCCACTAATTTGTTTCAGTGTTTAGTTTTTAACTCGGGTGTAGAATGGTTTTAGTAGCTGTTAATGTTGATAGGTTCAGGTAAAAGAGCAAGTGACCTTAGGGAAAATAGCGCCTGTGAAGACACGTGACACCTTGGGATTCTAAACAGTTACAGATAATGGTGTTTCGTGACTGAAGTGCAAGGAACGTTGGCTGACTAGTGGCCTTTGAAATGGGTAGTGATGTTTAAACGCCCGTAAATAATTTTGCTGCCCTTCCTTGCACTAACGCTCCAAACATTTCTTTTAAATACTTATGAAGTTTAAAATCAGTACGAGATAGTTGTTTATCGTGTTCAATCTCACGATCAGTGATTGTTTTAGAAAAAGCAACGTTTGAACCTCTTAAGTAATAATCAGCGAGTCCTTGCCCGCCAATATATTGCCGCTTCCCCGTACTTTTTGCTGTTCTATTGCGTGTGTAATCTACCTAATGCAATAGAATCAAAAGAGAAGCATATTAATAGGGATATTGTGAGCATGGATACCTGAATGTGACCATAAAACCAGCCGATGCTTTTAAATCTTCCGCAACATTTTGAAGTATACCTTGAGAATCTAGTTCTACCACGTGCTCCATTCGTTATGTACAGTTCTTGAGTGTGACGTCAAAATTTGATTATAGTCAGAACTTAGGTAGTATTTTGCACTCAAAATACGAGGATCGAAGGTGAACCAATCACGGACAATCAGCGTCTAGTTAATTATAACGCACACAAAGCTGACACATCGCCTGACGAAGACTAGCAGTATGCGGTTGAAACGTCGCGTTCCTGACAATATCTGAGACAAATGATTATCTGAATTGTCACTGTATTTTGCGCTTGTTGCATTTTTCATGTCGACATTGACAAGCAGCTCGATTTTCGAACGATGTCTCGTGCGATCGTAAAGATACTCCCTTTCGAAAGTTAAATAATATTTGTTATTTGAACTCAGATCATAAGTTTAGTTACTGAGCAAGATTCAAAGTGTTTCCTAAAGGCGATTTGGAAATTGAAATAGCCATTTCTTGTATTTAATATGAGATTTATACGCTAAATTTTGTGTACGGGCATTCGCTAGCAGGGTTGTCATTTTGTTGTAGTTATAATTGGGATTCCTTGAAAACCGGGTTTTGTGACGTCATCACTTTAGTACTCTATATATTAGCGTAGGTTTTGAAGGCAGAGGAAGATTAAATGTTTTGCAGCTTTGCTTAAGCAAACTAATGTGGGACATCGTCAATTTAGTTCTCCTTTTATCGGCCAAGGTTTTTTAAGGCAGCGGAGCAGCAAATGTTTTGTAGCTCTGCTTAAGGAAACTAATATTTTATATTTTTGGTCATGTCTTGCTCTAACACGGTTCTTTTTACCTCTCTAGTTTTCAACATGACACGAACGTTTTAACAGAGGCTGTCGTTGGACTACACGTTCTCGCAGAAACTGGTCCGTCTATTCGGAGGCTTCTTGTGGAACAGAACGTGCATGTGAGCTTATCAGAACTTCTTGAAAAGTACCCAGCTAGCCAGATCTGTAACATTGCCTCGGATTGCTTGCGGAGTTTAGGCTCAGAACAAGACCTGAAGAATGAAATATTAAGAACTGCATGTCGTAATGGTCAGTATCGGGTGATCGACTTTCTTCTTAAACTTGGCGCTGATCCAGATGCTGGACCTTTGGATGATACAGCCCTGTGCATTGTCGTCAGGGCAGGTAACAGTGGTCTTGCTGAGTTGCTTCTCTCTGCAGGTGCATCGAGTGTTGAGACTGCCCTCCGGTTATGCCTGAAACAACATCAGAATAAGCTTGCAGGGAAATTGCTACGTCAGATAGGATTTGATGCCAAAGGAAGTACGTTGGCTTGGAGCGGGCTCGACTTAAAGGAACTCAAACTTGAGTACTTTTTCCCTGGTAATGAGCGTATTTCATCATCAGGACCAAGAATTGACATAATACAAAACGCTGCTCTTGGAAAAAAGCGACGATCTGCAACAATGAGTGTATCGGCTAAAGCAGTACCTTCCCGTGGAAGTATGGAAATGAACACTAGCCTTGGAAGTTGTTCTCTCCAAGACCGGTCATCGACAGGAGACAGCTCAGCTAAGACCTCGGAGGTCTTCTATGAAAACGGTACTGGCGAGGTAGACGAAATGCGACAAACGAGACCTCGTACTCGAAGTGGTGCCATATTGCCATTCAGCAGACGTGATCCGCGGCTTGTTAGTAGGGATTTTGACTCAGACAGAGTACTACCACTGCAGGTGGGATCTCCAAAAACCGGAAAAAATTATCCAGGCTTCCCCGAGAGCCAATTATTTTCGTACCCATTTATGGACAGGCTAATTAACGCGGAGGTAAGTAAGGACGAGCGATTCAAAGACTTGGGTTTACCTCGCTCAGTGTCGCAGGCCTTGCCCGTATGTCCAGTGACACCGAAGTCTCCATTTGATGGTGAAAACACGTCTTTGCCATTATCTAGTGATAGCTCTGATGATAATTCTAATTCACAGATACCGCCAACAAAAATTAAGCGCAGAGGAATCACGCGATTTCGATCCACTGGTTCTTTGATAAACTCAAAAGACAGTAAAGTGAACAATACTACAGATATTGGAGGCCCTATCATTAAGTATATGGACCTTTCATGTAATTCCTTGAACAGTGTAAACACCTTGCTATGTGCGCATGTGCACATGCGACATTTAGTCGGGAATCTGGAGAAGTTGGATATTAGCCGAAATCAGTTGACTTTGATTCCTACAGAGCTTTGTACCTTGATGGAAAAGTTACGGGAGTTGTACGTCCACGATAACAGTCTGATCGATTTTCCTTATGATTTATTAACTCATAGAAAACTTGAAGTCCTAGACCTCTCGTATAATCGAATAAGAGCTTTCCTCTTCCCCAAAATGCAGCCAGTCATTAGCATGCATAGACTGAACGTAAGCTACAATAGTCTGGACGAGTTGCCAACATGGATATCAACTTTCTTTCCTGGTTTGGTCTATTTATCATTTTCTGGAAATCGTTTGCAGAGCTTGCCGTGCCAAAGCTTAGCCCTGCGACAGTTACGTGAGCTTAATTTAAGTAATAATCGTATCAAGGGTCTCCCATTTGAGTTCTTGTACGATTGCCCGCAGCTCAGGAAGCTAGATCTTTCTCATAATGAGCTGGAGAGTCTTCCTGAAGCCACGGACCTTTCGTTCTGCTTCATTCAGACTTTAAACTTAAGCCACAACCAGCTGAAGTACCACGAGCCTTTCTTCGTACCGCCGTTCGTACTGAGGCTTTCCTCTTTACGTGTTCTGGATATGTCTCACAACAAAATCACACAGATACCACCGCCCATTTCCTGGAGCTCAGGGAATATCGAAGAGTTGAAGTTTGGCCATAATTTAATTAAAAAAATTAACATGAGCAACGATGTCTCGCAGTGGAATTTTTTGCGGCGACTAACCGTCAGTCATAACAAGCTAGAAGAAATCCCACAGGGTATCGGTCGCTTAACATCGTTACGATGCCTGGATTTCAGCAACAATCCAAAGATTGCGAAGGTTCCCGATGAGCTTGGAAGGCTGAAAAACTTGAGCGAGTTTCCAATGACAGGAATGAAATTGAATCTTGACCCCTCTGTGAATAGTGGCAACCCGTCGGAGATTGTTTCGTTTCTCCATTCAAAACTAAAGCAAGCCGTAGCGTACCACCGATTTAAGTTGATGTTTGTTGGCCAGGGTGGACGTGGTAAGAGCACATTGTTACGACAACTATTTGCTGCAAAGCATCCAGCATTCGAAGTTGCGACGCTAGGGGTAGAGGTACGAGATTGGGTCTTTAAACAGCCAAGAAGTCATGCAGCTCGGAGTTCATCCAAGAAATGCCCGTCGTTTGTAATAAGTACCTGGGATTTTGCAGGCCAGGAGGAGTTTTACAGCACCCATCAATGCTTCTTAACACGCCGCGCCCTTTATTTGGCTGTCTTTGACGCGAGCAGAGGATCCAAGGAGCTCGAGTTGTTACGCCCATGGCTCCTTAATATCCAAGCGGGAGCACCTGGGGCGTCTGTGATATTGGTGGGCACCCATGTGGATCAGGTACAGGACGATAACTCGAAAGAATTTTTACGAGATCTTAATAAGAGGGTTCAGGAATTTATTCAAAGCCCAGGCTTTCCGGATATCAAAGGATATGCCATTATCAATTGCCTGAAAGAAAGCAAGTTCGTAGAGCAGCTTCGATGCAAGATCTATGACGTAATAGTTAACTTTTCTTATAAGGGACAGGCGATTGTTGATCAGATGGCACCCAAGAGTTACGTACAGTTGGAGGATTTAATTAAAAGCGAACGTCGTGTTATGGAGAAAAATGGAACACCCCCAGTTTTGACAAGGAAGAAGCTGATCTCCCTCGCAAAGAGCAAAGGAATACAACTGGACGAAGATGAACTGGTACAGGCCATGAAATTTCTAACAGAGACTGGTAAGAGATATTTTAATTTATCGCTTGAATAGCTTAAATTATTATTATTACCTATTGACAAAAAACTTCCAGTCGTATTGGATATACAAGGTGAATCAATAGAGCGCTGTTCGAACTTAGGTGGTGCCAAGGTTCTGGGCAGTTGAGCCTGCCTCATGGCTTGCTTCTCTGGCCGGTAGCACAAATTGAGGGACGTCGCCCTTGGACGCCCCAGCTGCCCTTTATTTATTAGTTAGCCTGTTTGGTGGTGATGCTTGAATGTTTGAACAACTCGTTCTTTGCACGAGCCATTCTGATCAGGGTGCAACGAAACCGGTCAATGGCATTTCACTAATGATTCCTGGTCATATTTTGTTAGTAAAATTATGGAATTGTCAGGGAAATTTAAAAAAAATCAGGGAAATCCTGAATTCAGCTGTAGGGTGTTTTCCATCAACATACGCTTAAACAGGTATTTCTATTTTCTAGAAAAGTGCCCTTTCCTTAAAATTATTTTGAATGCCACTAATAATGATACTGTGAATGTTATGAGATTCATGATCTTGGCGAGTTTGGCCTTATTGCAATAAATGATTCTTCATGTAAAGAAATGCTAGATCTACGCAAGGCATGTATTGCAATTAGGGCTGTCCATAGCATAACATTCTACTATTTGAATGATGGGTGAAGATTTTTCCGATTAATCGGAGTATATGGGCGTGGCACGGAAGTGTTGTAAACGAAACAGGTGATACTTACCCATTAATTAATTAAGTCTTAAAATTGTTAAAACAAAGCTACATAACTCTTTAAACTAAAGGAATGCACTCACTTCTTTTCCAGGTCTTTTTGTAATAATATGTTCACCAGTAAATATTATCACGTATCATTAGTTCATCATTTAATTCTATCTTAAAGTAGAGGGCTAATCATGAGGGAGCGATTCCCCCTTTCAAGATTTCTATAGTTGTAAAATAAACAAAAATCTTATCCACAAGAGATGATATTTACTATCTGTGGTACAAAAGCACTGCAACCCCAAGACAAGGTGGTCAAACGATTTTTATTTATTATCTGTCTTCATTCCCTGATGATCGGTGACCAAACAAAAATATATTATTGTTGTTGCTCGATACCCTCTTAAAATGATCTCCCTTATCAAATCGAGCGATGTGTTTCGCTTACAATTTCCATTTAAGATGTGAGTGAAATTTCTTTGTCTGGAGTACCCTTTCCCACACTTTCAGGTTTTGGCCACGCACATTGTTTCTTCCGTCAGCTCTGTCTTTGTTCTAGTACAGTCAAACTAGCTCAAAAAGGGGTCAAAGTCGGGGAAATTGCAAAAGAATATCTGAGTGCATTTTATGAAAGTTCATTATCTAAACTTAAACCAAAAAAAAGTCCTAAGAGAAATAATCACCAGATTTTTTTCTAGAGGTTTTAAGTTTAGTTACTTTTTGTAGCAAATGGTCTTTATACGAGAATGGTACTGCATCGGAAAATAGGTATGCAACTAAAATAAATCTTTTGAGAGCTGGAACTGTGCCCAATATAAAACATTTAGGTTTTTGGTTGTTCTGAAATTAGTAATATTAACAGAAAAACAAGAAATTCAAATACACTTCCATTTCAGGGGGTAAAATCTAAAAAAAAAGCTTAATGTTGATGAAAATCTTAATGTAATTTTTATCTGTTTTCCTTTGGTACTTCCTGATATAAGTTACATTTTACTGTACCAAAAGGCTCCAGTTAATTGTTTGTTTGTTAAGCATCACATATTTTTAATTCTGTTAATGAGATATGTGGAAATTTTAAAACTGCAGCCCTGAAAAGAAGAGATGACTGGGGTGATGCAGTTTTCAATCGAATTAACAATGTTATACCAGTATTGTAATCTTTTTCTTTTGAATGAATCAACGATGCTGACAGATATAGGGGACGCAGGGCCACTTTCCCAATTTTATTTGAGAGTTTTTAAGTGCGTGCATGTTAACCTTTAGCTCAACAAGTGACTTCTATGACTTTTGCTCCCCTCTTACCCCCCTTGAAAGAGTTATCTGTCAGGCCTCAAATTAACTACTACATAAGAAGATTAAACGGAGCTTTTGTTCTTCTTCAGGTTATCGACTGGTTGGAAAACAATAATGATGACTTTGTCACAGTAAATATGCTTATTGATGCAATGAAACAATATCTAGACGAGAAAGAGGAGGCATACTCATACAGACACATGAAAAGTAAACTGGAACAGCATTACGGCGACAAAATTACATTTAATCAATACCCTGGCAACAAAACAGTTATCACGCTCCAGATGAAAGCCGCTGATATAATAGCCAGTTTTTATAAACAACAGAGAAGTGACACCGCTGAATCCGAAAAGCAAAGGATAATCCAAACAGCAGCACAGCTAATACTCGATGACATCAAGTCCATGACTGCTGGTAAGGTTGGCAATGAATATCCACCACATAACAACATTAACCTCGAATACTCAAATTCTGTAGTACCTAATAGCTTGCAATTATTTCTAGATAATTTGATCCGTGGCAAAAAAACTTTACAAAAAGTTCAGCAATTGCCCAAGCGATTATGCAAGCAGCTCGACCCAGGACCTTGATGATGCCACTTCAAATAGGACTAGCAGTTCTATCTTATTCATACACTGTCACAATTAGGGTTCTGCAAGTCGTACACAGAAGTGCGCTGCTATGAAAGGAATGCAGCCGTTGCCTTCAACCAATACCAGCTCGATATACAAAATCTTCATTCTGTGCAGTACATGGCTGATAACGTCGATGATGATCCAGCTAATCCTGATGGGAGAGAGACAGTTCACTTCATGGGGATGGCAGTCGCGGTATCACTTTTCATGCAAGGTAATTATCGATTAATACCACGTGGTGAAGTGCAGAATGACAAGTTAAAAAAACTCTCTTCAGATATTGTTCAGCCATTCAACTCAGAAGGATTAAAACAGCTAAATGCTATGACCTTGAGTAACTTTGTCTCCCGCCCATGATGAACGTGCATACCTTGATCTTCTTTGGAAGTGTAAACAAACCGTCCTCAGAGACTCTCCTCTCTGGAATGGTTTGATGCACACGGCATTTGGCAAATCTGAAAATATCCACAAATCATCCATTGTGTTCTTACCTATGATCGACCTTCCACCAACTGATCCAACATGTGTTTACTCAACGTTGAAGTATATCGAAAAGCAATCAAGAGAGTACAACAAGGTACTAGTTTGCACCTTCGACCAAGCATTATGGTGGAAAGCACTGCAAGTATCATCGTCTCCAAAATGCGACATAGGGCCCTTTACCATGGGAGGATTCCACACGTTTATGCGTTTCCATTGGTGCTTTGGTTTTCTCATGTCGAATTCAGGTTCGAGCGAAGAATTGGAGATTGTTTATGCAGCAAAAACAGTCCCTCGTATCTTGTCTGGAAAGGCTATTAACCGTGCCTTGAGAGCACACTTGCTGACCGATCTTTTAATACACTTCTCCTTCGGGATGTCTTCAACTTTTTAGATATTGATGTTATTGAAATGAAAAATTTCATAAAGAAAAGTGTAAAAGGAGAGCTTGGTCTTAGCAAAATGGAATCTTCAGACATAATGCGACCAATAGACGACACTCTAAAGCAAATAAAACTGACCCTGAAGGAAAATCGCACAGCTCGGCTTTGGCTTCAATACCTTGAAATGAACGACATCTGAAGGACGTTTATTCACTCGGAGCGACTGGGTAACTGGAAGCTGCATTTGTTCACACTGTCTAAAATGCTTCCCTATTTTGCAGCTTGTGGGCACAATAACTATGCTAAATCTGTTTGGTTGTACCTGCAGCAAATGAGTAACTTGGAACAAGACAATACAGGCGTGTACAACGATTTTGTGCAAGGATTTCATGTTGTCAGGAGAACAGAGGGTCGTGTGTGGGCTGGGCTTTCTCCAGATTTGGTCATTGAGCAAACGCTGATGAGGAGTCTAAAATGTACGGGGGGGTTAACAAGTTGTACAGGATTCAAAATTGTTCAGCGCCATATATATTTATTCTCTCGACCTGCTTGTGCAGAGGTTAGCACTGCCATTTAGGAACTTACAGGCACATTGTATAACACAAGTGAACAACACAAAGAAGCATCGATACCTCGAGTGTCACTTGACACCGCAGACTGCGACAAATTGATCGCATTTTTTGAAAAACACAACCCCTTTACTGGGCCAAATGAGTTGAGAAACATTGCCATCGGAGTGAATGCAAGCTCTGACGTTAAATGTCGATTCAATAATTACAGTTGGGACGAAAATCACTGAAAGTATGGATTCCAAAATTGTTTCTGAATTCAGCTGTAAATCTTGTTGGAAAGCTGTGAATGTGTCATGACATAAAATTGATTATATCGATTCTGCTCTGCTCTTTCAGACGTTAACTGCAATAGCATTAAACAATAAGAAGATTAACTTTACAAATCTCTTTCAATATGAACTTAGCCCATATCCAGCTTCATTATTTAAAACAACACAAACAATGAGAAAAGCCAACAAACCTAAGCTTTTTGAAGATTTACATAACTTTTCCTCCACAGACCACTAAAAAATTTGTGAAAGTCAAAGCAATGAGATTTTTGTCCTGGACGGCGGCAACCTTCTACACAGAGTAAAATGGAGAAAACAAAAAACACGTTTCCTGAAATTTGTGCTTCCTATATCCAGTATGCCAGGAAGCAATACGGGCGAGAATTACGAATTGTATTCGATGGCTACTCAATGACTGCAACAACAAAAGGTCAAACTCATGCTGAACGAACTAATAACACTGGCATTGGACCTAAAATTCATTTTTCTGCTACAACTCTGCTCACTGTCCAGAAAGAACTATTTCGTAGCAACTTGAGCAACAAGCAATCTTTTATTAACCTTCTTGTAGACAGTCTTCGCGACAAGGGAATTAAAGTAATTTGTGCAACAGATGATGCAGATCTTTTAATTGCGAAAACCGCCATTGAATGTTCAAAAATTGCTCCCACTGTTGTGATCAGAGAAGACACAGATCTGCTTGTACTACTGTGGCACTATGCGGACCCAGACCATCATAGCATAGTCTTTCAAACACAGAACCGACGCTGGAAAGTTAACGAATTGATTAAAAAACCTAGCAACTTGCAAGCGATTATTCTTCTTGCCCATGCATTTTTGGGACACGGTTTCACAAATTTATGGCATTACAAAGAGCAATATCTTACAATGTCTCTAATGTGTTTTATAATTCTGCAGCCACGAAGGAACAAGTCGAAAAGGCAGGCGAAAAGCTTTTACTCGGAATTCAGAAAGGGTATTGATTGCATCAACAAGCTGCAACAAAAAGTTTTTATGGAGAAAGTTGCAGGAACAACAGTTGTCAAACTTGAAAATCTTCCAACGACAAAGGATTCGGCTCGACAACACAGTAATCGGGTCTTCCATCAGATTCAAGTATGGCTAGGGAACCCTTCTGATGCTACAAAATGGGGATGGAAGGAAGTCGAGAGGAAACTTATCCCTGTCATGATGACACAACCTGCAGCGCCAGACAGTCTGCTATCATATATTCGATGCAAAGAAGATGGATTTCGAAAAACAAGTTGCTCCTGTAAGAGGCATGGTATATCCTGCTCATTGTCATGTACAAAATGCAATGAAGTAAGCTGCAACAATCCACAAAACAGGGGCACCTCATTTGATGCTGATGACCTTGAACGATAGAAAACGATCCTATTTATGAAGAAAATACCTTCGTTATCATGCATAGCACTCAGTATTTTCTAACTTGTTACATTTTAATAAAACTTTTGTGTTTATGTGATAGTTTGAAACTAATAGAAAATTTATTGTATAGTTAAAAAGAATCTTGATTGGGAAAATAGGAAATGTTAGGAATCCTCTTCATTTTCGGTAGCCTAAATAACAAAGTAAATGTTCTTTGTAGAGATTTTCGTTAGTTTGACATGCGCAGAAATTTGCTTCATTTTCTCGCTACTTTGACTCTAATTTACTCTCTATAAATCTCCCTGTTCAATATCAAAAATTATAAAAGGCAGTTCTGTTTTTATACAATATTGAAATAATCAAACAAGCAAACCAGATTTATCATTTTCATCTATCATCATATTCGTACCCTTACGGCTCCCTAAAATGTTTTAATGTACCCCCTGGAAAAGCTATTTTAAGTATTTACTTAGGAATTCATCCTTAAATAAACAAAACAATTCCAACAAATATTTTTTTCCTTCTAGAAAAGATGTTTTGGGGGGAAAATTGTCAAAAAATGTGACCCCAGGAAAAAAGGATTTCCCTTCAATATTTTCTTAGGACTGTTTTTTGGTGGAAAAATATGCCATAACATTCAAAAAATGAATACAAAAATTCTTTTGCAATTTCCCCGACTTTAAACCTTAATTTGACTGTACTATTCCTACCTATTTGGTAATGACCGACTTTGATTAATGCCGATATCCTTTCATATTGCTATGTGATATTTTGTCACAGTGCACGGAGCATGGCGAATATGGCTTTGGAAAGTTGCTCTTGAGCTCTGAATCAATTAATTATCCCCTTAAAATCAATGCAATACCTTATTGCTCTGAAAGAGAGGCATTCAAAGATCGTTCTGCTTGAGGAATAATCGAAGGTCAGACCACCCTTCGATCACAGTTATTCTTCGATCATTAACTGAACAAGGAAAAGTGCGATGAGCATGGAAGAGAGGTAATCCACCATTTTTGGAAGAGAGGTATTCGAAGATCGTTCTGCTTGAGTAATAATCGAAGGTCTACCTATCCTTCGATTAATCGAATAATCGGTATTCGTTGAACAGGAGTCCTAGTAAACAACTTACTTGCACTGACATGCAATATACAACAATGAAAACAAATGTGCAGTGAATGTGTAGACGTAGAATGATGGCAAACTTAATATACCTAAGAAACTGGACGGCAATCACAAACGATAGTGTGACGTGAATTAGGAAGATATACAATACGCGAAATTACAGACTAAGCTAAGCTAGGTCAAGCGGGGTAACGAGGGTAATGGGGGTATCGTATCATGTGCACAGTGACCGGGTCACAATACCTCCAATGATGTAGACATTTGCAGGGGCATTAAGAAACCCCTATATGAAGAATGTCGTCGCCACCACGTAACCAAGGTGGTTATGACCTAACGAGCGTTCACGGTTTAGTCGCGTATAAAAAGTTTGAGCATAAATCTCTTGTTAACATAAGTAGTGAACGAGCAATTACAGACATAATAGAGCTGGAAAAATTCGTGAAAATATGAAAACGAGTAAATTCTGGTAATAAATCATTCCAGGTTACTGAAACCATCATTCAGTCACCCAACTTATCAGCGAGTCAATTGATCAAGTGACGTTTCAATAAGTCAATCAGCCAGCTAATCGATCAGTTTAATAATCGATCAGTTTAATAATCGATCAGTTTATTAATCGATCAGTTTATTAATCATTCATGTTATCAATCGATCAGTTTATTAATCGATCAGTTTATTAATTGATCAGTTTATCAATCGATGAGTTTATTAATCGATCACTTTATTAATCGATCAATTAACACCCTAGTTTTTCACTCTGTGAATCAATCAGTCAACTAGCCACTAATCAAACAATGAACCAATTAATAAGTTGCACTTTCATTTATTTACTTAATAATCAATCAATTAATTAGTCATTTAGTCAATTTTTAACAATATCTGCTCGTCAGGCAGTCACCTGAGGAAGCGGCCAGCGAGTTTCTCAACCTCAAACAGTAAAGTACCTCCCTGGACCTCCAAAACTTTCAAGTACCTCCCTGGGTCGGCATTGTTTCACGTCATCGATATTACACAAGTAAACCATGAAATAAACAGTCAATAAAAGAGTCGTAACTTAATTAATAAATTTTAAACAAAAATATGCGCAACAAGGGAGCAAACAGGGACAATTTTTCTCAGCTCCTTTCTTTGGTTTTGCCATTTTGTCATAAAAAAAGAAATGAAGCATGCTATCAGCTATTGCCCCCCAGTACCCCTTGTTTTAATTTTACCCACATTAAAATCTCAAGTACCCCCTAAGGGGGTCCCCGTTTCCCTGTTAAGAATCACTGCGCTATACCACTATAATGTATTATTCTATGCCATACTTTACTAAATTATATTATAATACAACATACTTCACTATACTATATTATACTATACCATATTTTTTTGATATACTACACCAAACTATACTATACATGCTAATAACTGTGGGACCCCCTATTCCCCCATGTCTCAAGTTTACCCCGTTAAAATCGCACATACCCCCTAAGGGTGTCCGCAGACCCCCGTTAAGAATCACTGAGTTAATGGATTGGTTCATTGGTGGATCGGTCTGTGGGTCAATCACGTAGCCAATCGATCATGTAGGCATGCACGCAAGCACTCAATCAATACTCTGAACACAAAATCATTTTACTAAATGAATATTGATATATTAGTAAAATAATATACTTTCTTCACTCTCAAGGCGAAAGAGGCAGGAGGATGAAGTCGATGAAAACGGTGAGCCGGTCAAAAAGAAAAAGAGAAGGTAAGGTCTTACCTCAACAGCCCAATTGTTATGGGCCATAGTGACTGGCCCATAGTCACATGATTACGTGTCGATTTGACTTGAATTACGGAGAAGTTGACTTTTCCTTCCAATCAACCAGCAGCCCAATTGTTATTGGTCTATAGTCACATGATTACGTGTCGAGTTGACTTGAATTAGGAAGTAGTGGACTTTTCCTTCCAATCAACCAGCAGCCGTATTATTATTGGCCCGTAGTCACTGGCCCATAGTCACGTGATTACGTGTAGATTTGACTTAAATTACGGATTAGTGGAGTTTTCCGCCCAGTCAACAAGCAGCCCAATTGTTATTGGCCAATAGTAACGTGATAACGTGTAGAGGTATCTTGAATTATGGCTTAGTGGACGTTTCCGCCCAATCTGAGTTGCGTGTTTCAGGTGACCAGATCTCCGGTACCTTATTTGGAAGAGGTGTCAGCCTGATGTTTAGTTTGTCGCCAGGTGCATCTCTGATTCCTTATGAATCAACACGCTAATCAACTAGGGAGGTAACTCGTTCAGTGCCTTAGATTGGCGTAGCATGCCCCATTGGTCTATTGGTGGGAAGGGATTTTCGAAGAGGCACGAAATGGGCGCTTCTGCTGGCTTATCGAAGTACCCATCTCATTGTCAGAGTCAGATTACTCGGGAAACTGTATTTGCAAATCCGGCAGATCACAACGTGCTGAACCTCCTCTACCTAATACAACATGACGCTGGTACTCAGTGACGGGAATTCGATTCCAGAATCCTCGCTATCATCGAGAGGAGAGAATTTGAAATGTCAATTTTGAAAAGAACACGAAAGAAATAGAAAATAAAATACCTTCTAACTTCAATGCGCTTTGGACAGATAGAGGAACCAGAGGGCAGTTCTTCCTGGGTCAAGTCACATGGCGCAGACAGGCTGGTCTCCAATTGCGTTGAGCTTGATGGCGATGCCCACCGGTGGATGATTGTGAGATAATGTGGCGACTAGAGAAATAGAGTATGTTTACATCGGAGGTCACCTAGCTCAATAGGTAGATCGCACCGCGCGAAAGTGTGACTCGCGGGTTCGTTCGCCGGTGGTGACATATTTTTTATTTCTCGGGTGCTTTTGTCAAAACTAACCCAGGCTATGTAAGCTGTTGTTCCTGACTAAGGTAGATGCTGGTGCTTAGTGATGGGAAATCGATTTCTGGACCCATCTAAGCGTATTGCTCCAGCAACTACGTCTTGGCAACGTTCCCTAACACATACCTTACTTCGAGTAGCTGTAACAGTCGTTCTCAGTGAGCCACCGTGTGCCACCGCATGCAAG
>JAAAKM020006971.1:115521257-115535417 GCA_010016025.2 Alatinidae sp. Z8VKAUB7J3
TCTATTTTAAGCATAGTTATCTGAGTAAGGAAAAACTATGTGAAAAAAAGTAGCAATGAATTGGCTCGCACGACATTATGCGTATAATATTCACAGTATTTCGTTAAATTAAGTCAACGTTATAAGTAAAGTAAATGCTCTTACTTATAGAAAAAATCAGTAAATCTTATAAAATATCAGCACATTCTTTTTGCCTTTTGTCACGGTATAAGGCAGTGGGCAAATTTTCTCTGATACATTTATAAACAAAGAACATTTATAGAACAAAGGAATTAATGATGCGGACACCTTTGGTTGTCTTCTTTCTTGCGTTCTATCCTGTTTATGGTCTGTATAGTAGCTATAATTAAAGTTTAAAGAACTGGTCCGTTTGCCGATCCCAGATACGCCACGACAGGTAACCAATGAGTTTAGTATCTTTTTAAACCTCAACTGGGAACTTTTGGTAAAACAGCAGCAAGAATAACAGGACAATCAGCACGAGACATTTGTATAGTTAATCAACTCGTAAAGAGCTTCATTATGATGAAAGACTTCTTGTTTCATTATGTCTACTTCTTAAGGAGATGTAAAAACTGATTGTTTTTTATTACTGCAGTATCAGATATTTAAATTGTGTGATGAGATTTGTGATAAACCTAGAGCTAGTCTACACCATTTCAAGCAAAAGTAAGTGTGGCGCAATGATTAGACTTAGAGTAACAATCTTCCTACCATCAATCGGCTCATACAATATATCAATTTTCACATTTGAGTGCTGGCCTACTGTGAAGTATACAGAATTTACAATCAAGTTAACTCATAAGGTCGAGGGAATTTTTAAACTTTAATTTATGTACGTTACTCTTCCCTGACTTTTCTTGCGACATTTTTACAAGTTCTTTATCGTTACGTTTTGATTATGCATAGACCGATGTTTTGACATTTTTATCAATATTTTCACTTTTTGAGATTTTCAAGACTTTTGTTTTTTCCATTTCTATTTCATCACAGTCTTGACATATTTTCTGAACATTTTTTGCCCTTTTTTAGAAAGGTTTACACGCCTTTCCAAGTGATGAACACCTCTGTATAGCCATTCTGACAACATCGTAAGTAACTTAGATACTAACCTAGCTATACAAGCTTAACAAATAATTCGGTAAATTTGAAGGAACTTAAAGTCTGCCTATCTGCCTGCCAAACTAGATAAACGTTAAATAATAGTTGCAGTCAGCCTAAGTTAAACTTAGATCCTGTTTATACGTGTACGGATCGGACTTTCGTTTACATGTGAGCTGGTGGATCCGAAAATATTTGGATCTGCTAACCGTAACACCCTGCGTCCACTTATGAAAGTCATAGAAGTAACTCCTGTGTTAGTTATGGTTAAGAAACATTACTGCAGATGACTTCAAATATTTTTTAAGTTATAGTTTTCCATATGAAGATGTTTAAAAGATATAAACAGAGCTAGGGAAAAGCCGTGGCAGATTTGGGACACAAAAGCTACAAGAATAATTGTACTACCCGCCAACCCCCACACCTGCATTATCTAGTCCTTCATAAGAATTAAATTTAAATAACATGCTATTCCTTAACTAACAGCACATGAGTCAAAGACTCATTAGCTGAACGTTTTAATTTAAATATATAATCACGATCCTACCCTATTTTTACCCGGAACACAAAACTAGAAGGAAGTACGATTAACACTACCGAATAGAATTTCTTCCGCCTAACGCCGGTTGCAAATTCTATGGACTACATCTTGTGGTCTACATGCAAAATTGCAATAGCATAGTCCTAAGCATCAATCGATGTACACTGAATATGCCATTTTATCGGCAACTGCACTGTAAGGAGGAGATAATATGGATTCCTTCATGGTATGTTAACGTTGTCTTGAGGTATTGCCTCTGATATTAGAAAGGAAACGATTTGACTAGATATTGCCAATCATCTTAACATGATGTACTGTTTTGCCGGGAAAGCAGTTCGGCGGAGGTCAACTCTAACGTTTTAGTGTAATATTTTCGCTATTGTCGATGTACGCCGAGAAATTTTTCTTTTTCATATCTATTGTTACTTTTAGAAAAAGTCGAAGATCGATCGCTCCTATACTGACACATCGCCTAAAAAAGACTAAGACACTTCGTCCAACTGCCGCTGTACGAGTTGAAACTGTAGGTAAAACAAAATGGACATTCCTATGTCGGATGATATCATTGACTTCATAAATGCAAAATTTTGAATGCAAGTCGAAACGCCACGTTCATGAAATCCTTAAGAGCACTAAAATACGTGGAAATGATATTTTGTTTTGGAAATCTCAAAGACAAAAACTG
This sequence comes from Alatinidae sp. Z8VKAUB7J3, assembly GCA_010016025.2. Taxonomy (NCBI): domain Eukaryota; kingdom Metazoa; phylum Cnidaria; class Cubozoa; order Carybdeida; family Alatinidae; species Alatinidae sp. Z8VKAUB7J3. The sequence goes on from JAAAKM020006971.1 coordinate 115,523,585, forward strand.
TTGTTGTAAAGACACATCACCGTGGTTGTATTAAGCTTACATACTAGCATAGTACTTCAATATTTGCCGTAAAATATCGATATAAACTAGGACTTAAAACTTGCGATTAATTAAACTAGCCGAGTATATTTTTGCCAAACAATCAGGTTCTTAGAATGATCTGTGATAGTTAAATAATATGAACTCAAAGTTTTTAGTGTGACAAACGTTAATGATATGTTAACATTTATTTTGTAATATTGCTAATGAATGTGTATATGTTGGTCCAAACGTAGTCAATATGTTTTAACAAATGTTCTCCCTAGTCTTAGAATGACATATGTCATAAAAAGCACAACAACAAGTAACCTTCATTGTAAATCAGTATAAACCGTCGGCGTTAAGCCTGTGCATAAAGACCTTTTATTCATTTACAAATGCAAATTATGGTCTATTTCTGTTCCTTTCTGTCTCTTAGTTTTCATGTGGTGGAAAAGCTTGGTCTTTGATGCTTAACGAATGTTCTATCGATGTCTGATAAATAAATTTAAATCAGTGATAAAGGATGATGGGAGCTGTTATAAAATGATAACTGTGATCATAACACGAACTCCTCCCTGCTTGAAAGGCAGTCACAACCTACTTATCGCTGGAAGGAGATTAATGTAGAGATTAGAAAAGGCTACCCTTTGCAGTATCGCTGGGATTATAGCGTCAAACCGGTCCAATTAATCACAACATCGGTTTTCGATATTGACGAAATCTTAATCTCGCAGTCGTCACATGCGTCCATTTATGACTAACTCCTACATATCAGACCAAATACTTTGCTTCATACTAATCATGCTGCGCTTCTTTTCCTTTTATTTGAGAAATCTAACCTCCGCCGGATCAACATGGCATTTCATCGCACGGAAAACTTTCACAAGAAAATGCTTATTGATCTCTATGCTGTTTAGATTTTACTTGACCGCAAATTATTCAGAAATAGCGATGGTATGAGCAATTTAATTTTCCAGGTCACTCTTGCCACCCGACGTATAACAGAGGATTCGATCTTTTCAAACCCGTCTCCCACTGTGGTATTTCGTTTGCCAGCTGCTATTATTCTTACAATGCAGATGTTAAGAACTAAATACTTCAGTTGCTGGTAACAAGGAGTTTTGTGCTCTGCTACTTGGTTGTTTGCAACCATTTGAGAAATTATGATACAAGAATAAAAACTTAAATTGTATTCTTTCAAGTTAATTACCGCAACACCTTCTGATCGAGACATAATAACACGCATTGCTTTCATTCTGATTCTTGTATAGATGGTTATATATATATATATATATATATATATATATAATACTATCAAGAGCTCACTAAATCATGTTTATTAAAATTATATAGTGAATAATTCACTTCCGAAGTCGGACACAATCTACAACTTTAGAGTGGACGTCTGTTTCCTAGTATTACTCTCTTTTTGAGAAGATGTATCTATGGCTTGTCTCTAATGTTACTTAATACAATAATAACTATCATTGGCGTATGTGGGATTTCCTTACAGGCAGACGAGGGACATGTCGGCTCAAAGAGTCCCCTATGAACTCTCACTCTTCTCCCTGTTTCAAATTTAATAGGTATGTTCTTGTATATACTCATTATTATGATGAAGCTAAAAAAGGGTTGTTTACATCACTATTATCCCCATTTCCTCTCAATTTTTTATATATTTTTGTAGATCAAAGCCGATAGGGGAAGTGGACATGGTACTACTGATAACTACAATAGACCTAACTGTACATGGTGTTTACCTTTTCAATTTACTTTCTTTAAAGGAAAAGCTTTATACCCTGGTAATGGTGGATGTCGATTCTCCAAATAAGGAAAGACCAATATACAGGTCATGGTTGCTATGGCTGGTTGGAAACATCAAGGTGAGAGCTATCACGTACGCTTTTTGTATACATCATAACGACAATATTCTGGATCCTTTGCTTACTAAATTGTTAAGTACACATACATACATATAAACATACATACATATATGTATATTTATATATGTATATATATATATATATATATATATATATATACATATATTCATATAAGTGGAGCATTACCACAATAGCTTATTTTTGCATCAGAGAGTTGAGTGGATTCGAACCCACGACTCATTGATTTGTAAGCTGAGTGGAGGAGAAAACATGACATGGTTGCCTTGAAATTTCTCACCTTAATTATAGGACTTGATAGTTCATAGGTCGTGAGTTCGAATCCCCTCTGCTCCCTTAATGAAAAAGGCAATGAGTTTGCTGAGTTCATACATTCTGAAGTTCTGAACAGCTTTTACTTGTTATGACTTGGAAAAGGGAGGCCTGATACTTAACAAAAAACGTTGTTAGTCCTTTCAAATTAGTAATATCACCTGACAGTCTAGCTTTTTTTGCGCTTTTTAATACCTTTCGCGAAAGTTGATTGACGTAATTATTTAAAGGTAGAAAAACAGTAACATATTTTCTACTAAAACCAGAAAAACAAGAATAAAAATTCATCATTTTGATGGGTATTTGAATTTGCTGTTAGAAACCGAAGCGAGTAAAGACCAATCTCAAGTTACAGTCAAAGAGCCTGCTCAAAAAGAGTATTCCTGTACGTGTTTATTTCGATGGCGTGTTTCAATCCTTCACCACCTTGTAAGTTCAGTGCTATAAACGTTCTTCCTTTTACTGGAGGCAGTTGCTGTAACCAGTGTCTAGCAAAAAAGCTTTTCAATCACACATTTGTTGGCTAACACTATTTTATATATTTCAAAAATTTGTCTAAAAAAGAATATGTATTACAATTGCTGTAGCTTCAACATCTTGTAACAAATTAAACAAAAATAGATATTTTCAATAGTAGTCTTGACCTCATTGTAATAAAAGCACTGTGCAATCTTTGTGACAGAAAATGACTAAAGTATGGTACTTTGATCATTGGCGTTTCTGATTGGTACTCTAGTGGCCGTTCGCAAATTTGGGTTCCCTTCATAAAGGGGGCCTTGCGTAGGATTAGTAGCTTTGGTGTGTGTAACGGACACTGAATAAATAATTGAGCTACAGAGATGCTTTAAATTTGCCTCTTGTGTAGTCGGAAATAGCCTGTGTGCATCTCTTATCACCTATTGGTTAACGAAATGTTGGCACATTAAGTTGGTGACATTAGGTTTGACGCGAAAATATCATCTGTTGCTTTTTGCATTTCTTCGCATGTCGACAGATACGTTTTTGATAGGAAAGGGTAATTTATTATTCATTGTATTTAAAACCTGTAGGGAATGGATGCAAGATTTGGGCATATTGAGAATGGAAATATTATAACAGGTATGACAGCTTAAGACATAAATTCTAACTATAATACAGCACGACATCCTGTAAATATATTAATCATCTTTCCTATGTTAATTTATCAATTATCCTACATTTCAAATTAATGGCGTCTCATTCTTTTGGTATCTCTAGAAAATCTATCCAATCTTTTATGGTAGATCTATAATAAATCATATTTTCTGGATCAAGTATTATCAATTTTATATCTGCATTTGAGGTCGCCGTATCTTATCAAATCTCCCTCAATTGAATTTCTTGTCACTGTAATTCAAAATTGTATAGCACACACAAGTGCATAGCTATCGACAATGTATCCCAAAGCCAGTATCGGGGCAAGAGCATGCAGTCAATGCAGCAAGTTATACCCATCGCTTGTTTCGGCATTTAGCATTGGAAACCTAAAGAACGTATTGCGGTGTGAACAAACATGCTGCAGTTATTATAATTTTCTGAAGGTTGAAAGCTATGGATACATTTTCCTGTAAAATTCATGTTGCCTCAGCCGACGGTCCACCACCACCTATTTTAGTATATTTGTGCTTTAGGAGTACCCATATTCACAGGTAGTGTAACCGTTCAGTTTAAGTTCCTAACACGGATTTACGTCATTTAACACATCTTTCTCGTTCATGCTTTACTCATCTGACACTTGTTATTTCCACCGCTCTGTGAGCATCAGTTACGTTATTAAATGATTCTATGTTTTAACGGGTAGCGTGTTATTTAATGAGTGGTTCAGGTAACTGGTAATACAAGGTTACGAGTATTAAAAGGTGTGAGCCCCCGCCTCGATGTAAAAATATGAAATTATGCTCTCTTGTACCAATATGTAACATACAGACGTCGTTATGGTGGCAAAAGACATATATGCGCACTGTGCGCAGTTACTACCTTTCTTAACAATCCAAGAAATGGAATGGGGAGGGGAAATAAAAAATTACAAACACTTACCAGTGGTTAACGGGTAAATGTCGGTTTTAAAATCGCTTTTGAGAAGGCCTAACATAGAAAGAGCTCTATTAAAAATTTTCTATTTAATTGTAGCAAAACTTTAGACTTCTAGCCAACGTTACCCGGTATGAAATGTCCCTACGAGTGCATACAGTACTAACTAATGATCTGGTTATTTCTTTTCTAGAGTACAACGAGCCGTCTCCTCCTTTAGGCACTGGAATCCACCGTTACAGGTTATTCCTGCTTGATCAGAACGGACAGACATTGAAAACAAATCCTTACAGTAAACGATGTTCATTCGATATTACAAAATTTATCAAAGACAATCAATTTTCGATAGCAGCCGTTCATGAATTCCAAATAAACGCGTAATTATGGCAAAGTACGAAGTCACGACACATGGATTTGTGTTACCTACTTACTACTTTTCGCTTTTTTGATAAATTTATACAAATTCTGTACTTCTGTGTGTTTGAATTTGTTGTCATATACTTTGTTGCAATATGGTGCATTAGCCAATATATCAAATTACTGCGTTTTACTTTACCATACCATACGACATCACACTGTTTCCTTCACTAAAATATACTACGCCATACCACACTATAATAATATGTGAAATACTATTAATGTTTCTTTTAACCCTACCCAGAGTATTGCACTACCGTGTGTACTATACGCAAACAAAAGATGCTCGTAACTCGATGACAGTTGTAACTATGGTGAGGTAATTATATCATAAAACTCAAATTCTAATTTTTATAAAATGTATTGATATTCTTTCAATGAAAGACCCCTGTTGGGGAGTGTGCCCGATATTGAAATTACGCTTAGTACACACTTAAACCACCACATTGGCTAGCTAATAAATAATGGGCATCTGCGTTTGTCCGAGGGCAACGCCCTTCGCTTTAGGTTATCGGGCAGAAAAACATGCCATGAGGCAGACTCAACCGCCCAGCAGTACTGGAAGAATCTGTCCTCAATAAGAACAGACACTACACCCATTCCTAAACAAAGAGTAGAAAAGTGAAGTTATTGCTACACCTTACAGTAGGGAGAACGAATATTAGTTAACGGTTGAATACTTGTGACTATGCTCCAAGGTAACGTCAATTTTGACAAAGTTTCGTCTTATTGCAAGACTTGTGAGGCGTTTTACCAATAGGTTTTTGGTGTTGTTCTCTAATAATTGCAACGTCATTTACTCATTACTAAATAGTCGAACCTCGATTATCCGAGTAGGTCTATGTTAGAATCATGCTCAAATGTCCACAAAATAGAGAATAAGTGAGGTAACAAAACTGGATTTGGGCTGTAACATGCAGTTCATGCAATAGAAAAATCCGGGTAATCAAGAGCCAGGTAATTTAAATTCGACTCTATACTGTAACACTGTTACTTTGTGAGAAGATTCTGCAGAATTAGAAAATACGTTATCACCAGCATACAAATCATATTTCTACATTTTGATTCCTTTGTATAATTTCAGATCACAATTTATCATCTGTTTCTCATTTGTATAATTGTTGTGAATTGTTAACGATTTAACATGGAGAACTTTGTTGGAAGAGGTAATTCCGAAATCTCGTAAATAAATTTTAAAAAAACCCATTTTTAAACACATTTTATCACTCGTGTCATACATTTATCAAGATTAGCAAAAATGGGTACATGATAAATTTCTCGACGTAGTATTGGGAAAACGATCACTTCAGAAGCTATGGCAAATTTGTAGAGAGGAATCTGTTGATCTGAGGTTTTTGTGGAGAACTAATGATTTAAGTGTATCGTAAGTCCGTCCGTTCCTCGGCACCTCAATGAAATCACCTTTGGTAGACTTCAGACGCAGATGCATGGTTCATTTAAACTTAGATTACATGTTGATGAATGTTGATTAGAAGGAAAAGTGAATGGCATACGTTTATCTATCCTTTACAGTTAGAAAAATTAAGATAAGCAGAGATGAAAAGCTAATTCACATAAAATCTTTTCTGTTTGTATTCCACTGTTTTCATGAAAATATCGACTAACTTAGGCATTCTCCGCCTGAGGATGTCCTGACTCTGCCATTGATCTTTTGTATGTTTCAATCAATTCATTTTTAAAAATTGTTATGGCACACCTCTATCCTTAAAACTCATGTGACGTATTGTTACAAACGCTACATTACATCATGCCAATGTTCTAGACGATTCATGTGGGCTTTGTGACGCATCATAAGTCGGGCAAGGAGGATGTAGGCTTGTTAAGTTATTAAATAATCAATTTGCTAATCTAGAATGTTCGACAATTAAATATATTTAGCTGGCTTGATTCCTTCCATACAGGATTTGGGATTTCAGAATAGACCATTTCCAAAATTAACTGTAGGAGTTATGCAATTACCATATCACCTCCGCACAACAAGAGAGTGGTTTTGGCCAGCTAAGTTTCCAAAGAGGGGTAGACGACCTAAAAAACTGAGGGACTGCACTGATGTCCGAAAGTAGAGTATCACGCTTACTGTCATTTGACGCGCATATCACTACAAGTTGATTCAAAGTACATCGTTCACAATCACCCAAATGAGCAAACAAAGTAAGCTATGACTTCTTCTGCCATGAATACAGTGTGAGAGGTACCAACAGCAGTGCTGGATCCAATCTTTGCTCATGGGTTCAAGGTTATGAACAACTTATCTCGATAAAGTAGGTACAATAAGTCAAAGGAGTAGCCATCATTAAAAGAAACAATGATAAAGAGTTTGAGCCATCACGTATCTCTTTTCATATAAATTTGATACCAGTTGTATAAGAAGATTTACAAAGATTGCCATTTTTCGTCAATTTGTCCATTCTCATAGGGAGAATATAATCAAGGACCACAGAGAACGTACGTAAGCTCACAGGATCGGGGGGTGGAGGGGTGGGGGGATTAGCTGAGAACTTAAGCTCTGCTTACGTCATCATGCTGCTTCAAAGCAAACACGGAGAAGGGTTGAAAACTGCAAAAATTGAACGTACATACATTTTGAATGATAGGTGACATGTATAAAATTACAGAAGAAGACTTATCATCTTCCCCGTACAAAAATAATCTGTAATATATGACTATCATTAGGCCTACTAGCTTGTCGTTTATACATTGATAATTACAATCATCATAAGTAAGATACGTCATTTTCATAAGGAAGGCAGTGATATACTGGTTCAAGCTCAACAATAGTGACAATCGAAGAGTTAATCACTTGACCCTTCTGATCAAAAGACATTTACTCTCTACTCATTCTTAAAGTAGTATTGCTCACAATACCTACGTGGGGAAAATTTGGTAGGGTGTACACGGCAAACGTAGCTGGAAAATGCCAAGCAGGATGTGCCTCGCCGGATTCGGGAAAGATTGGCCTTCACCATAATATACAATTCGCTTAATGTAAACAACGTGCAATGTTAACAATTGGTAATCGAGGAACATTTTATGGGGCCGGTTGTCTTCAACACTTTACAGAAGGCGCTTATCCCCGCGGAACGTAAAAATTATATACCTTATTTCTTCTTATTAGCGCCTCAGGCGCTTATTTAAAAATTCACCAACAATGTGCGGCGCTAATTAGAGGGCGGCCCTAATAAGAGGACGGCGCTTATAAAAAATTCAAAATGATTATGAGCCTGAGTTTGCAAAAATTATGAAATTTAGTAATGGCTTCTTTGATATCATTACTGGCGTACTGCAAAGGGATACACAAGCAACACATCTCTTCATGAGCTGCCTTAATTATGTTCTGGGGTCATCGGTAGATGCTTCTGAGGTGAACGGACTTGCATTGAGACCTGCAAGAAGTAGAGGTTACCGACTGAAAAATTACACCAATGCTGATTATGCAGGCGACCTTTTTATCTTGCCATACATAGAACATTTGGGGGTCGTCAGTCGAGGGAGGGCGCTAAGCAGGTGAAATGTGGAGTGGCTTGCACTGAAAGTAGAAATGCAATTCCAATTCGTTCATACAAGACCTTTGATTTTGATGGAACACTTTTGATGCGAAGGGAGATTTGAAGAGGAAAGGGATACATATTTTATCAATGATTTGCGAAGTACACAGGGCTTTTTCCTTCGTATACGTAAGTTCTGAGTAGGCTATTTTGAATGTTGGTCTGAGGATCAAGTTTCGATAGTCAACCGTTAAGTGCCTTGATTATTGAAAAGTCAAGGGCTTTTGAACACTCAGTTCTCCATGACAACGTGATGTACCAGTTGCGTTTAGTTGATAGAAATAGGGTTTGTGTGTAGCAAATATGGGGAGCGTCAGCGCATCTTTTGTCTATTGCGTAGGGATTGCTAAAAATATGTGCACTTCACTTCCACAAATAGACAGGGAGACCGAACTAGTTCTTCACGGAAGCTATCGTCATACACTTTCTCATAATATTATTTTTATCGTTCTTAGTACCTCGTCCTATACTGAGCTTTGTGTAGTTCTAACCTTTCTTCTCCTTTTATTCTTTCGTTTTGAACAGCTCACTTGGCAATATTTCTCCATTTCCTTATGTCGAACAGTGACCCCAGCGCCTTGGTATGTAAAATTGAAAGTTGAAGTAATTGCTATGCCTTAATGGTATTATATGTTGAGATCCCACTCCAGTAATGTATTTGTTGGTCTTTTTTCGTAAGGATCCATTACGATTAGTAATTTCTTTTGGATAACAAAGGAGCGTTTTTTGCAGCCGTTGTTGTTGGGGGCAAACTGCTGTTGACGTAAAAGAAACTAGAATTGGTGTACTTCTGGTAACACTACTGTCACCCGCAGACAGAGTAATAATTGGCGTCCCCCTTGCTCTCACCCCTTCCCCACGATGATAATAATAAGGTATTGAAACCGCAATTTTCGATCTTTTACACTTGCACGAAGTCGAGGCTTAGGCCTGTGGTGTTTATGCTGATCGTGTTTTAGGAGACTTCACAGCTAAGAAACCTGCCATGAATATTTGTAAGGAAAGCGTTGTGGAGATAAGAAGCGAGGCCAGTCAGGGAATTTTACTGCCGTATTTAAACTGATTTTATTTTACGCCACGAGGCTTCTATTGTACTGTATGCCATACGTTGAATCGGTCAACAGTTTTAATAGGCTTTTGGGGAACTTGGAATATTATTTTTATGTTCACTATTGTTTTCTGTTATGTGTGTTTATGGTGTAGTTGTAGCTTCTTGATCCGACCCACTTTTATCTTAAAGCGATTTTTAGAAATGAAGCCACATTAATTAGAGTTGATAAACTAAGATCGATTACATTTCTTCTACGCCCTTGTAGTTTTTCTGGCTGGTTACAGAAATCTACGCAGCGGAACAGGGGTCAGTGAAAGACTACAAGAAATGGGCTTATGAGATTTATTCAGTATTTCTTTCGCCAAATGCAGTAAGTACCAGTCCCGTTCCTACATAGCACGCGAGTGATAAGGTAACCATTAGCTGGGGTTGTGTAAGGCATATTCTACCAATTGCAGTTATACTTCGCGATCGGTGGAATTATCGATGGTAGGACTATTTTTGACGAAGATGATATATACGTGTTAACCCCCTTATCTAGGGCATTTTATAATTTCCAGATGAAACTTAGGTTTTGGATGCTTATTAGATCTTCGGTAGCCACGTAGCACCAAACTTTTAACTCGAAACAACTTTGTCGAGTATGTGTTTAAGAAATTTCTCTAGCCCGTCTTTGTTTTATGTATTTCGTTATCTGTATTAATTGTTAGCATAAAAGCCGTTGCTGAAACTGTATCAAATTTATTCATTCTATTTTAATTTTGTCTTCACTCCAAAAGATTGCTGTGGCCAGTCTCTGCTGAAACATTTATTAGGATGAACCATTATTCAACGCAATATTCAAATTCAGACCTCCAAACTTGACAAATTCTGTTCCAATTATGTCCTCTTTTCACATTAGAATGTTCTGTTATGCTGTTGTATAGATAATATAGCTAACCTATAAACTCGTTGAAAGCTTTGAACGTAGGACACCTTCCGTGCGCCAACATGGTTATATCTACTTTTTCAATAAAAATTGGTTTGTTTACCGAACAATTTTTTCTGTTGTTGAAATGTAGCGCGTTTGGCACTAAATTTCGATCGCTTGATATTCCATAGTGTGAAATACAAAAATAGGGCGGAATTTAATGCTTACGGAATTCCTCGAACCAACATGCAAACACATGTAGGCTTTACTGTGGTGTAAGACGGGGCCTCTATCAACAACAAACAGAGCCAGTTTAAGCTACATAAATCGAGAGATGCTGCCCTTGGACGCCTCGTCCGCCCTTTATTCATTAGATAGCCTGTTTAGTGGTTTCAATGTAGTTTCAAGATCGGGCACACTGCTCATCAGGGATCTTTGACTGAGAGATCGGCCTTCTAAGCTACCTCAGCGAAATTTTAGCATGTATAGTTTGAAATCGAGATATTCCTTGAATGCTGTTGTATTTATAAAAGTTTCTTCGTGAACATTTGTTGACTGTTACTCTCTTACTTAAGTCTTATTTTGAGCCTTCTTAGGTATGGCAATTGAGTTTTTTTCTCTCCTTTGTTGCCAGCCTTTAAAAATAACCGTCACAGAAGCCGTAGATCAGGCAATTGGTAAGTCATTTCTTTGTAGAACATTTTATCAAGTATCATACTGATCCATATTCTTTCGCTTTTTAAACACTTTATTCGGGATAACCGGTTATAATTCCCACTCTGATGCCTTGTTCGGACACACGTACTGTTTGCAGTGGGATCCTTCTGTATGCACTCAATGCGTATTGAATATGAACAAGCAGATCATGCACAAGTTGGATATGTGGCCAAATAGCGGAAGGACCAGGTCTGACAGTGAGCTGCTGGGCTTCGATCAGGTTGTTGTAATCCTTTGATGTACTAATGACATCGTAGTTGCAAGGGAAGTTTGGGAGACAGGAATCGACAAAGCTGTAGTGGGTTTATTTATATTCTGAAGGCCCAGCTTTTCTACATTTTACTACATTAAACTATTTTAAATATATGTTAAATATTTTACTGCGGACTGCAGGGCTGCAGTCACAATACGTCGCCGAGTAGGTCTTAGCTAATGTAACTGCATAACGCTAGAGGTCGATGAAAGAGCGACACCCCCATATTTCGTACAGCGAGAGCAACGACAGGACTGTAGGTCAGGATGCCACAGTGATGAACTTCTTGTCTTATATATGTGGGTTATCCTTAGTTGCAATTGTAGGGCTGTAAACTGAAATCATTGAGGGCGTGTTACCAAATATCTATAGCGCCAACCAAAAGAGCACAGCGTCTAGTTTTGGTGTAACGACCAATGCATTACGAAACATGCATTTTCTGGTTTGCAATTCTCTCATCCATTGACTTGATTAGCAGTAGTGTGCATGTTGGCTATTTGTTATGTTGCACTTAGCATTTTTCCTTTAGGCCTCCATTTATCTTTATTTATTTTATACTGACGTTTATTAAATTATCTTTATAGAGGAGAGCTTGACGAGCAAAAATTGCACGGAGGAAGGGCTGAGAAACATTTT
>JAAAKM020006971.1:115535517-115547412 GCA_010016025.2 Alatinidae sp. Z8VKAUB7J3
AGCATGTGAGGTGGGCGGGAGTATAGTAAAAATCTAATACTTGGAATTTCTTTACATTTCAGTAGACGATAAACCACTTCAAATATTTTTCTACCTTCGAAACTTAGCTTTGCTAATAGCATTCAGTGAAGCGTTCGTAACAGAAACCTCTGGTTTTGAGGATAATATGAGGCTTTGTTTCGGTGCAATAGCGCGATTTAGGAGAGTGAGCCCAATCTATAACAGTTTTACTTAAATTTGTTCTAAATAATGCTACAATTTTATTTACTTTGACTTGCCCAGAAGATTTGTCAGATGCTGATAGCGTTTTCCGTGTCATTGCTCTTGACCGTTGCTGATTTCTGTTCTGGTAGTCTTAACTTTGTGTTTTTGTAGCGTCGGGTTCTGTCCTTTGCTTACAAGGAGTAGGGAAACTAAGAGTCGCAATCGATTATTTCAGCTTTGGACGCGCAATTCATACATGATTAAATAGATGCACTTAATTCATTACAATTTTGGGGTAAATACATTTAGTGTTTCTTGCGAAGATGGAGTCTAAAGCTGCTAGATTGGTTAGGGGCATACTATCATAACAACTCTATAATTTAAATGCCACCTTGCCCCCCGTAAAGGGAAATGCGAGACATAAAACTGCATCGCTGTGTGGATTAGAGTCGAACTTCCTTTTCGTCATTTCGTTGTAGAGTCTTTGCTTTCAATGAGATTCGAGAACAATTAGCAGATTTCAGAAATAAACGGGCTCTGGGACTTGGAAGTTTATTTGGCGACCATCAGCTTGAAGGTAGTGTGTTAATTTTGTTCCGAAGTGACGTATAGATGATTAAATTATATATTATAGCCGTGTATTTTTATTAAGCAGGGCGAGGTCAATCAGTGTCAATTATTTACTTTATATTTTGTAAACGATTCTCTGGCCTTGTTTAATCTTTCGTACCTCATCGAGCTCTGTTTTGTTTCAGAAGTCTTTGTAGCTTTTAGAAGATGATGCACTGCTTTCATTAAAGCCTTGTGTTTCCATTCTGTCAGTTCTACACCTCAGTGACATGCGCAGAAGAGGCACACGTGTTAAAAGCGGCTTATTCGAAGCAAAGTCGATAAAACGGATACCAAAACAACTTGTGCCAATATATCATTTTTAGAACGGCTTCCTACTAAGGCTGGAAACGTGGTGTCATCACAGTCTTACCAAATTCTTAAATGACACAGGCTGCGAATTCAATCCCTAATTTACTCGACCCAACAGTGGATTGATTATATCGTTAACCCTTCAACATTGAAGCGCTTTCTTGAAATATATGAAGTGCTGCAACAATGTTATCTTTGCACTAAGAAGTGCTACAGCTGTTTGTGCGGATTCAGACACAAAACTTTTCGAGCCATTAAAGTGATCACTAAATATATTGAAAGTTTAGTATCCATTCAAGTGCCAATAACGTCAATTACCCTAAAAGAGAGATTTTCTTAAACCTTCATATCAAGTACCTTGTCACTTAGGGCTGATCTAGGTTTAACCGCTACCATGATAGAATTGGTAGAGAGCCTTACCACGCGAATTTGTTTGAAGTATCCAGAAGCATCCAAGATGTTTTGTATACAGATAAGTTGGTTTCACGCAAAATCCCTGCGGCGATGGCAATCCTGATATTTGATTCGCCTGGTCCGGTTTAGCCTCCTTGCAAACAATACTACTGAAAGTAGTAGTTTTACTACCTTCGGTAGTTTTGGTCTGCGCGTAGGCTATGTCCGGTCCTCGTCCCCGCCCGCTTAACTGGTGTTCTTTGTATGTCACGCACTGAAAACCTAAACAAGCTATCAGCTATTTCTAATTTTGTTCTTTAATGGTTGAAATATCATATCATTTAACGTATTGTTGTATTGATAATGGAGGCTGAAGTTAATCAGTCAAAGGTTGCAATACTTAAAATTAGGAGTTGATAAGCTTGATATCTTCGCAGTGTTTTACCAAAAGCCATTGTCTCATTCAAAACTTGAAATGTAGTAATAGACAAGGAAGAACTTATGCCCCCGACAAACGTCGAATTTTGAGGACCGTTTAATCGATTTCGATAAACTCGATAAATATAAAACAAATGAGATAACTAGTCTTAATTTAACATCGGTTTATAATCTACTAGGTTCCACTGCGAACGTTTTATGATCTCTGAAATTCCATTCTGTTTACTTTATATTTCATTCATTTCGTAGACGATCTTGACAAGAGCAAAGAACTCAAAGTGGTAGAGGACACATTGCTGCCCCATTTAGAGGCCCTTGTGTACGTATTTGACTTCCTACAGTTGGTTTCTATTATCATTCAAGTTGCATAAGCCAGTGATTGTATTTCATCATTGTTAGACAAACGTGTTTCCCGTTGCTGATATGTATGTAAGTTCATTTCTGTTTGCAAAATTATTGCCACTAGTTCACAAATAGTCCCCGTAATATCATGTACTCTCCCTTACCCAATTGTGTGTTTATGGATGGAGGGTTGATCTAGGGGAGTAAATCAACGAGTTTTCTGAAAAATTACATCGATTTCACTTGGTTACTACCCCTCAAAACAACAATTTTTGTTAATATATGTAACCCGTCTAACAATCGACACCCCCTATAGACATATATGAGGAAACGGCAATTACAACAGCCTGACACAAAATTGTGACACACGATAATAATAATAATAATAATAATAATAATAATAATAATGAAAGCCATTGTAATGGGTTACAACCCTTGAAGGAAGTTGTTACCACACCCTTACTTTTAAATATTGTTTTCACTTATTTTCGTCATAGAAATTAAGATAATAAGGGAAAGTCAAAAATCTCGTGCCTTCTACCAATAATCGTTTAAAAGTTAAAAGAGAAAGATTTTATCGTAGGCAGAAAAAGCCACGCCCCCACCCCCTCGGTCTTTTTTTGTTTAAGTGCTGCCTTCGAACGTTTGACGTCTTATCCATGGTTTACTAGTTTTTGGTTAGTTATAAACGAATTTCTAAAGTCAAATGACATAACCGAGGCACTAATGCGGAAATTGAAAATCCTTACACGTCATAAGAAAGGAATCCTGTGATCAGGTCAAGAACAGCTATTCGGAAATTGTAAAAGCGTGTGTGTTCTCGTTTGTGCTCTTAAACTTAACACCTTGCATTTCCATTCACTGTTTGTGATTCTGGACAAAGACATGACGTCATATCCATTACGTAAAGAAGGCCTACGCTTTGTGTCGGCCCCTGAGTGGGTTGCACTTTTCAATACAAACCTTCGAATCGGGGTTGTAAGGCATTTTAGTGGATGAATGGAAGGAAAGTGTTTCTAGGAAAGTTAAGCCAAGTAGCTTTTCTTAAAAGCTGTTTTAGCGATTTGGGTACGTGTTACTCGCCGTATTGTACACAGCCACTTTGTTTTTCAGCCCTCGCATATCTAGTGCATTAAAACTAGATGTCTAAAGTGCGCTTCTTTGATCTCAGAAACCAGTTTATATCGTCAACTTTACATTGTCTAACAAGTTTCGGTTTATGTGTATAGAAGCATTTCCGTAATTTCTATTTCTATGTTTGAATTTTCTCATCAAAACTCATAATTGCAGAATCACCTGCATGAACTCGAGTTCTTGATGCTAAAATCAAAACTCTTAGATAAGATCTTAATTAAAAGTTGCGAAATTATACTGAAAACAGAATAAGACGTGACAAATATGCAGGCTTCAGCGAATGAGGCAGTAAAAATACCGTTTGAGCTTTGAAAAAACCCGAATATAGATCTAGGACTTGATTGCTTTCATATATCATATAAACGTAGAAGCTAAAACTTGACTTCAGTGTAAAGCCATTCAAGCCTTCACGATATTTTGTTACTCTTTTAGAACTTTTCGTCGGTTTCTAACTTTCCTAACTTGGACAACCTTGACCAGCTCCCAGTGAGTTCAATTGAATAAGATTCGGCTATATTGCAGTCTTCACTCTGCCTTGGAAACCCCTCAACTCAATGACAGTTTTGTACAATATTTCAATACAATAACATCAGCTTCAGCACAAGTATATTTTACAATTTTCAAGTTATTAAGAGTTTTGTATCATTTATTCGGCCCATAGATAAGTTTCTTTCCACTGCATCTAATACTTTTGGAGCAAAAGAGACCTAATGTCTCCTGTCCATTTCATATAGTGAAAGCCGATCATCTTGTGATCAATACATCGTATATATACTTTGACACCGACATGTTGTAAAGAAAGTAGAGGGTTCCTATCTCTAAGATCCGGTCTAATCTATCCTTAATCGTCCAAGATATTAATTCCGAGGTTTTAGTGCGTAGATAATTCGGTTACCAAGTGTAAACATGAGACTCTGAATCCGTCGTCATAGATTACTTAACTTCGACTCGAAGCTGCCATGTGAGTGAGAGATTTTCTATGACTTCCTGATGCCTGTAACACAATTGTTAATGAACTGTGGTAAAACATTGATAAAGAAAGCTTTTAATATACGCTTATTTCTACAAGCAGATGCCCACTAAGAACCTTTTAAGTGTTTCACTGTTTTTACATTCAGCCGAGCTGGGCCTTAGGTAAATTTTATGCTCAAGATTGTTCCATGCTAAAAATTCACTTAATAAAGTGACCATTTACCGTGAGATAAATCAATGAACACTGGCTTAATTTAACCTTAAAAGTTGATGAGAATTTCATCATATATCCTTGACAATAAGCAAGGGGATTGTTAAAACTGTAATACGAAAGGGCACGATTGTTTACAATCAAAATGCTAATCACAGATGTCTTTGAACTCCGCGTTTTTACTACGCTTCAACATGAGTTTGAGTTCTGTCATGGTTATCATTTCTGTATTTATGAATCAGTAGTTAATATACCTTTTCTTAGATAACAACAGGATCAGCTCATTTGATTTATTGATGTTATTGATGCTTTTGTAAATATAGAGGGGGCTTTTCTGTACTACAAGAACTGTTAATCCATTGATTGGATAATAGGTGATTCGGACGACTGCCTTTTCCTACGTTCACGTCTTTAGTTGTTGCACCATTTATTACGAAAAATCCCTCGGGACACTGATGCAATAGCAACTTGACCCCCTTTAATAGTCTTGACACAGCTGTGATCCCATCTCACATCACCATATCGTCTCAATAAGGAACATTAGTGAGGTGGTCGTTCCCAAGGTGAATTTAATTAACATCTGATCAACCATGAATTCTTGGAAAGTTTAGACAAGACTGTGGTAAGGTTGTTGGCTTATCAAACCTTCTGATTTGGTAAGTTACTTAATAATTTGTTTCCAATTCTACATTGTGTTATAAACTTTTCGGTTGGTTGTACTTTGAATCTGAGAAAACATATATTTAGACGCTTCGACAAAAGCATTTCATTTGAAAGAGTGACAGAAAGGGAAGATGGTGCTTGTTTTTAGAACTATAGATCGGACATCGATGAATCAAAGATATCGTCAGAAAAGTGTTTTTATAAAACGACGAGCTGATATATTTGTGGTCATCTTAACTTCCATATGCAAATATCTGCATGTCATTTTCTATCTCAGGTACAATAATTCTGGATCCTTCCTTGCCAGGATATTGGTAAATGAGAAATATGCAAGTTCGTACAATATTCTGGCTTGTCGATGTATCATCAATACAGTATGGCAATATACCCTAGTATTGGGCGCTTGGGTTTGAATAAGGGGAAGATGTTATTACTGGTTCAGTTCTGAAGTTTATTGTGGTTACGTTCTGTTGCTTTCTACTGTATTTTGTTGTGTTCTAACAACTACTCATCAATACTCATTCTCTGGTTCTAATTATGTCAACAAGTATAGCTGAATAGCACGGCATATTTAGCTCATACGATATGTGTTTCTAAATACTAGTCCCTGCTATTATCCTCCTGCATCCATGTTCTTTCTAAAAGTGAACTTTAATCGGACTACCAAATCAAATAAGATATAACTTTAAAGAGGGATAGTTCATATAGATGAATAATCCAGATGAAGTTATCTTATTTCCCAGCGTTAAGTCCAGTTGAAGAGTATGATCTGACCTTGATCTTTTGTTTCAGAACAGCAATAAATTCCAGCATTAATACTTATCATTATACAGTGCAAAAATGGGAATTATGTAAATAATAAACTTCTTGTATATGTGATTATTCAATGACGTATGAATTTTCCAAACTAGACGAAGGTGTGATCTTCAACCAATTTTTCGGATAAAACCGTTCTGTAATCGCCATTGAACTTAGAGAAATATTAGTAGAGGCTATTTAGAGACTATTTAGAGACTATTCAGAGAACGATCTAATGTAACGGATATGGACAATCTTTCCATGAAGCTTTTAACCGGGGCCCTAAAATTTATGTCACGTTGCTCTACAGCAGTTGTTCTCAACGGGGGCGCTAGCGCTTTCCAAGGGGGCGTTTGCGAGCAAGGGGGCGGTAGGGGGGCGGTAGTAGTTAAAAGGGGCGGCGAAAGCGACCAAAGGGGGCGCTGGGATGATGAAGGTGCATCGCACATGTTTTGTATTCTCTTAAAAGTATTTTTCTTGAGAATGAACTGGTTTGTTTTGCCCAATGTACTCTTGAGTGGCAAATATACATCCTCCGCTCTCTTGGTCTTTTTTCCAATTTTTTCATAACCTCTTAATTCTTATTAGGACCCACAGCTTAACATTTTTGGGCTGCCGCTTTTGCTATGAAGGCCTGAAGTTTTAATTTCATGCTGGATGAGTAGACGTGTTTTTTTTAAAGAAACTGGTTTGTAAGAAACTAGTACAGGACACCCTAAAAAATGGGGTACCGGCTGTCATCGTGGATTTATTTCGTTCTTTAAGTCCAAAGTTCCTCAAGTGCTTTCAATGCACTGCATTATTCACCGGCAACATCTTGTTGCAAAAAATCTCAGCAAGGAATTACATGAATCACTGCAAATTGTGATAGATACCGTAAACTACATTAAAGTGCATGCTCTCAACCATCGTTTGTTTTCCAAGCTTTGCCAATATAATAACGAAGACTTTAACCGATTGCCTATACACAAACATGCACGTTGGCTGTCGAAAGAAAACTGCCTTTTCCGCTTTTATGAGTTGTTTGAATCAATTGTTGAGTTTTTGGATTCCAAAAATACATTGCTGAGTGAACTTGTGCGTGCAAAACGGAACAATATTGCTATCTTGCAGATATTTTCAGAAGTGAAACCGTTTGATTATGCAGCTCCAAGGAAATAAGATTGATTTGGTGAAAGCAAAGAGTGCGGTAATGTCCTTCATGTCTAAATTGGACTTATTCCACCAAAACATTTGTCGTCGTGAGTTCTTCCATTTTCCGTGCCTAAGAAATCACATTGATGTTACTGATGATGAATTAATGGTATATATCTCGCATATGAAAGCAGGAAAGGCCGACATGGACAAGCGCTTTTGTAATCTGCTGAATATGTCTTTTGCTGATTGGTTTATCAATCCTTTCGTGGTCAACCCAGGGTCATTAGAATTGCGCCTCCTGCAAAAAACCGTTGATTTACAGACAAGCATAGCTGCCAAGAATCTCTTTCAGAATAACGAGCTATTGCTTTTCTAGATCTCCGACTACGCTATGTCCGAATTCCCCCTATTGTGTGAAGCAGCAAAAATGCTGGTTCTCTCGTTTCCAACCACTTACCTAGTTGAGAAAGGATTCAGTGCAGTCACTCATCTTTTACAAAATACAAAGGTCGTCTGGACATCTTCCAGCGTGGTTATCTTTGCCTAATGTTGATTGAGCTGGATTCGGATATAAAGAAGCTCGTGGAGAAACATCAGCCGCAAGGGTCACAGTGATAGCGATTGACTAGTTGCGGTTTTTCCTAACTGTTTTGTATTTTTTATATTTATGAATGTTATGGCAAAGCCTAGAGCTGGGAAGGGGAACTTGGAACAGCCTGGTGTCTGGATAAATAAAATATTGTATGCTTCTCAAAATTGGTATCTTGAAACCCTTTCAAACGCCGCAAATCTTTGTAAAACATTCTTTGCAATTTTAAGTAATTGCTCTTACTATCTGGCCCTCAAATTCAGGAAAATTGGTGCGGAAAATGGGTTGGTGGGGCTTAGGGGGCGTTTTATCAACCCAGAAGCCTCTAAGGGCGCGGCGGCGCTAAAAAGGTTGAGAACCACTGCTCTACAGGTTTAGCTAGCCGTATTGGAATCCGAAGTTTTATGACGTCTGTAAGGCCATGGACGGGCTCCGGAGTCGGCTCGCTGTGCTTTTCCTCAAATGAAACTGCTGTGTCTCTATGCATGTTTGTTTCGGTTCAGAATTATTTAGTTGTTTAATAGTTATTTTAATTTAAATCTATTCGGTAAGGGCTTTTTTATGGACCTTTAACTACGGAGGGTGGAGACAGGGGACTTTTGCCTGAAATCAATATGAGAGCAGTTAGAGACTCGAAAGTCGGTTAACATGTACATAATCAGCAGAAGTGTCAGAAAAAAAAAACTTTGGGAAAATTGAAATTTCTGATGATGTCAACATTTTGCAGCAAAATTTGCAGAATCCGTACAAGTCAAATCAAGGAGGAGAGATCTTTGTTTAGTTAGGATTATGAAGGTTGAAATAGATAATTTGTTTGTAATTTTGTTCCATATTCAGGTAGTTTTGCTTTCTAGTATGGACCTAGACTGCTTAAGAAAGTACAAAAAGCTATAAAAGTATTCTAACTTAGTGGAAAGTGATAAAAATATAATAAATTATAATACAGAACCCTTTAATTTAATTAAAGAGATTGCTTGAAAATTAATGTAAAAGGACTAATATAATAATTCATAAAACTATTATCTTCAGAAGGTGTTCTAAGCTAGCATTTTGTATTAGTAAAACACACAACAAAGTATGTCTTATTGGCAACCTACTTCTTCCTTATAGTAAATAAAGCTTAAATTAGCAGTTGATCACATTTTGGTCCCCTTGTAGGTATTCGTATTTGCTCATTCCCTTCCTTCCTTTCTTTTTCAAATCAAGGAGCACTAGGCTGGGGAGATTGGTCATATCTGAAAGTCTCGGGCGAGTTTGACGCCCAAATCTGGGCATGGAATTTTCCAAAAGTTAAATATTAAAAGTCAGCAAAAACCAGCTTTTTTCCTTGTACTTGTCTAGAGGTAGAGAATTTGGATTGGGAATAAATTTAACTCCCCGCCCCGTTTCTAAAATATGGTTAAATCTTAAATTAAGCCAAGATGTCAGCAGAATTATAAGCGCGGCAATTTTTTATTGACTTTAAGTTTTCCTTTTGTATTATGATATAATCAATTTGATAGCGAGTATTGCCATCAGGTGAAATCCAAATCCATATCACTAACTGAGACTTTCTGTGCTTGTACAAGGTATTGAGGAGTGATAAATTATTGATTGCACACAATTTTACCAGCCTATTTCCTTGTACATTTCTTATTCCAATGCCAAACTTCCTTGCCACAGACGGCCAATTGAGGTAGCTTTTTTTCCCTACTTTGGCATTAAAGTCTCCCAATATTATGTGACTACTCTTTGCTGGTATCTTTTTTATTTCATCTTGGAGGCTATCATAGAACATATCAACAATGCTATCACTATAACTACTGTCAGGTGCACAGACCTGGAATATTGTGAGTGATCCAGTTCGAGTTTCAATTTTGATACTCATTAATCTTTCAGATATAAGATTGAAGTCAATTAAATGTTAGGCAATTTCTTTTGTCATGATAATGGCGACACCTTGCCTATGAATCTTGTCTATTCTGGAGGAACAAACTACAACATAACCATTTTTGAAGGATTCGGGTGCATCAACATTCCAATGAGTCTCTGGTACACCTAAGATATCTATCTTAAGCCTGGACATTTCAGGTATAAAATTTTAATTTTTCCATCTTCATGTAACGTACGAACAATCCATGTACCAATATTTACCGCCTCGCAGCCTTCTGGCAGATTTCTAACGCTCCCCTGGTGATATACCCGGACTGTGGTCGATTTCTATTTCGTGAATATGTGATGTTTATTGAGAAGATTTGACCAGAAACTTTTTTCAAGGTAATACAGAAAAAACAGAAATAGCCTGTTGTAGAAACTTCAATCAGACAGAGAGGCTATTCTAACAAGGGAGCTGATGGGTTTCCGCACAGACGCTTCTGGATTTCTATTGTTTTCAACGTAATCCTGTCTCGGGTGGCTATCGAGTACTAAACACCTTGCTAAAGGGAGACTCGTGATTTTTGTCCAGGACTGCTTCCTCAATATATTCGTAGCTAAACTCTATGTCTAGAGGCCGTTTCCCTATCCGCAACCTGGGGACCGGTGCATGGGCATTGTCATCACCACAGCACTATTTTAGTTTGCTACTCTTAATACGCTGTCTGGCTACTCATGTTACCGTACCGCCTGCTACTCTTGTCATCCTACCTCGCTACCTTGTACCTCTTAATCGCGGACTCGTCTTTTCTTACTTTGATGCTGGAAAAGAACGGTGAGTTGATACTGATCTGTTTTACACTGCTTACACTCTTGCATCAATTGTTATTGGAAGCCGTCTTGGCCGTTTGCTTTTGGACAATACTCAATCAAATGAGATCTTGGCGTTACTATTTTGGAGGTAGGCGTAAAGTTTGGCCAGTAAACTGGATTGAGAAAAACGGGAGGACGTACTTGGAAAGAACTTTAAATTTTGCTGTACTCGTATGGCCTGCTTGCACTATTTGTATCTTGGCGAGATTCTTATTCCGTAGGTAATTAACATGAAATGCATTGTCTGTCTGTGAAATTCTGTTGCTGCTTTTTGAGTTTTTGCGTACGTATATTACCATGGGTAGAACAATAGATGTGGCGAGGTTGCTGTATACAAAAGCTATAGAATGAGAGGGCGAAGGAAGGCAGAAAAAAATTTTCACATATAGACAAAAAGCGATATTCAATACCTCCTATATCATTGTTATACTACGTAGACATTAAAGTTATTAAAACCTCCTACTGTGACCTCTCTAATATGATCCTACAATCCTCAGCTAGGTAATCGAACTTGGGATTTTAGTTTTCTTTATTTTGATTCTCAGGCCAACTTTTTTGCAGCATCACCTTTCAGTATTTTGATCCTTAATAACGTTGTGTGGCAGGAACAATCAAGCAGAACCATCAAGTTGAACCATCTTATTAGCAATATCTCAAGCATTCATGACCCAATATCTCTATTCTATTCAAGTTTGTGAATTATGAGTGACTCACTACTGATGTTATGATCAGCTTAAATTCGGGCAGTGCCAAATGTTCTTTGTTCCTGTAAAGACTTATTTCTTCTCTCCATAGCTTCTCTGTCCTTATTAATCAACATTTTTTCTGTGATAAAAAATAAAATCTAACAAAAATCCAACTTTAATGTCAGTTGCAAAATCTCCTCTCCTATAAAATTACTTTGTCGAAGGTGAAGGTTCTAAAGATCACTTAATAACGTTGCAAGATACAGTGCACTAGGAATTAGCAGGAGGAAATATCTCTAATGACTGTACTAACTTCGATAGAGCACTACCAACTGTTTTGATTGCTGCTGCAATCTTTGTAAATGCGCGACATATAGGAATAAGCGTAGGTGATTAAAGTACAAGCCAATACGTGAGTCTTCGTAAATGCGCGACATATAGGAATAAGTTTTGATGGTTAAAGTGCAAGTTAATACGTGAGTCTTTGTAAATGCACACCATATAGGGATCAGTGTAGGTGGTTAAAGTACAAGCCAATACGTGAGTCTTTGTAAATGCACACCATATAGGGATCAGTGTAGGTGGTTAAAGTACAAGCCAATACGTGAGTCTTTGTAAATGCACGACATATAGGAATAAGTGTAGATGGTTAAAGTACAAGCTAATACGTGAGTCTTTGT
>JAAAKM020006971.1:115549951-115579970 GCA_010016025.2 Alatinidae sp. Z8VKAUB7J3
CTTTGAGCAGCGTTAGTTCTTTTGCTGTTTAATTACCCCATTTCTATGCTTTATCTGCTTTCCTTTTTCTCGTGTGCTCCCCTTAATAAAGTGCTATTTCCTATGAGCATCCTTTTCTTCTGCAGAATATTTCCCTCGATACGCTCTCTCTGCCTCTGATGTACCTGTTTTCTTGTGTAGATTAATTTACCTGCCACAGTTTAACTCATTTCTCTAATTTTTACGATGAGTGATTTCAGCAGCTCAGTCAATTATTCTATTTGATTTCTTATACTTCCTTTTTACATAGCTTGATCTATTTTGTTCACTGTCCTTTTCAAAGTATGCGCATATCAAACTCTGCTTGTGAGTATGTCTATCATGCTTGTCTTTTTCTAAGGAAAAACACGATAAGAACAATAACAATCAGGTGATTTAAAATGTCATTTAGTAATACCAAGCTGCTTGTTATACAAACTGCGTAAAAGTTAGTCAGTCACGGGAAGCAAACATTCCAAAGGACCATACTGACAATATGAAACACATCATAAAAGACATATAAAAACACCAAAAGATTTATACAAAAATACTAACAAATGACGCTTAAGACAGACGAAACAAGTAGGAAAGAAAGATATAGCACTGAGAAAGGCATAAACATATTGCACGAAATAGCGTAAACATATTGTACTGAAAAGCTTTTTTCGTCTGACACTCCTCAGAGTTCTGACGTTAGTACTCTAAGGAGTGTCAGACGAAAAAAGCTTTTCAGTAGAATATGTATACGCTATTTCGTGCAATATTCTTGTTTTGTACCACTAACAAAGGCATAAACATTAGTATCAATCAAAATTTGCTAAAAACGTAACTCCCTTTCAGATAATCACTAAACACCAAGGCGTGGATTCTGATGATTTGTATACCTTCCTTTTTGACTAGCAGTAAAAAAACGTAGTCGCTAATTTGCTAATATATTACATGATGTTTAAGGTCAATGAGCGGCATCTTTAGACCGTGCACACTACAGAACAATATTTCGATTAGAGTAAGTTGGGAACTTTGCTATGACTGTAAATAATCTTTAATGAACTCTGCAGGTTTTTGTTTACAAGCATTTTATCAAAGAATTGTAAAAGCAATGTATGCATTTTGTTAATAATATCCTAACATGATTTAACTATCTGATCCTACAACTCAAGAAACTTGCCAGAAAAACTTCGTCAACATACCTTCGAAGACTTTGTTAGTGTGTATTGACATAGTAGACGATGCACAAATAATCTTGCTATTAAAGCGTGTTCGAAGCAAAGCATGCCCTTCGTTGCAAGAACAAATGCATAATTTGGAACTGACATAACAAAGAAAGCCTTTAAAAGCATAGGCAGATATCTGCCATACCGTATTAGCAAACTTGTCATTATATCTGTTGATTATGTTGTATTGATGCAGATTAAGAAAATTACTTATTCTTTTTATCTTTACGTCAAGGCAATGATTAGATGTTAGTAAATAGTAGTATTGAAAAGAACACTAGAGAAATAGAAAAGCATGTCACCACCGGGTCAAGTCACATGGCGCAGAGACGCTGGCCTTCAATTGCGTTGAGCTGGATGTCGATGTCCACCGGTTGATGATTGGGAGCTAATATGGCGACTAGAGAAATAAAAGTATGTTAACATCGGAGGTCACCTAGCTTAGTTGGTAGAGCGCACGCCACGAAAGCGTGGGTCACGGGTTCGATCTCCGGTGGTGACATGCTATTCTATTTCTATAGTGTGCTTCTCATATCTAGTTTACATGTAATTGCCTTAGTTTGGGATTCAACGAACGTTCTATACATTTCTATAAACAAAACTTTAAATTTGACATGACATAGGAACATTTTAGCAAAGTCTATCAATGATAAAGTAACAATTACGGATTTTTCGTTATCTCTCTTATATTTTCAAATGCACAGACATCGGGGAAAGGCTTTGCTTATCATCCTGCTCATCCAAATCAACCGTTTACAATCTCCCCTTACGAGCAACATTTCAGCTTTCTCTGCTCATTTGCCTCTAGATATCGACGAGTGCAAGGAAAACGTGCATGGTTGCAAACGAACTGGAGAATCATGTGTAAACACAGTTGGATCTTACCGCTGTACTTGTAACGTTGGTTACGTACGCAACAATTTCAGATGTATTGGTAGGTAGCCATCTTGCTAATTTGACTCTCTGTTATACCTGATGTATCAAGGACGTTTCGAATTTTCTTACTTAGTCTTTAAACGGGACAAGAATGTCAAGGGAGAAACTGACTTTTAAACTTTCATGTACCTTAATACGATGATATGGTGTTAACTTCATTCTCTAATTATTACATTATGAACAACATTATGAAAACGAACACAATGGAGAGATTCCCCCAAATCTAGTTGACAATTTTCACGTGATCGCTAAATATGTCAGAAAATTCGATTGCATAATTAAGGAAATGCTGCACATTTGCAAGAGTAAGCTGGCCCTCGATATGCAAACTGATTCTATACGCGCAAAAGTATTCATGTAATTTTTTAATTTTTTTAACCTTTTTCTCAGTGTATATAAATAGATCTCGCCATTTGTCAAATATTTTCCTTAAGAATGATGTCATGATGACTCCGCAACGTGGGGAAGAAAATTATAACCCTACTATTTGCTTGCTTATGTTTCAGTAAACATCTTATAATTGCCATTAACAAAAATGTATTTCATAGAATGCTAAAAGCATCTTACGATTTTTGAATGTTATCACAAAACAGCAAAAGTCCTACTTGTATTGAAAGTTTCACCATATATGAGTTCTCACAACACGATGATTGTGTATGTGCAAGACTCATTTCCCAAAGTGTAAGGACTAGTGTTGTACATCATGCTTAAGTACCCATCAAAGTAACTAATTTTGTGTCACTATGATTATGATTACGCAGAGTGAAGTAATAACCTTAGAAGTATAGGTAGATTGTTGCATTCACGCTAATCTTGATTGTATGTAATTTACCAAGGATATTTAGAGTGGCCTCAGGTAGTAGTTTGAACATGTGACGAGGACATCAAGGTAGACTTTTCTATAAGGAGAACTTATGGAATTTGATCCCAGCTGCACTTATACTGTTGAAACAGCTTAGCCTTTCTTGGTGGTGAATGTTCAAGTCGCCAGAAGTAAAGATTTTGGCCAAAGAATAAGATTCGGAGCATGATCGATATTATTAAAGTAGCTGAATAGCAAGTACGCAAATAGTGTTACGAAAAATAGCTTATGCTTGTGTATTAAATGAAACCGGTGGCTTGAATTCTCACACATTGTTACATACGGAATATGCAAATGGTTGTTAACAAAAACGAGATGCAATTTTCTACTCGCAACTCACTTGCTTGGACTTCTCACGTTCTGATCATTCCCCGAAACATCTGTATTTGCTTCCATCTTAAGCCAGACCAGTACTTAATCACGGCTGCGCTTTTTCAAAGTTTGCTTTTGAACAGTTGCTGTAAGTTTGATGTAAAGTACTACGCCATGTAAAAGTATTGCACTTTCAGCCCACAGCTTATTTAACCACACATGACATTTTCTTATTAAAACGCAGTAAAATCAACCCCAGATTGGTGGTCACGGAAAAAATGGAGATTTGGCAAATCTTTAGGGCCCATGGCCCCTTCTGCCCCCTCTGTTCCCCCGTTCCATTCCGTTCCGTAACATTATGTGACCCGGTCACTATACACATGGTATATACCACCGTTACCCTCATGCTACATAACTATCCTATCTTAATCCAATATTGTATTTCTTGTGAATTGGTATATATAATCGTGTTTTGCCAAGTTCCAGTTAGTTGAATATGCTGATTATCATCAGATACATCGCTTCGCTGTTTGGTGAAATAAATTTGTGCTCCCCAGTGTAGTAAACGAAGTATCGTCAATTATTTCCAGTCTCTGCCGAGCGCCCCTGCCGCAAGGCACCCCTTACAATTATACAAAATTTTGTCTCTTAATATTAATGTTGTATGTGTTGACTTGAATACCTTTTCTATCTTAGATCAAGATGAATGTGAGTTGTATGGCAAGCGTATTTGCACACAGGGCTGTCTTAATCTGCCAGGCAGTTTCAAATGTCTTTGCTCATCTGGATTCACATTGGCTGCTAATAACAGAACTTGTTTAGGTATGTGACTTCCATCTTCGGCGTCTCTTTCAACCCCGTCTTTAGTGCATTAAATTTTGATTGCTATTTATACCGTTGAGGTTTTTGGTACACATCTTGCTCTAACATGTACTGCGCCTGGTCAACTGCAGCGGCACCCAGCGAAATATGAAGTGGAAGGTGAGGTTGTAAAGCAAAATTTCTATATGCTTTAGAGATACGTATAGGTGAATCCTTTTAATTATCATACGCTAATGTTGTGTTGTTTTTATCGATTGAAACTTTAGGCGCCTTTCCGCATAACTAATAGAGGTGTATACGATTTTAAAATAAGCAAGCAGAAGGAAAATTTGAGTAATTTTAAACAACTTTGTAACTGAAGCTTTTACCTAAGTGACTTAAAAATTTCAAAGCGTGCATTTTATAGTACAATTTTGCAAATGAAATTCGCGAGTCCGTTAAAGATACTTCTGATCAAATATGAGTTTACTCTTTCCGTCAAACTAAAAAATTATATGCTCCACGACCCCTTATTGTCACAACGCTACTCGAGCGTACATGAGCCCTATCACAAAAGTACATCGGCAATAGTAAAACTCTAGGGTTGCAGAACCAAAATTTATCTTTACAAGCTTTAGACTTGTACAGATATTAAGCAAGCAGAGAAGCAACTTCAGCGTCGTATCCAGCGTCAAAATTGAAGCAACTCAAGAAGTGACCCAAAATCGAATTGAATATCGTATGTCAGGGTGGCAGAAAACTGAAACTTCTAGGGAGCACGGAAAATAACGTCAAAAATTACTGTGAGGTAATGAATTTGCATTGTTGCATAATTAAATGTATTGTACTTACGATAACATAAAAATTCAAGGAGTTCTTAATGGTTCCGCTCCTTAGTGTTAGTAGTACGAATATTGATTTAGAACACCAAAAAAGTCAGTTTATCAATCTCAAACAGCGTCCTTCTATACCAGAAGGAACAATCTGCTAAGACAGCGACATTAACATTTTGTACATAGATTATCAGTGGCGAGGGAAGGGGTAAGGCGGATTGGGGGATCGGGGAGGGGGCAAGTAGGCTGTGTTCAAATTTAATTTTTTACATTCAAGTAAGGTGTCTTTGATTATTGGGTGGAATGGGGTGTTTTGTGTTGATATGCATATCTTGCTGTGAATGTGTGAATGTGAAACAATGTCTGTCGCAATCAATTTCAATTTTGATAAAGATGAAAAGTGGTCACAGAAAAAATTGAGACTAGGCAAATCTTTGTGGGGTCATAGCCCCCTCTGCCCCCTGTTCCCCCGTCCCTGATTATGACGCGTTCTTATTTCCTTCTTACTAGATATCGATGAATGCAAAGAAAGCACATGTCCCACTGGCCATCACTGTTACAATGCTATTGGGACTTACAAATGCATTCCAACTGAATGTCCAAACTACTACGTAAGCAAGAGCAAGAAGTAAGTTGTTAAAACAAGATCTTATCTATCACATAGACCGTTTTGTAAGACTCAAGATAACACAAATAACAGAACCTTACTGCGACATGTCAAACGTAAGATCAGCATACAAACCGTGGATAGTATTTCAACTAAAGCTTCTCAAAAACGTGTACGCATGCTCTACTAATCAACCTATTCACTCCTCTGATATTGCCCTTCAACTTACTTACACTACCTTAAAGGCACAAAAAGTTGCGGGAACAAAACGTTGTCGGAATTAAAAGTTGCAAAAATTTTCCCGCAACTTTCGCAACTTTTTGTTCCGCAACTTTTAATTTTTTAGCAGTTAGCAACTTTAAATTCCCGCAGCTTTTAGTTTTGGGTGTCTTTCGCAACTTTTAATTCTCGCAGCATTGTTTTCTGGTTACAGACCGCTGGTTACGACTCTAACGGCAATTGTTTTATCTGCCGAGATAACCTTTTCTACGTAATTTAATTTTGAACCATTTTGAAATTCGCAACTTTTAATTCCCGCAATTTTTAACATTTTACTTTCTCGCAACATTAATTCCCTCTACATTTACTCTCTTTTTTCGTCCAGAAAAATTCGCAACTTCGCAACTTTTTGTTCCCGCAACTTTTTGTTCCCGCAACTTTTGTTCCCGCAACTTTTCGTGCCTTTAAGGTATACGTCAGTTTTGACAAATCGTGATAGATGGACTTTAGAAAAGTACAGATCCTTGGCATAGCAGGTTAAGGTATTAGGAGTCTGTCCGGCAGTTTGGACATGTTTCTTTGGCACACCGTTAGAAGATGTGCTTATTTTCCTGGTTAAGCACACTTGGCAACCAGCATTTATGGTTTCTACCAAATCGAAATTTCAAGATAAATAGAGCATTGTACGCAACCCATGTCCACATTCAAGGTGACAGGAAATGAGTAATGAGGCTCAGGATTCAAGTAAATTAAAGATTAAAAAGATGTTGAGAGAGAAGCTGGTCGGTGCTATATTTTCTAATCTAGCCAGCAGTGATGCAGAAATACCAAATTTCCCCACATCTACTCAGTATCAAGTGATAACGAATCAGACGACTCACTTATTGCCTCAGTTGCCGCGGTAGCGGGTAGTCACCACCAGGGGCACTTGATAGGATTAGCAACAGCAGTTTGCGACTATCATCTTGTTTAACGCTTAATAGACATATTATAGAAGGTGAAATGAAGTAGTATTTTGATAATAGTACCAAAGTTGATTTTTATCAGGAAAATACTCATACTCATTTCAATATTCATAAGTACATTGCAAGTGAAAGAAAACACAGGATTTCTCCACAAAGAAGAACGTGGAAAAATTAAATGGTCCATCAAACACTGATCTGTTCTCCGTAAGACGTTGGCGATATCGCCTTACTCTTTGAAATGGACAGCTGAAGTAAAGTATGTGTATTTAAGAACGCCTCGTAGTACGTGTGAGCTTGTTTGGGTGCGGCTGCTACATTCATAATAGATTGAATTAAACAAAGAAAACAGTGGGTTAACATAAAATAAGCTTATCTCTTGCTTAATTCAGCGGCACGCTAAATGATGACTACATTTCACCAACTTTAATCTGTTATTAAGTCAAAAACAGTAAATTGAAGACCGCTCTGCATTTTGTTAATATTGGACAGCATTGCTATCAACTGTTTTTTGAGCTTAACGTAGGTGGAGAAAAGTCTACCTTAATTCATAACGATATTGTAATTTACAAAGCTTTTAAGAAATGGTTATTGTAGATGAAAGATGTTGCCAGGCACTTGTTGTAACAACTCGTTCGGTCATCAATGTAGGAATTAGGGAGTACTGTTTTTCTGTTTCCTCTTTGGGGTTTACGTTAAAAGAGCCTTTAATTTTTTGAGGGGTTTGTAACCTATTAAAGTAACCGATTAGATGTCGGAGCTAAGAAATGACTATTTCTGTATGTTTAGGGCAACATCTCTATGAAAATTAAAAGAAGCAATGCAATTGTCATTTTTATCCGGAAGATTCATAATCACACCTTTAGAATGCAAATCACGTACGCATGCGCATTATTGTCATACCCAAATTCGCCTATTAATACTATTTTACAGAAGGGTCTGCGAAGAAAGAAAGGTGTAAAGACATCTCTACAAAAGAAAAGCAAATATGTATGGTACACACTTAACTCACCCACTGTGTCCAAAAATACAAGCCTTTTCCCCCAAATGTAATACTGCAGAAAAAAAATTTCTAGGAAATGCCCCCCCCCCCCCCCCCCCCCCCCCCCCACCCAACCACCCCCCCCCCCCCCCTCCCTCTCTCTCTCTCTGCATCATCTCCCTCTTATATTCCCCACCACATTAGTTTCTTGTTTTTTTTTTTTTTTTTTTTTCATGTTACGATTGTGTTTTATAAGAAAATAGCATAGTAGAGTTTCTAGTCCACCCATTGTTCAAGGTGTTTTCAGCGGGATGTAAAACCTGATGCCCCCCCCCAAATGTAGCCTTGCCCCCCCAAACCTGAAGTGCTGGCTACAAGCCCGGTAGGATACAAAAACTGAACGAAGTGGCAACACCTTCCGTTTTAACTCTGTGAAGCTGCAACTGCTTATACACCATATCATACAAGATGGTGGTACTCGTACTGCGTCAAATGGTTATCGGCCAAACACACAACAGTGCAGTCGCAAATGCATGACCCACCTCAATTATTATACCCCCCTGAGTGAAGTACATCTGACCCTATTGGAAAGTAGCCTCCCTTAGGACAGGCTTTACTACTTATTAGGGACCGAGTCAACCCTAGAGAAGCATCTCACGCAAGCAATCTTGTCAATCTTATTCTTAACTTAGCGCCCTAAAAAATGGTTAATATGTTGCACCAACTTTATGAGATGTTCATGTTTGGGAGGATTTTTACCTAGCGATGACATTAGTGGATTTTGCCCTTAGGGTTTTTCTCCAAGGAGGATATTTTCCTTAGGGATCTTTTCCGTCATGGATTTTTTCTTTAGGGATTTTCTCCTAGGCAGGTATTTTTCTCAGGGATTTTTTCCTTGGTGGATTTTGGCTTTAAGGGTATATTCCTGGGGATTTTTTCTTTAGGGATATTATCTGAGGTGGATTTTTTCCATTAGGGATATTTTCCGTAGGGATTTTTAACGAATAACAATTTTCATCACACATGGATCCAACATGTTACACTACTTTTTGGCTCATGTTGACAGCTTTCATCCATGGTATTCTTTAGTACAGCTTGCTGAACATGCAGCTGGGGGACAAACAAAATATGAGTATATATTTACAATCCTTATGTTGGGTTTTTTTTAAGTATAGTATTTTAGTACACAAAGGAAGGCAGTTTAAAGCAAATGATAACAAACTAATGTTGTGTGGTTAATTGAAGAGGTGTGTTGAATAAGAGGGATAGCTAAGTATTTTTGATAAATTTTAAAAAGGAAAAATCAAATTGGCAGTGTACACTTTCTAAAACTTCTGTCATGTGGGGGTGGGTATATATAATAGGATGTGATAAATAGTTTTTAAAATATCCAATTGACAATTTGACACATACGTTTTGATCTTGAATGGCTTTAGAGTTACATGCCCAAAGTGGCCCCAATTTTTACTACCCCTCAATGTTCTTTGGGTAACTTTAATGCCTTTTGTTTCATGATAGTAATTAGAATAGTAATCACAACCTCATGATTACTAAACTAACACCTCAACCATTGAGCCATCAAGCCTCAAAAGCTAAGGTGAAGATTTTTAATGTCAGTCTTTCGCGAATTCTCCTCCAGTCAGTGGGTATGGGGAAATTAATTAATTAATAATATATATATATATATATATGATAATAATTTGATAATAATTGATAATACATATATGTATATATGCAATTATACATATACATATATACAAATTGTCCTTTTGATTACCTATTACATTGTTGTGTCTTAATTTTGTTTTGCAACAATGTTTTTATTTTGACAGGTTTCCTTCAAGCTTGTGTGTACAGAGAGAGATGTATTCAAAAACTGTTGTTATAGGTATGTTCATTCATGTTTTCTTTTTATTTACATACTGAGTTCAATAGCAAAATTTATACTGAAGAAAATTAAAATATTGTGTTTAAACATATTACATCTCCTGGCTCCTTGTTGTTAAATAGCCTGATAAATTTATAAGGGAGTATTGTCATCTGTCAGAACCGAAAACACAGAATAATTTTGTTGGGTGAAAAACTTATCAACCGTTAAAATTAAATTCCTCCTTAACTTCTCAACATCATCAAGTGTTTTATTCATAAGATTTACTATAGTTTAACATGACATGGATTAATTGGGTTTTAAAATTATCTTCTAGAATTTACAATGGTATAGATATATATTTCAATTTTCATTGATCACATAATCAAAGAAAATAATGGATGCTGGTTAGGTTAGTAAGGGTGGTTGCTTAGAAGGGATCATTATTTCACTGAAAGTGAAGTAATTAACTGCAAAAGGTTGTATAAGGGAGATAGTCCATTACTGTATTGGCTTTACTTCTTACAATGACCTGTTTTAAAGGGAATATATTATTTACCCACAAACCATAGTTGCTGATTTGATGGGAAATTTCTCCAAAAGTACCAAGTACTTGAAGAGCAACAGAATATAATAAAATGTGTTCTATATCGGCAGAGATATCTATTTGTTGGTGGTAATATGCAATAATGACACTGAGCAGTAACAGCAAAGTCTCAATGCATTGCACTTACTAAACTGTCAATAATTAGGAAGTGTACACCTGGTTTCAAAAGAACTGCAGCAAATTTTCAGAGAGAAAGCTAAGAATAGTTGGTTATTCTTTAAGACAAAATATGGTTAAATATGAGATGCCAACAGAGAGGACAGAAGGAAATAGAGACAGGGACTTCAGAGACAAAAACCCTGAAAACATTGCAGGTTAGGCAGAACACTATTCAGACACAAGAATTCATATTCAAAACAACACTCCAATTTTCACATTAGTAGTATATGCAAACAGATAGTGGATATTGCAAGATTAATTGGAATACAAAAACTGCTGACTGTATTACTAACATCAACAAATAGATCCCAATAATGAAAGACAATTCCACCTTTCAGCAATATGGATGGGAAACTACAAGACCAAGCCAACATGCCAATGTTTGTACTTCACTTAATAAAACCAAATGACTGACTCCACCAGCTAATCAGTGATACTTTACCTTTCCTTAGAACAAATTGATTTTTAAAAAGAATGAATGTAAGTGTAAGTCAGTTGCAAAGGCAAGTTTCTTTGAGTGTAGGTATCCGAGGAATGGAGTCGGTTTTTCTGTTCATGATTTCTTACCATAATTTAAGAGGGAGTTGCACCAATGATATCAAACCATTTGGCCACAGTGATTTGGCTCTAAGATATGCAATGTTCTAAACTGCAAACTTGATTTCCTGCTTCTTTGATGTGATGTTGCTAGCAGGCAAAATATCTTATTAAGGAATACAGGCTTGATCTAACATATATATGCACATCAGGTTAGGCAGTAGGGCAAAGGTAAACATTGATTAATTGTACTGTTCTACATAAACTAATGAAATAAGCACAATACTTTATGCCACAAGATTGGTAATTGGCATTGCTTGACAGCATGAGACCTTGCAGTGTTTATGTTAATAAATGATTGGTATGTAATGAATCCTTGTGTGTAAGAATTACCCATGAATTATACTTAGAAGTGAAATAATGTAGTGAATAGGGCTTTTAGTTGCACAATACTTATATGTAGGTAAAAAGTTAGGTAAAAATCCATAGGAAACATTTCCTTACTGAAAAAAAACTCTAATGGGAAAAAGCCACCTAGGAAAGTATCCCTAAAGGCAAAAATTCCCTAGGAAAAAAGTTCTTACAAGGCAATATCCACCATGGAAATAATCCCTAAAGAAAAACCCCTAAGTCCTAAGGGAGGCCACTTTTGCATAGGGTAACAAGGTAGATGCACATCACTAGGTTATGTGTAATACTTGAGATGCGTTATGCTTTTGTGGCATGTTTTGAGATTGGCCTATTACCAATTGACTTACTAGTACAAGTACCACTATATATGATATGCTGTATCAACAGTGTCACTGCATCACTGTTTCCATAGTTATTTTTTCTTTGGGAATTTTTAACTGCATTCATTAATTGTCTTGTTAACCAGTTTTATTGAAATCATAGCAAGTAAGTTTTAAAATTCGATTTCATTTAACTTTCAATTGAAGGCAGAAAACTTCACCATTTTGATTTTCTTTATTTGTAGAAGGCAAAAACTTCTAGTTGGACCAGTGACCATAAAGCCTTCCTCACCATGGGCCTTATTGCTCACAAGATTGATTTAGTTCAGTAGGGGACCAAGCGGACCCCCTCACTTCTGAAAGGGGAGATATGACATTTTTCCCTTCACTTTGTGGATACCAGGAACGTTTTTGGCCCACAAGTCCCGAAGTTGTAATTTTGCAGATGTCACTTTTTGACATCAGAACTCATAACATTAAAACTCATAAAGCCCTTAAAATAAATTTGTTAAATCTATGGCATCATGCCTAAAATGGTTCCACCAAATATTGTTGGGATATGTTGTTTCTTATTACCAAATATATATTATTTCCTTTGAAATCATGACAGTGAGCTGCGTACTGTGGTAGAAAGTGTGTTGCATCTGTTTAGAATTAGATTCAGGACACAAAGAAAGCTGATACTGAACACAAAATGCCGTCTTATGATACACTGGGTTCAGCAATTTGCCCTCCCAATGTTCAACACTAATTAATACCATAGTTAGGAAAGGGATCTGGATCCCCACCTAGAAAAATCAAACCCCACCTACAAAGACAACCCCCACCTAGAACTCTAATGGCCAACCCCCACCTGGAAGAAATTTTTGGGCATAAATTTCCAAACGTTCAAATCACCGCTTTCCACCAATAATGTAAATAGAAATGCAGCACTAATTTAGAGTTCTCCCCTTGAAACATTTCATCACTTGAAAGGTTTCACAAAATGCCACTTCATTTCATCACTTAAAAGGTTTCACAATGCCACTTCCTTCCAGAAAAACAACCAAACACCCACCTTCATAAGAGAAAAACTTTTCTTAAGTTAGGTGAAACAGAATCACTAATACAACTTTTAATTTGAAGTGGATATCACTGTGCACAACATTTTATTTATGACTATGGTTGACAACCCCCACCTGCAAATATCAACCCCCACCTGTACATGGGCTTCTTGCCAACCCCCACCTAGACAAGATTTTTTGAAAATGTTGGAACCCCACCATCCTGGGGAGGGGGATCCAAACTATGAATACTCTTAGCTTAAATAGGTTCTTGTGACAGACCCTAATACCATCATATCTGGAATTTAACAGACCCTTTCCATCATAAATTTCTCAATTATTTCAGATTTTGTTTGCCCATGCTCAAGCATTACTTTAGTAAATGATGATAGTTCTACGTTAGCTAGAAATACACCTGTATGGTTGCCTGGCCCCACTCTATTTTAAGTATTTATTCAAACAAATCTACTCTGCTGTTAATATTGAACAGAGATATGACCATTCTCCAAAGTCCATCCGAGAGTGTCCTGCCTCTCTTCTTTCATTTGTTATAGCTAATGGCTGATGATTCCTTTTGGTCGTAAGTCGTAAAAAATACTATCTATACACATTGTATTGTTGAGCACCCAATCATTTGTAATAATACATAGTACCTCATACTTTCCTGTAGTGCTTTGCATCACACAAACAGTATGGGACCTTTCAAATGCAGATACAACAAAGAATGAAAATGTAAGTATTTTTAATTTAAGTGATAGTGTTTTTCCCCAATTTGTAAACTTCAGGTTGTGGCCACATAAATTTGATGTTACTAAGAGGTAATCATATGTTTAGACATGTTTTAATATTTTGGTTATTTTGTGAAGAAATGATGTTGAAACAAGATTACAAATGTGAAAAGCAAGTGAAAATCCATGCCTTATTTTGTGCATTATTTATTGATCTTTAATCTTTAATTATGTTTAAACATTACCTGAATTCTCAAGAATCTGTCAAAGCTGGAAAGTAGAAAAACATTGAATGTTAACGTGTATGACCTGCCAGGGATCATTAAAATGTTATTCTTTAGACGTATTACTGCTATGCCATGAATTACATGACATTTTAATGCGAGTTTTAAAGTTTTATTTAATTTTTCTTGTATGTTTTTCTCACGACATTTCGTACTGTGAGTCATTGCCTGAAGGCGATTCTACCATGGAATGGTGCCATCGCTTGACCTATGTTGCCTTGTCAACTAAATTTTGAAATTTGTGACCATTGAGACCATTGTAATCATAAACCCATTAACTATAGTTGTGTTTCTATACGGAGTTATCATTATTGTACTTTTGTTCAGCAGCAAGACCAAGAGGAAAAGGATAAGCAGGCATTTCAAGTAGGTAAGATTGTAGCTATTATTCCATAAGCCACTAACGAAAATGTGAAACCAATCCACCTGTGCAGATTGGCTTCAATAGCCTGCATGGCAGACCCAAACAAACGTCTTTGATAGGAGATGGTAGAATTATTTATATCTTGAGAATTTTTGATATGTTTTTGCAAGCTAGCTTTTTTAGAGAAATTTCTCCGTCTTTTTTAAAGTCTACAAGTCTTTGAGCAAAATGTTATTCATGTTTTCATAGTCATGATACTTGCATGTGATTTGTTTACAATGTTTCTTCGTTGATCCCACTGTGGGGGGCTGGCATATGAAAGGATGATGCCAATAAAGTGCAACCTGCTTTAAGATGACGTCTTCATTAATCACCTTCTTGTTCATTGACATGAGCTTTTCTTTGTTTAGTGACTCTTTATTTATATAATCTGCGCCCTCTTCACGAAAATCTCGTAAAGCAGGTCACTTTACACATAATAGCCCCCCCCCCCCCTCACCCCGTTTAAAAGGCGATGTATGATCCACCAGTTTCCTCTTCAGCTTTACAAGTCAAGACCAAACCGTAGACGATGTTTAAAACATGCCAAAACCAAGAGTGACCTTCGTAATGCTGTGACAGAGATGGCTTCAGACCGTTTTCTCAATACTGTGGAAACCATTTCAATACATTTCCATGTTTTAGTAAAGAATATAATAACTAAATCTGTTGTTGAGGGAAACGGTTCGAAAAACCGTAACTCCAAACATGTGAAACTATTTTCGGAAGTTTTGCGTTCTTGTAACGCAAACCTATACATTTATTGTGGCTTAAAAGATTATCCGTCTCCCACTATCATGTCTGGAGAAGCATTACGATCTGACAAGATCATTACGAACAATAATTCTTATTATATTGTTGAACTTACCGTTGGCTTCGAAACTAATTTAAAATTGAACTATGATTTGCAAATCTGTGAAATACAGTCCTTTATGTAACGAATTAAGAAGGGAATTTGATGGTACTTTTATGAACCTTAGTTTAAGAGCAATAGGTGGGATAGCCACTGAAAGCAAGTTATTCTTATCAATGTTGAGCAATCTGTCAATAGCTATTATCTGTTTAAAAAAATATTGCTTTGTACAATTCATACCACGTAATTCATTTTTAGTAACAGAACTAAGGAATGGCCACAAGCAGACTTCTTAGCTTGGTAGACATATACCATAATAGTTCCTTTATATCTTTTTGTAAGAGAGTACTGAAATTGTATAAGAATAATGCTAATAAATTGAAGAATTATCATTATATTTTTTAAAGCTTATTAACTGTAAATTTACAAAATGAATAAATGGCAATGAAGTTTAAAATTATTATTATTATTTTTATTTTTATAGCGATGCTTAAAGATCTTAACGTTGAAATAGTAATTTTTTTGATTTTTAAAATTATATCTTGTGCAATAAGAACAACCTATTTTCTTTTTTGTAAGAGAAATGATGATTGGCCCAATCCCGAACTTCTTGTATGGTAGTTGTGAAGGAAAACGTATGTCGTACATGTAACCGTTATGCCTGTAAAATGAGTAATGGTTGTATTATTCGGGATGAAATAAATACACGATGTTAAAAAGAAGGAAAAAATATACAAAAAAAATGGGCGCAAAAATATGATGTATGAAATATTATGCAAAGATTAGGAATCACGTTACGAAAGTGTAAAGTTAATTATTAGAGCATGAATGCCATAGGTGGTATGGCAAAGGATAGTCAAGACTTCCAATCAATGCGAAATAAACTTATATTCCTAATGATGATGATTTGATGTTTAAGATTATATCTTGTATCATTAGATTCACGTCTTTTATCTTATAGTTTGTTTGCGGTACAAAACAAGAATATTGCACGAAATAAAGAAAACATTGTGTACTGAAAAGCTTTTTTCGTCTGGCACGCCTCAGAGTACTAACGTCAGAATGACCGAAATGGAAAGTTTGAAATAGTATACCCAACTGTATATTGAAGGAGTCAATCGGAAATTGGACTGCCTGGACGGCTTGTGTCTTTAGACCATACAGCGTCCATTACAACCAGATCAATTGAACAGGCCTAACGAGAAAACGAATTCTTTTTGTCTGCATAGCATTAATGACGACACTTCGACACTAACTCCGATCGTTTATTTAACAAAAGGTTTTGTTACCGTTTATCGTAACAAGTTTTTCATGTAAACAGAGGCGACAATTAGGGCTTGAACTGTGACAGTGGTCTACTTGTTTTAGAATTTCCCATTATATTCCCAGAATATTCCATCAGATGAAAATTTTAAAAAAAGTAGACCACTGTCACAGTTTTAGCCGTAATTGTCGACTCTGTTTATCTGAAAAAATATATAATAAACTACCAGATACCTGACCTGACCGTCTTGGCGTGAAACTCAGAGTTGTATCGAAATCCAGACTATTTCAGTTCTGAATCGCTCTGCAACCCTTGAATTGAGTACTTTATCGCATATGGGTTTGTTTACTTTAATATAATAAGCATATACTTATATACTTATTAAATCTGACACAGAGAGGAGTGGAAGTTTAAAAGGAACGTGTTGAAGTTGACATGCTCCCCTTATGTAAATTCCGACGTACGCAAGCACTCAAGCCAATAATCGAATCCATTATAAGATATCAATAAATCACCAATCAATTGAAACTATGTATTATTGATGAATGTTTAACATCTCTTAAGAGCACGCAATCTTTCAATCGAAGACTCCTTATGAGCAGTGGACCCTATTTTGAAACTACCCAAGGTAATCAGTAAAACTACCAAACAGGCTAAGTGATAAATAAAGGGCAGCTGGAGTATTCAAGGGCAACATCCGTCAATCTAGGCTACCGCGTAGAGAAGCAATCCATGAGGCAGGCTCAACCGTCCTGTAGGACTGCCTCTCACTGATCATTGAATGAATCTGTCATCAATAAAAACCGATACTACATACCGATTTCCAGCCATCTTAACGTATTCGTTGATCTGAAATCTATTTATTGCAGGTGTTTACCTACTTTCCGTTACGGGTAGCAACACGTTAAGGTGGTCAGAGAGACGCTTGAGGAAAACGAAAGTAGCCAAGCACCAGTTTTCGTTGTAAGAAAAACGTCCGCGCCAA
This sequence comes from Alatinidae sp. Z8VKAUB7J3, assembly GCA_010016025.2. Lineage (NCBI taxonomy): Eukaryota > Metazoa > Cnidaria > Cubozoa > Carybdeida > Alatinidae > Alatinidae sp. Z8VKAUB7J3. Next base: position 115,567,159 of record JAAAKM020006971.1, read on the forward strand.
AGTCCTCCCCCTCATCCTTTCCCTTCCCCTCCCATACCTAACTGATATCCAGCCAGCTTGACTTATTCGTTGATCTGAAATCAATTTATTACAGACATTAACATACTTTCTGTCACCGCGAGCAACACGTCAAGGTGGTCAGAGAGACGCTTGAAAAAAACGAAAGTAGCCAGGCACCACTTTTCGTTGTAAGAAAAACGTCTACGCCAGCTTTGGCCCCTACCCGTGAGAGTGAAACAGTCATGTTAAGATAAAAATATAAATAAACACTATAAGGTTTTGTTCTGGTAATCCTAAGAATGGATTTATTTTATTTTGACTAATCTCCGTGGTAAACAGGTCAGCGGCTGGCTTGCAATGTGTGGGATCGGTCTAAAATGTAAGACTAAGTAACTTCTTTGCAAAACGGACTCAATTAGGACCTAAAAGCACATTTACGCTTAAGGGGTATCTGTCTTTACTCTAAAGAAATCAATACACAGTGCAACCACAGATCTGACTATGAAGGGGAAGGGGGCCAGTGCTTAGCGAGGCAAGTGAACCGTACATTAAAGAGGAATCGGCATTTTATGGGCGCTTTTCAATTGCAATGCACTCCGAAACGTCAAATCTTGGACACCTCCGCAAGGTACCTTGAAAGGATGCCTATTACTCGTAAAGATGACACATTATCTATCGCGGCAGGGGGGCAATGACCGTGTAAATGATATGTTTGTATTTGCTATCGACAGGAGGGAGACATGTCCAAAGCACGGGGGTGGGGGTGGGGTTACGGGTGATGCCTCCTCTGATAAATTTGTCGTCTCACCTGCAACATAGCTCAGAAGTTCAAAAAAACCCGGAAGATTTATACTATTCGAGTCTGATATCATTCAATCAATTCCCTATTTACTAGCAGAGAAAGTTTCAAAGTACACCAGCGAAAAGGCTTAAGAATCCGGCGATAAAATTACGAGTGGTCTTCGGATGCCTTGAGGCGTGTGATGCACGATATATTTCTGTAGCTTTTAGTATCGCTATCTGTTTGAGGTCAAGGGGCAAATTATGCCTCCCTTGATCCTTCCCTTCCCCCAGACCCTGTGTGCCTGTTTGGAATGTCATGATACCAACGGCCCTTCGCAAGAACCATAAATATGTATTGCCGTCATCATTATTTCACACACGTGATAAGTCAGAAAACTGACATCAACATCAGCTAGACACATGTGGAGATATCCTAATGGAGATGGTATTTGTAGATGCGTATTTGACGCGCGATGCCATACCTGTTATCGTGCGCTTAAAGGGCGCACTATCCACGTAACTGCTTGTATGGAGTACTGCCGTAAAGATGAGGGGGGTCATCAAGTCGTACTGAATACCGTAAACACTGCAAAGGCTGCTGCCGCGCGTTCACAGCCCTACATTCGGACTGGGCAGTGACTCGCATGATCGCTAGTTTTACATTCGCCTCTTACGCATCGGCTCATTGTGGCGCATCTCATTCTCATCTCACAACCACAAGGATTTATTCTTCGAGGCGCACAGCACCATAATCTTGTGATACTTGATTCTTTTCGAAACGCTTATCATAGCATTGGCTAAACTGATAAATAGGAATGATGCAACATGTTACTAAACCCAACAACACTTTAATATATACATAGATACACAGACCTTTATTGGTGTTGACGGATTCTCCTCCTTTGTTTCTTCAAGTACTGGCGTTGGACTGGGTGGTGGTTGCAGATTGAAGTTCAAATTCAGTAAATTCGATAGCTTTCTCACCCGACTCATCCTTCGGGCAAAAACGCAACTTAGCCAATCCGATTCCGGATCTCTTGCCTATCCACAACTCGGCGTTAAAAAGTCATACATGCTACAGTACAGTTTATATTTCTATTAGTACGTAATTCCCGTATTTGGAATACGTATTCATCCTTTTATTTGTACGCAATGGTTACGATACTTATCAATATCATTCGTCGACAGCGACAGGAAAAATCAGTTCTATATCTCATTTGATTTCCAGTCTCAAACAGACACGAAACCCATGTAATCTGTAACTCAGAGGCAGGAATAGCCGACCATGATTTCAGATCGACTTGCTGTGTATGCTACCTCAACTTGCCGGGCCTGTGGTTTTTGAACAGTTCGCTTTGAGTTCTCGTCCACTATAGCTCTGAGCTCTCACAGGAAGATCTCCCTGCCAGTCGGCTTAAACAATGGTGATGACGCAGTCCCTTATGTATGCCGTTATCTTGGGTGTGACGAATTTAAAATACTCGTTGTTCAAGATAGACTGGTTTCTCTTGGTGATTAAACATCAGCAAGATAAACATTTGTCACGAATATGTATCTATAATTAAGTCCATCCTATTCGCGATATAAGCTACCACGATCTCACTTTACTTACAAAACAAACAAATTTGTAACACATTATGTGCGCGCTAGCTTCCAGTCCCTTCTAATGACGTCAGCATCTGCGACGGTGGTTATTAGAGTTGGTAAAATTTTGTGTATCCGATTTTTTCTTCGAAAGATTTTACAAAATTTTAGAGCATAACATGTCATTTTATATAAGTGCTAGCTAGCAGCTCCTTATCACGATGTCAGATCAAAGATGTGACTATACTACGAAAGACTACACATATTGTACAGTTAGTAACAAAAGAAAACAAATTTAAATTAAATGTATTTGCCTATCCTGCTCCTTGCAGCTTGCGCATTATAGATGAGATATCCCCCGCCTACCATGTCAACATTGCTCAATTGATGAACATTCAGCCTTCACTTTGGGAGAACCTTATTGCGTAGACTCTAAATTAAAGATCCCAGATAAGCAGTATGCCCGATACTGAAACTATCCTAAATAAACAACCCCCAATATGGGCTAGGAGGCGGAGAAACAAGCCACGAGGTAAATTAAACCGCCAAGTAGGACCATTTTTTCCAAATGTTATAGGGCGCAAAGGTGATCAACGAGAACAGATATCACACCTGATCCTTGCCAAAAGCCTGTAGCAATCGCGCCAAAAGACGTGCCGGATAGGCTGCCTACCGCTGGTTGTCTTGCAAGCCACGTTTCCTATTAGCCATGGTTTCAAAATGGGAGACGTCCACCTCTAGCCATGCTCGTATAGTATTTGTACCCTTGATTTCGTTAGTATGAAATGGAGTTTATTTATGACGAGTGGGTTCAATGATAGATACGTCATCTCAGAGGCTTAAGACAATCATTTTGAAAAACGATCCTGTTCATGTCTTCCTTTTTAGCGACCGTGTTACGCGTGCGTATATGGCAATTGGAATGATCCAAGCATAAAAAAGGCGTGTTTTGATGCAGTAAACTTTTCTTTTTAAGAAACAAGTTTATAAGAAACCAGGGCTCAATCTCCCCCAAGTTTAATAAACTCGAGGGATGGATTGGGCTGCTCTGAGAAACCTAAAAATCTCTGAAAGCAGTTTAGACAGTTTGATGACGGGATATTTCATGAATAGGCTAACCTGGAACAGAGAGTACCTTAAATGAAGTGCGAATTTACTAACAACAGTGTTACTAGCCCCCTCCACGTATTCCACCCCCCTCTATTCTGTACCAGAGTATAAGAAACTGGTAAAAAAATTTGAGAGATCAAAAGGTTAATATTTTAAGAAACTTCGAGGGCTGGACGTTGAAATAGTGTATGGCATCAATTTTCTGGTTCATACCTTAACCTTTATAAAATGTAAGAAAAATGGAGAGGCCAAAGTCTTATCCAATCTCAAATTGAAAATTCATAGTGGCCATACATACATCGCAAGATACTCGACTCCCTTACCCCTTTTTTGACAGTTGCCATAGTGCTCAGAATCTCTCCGTTTTACGCGGACCTCGCTTTTCTAGTCCACCAATTGGAAGTGTGGTAGGCTTTGATGTGAGCATACTGAAAGTCATGGGGAAATATGAATTAAAGATAATGCACCCATTCCCCCTTAAGCGAAACTTATTGGGGGGTGGGTGGGGTGGGTGGGGTCGTTGGTTGGTCATCTATGATACATATGCTATCAAACTTATCCTTTTAACCATTTTAACAAAATCGATCGTATGAATTGCATTGCGATGCATTTTCAACATACTTTACTCTAGTTAACCGAGATCATTTTGGGAGGTCAGATATTAATGACTTACTTGAAACGGTACTGCCTGCTATGGAACACCTAGTCGAGCCAAGCACAACGCAATACGGACCTATTTATCAAGAAAAAGGAAGGCAGTGTACAGACAGGAATATACGAGTTCAAAAGACAACATGAGTTGCGAGATTCCGGTATTTATAATTTATAAAGGGCTTCATCTTAATACAAAACTGAACTTCACAAACCAAAAGCAAACGGTAGAGCGCTCATCTTCACTGCAGATACGCTGTACGAAATACCCTATCCTCTGCAACGGGTACATGTCGTTCCTGATTGTCTAAACACATCGAAATAGCAACCTTTTCCTATTGTTCTTATCGACGTATCTTCCTGGAATGGTTTCCGTTGTCGTCGCTGAACAATGCGTACGTTGCAAGAAGTACAAGACCCGTCTGGGATTCCTTTCCGCCACAAAAATAAAATCTTTCGGATCCAACTCGTAGCGCGGCGCTGGACTTTTCAGTGTGTCGTGATCTTCCGATGGCAAAATTAAATCTGGAATCAAATATCGGCTTGGATTATCTTACAAGCCACTAGAATCCTCCCTGGTGGTGAACTCACATTTCACGAGCTTCCGCTATTTGGAAGATTCTTTTCGTTGGATTCAGGATCCTCGTCCTGGTGGATTGCGTAAGATGTTTTTCGCATACACTGCAAGAGATGAGGAAGCATTGGTAAAACGGTAATTCAGTCGAACATATCGCTGACGGACACGTGCGGTTCGTGGAAGAAGTGTCCGATATTACCAGATGTCCGTTTTACAGAGCCTTTCAATATTTCGCGTATAAAAGGGGAAAAGACTTTTATTCATGGCAATTTTTTTTAAACCTCAGATATAAACCTAACTAATCAAGATATATGATTGTGCTCTTGAGATACATTGGTTGGAAAAAGGATCCAACAGAATAACAAAGAACATAAAAATGTTTGGAATAGTTGCATTGTTCTAACAATACTTACAGTATCATAAATTTTATCAATCTATGTTCTTCTCACCAGCCCTCGAAAATCAGATCGGCATGCGGCAGTGCCGTCCTTAATGCCGGCCCAACAATCCTCTAGGACGGCAAAATTTTGCCGTAGGCCATGTAAATAATGTAATGATGAAAGTAAAAGTCGAGATTTTAGTAAAAATTCGATGTCAAAGTTGGGGGGTCGACTTGCACTAACCAAAACATTGATGTTCACTTGAATTTCTTCTTAAAAATCAAGCCCCAAAAATTTGCGTGAACGATCGTTCGTTTCACGTAAAAGTAAAAAGATTTAATTAAAGCTCCGTTTACGTGGTGGTTGTTAACGCACACGCGGAGAACATTGCACCAAAGCGACGTACGAGTGCGTGGGATATCGCCGAGTGCGAGCGCCGACATCAAGACAAGACTATAGACAAGACAAAATCTCTTCTGACAAAAATGAATAAAATAAGACAAATTGAGGCATTTTTTGCCTACTCTGCCGACGCAGTAAGCTGCAATAGCGGCATTTTTTCGCCGGCCACATGTCTCACTCTTTTCCAGGGCCGTCTCACAACTCAGGGGCCACGGAGCCATGGGGCTAGAGAGCTTAAATACGTTAAGGAATGTCCGTTATACAGGTTAATTTAACGGCAAATGTTCACGCCGTTCCGAGAAAATGTGTTCGCTGTAACAAATGTCCGCTATACAACTGCCCGCTAGATAGAGGTATTTCTATGTGAGTTTAATAATGATTCTGCCTGTTTCTCAGGAAAATGTGTTCGCTATTAGCGGGCGTCGGTTTCATAATGTGTCCGCTATATAAAGATTCCACTTCATATTGTTTTCTGTTGAAAGTGCTTAGACAGAAGCAGTTATACGTACTGGTAAAGATACTATACCATGGTGGTGTTACGTAGGGAGAATGATCTAAACTGAGTAATTTGGTTGAAACTAACCAAAGAAGTGATGTCTTCTATTACTAAAAAGGCCACGCAGGCCAAGGGCAGTTCTTCCCGACTCCATTTAACCTCAACAAATTTTCAAAGAGCACGTCTGCCCACACCTTTAGCATGCACAATAAACCAATTACATAATAAAGTAATACCGTTGTGTAGGGATTAAAATGCATCTGCGATACCAGCTATGTAGGTAGGACGTTTATTAAAACTTACTGAAAGGACATATCAGCACATTCCGTACAGGATACGTCACAGAGGAGAATGCAAAAAAGATCCAGTCGCCTTACCAATGGAAGCTATTTTTGAAAAGAACACTAGAGAAATAGAAAATATCTCTTTACAGGGGATCGAACCCGTAACCCACGCTTTCGCGGCGTGCGCTCTACCAACTGAGCAAGGTGACTTCGGACGTTAAAATACTCTATTTCTTTAGTCGCCATATTAGCTCCCAATCATCCACCGGTGGACATCGACATCTAATGTGGCGACTATAGAAATTGAGTATGTTAACATCGGAGGTCACCTAGCTCAGTTGGTAGAACACACGCCTCGAAAGCGTGGGTCACGGGTTCGATCCCCGATGGTGACATTCTTTTCCATTTCTCTAGTGTTCTTTTCAAAACTAACATTTCAAACTCCTCTCTTCTCGATGAAGCTACTTTTATAGTCAGTTAACTCTAAATGCAGAATGAAAACAATAAGCTTAACTACTTACCGGAATTCTATCCAAGAAAGTGAAACCAGCAGCATAGTACACCTTTGGAGAAAATGGTAATACAATCACTGAACAATAAACAAGAATGACAATAACGATAATCTAAACAATAACTTGGGTTAAGGCAATAAAAGTATTTATTGTGCAACAATAATACTAACCGCCACAATGACTATAGCACGATTTACAATCCCAACAATATATACAGTTATCACAAGAACAATACAAATATCCAGCACTACAGAAGGAACGTTAACTGCGATAGTAAAGAGAACGATAATAACAATAAAAATTATCTGCGATGCCAACAATAAGAATAACATTAGCCAGGAAGAAACACGGTAACAACAGCAATATCAATAAGAACGACCCCGACAGCAACAAGGAACATAACAATAAAACAATGACTACAACAACAATAATAACATTAACGGCGGCTAAAAAGTCAAAGTCTGAAACAATGAAACTAACAATAATAATGACAATAAAAAGATAGGCTATTACGATAACAGCAACTATGATAGTGGCAATTGGTAAAATACGTAGGGTGGTTTTATTATCAAATCAATGCATCATTATCATCATAATCAACATCATCACCATCACCATCATTATCATCATAGTCATCATCATTACCATCATCATCTTTATAATCATCTTTATCATAATCATCATATTTATCATAATCATCATCATTATCATCATCATCATCATCATCATCATCATTTTCATCATCATCGTTTTCATCATCATCGCTACAATCATCATATTTATCATCACCATCATCATCATCATCATCATGATTACCATCACCACCATCATCACCATCACCATCACCATCACCATCACCATCACCATCACCATCACCATCACCATCACCTTAATAATAACGACTTGTATACATATCAAAGAACTTCGATGGCACTTGAAGAAAAAACTGTTACTGAAACGACTAATACAAGACGAAATACTTACCAACATGAGATAAAACCCGGTGTACATAAGAGAGACGAATGTTATAGGAATGTAGAGTAGCTTGTTACTCAGGCCCCTCTAAAGACAGTGAAAAATAGTAAGATAATTTGCTTACATAATTCAATCGATTATACACTACGACATGAAGCTAAAATAACTACAAATCAATAGGTACCCTGACAACAGCAGTGGTGTCGAGACCAAGGGGGGGGGGGGGTAGGAGGTAGAATGGGTAATTACCGCAGGTCCTGGACCGTAAAGAGGGCCCGGAAAACTTCAAGGCGAAAACATATTTATTGGCTCCTACTTCCTGTATCGTTCCTTACGCTCCGAACCCTCACTGGCTGATAAGGGCCCTCATAACCAATCTCTAAATTCAACTGGCCACTTTTTGTATAAAATAGATTATATTAAATCCAAGATTAAAATGACCAAGGGGAAGAGAAAGATATGAAACGTAATAATGTCAAACGATATCTTCAAAATTACTTCCGAGGAAAAAATTGCGAATCAAAAACGAAATGGATTAAGTTTTTGCAAAAATTGGAGCGACAATAGTCTTTTGGACTGGCAGTCTCTAAATCGAAAAACAACCAAACAGGCTTAAGTAATAAATAAAGGGCAGCTGGGGCGTCCAAAGGCAACGCCCCTCAATTTAGGCTAGCGGGCAGAGAAGCAAGCCATGAAGGAGGGTTAACTGCCCAGTAGGACCGCCTCTCGCGGATTATGGAGAGCACCTGTCATCAATTAGAACAGATATTACATCCATTCCTTGCCAAGAGGCCTGTCTTGTCCATAGTATCGATACAGGTACTTTTCAGTTAAGTTTGGATCAACGGATGTATTAGGCCGATCTTAATTTTCTTACTGCCGAGATACAATAGGGGAAACTTTACAGGGTATTAATCAAGGGGGTGGATGGGTTCAAAGTTACATAATTAAAAATGATATTTCAAAAACAAATATTTATTCGGTCCTTACATTTAGTTAATGTGATTTCTCGTATCGTCGACAGACAATGTGCTGTAACCAGTGCATGGCAAAAATCCATGCAAAAACCGTACTTGCGTAGATGAATCAGGATACCAATACAAACGTTTGGTGAAAGGGACGTTGAGCGTAGAAAACGTGTGATAATGGGGGCGAATCGAATGGATGATACAAAACTTCGACGAAACGTCGCTTCTAATTTAACATTGTCAACAGGGTCACAGCAAGCGTCTGACTCCTGCAGCATCTTTCATTTGACTAGAATCTTTTAATCTTTATTCAACGCTTGATATTTAGTTCTTATCGACATACGCTCCTTAACAAGGGGCTAGAATGACCTTGCTTACGCGGTGGCATCGACACACTTACACTTACAGCATTTTCTACAAGACGTTAAAAATTTTTCGACAGGTTTCGAGTGTATTACTTGTAAAAAGATTCCCACCACCAAGCTACTTATAAGTCAATCTGATCTATGACAAATCTTCAAGGTACGTTGAGTGGTACCTCAAATAGTATAGATATTCTTGCAGCGGCATTATGATCTAAGGACCGTTTCCGGTTTAGTAGTATAAGAGCATTTATTCACCGGTTTGGTCAAAGTTGGACTCAAAGACGGGAGCGCGTCGTTAGCAACGTTTGTTGGCTACTTTAGGTAATTGTATTTCATATCAGAGCCTCGTTTTATAATCTCGTTTTCGTTTCATTACGTATTAGTTACCTCCTGTACCTCAGTAGCTTTTTCTTGTTGTAACACTTGCGCCTGTTGTACATCAGTTCTCTTGGTGATCAATGGATAAGATTTTGATTTGAGATTACAGGAGTTTATACATTCGATCTCTCTTGCGATTATGTGTCGTATTCGGATATGGTTCTTTTCAACTGCGTTAGTGCCGTGAAAACAGTTTCAAAAATATCCTTAGTAAGACCTGGCATTCCAGCAAATTTTGAAACGAACATTTACCGTAAATTACCGATTAAGCGCCCAGGACTCAAATAAGCGCTCATGCTCAAATAAGGGCCCAGTTTGGGAAAAATATTTTTCACAAGCACCCAGGTCCAAATAAGCGCACAGGTCCAAATAAGCGCACAGGTCGGGACAGCGAAGACGTGGATACAGCAGCTCCAGAGTTTACGCTCTTAGATGATGATGCTGGGGACGATGAGGATGAATTGATTGATAAATTAAATGAACGTTATGTTTCAATCTATTCCATAGAAAGATCATGTATGTTTAGTTATCTGTTTTTCCTTTCCTTAATACGCGCCCAGGTTCGAATAAGCGCCCACCCAAAAACTTCTATTTTTAAATAAGCGCCAAGGGCAGTTAATGGGTCATTTACAGTATTCCACAATATACGATGTCTCCTGACACTGTTCTTATCGAAGAGCTTCTCTTAAGATATACAGTCGCACCTGTCTACAGCGGACACCTGCAGTTCATCGAAAAAGTGTCCGCTATTGCCAGGTGTCCGCTTTGTAGAGGTTTTCAATATTTCGGGAAGAAAGGGGAAAAAGATACGCTAATGCATAACCATGTTTTAAATTGAGAACATAGGTGATAGAGTAGCAAAGAGTTAGCAATAGTTGCATTGTCCAAAAAATATTTATCATGAATTGTATTGGTTTATACTTTAACAAATCAGGGACCACAAAGCCACAGGGTTAGCGGGCTTTAACTTGACTAAAATACGAGTGTCGGCTATACACAGGTTAGTTTGCAGGCAAATGTTCAGGCGGTTCAGAGAAAATGTGTTCGCTATAACAGCTGTCCGCTACATAGAGGTATTTTTATGAAGTAAATTTGCCCCAAACAGCCCAAAAACCGCACAACCGCCCAGGAGAAAAAATACCCGCACATCTGAATATAAAGAAGCCCAATTGGGCTGGAAAACCCACCTGGCAACACTGCTATTTACAAGATGACTACGTGTTACGGAAACGGTCACGGGGGGCTGATACATACATAACATTACATTGAATCAAATAACCTTTTCTCCGTGTACTTTTACATATTTATAAATAAATTGGGAATAAAGAGAAAATTGTACTTTGTGCCAGTAACAAGTGCCAGTAACACTACACTATGTTTAGTAAGTCAGTGAAAATCTTATTTGTTACTGGTAATTAAAAAGACATCGACGATCTTCACTACGTATTTAAAATCCACATTTAACCCTATGTTACATGGGAGGGACTCGTAGGCCAGCGGCTACACATTTCAGCTCATGACTTTATAAAGCCTAACCGGATTGACGTGAAATTTTGTGACTTTTACTAAAATTTACTGAGAAGTCTTATGATGCATAAATTTTTTTGAAATTTTTTAAAACTTTTGCGATATTGGCGTTTTGTTGACCTATAGTAGAGTTTTTACCTTTCCGTTTGTCACTTTTCTTTGAAAAACATGTTTATCATATCTTTAAACTTAGATTTTCTTTCCTGAATTTGTACCGACGATTTTGTATTTTCAAATTTGATAAGTGACAAATGCAAAATTTGTTGAAATTTTGCAAAAAATGAGAAAATATGATGTGGAATAAGGTGAAGTTCCCTAGAGAACCTTATGTAACAATACATGCAAAATAATTCTAAGAAAATCACATCTTTAGATGAATTTTGTATTAACAGTGAATTAAGAGTTATATTTTTGATGTTTGGAGTATATTTTCTATTCATAATGCTCAAAATAAATAAAAACCGGTGGATTATAAGTAAGAAACCATTTCGGTAGTTTCAAACTCATACATTTTGGAAAATAATGGTCTCAAAATCTAAACATCTTGCCCAAATACAACGTATACGTGCAGAAATACCCTAGAGATACTAAAAGCCCTTAAAAAATCAAAATGTAATTCAACAGATATGTTTTAAGGCCTTTTCACAAAATTTGGGAAATTTTTGAATATCGCGCAACATTTCATAGCCATAGATGACGTCATTCACACCAAATTAAAAACTTTGTTTTGAAATTTGTTGGAAAAGAGCTCAAACTATATACATGCCAAATATCTTTGTAATAGCATTAGCCGATATAAATATACAGTGTATCAAAGTGCCGCGGGCCTACTAGTACTACTACTAATTTATAATTAAAACATTAAGGGGTGCTGATAAGAAGGGCACTTACTCAGAATTTTTGGATAAATGGGCGTCTTTTAGAACGGCACTTATTTGAAGGGTTACCTATTAAAGGACACACGGTAACTAGTTTTACAGAGAGATACAATTGGTTTAAGAATAAAAAGCTAGAATCATAAGGAAAAATTATCAGTATTTTATATGTATTTGCATTTTAACTCCAAAAGTAGATACTTTTTTCATATCACTGTTTTTTCAAGTTAAAGCTGATTCATTACTCGTCTTTTAAAATAAAATTGAGTCTTGTTTTTAAGGTTACCTTTCTGAGTAACCTTTTAGCTCATATACCAAAAGCAGTCATTTTCCCTCCAAAAATTACGATAGCTGTAAGACATATTCTGCTAGTAGAGTACTAAAGTGTGACTTCACGATTTCGTGAAAATCATAGGTTTGATAACATTTTGCTCTTGTTGCATTTGTTGTAATTATATGAATAAACTGTACAAATTTGAGAAAAATATCTTTAGCAATAGTTGAGTTACACCCTTTCTAATATTGAATCGTCCTTAACAAAACCTTGTTATTTCAACCAAGTTCATAATTTTGTGAACTGAGCAACATGAATAGTGTTTCCTTAAGGCCTTTTGCAAATTCAAACAGCTGTTTCTTGCGGTTTACATGTGATTTAAATGTGATAATTTGCGTATGATGGCAAGATTACCATTGGGATGTGATTATTATTGGGATCCTCAGAAAAGGGGTTTTGTGACGTCATCACTTTAGTACTCTAAAAGTATCGTGCCAGGGTGTGTCCCGTATAACAAGTATTACACCAGAACATATCTTACATCTCATCATACAATTGTGAACATTAGATCAAAATAAAATCTGAGGTGTCCTTCTGTCTTGGTCACATGGGAGTCGCACTAAATCATTACATGATCGTCATAGGCGGGACGCTTTACAAGAGAAAGAGAA
>JAAAKM020006971.1:115588442-115601543 GCA_010016025.2 Alatinidae sp. Z8VKAUB7J3
TATACTAAAGTACAGTCCCTTTTGTTTCGATCATGACCCGTATAAGCATTACTGGATGTATTAAATGTCCCTTTCCTTTTGCGCAATAATAGTTCAGGCTGTATCCTCTCCACTTGATTCATTATCAATTGAAATGCATCTTGGACGTTGTATCCGGTCTAGAGGGAGAAGATAACATCAATAAATGTCTAGAGGGAAAAAATAATGCCAATAGAGGTTTAGAGGGAGAAAATAACATGATTGTTAGAAAAGAACACTAGAGAAATAGAAAAGCATGTCACCACCAAGGATCGAACCCGTGACCCACTCTTTCGCGGCGTGCTAGATGACCTCGAATGTTGACATACTTTTATTTGCGTGGGTCACGAGTTCTATCCCCGGTGGTGACATGCCTTTCTATTTCTCTAGTGTCCTTTTCTAACAAACATTTCAAATCCTCTCTTCATGACAATAACATGAATAGAGGTCTAGAAGGAAGAAATAACATCAATATTATTAGAATTAACTGAAAATTTCTTACATTTAAACTTTTGTATATACGTAACTTGTTTCTGAAACATTGCAATCGACCTGTATGGAAGCCATCTGAGATAATGCACTGATGATCTTTGTTTTCATAAAGGGAGACGTGGAACAATCCGATATTCAGATGAAAGCAAGAGTGCATTACATGATGTTTTTGCTTCAACAAATTTTGGGTTTGGGTAAGATCTTGAGTTACATAATTTTCACACTATATACAGTACTGAAGTTGCTTAACTGGTCTCTGGGAACTGAGAGATGGATCGATGGGCAGGAAGAATGGGGAAGGAAAGCAAGAAAGTAAGGCATGAAAAAAGAGCAGACAGCGTAAGGCAAAAGCAGCAAGGCACCTAAATCAAAATTGAAGATGCAGAGCAAAGCAAGCTATAGCAAAAGACAAAGCGTCTGTAAGTGGGAAGCTTGAAACGTGAGTCTGGAAAAATACTGCAAAGACCTCATGGTTTGTATGATACAGCAATATGAAAACGGAGTCAGATAAGGACATTCGTGAGCAGTTAAGACAGTTCCTGTTCATTCAAGGATCGTATCCCATCATATTAAAAGATGCCATACATTAGGATGATGTAAGCCATTAGTATCATTCGTGATCTAAGTTATCCCGCAGATCAAGTAGTCTGAGTCATACAGACACGTGTTTGAGTGGGTGTTTGAGCTACAAGCTGGTTGGATGAAATCACTAAAAGAGGGACGGAGGAAGGTAAAGCAGATTAGGGGGGCTGAGTAGGTGTCCTCTCTAGAAACGCAGAAGCAAAACCTGGTGTGGGTCTCAATATGCTTATCTTGCTGTGAATGTGACCCAACGCCTGTATCGCTACCAATTTCAATTTTGATGAAGCTGTGGTTACGTAAAAAAATTCGGAGTTGGCAAAACTTTAGGGGGCAATGCTCCCTCCCCCTGATCCCCCGTCCCTGTGGAAAGAATTGTTTATCTCGACTCCCGACGATGACATGGCTGCCTGACCACTACACCCTTGGAGGGGGCGATGGCGCTATCCTGTCGGATAAGTCGAGGATTAAACAATCTGTGCTGGTACTAGTACTGGTGCGCAAGGTTTGAAAAGTTTGTCAAAGAATTACAGGGCAAGATGTCGCCAACTGATTTCAATGTGCAGTATAATGGTCAGTAAAATCAATATTTTGATTAGCACATGCACTAACTATCGAAAGATAAAACCCTCAACGCGCGTTTCATGCAGTCTTTTTGCTTACAGTGGGGCAAAATATTCTGCTATGGAAAAGACTGGGGTGAGTGCTTACATTCAAAGGAAAGAAAAATCTGTACCCAAGTTGCAATACCAGGCAATAACAACGTTTGCTAATGAATAGAATATGCAGAGGGGGTAACATGGAGTATCCGAAGGAGTGCTGGTGGAGCGGCAGGAAACATGTAATACATAGCTTCAAAAGCAAATTTTCAAAATGAGACATACAACAGGAATGATACTACGTAATACGTATAGCATGAAAGTCAAAAAAGGAAAGGTGCTGTAGGAAAAACACAAAATAAAGGTTAAATAGAAAAAGTACAGTAGGACACATACCGAAGAAACAATACAACTGGTAAAGTACCGAAGGGGAAGTTACAGGAGAATGTACAATAGGAAATTATAACAGGAATGTGCCACAGGAAAGATATAGAAGGGAGCATACAACTGGAAAGGTACTGCAGGAAAAATACACTAATGATATAACAGGAAAAATGAAGAAGGAAAGATACAGAAGAAATAGAAATAAGGCGAAGGATAACAAGGAGGTTTGACTAGGAAAGTACAACATGTATGGTACAAAAGGAATAGTACAACAGGGAAGTTGCAAAGTACGACGGGGAAAACATGGCTGGGATGGAAGAAGAGATAAGGTGGAGTAAAAAAACCGTGCGTAATCAAATGAATATACCTTAAACGGTAGATTGACTTTGGAGGTCCATGGTCCTCCGAAATACAAATTGATGTATTTTTATTTTTTGGAAGTTTTTAAACTGCGTTTCCGAAAGAAAGTTTTTAATGATTTGACTAACCATCGACCGAGGATGATTTACCAACATCGGCTGTAAAATTTTACAATCGGAGCAGATGGTAAAAGCTCTGTGAAGGGATGCCTCTACCTTAGCTCGTTTATAACGGTCCGTTAAAGCATCTAACTTTTGAAGCATACATTTCTAGACAGCAGGTGTATTTGAATATTATCTAGTCTGCATCATGTAATGACGTGATTAGGTGTGATTACAGAATTTGTAAATATTCGACGTGAATATAGGGCAGCATTGCGGTTCGTTCCAAGCTCATTTTTGTAGGTTGTGTGATCATTGTTGCATTTGGCTGATTTATTTTTCTGTTTGTAATTTTGTAGGCACCAATGTTTGTCCATTACACATGGATAGGTATAGCAGATGCATTAGCAGTCACGTTGTTACTTTGGCACTCTCTGGGTCCCTCTTGCATGGCAGGATTAGGTTTTATGCTTCTTTTCATACCTGCCAATTTTTACCTCGGTAGATGGTTTGCAGGTTTAAGGTAAGAAAAACTAATGAACAGTATATTACATATTACTGCTACTGATGCTGTACAACTACCTTCCTACCTTTATCACAGTATACTTGATTGTTGGGGGTGGGGCACTACGGAAAGAGATATAAACTTAATGGGCCAAATCCTGGTTGAAGCATGGTACTCAGCTAATGATTAATGAACTTTATTGGGACAATGTCAGCATACGGAACCTACTCTCTAAGTTCCCTGGGCTATTGGACGCAAGCATTTTTTTTACGAAACCATGCTACAAAGTGCAGAAGTAGAGTTTTCAAGTCACTTACCGGACAAAACCTAACTTCTTAAGTTGCTTAAAAGTTCTCCCACTATGAGTTCAGCTGCTCATACGGCAGTTGCGTATAATGGTCGTGCATGGTGTTAAGCCTACGATTGCCGGTGAACTTTGCTGTAACATTGTTGATGCTAGTTAGTACAGCATCTTAGATATTACTGATAATAAGATCGGAAAATATTTCACCATGGTTGTAACATTAAAATCAGTGTTGCAAGGCTAACGTCAGCTTGGTTTTATTTCCTGTAAGCAACTGTCCATCCAACTCGTCCATAGGTTTCGTTGATCGTGTTGTGTCTGTAATTTGATCTCTAAACCTACTCCATAGGGTTTAGCAGGCTTTACCAAACTCATCACCCTTAATATTCTGCGCAAAACATATGCAGTTGCAGATAGTTTCAGAGAAGTAACATTTCTTATTTTATGTAATTCTCTTATTGCCAAAAGATAACGTCGGTAGCAATATACCTCCACCTCCAAGTAGAGTCGTTCAGTATGGCAACATTGATGTGGGCCTGCTCCTGGCCGATAATCAAAATGTTAGTACGCTATTTTTGACGAACTTGTTAATCTGTACATTTATGTGCTCTGTTTTGAGTTGAACGTTCCTTGTCTTACTCGGCCAGCAGTCAATTTGTGTTACTTACACTTGTTATCTTTAATTTAAGGGCGAAAATTGTTGCATTTACTGATGAACGTGTGAAGATTATGAACGAGGTAATCTCTGCAATGAGAGTTATCAAAATGTATGCATGGGAAAACTCATTCGCACAGCTGGTCAGCAAAATAAGAGGGTAAGTAAGACAGTATTCATTTGGGAATGTAAGATAAAGGTAACCTTTTCCGAAGGACCATGTATCAGGTGGCCACTAGTACTGGTTTTAGAAATTCGAAAATAATCGAAGAACGTAGCAAAATTAGTCAGTGAAAGAGCGGTTTTAGCAAAACAATGCAATTTCCAGAAATATTTTAAAGCAGATAGGTAGCTTAAACAGACATAAGGATTTCACGTTCCTTTAAAGTGTACTTCCAGTGGTCAGAAATTTTTTGATATTTTGTTTATTATACCTAGCGGATATGCTTCCGTACATTCGTTACGTCCTATGTTGTACGCACGTTCAGTAAATGCCCGTAAAAGACGTTAAAATTACAGTAATGGCGACCGACATTGCCTCGTTTTGGCTTTTGCCTATCCATGTGACGCAAATGGAGAGGGTAAAAGCACCCTTCATTGTTCACAGGACAAACGTGGCGCGCATATTTCAGCTTTGCAAACGGTCAAAACCGTCCATATCGAGGCATATGGAAGTTGAGAGTCCTTAAAGGCGAATCAGTAACCCAATTTCGAACTGACAAATACCAGAGGGTTTCTAGCTAAGCTACTTATTGAATCATGGTCAAAATTCAAAATAGACGTGAAAATAGGTCCGTAGATGGTGTAAAGTTACAAGAATGTAAACTTCCGTGTTCAACAGATGCAGTTGCTCTCTACAGTTAACTTGTTAGACAAGTGCTAAAACGGGGTGGTTACTCGTATGGTAGAGTGTGCATTTCACTACTGGGTAACATTGTTCCTTGCAGTCACCATGTAATTTTACTAGGCTCGGCATACCGTTAGCGAAATTTTCAAGTCTTTCGTATTTGTTGAGCTCTGCAGCGTTGGTCGATAACACGTTTATTTCGTAGGGCGATTCACAGATTAACTGCAGTACAACTTTGATTTCTGTTATTTGCTCAGTATTACAGACGCTAATAGAGTTGACGTAATTAGTTTTTTAAACTTTCAAGGACCTTACCATTTCCAGCATTCTTTGTCGTGATTTTACAATGAATATGGTGAATGAGCCATTTAAAGAAATGGAGGCTACCGCTACCATA
The DNA here is from genome assembly GCA_010016025.2 of Alatinidae sp. Z8VKAUB7J3. Lineage (NCBI taxonomy): Eukaryota > Metazoa > Cnidaria > Cubozoa > Carybdeida > Alatinidae > Alatinidae sp. Z8VKAUB7J3. The sequence goes on from JAAAKM020006971.1 coordinate 115,593,684, forward strand.
GGCCTACACTCCAGTTGCAAGACAGATGGCTTATTCTTTATTTTTACAAGTTTCTGTTGTCGTTTAAGATATATGAATTCTCTATCGATATAACTAACCTTACTGACATATGCCGAACTGTAGAATTACCGACAAGCAGCTTCCAAAGAATTCGTCTATTTTGACGTCCTAAACAATATCAATCATGTAAACTGGAATGTTGTAGTTCCATAACCACTGCTAAACAAGTATAACCTTGTTCCTTACATAACCACAAAAAACTTTTAGCAGTCTAAGGGATAATTTTAGATCTCTGTATTTCACTCTCTTCCTGTTGGTAACGATACTCTGGTAAGGGGTTCCCAGCCTACCCTTTGCCAGCCTTTCTAAGTATCCTTATCTCATTTATTATGCTTAAACCCTTTTAGTAGGACCAATGCTTAACCGATAAGGCCTTAGAAACGAATCCAATAAAAAAGTTATTTAATTGGTATTAGTATGTACGTTTGCACTCTTACGTGCTTAATTGCAGTGCGTGTATTTGTGTGTATGGAGGGGCCAGTCAACCCTAAAATTTATGTAAATCCAGACCATTCCAATGTGTTCCAAAGCCCTTAACAAACTACAATTTTTAGATAGTGAAAAACCACCCCTAAAAACTACAATTCTTTGTGGATACCTAAAATCAAATGAAAAAGAGATACAGGGAGCGGGGGATTTTAAGGGATTTCTATAACCTCTTCCTCCCTCGGACTACTTAATGGGTTTTCTGGATCTTCCCTTAAATTATAATACACCAGTTTAGGAATCGCCTACAGAATATCCACCAACCTTATTATCAATACCCTCTACATACACCAATACGTAATTGAGGTTTCTAATACTGTATCAAAAGAGTCATTTAAACATGCATCTTCCTTCTTAGGATTCTTGTAGATTTTGATCTTTTAATTCATCATGAAAAAAGATTCCTGGTACTACAAAATTTTATTAAATATTATCTACAAATTCATCAACAGGAGGTACACTATAAATTGCTGCCAATTTTGTGTGAGTGTGTTTTGTCTTGTGTCTTAAAGTAAGATTGTTCAGCTGAAGATCATCGAGAAACTTATTACTGTAAGCACCATTGCTGTGGCGTTTCATGATATACACATATATTGCCCTTTCAGATGACTAAGCTCATTTATGCTAGTCTGTGTACCTACCATTATGTCACTCTAGCTAATCTTCTAGTCTAAAACCTCCGTCCTAGTGCTTTAACTCAGATAATGGACTTTGTGAAACTCTGCTAAACAGAAACAGACTAGTGAAAAATGAAATAAGTGGCGTTCTCTCGCGGTAATTACTACCTACAAAGTGCCAATTCTCTGTTATAAGTGTAATTCAATCAAAAATTACAGGGCAATTGTACTAGTAACATAGTTATCAGCGGCACCGTTTGGCCCCGAGTCAAGTGCCTTTAGCATTTCGCTGTGCCCTGTTGGTGATGGTAACTTTTACTATTTAGTCAACTTGTACACGTTTAATAGTCATTGTGAGACTCCTACATAAACACAAAATATGCACATTGTTATGGGTTCCTTTATCGATCCTTGTTATGCTTATCTTTTTTAGTAAGGAAGTCAAGAAACTCGAATTTGTTAATCACCTACGAGCCGTAAACAACTCCCTGTTCGCATTAGTGCCATACCTTGTTAGTCTTCTCATCTTCACCACGTATGTTTCGCTTGGTAACAAACTCACCGTTGCTAAAGTGTTCAGTGCTTTGGCACTACTTCAAAAGGTGCGGCTGCCTATTATGGTATTCTTCCCAATGGCTATTCAAAACCTTGCGGAAGGCTATGTCTCAGCGAAGAGAATTCAGGTACTTGTTAATTGCAGATATTTTTTATTTGTGATTACCTACAGGTGTGATTTTATTCTTAGTGTTCAAAATTGTATATATCGAGACTCGTGCGTTTTGAATCATAACATTAAAGTGCCATGGCTGTCAAGTTCCGATTGTTGATAGTCCATAGCTTTTAAATTCTGATCATTTAAAGCACCGTGCATGTTAAATTCGTCATGTTTTTTATGTTAGCATTCGAGAGTCCTGGTCGTCTGGGATATCGAAGTCATTGAGCATGGCAAAAAAAATTTGTCATTTGTGTTGAAATAACAATCGCTGGACATCATATTATTTACTATTATCGTACACTAGAACATTTTGTGGGTAACTTCTTTGGCAAGCATTTTCTTTCCCGTTGCCTGACATAATATTTTCAAAAAATGTGAAACGTATTCCTACTTCTTCCGAAGACAGGCGTTGCTCTCACGGAGGTCAGACGAAGTGTATTGGTATTAACCCGATGAATTCACTTTCAGAGACACATTTTTAACTTGATCTTTAGGTACTCCCAGCAGATGCGTAATCTTTACCTAAGGTCACGTTAGTAAATTCTTTCTCGTTAAGCAGTAGAAGGTATTTTCTTTAATTTTTGTCGTCTTGACAACAAGCGTGACAAATACACTAAAAGTATCAGACACAGGAAATTTTGTAGATAGGAATAGGGAGTATTTTTTAAGGATTTGCATCTGTAACAGCATTTTATTGTTATTCTCTGTTATTCTTCATTGTGTATTTCATATTCCATCTACCATTTAGAGTGGTTTGTAAATTTTGATTCCAATAGGCGGCTGATATTTTTATTTTTATTTTGGAGCAGAGCCTCTGTTCACCGCTGTTGGGTTGTTACATGACAGATTACGAAGAAGGAGCCCCGTTCCAAACCGTGCTTTATTTCTAAGTTACGGCTGTCTTGTTGTTTATAGATTAAGTGATTACTTTTGACCATTATCAACGAAAATAGTCGGTTTTATTTTAGGAATTTTTGGAATTGGATGAAATGGATCCAGCAAGTTCCGATAAATACAGACAATCATCTGACTCAGAGAAACCAGTTGTTGAGTTGGAAAATGTGACAGCCACTTGGGGAAAGGTTTGTTAGCACTAGAATATATATTGATTTTCACCTTAATATAAGTTGAATTTGTAAATTACAAGTAGAAATGCTAATAAGCGGAAAGTAAGTGTGTTTCCAGTACGAATGAGTTGGTTACAAGTACCTTTCAATAGAGGAGACTAGTAATGGTAATAGTAGGCAAACACTTTTAAAGGTTTCTAAATCAGAAGTGACAGGTCTTTGAAAACGTCTCTAAAAGATGTACGGTGTTTGTATCCTCTCCTTCCAATGGCTTTTTCCGTGTTCCTGTAGTCTTGTTTCTTATTGGATGAATTCCACACCGTTTTCTTTTAACTTTGTAGATATTTAATACTCGTACACGTTCGTGTTTTAGCGTGATGCTGAATCTAAGTACGCGAGGCAAACCCAGATCTTTCACAGGGTCAGGATTAACTGGGGCCATAGATTGTTTCAAAAGCAACGGCCGTTGACGTACTTTGTCGAATAAACACCCGCCTCCGAATCAGTGCTCTGTGAAAGATGCATTCCAGTGCCAAAGAAAACAATTTAGTAAGCGTGTCCATCGAATTGGTGCTGCCAATCAATTATAAAGAGGTGCTTTATCCAAATAGCAAGAGCTGGCACCAAATCCTTTCAAATCAGCGTGCTAAAGTGCCTTTTAATGAATCCAGTGCAAATATGTTGATAGGTTATGAGTCTGATATTGACCATTTTCCGGGGAATATCTGTTAACTTATATGGTAATAGAAAAGACGAAGGCCAATTTAGGATTATGACAGATATCACGATGCCGCACAGCGAGGTCTGCACGCAGAAGGTCGCCTCGCCCGGCCCGCGCGGCGTCCCGTGCCAGCCGCCCTTCAGATACTGGAAGGCAAGACAGCTCAGATAATCGACGGCATGAAGTCTTAGATACTGAAAGGCAAGATGTCTTAGATGTCCGAAGGTATGAGGTCTTAGATACAGGAAGGCAAGACGTCTTAATATATTCCTACAGCACTTAGATATACTGCGAATCTTTAAAAAGTCGCAAATCTAACCATCAATGTAAGGCAGTCTCAAGACAAGGTGCTATACGCCTACTAAACCAAGAGCTTAGAATGGCCTTAGTTGCGCGGTGGTAACGACATGCTCAGCAATACTGAAAAATTTTCTAAAGTTTTCTAATTATCACCTTTGCAAAATTTGCCAGACCAAATATACTTGCAAATCAATTTAATGTACCAAAATCTTTAACACATCTTCCGTGATTTCTCCAATAATGTGGTTATTTTTGAAGCAGACTTTACAAAACACTGTTTTAAGCATGTCGTTCCCACCACGTAACTAAGGTCGCTATTGGATAAGGAGAGTTTATGGTTTAGTCGCGTATACCACAACTAATATTAATTTACTATTCCATCTCAACTGAGTCTTACTTAAATGAATTCTTTTACACTCATTGGCAGTGGATCAGCTTTCCGCTTGAAATATTAAGAGGAGGTTAAATAAAAATTCTCTCCCCCTAAGAAGACAAGGCAAATTCAAGTTTTCTCTAAGTTGTTTGATTTTTGGCGCGCTTCCCTTTGTCAAATCAGTGGTCATCCTATTCCAGGTTGACTTTCTTTTTACCAAGTTAATATTGTTTTCACTTTATCAGAGTTACGTACAAAAAGAAAACTGACGAGAGGTTAATAAAATACGTATTTGTAGTCGACTAATGACCTATCGTTTATGTAGCGTCATCTTTTGACAACTGTTCTCTGTCAATAAAATGCAACTGCGGCAAGGCATACCTAAAGTACAAGATATACAATCAACTCCTTTGAGTATAATATTACAAATACTAAATAAATATATAAATAGAATGTAAAAGATTATAGAAAGGATTGCCAGTTATTATAAGCGTTATATCACCGAGAAGCGAGGATTTGAAACTGCCTAACTTTTAATGGGTTTTGGACAGTATGACGGGCAGGATGACAGTCCTTACCTGGTCAAGTTACGTGGCGCAGAGATGTTGGTCTTTAATTGCGTTGAACTGGACGTCGATGTCCACCGATGGATGACTGGGAGCAAATGTGATAACTGGAGAAATAGAGTATGTTAACATCGGAGGTTACCTAGATCAGTTGGTAGAGCACACGCCACGACAGCGTGGGGCACGGGCTCGATTTGAAACTTCCTAACTTTCAATGGGCTTTGGACAGATAGAGGGGCCGGATGACAGTCCTTACTTGGTCAAGTCACGTTGCGCGGAGATGTTGGTCTTTAATTGCGTTGAACTGCATGTTAATGCCTACCTATGGATGACTGGGAGCTTATGTGGTTACTAGAGAAAGAGAGTATGTAAACAATATACTGTCTGACTTTTAATGGGCTTTGGACAGATACATGGACCGGAAGGCAGTCCATCCTTCATCAGGTCACATGGCACAGAGAAGCTGGTCCTCGATTGCATTGAGCTGGATGTCGAAAGCCACCGGTAGATGATTGGGAGCTTATGTGGCGACTAGAGGAATAGAGTATGTTAACATCGGAGGTTACCTAGATCAGTTGGTAGGGCACACGGCGCGATGGTGTGGGTCACGGGTTCGATCCAAGGTGGTGACTACTTCTCTAGTGTCTTTCCTATGCTTTATATGTTACTATGTTCGAAGACTGCCACGTTTATATATTGATTCTTTGTAGTTTCTTTACTTATACATACTGTATCTCCATAAAAAGTTAGACGGTGATTAGGCGTTAAAGGATCAGCTTCCGTTGATCAATAACGCTAAAGGATGTCGTAATATATTGCGCCACAATGCGTTCAAAATTGTCCCTCACTTGAAATTTTTGTGTCAAAATAAAATTCTTTACCAATTTACATCAGGAAGATAACATCGATAGACTCTTTTAAAAGGAGCCTCAAGACATATTTATACTTGAAGGCTTGGAAAGCACGACTATAAGCTCTAACCACGTTTACATTGAGAGGGAGAAGAATGATTTTACACTGTTTCAACCTTTTATACTCTTCTTTATCCTTTTAAGCTTTTAAAATTGAGTAAGAAATTAGGGTTAGAATAATTTTACACTATTTTTCTGTTTTATACTGTTTTTATGTTAAGTACAATCCGAACTAGTTAAATATGTGTACTATATCCTTGGCTTGGTAGTTATACCTTTTTAGCTACTTTCTTTCTATTAGTACTTCTTTGTTATATTGTATTTTAATCATTAAGCGTCTTAATTGCGACGCGCGGACGATCATTACGCATGGAGACCAGGAAATCTAGGAACATTACTATTATTGTTATTAGTATTGTTATTATTACCACGTCTCATTGTGTTTGCATTTATTTTACAAGTTGTTTTTGTTGTTTTATTTTATCTATTTACTTACTTATTTATTTATTTTTCTTCATCAATTATTGTTATTTTACTGTTTGTTGCTCTGGTTATTTATTTTACTCTGTTGCTCTACTTAATACATCATAAATCATTGTATATTAGTTAACGTGTATGTATCCACACAAAGGATCTTATTGTCCCCACTAAATTTGCCGGGAGTAAACAATGAAAATGTTATTAGTTTAGAAATTGTAACGTCGAGTTGTATAATTTAAGCATGAAAAAATAAATAGCATGGAAGTTTAAAAATAATAAATTATTGTTATTATTATCATTATCTTCATTTTTTTAATTTTTTTTAAAATTTTTTTTTATTTTAACTTGTATTGACTTTGGTTATCGCCACCATCAATTTTGTTGGTATTGTTATTATAGTTATTATCATTGTTTTTGTTATTATCCACTATTATAAACTTCACTGTCCCCATTACGCCGGGTGAAAACAGTCAGAAGTTGATATCTTGTAGACGTTATTACTGTAACTGTAAATTTACTGAAAGAATAAATGGCAATTAAGTTTGAAAATAAATTATCTTCATTAACAGTAATTGGGATAATTCCAATCTTTTTGTATCGTAACAACATACATTATATCATCTAAATCCGCTGTACCTGTAAAGAGAGTAACGGATGTATTTTGATATAGGAAAGGAAAAAAGATCAATGAGGTTTAAAAAAATTAGTGTTGCTATACGTACAAGTTATTATATCTTCTGTAGAAACGACAAAAACTGTACTAATCCTGAGTTGTTGAATTGGTTAATAGATTTTATAATTTTTATCATTATTATTAATGTTTGCTTGGTTTTGTTTGTTTGTGTTTGTTTTGTTGCTTTTGGGGTATTTTCACGACGACTCACTGTATTTCCTATTACTAGGGTTGCTCTTATCGTTGTTTGAATATCTTCGGGCAAAACATCAACGAGAAAGATCCATGGCGCCTGTTACTCTAAAATTGTTTAATCTGTTAAATGCATGTTTTATCCTTCAATTAATACCTAAGTTCAATTAATTTAATCGTATAAAGCCGTTATAATGACATGGTTTATTTAAGATAAGGCATGCCTTCATTTTTTGCAATGAATAGGTTATGGCCCCAGTAAGTGACAATACCCTGATTCACGAACAGGATCGATATGCCTATCGTAGGTGAGTATAAACCTGTGTATTGGTATTATGCTTAAATAAAGAATTGAGTTTTAATAATGAATAATTATTATCAGTATTAATATTATTATTATTATTATTTTCTCCCTTACCTAGTTTTCGCCTTTTTTTGTCTTTGCTTTATCTTGTTGTTGTTGTGTTGCTAAATTTACTAACTAAACACTCCCGTATATCAAATCCTGCTATCCCATGTACCATGTCAGGAGAAAACAGCAGGAAATGTCATTATATCATAGAGATTACCAATAAAGGCATTGAGTTATTAATATTATTTTCTCCCTTACCTATTTTTCCCCTTTTTGTCTTTGCTTTATCTTGTTGTTGTTGTGTTGCTAAATTTACTAACTAAACACTCCCGTATATCAAATCCTGC
>JAAAKM020006971.1:115602751-115633625 GCA_010016025.2 Alatinidae sp. Z8VKAUB7J3
TGGTGCAACTGCTCTGGGAGATGTAGGGGTGGGGTGGAATTTTGTTCCAATAGTTTTACTTAGCAAGGAACCGTATCACAGAGGTTAAGAAGTACTGGCTTCAGCCTTTCTGGTGTACAAACTAATTTAGTGTTTTCCAGACTTTTTGCATCCCCGTTAGTTAATGATTGCCGAAAGACTGCGAAGTATGAGAAATTCAGCCTAGTGCCAAGGTGAGCTACAACAATGATAACTTACATAAAGTAGGTTTCAGACGAGAAATATATGTAGATTCCAGCACTGACAAATAAAATTTTGAACGTCCTCTGTGAAATGCTAAACGTGTCATGCTTAAAGAGTCAAGCGCCACTACAATTAAGGTGGTCGTCGATTGCCGATCAAGTGGCGTCGCCCTTATTTCCCATTACTGTTCACTTAACGCGTATTTGTTTCTTCTCGGTGGATGCTCTTGATTCTCCAGTGTGGCATGTGCTTGATGATTTTTTAAAGCAATCTATGGGATGTGCGACCTACATAAGTTTATCCGCAACCTAATTACACATCAGAAGTTTGCTTCTTGTAAACGTCTTGTTCAGGTAAACCTGTATACCAAATCATAATATCGTAGAACGTAAGGTGACGAGCACGTCGTCGCCGCCGCGTAACCAAGGCCATTGTTTAGTCACGTACTCCAAGCAGACGTCTTAGTTATTACAAAGCGATTGCCAAACTACACTTGTTTTTATAAGCAACTTAGGGTTTGGTCAGTACTCAAATTTCTACATTTTATGGCAAAATTAGTAACGAAGTTGCTAAAGTGGTTGCTTAAATTTTGGAACCCATTTTGTGCCAAACAGACAGACTACACATCTGTCATGTAGACACTTGTCCCCCTGTTGTTAAAAATAAATCAGAGCATGAAGCTGCAAGATATGCTTTGATCATCACGCAAGTACTGCTGGCTTACCTCTTTTTTAGTAATAAACGCATCACAAAATATATGAAAATGTATTTTGGTTGCTTATTTTGGCTGCAGGTCAAAATCAACCAGTACTGGAGTTGCTTTCTAATTTTTCAAATTTGAGTACTGCTCACGAAACTAGCCCTCTAATGGAGGTGGGGTGATTGGGATTTCTAAAATATCAAAGGGGGGGGGGGCAGGTCATAAGTTTCATCATTTTATGGAAATAATCCTTAAAATGATATCCATTCAATTTTATATTATATTTGCTTGCAAAAATGTTAGAGCTGGCTAAATTCAACTGAAAGTGTCGTTGCATAGTCTAAATTCTAGCTGGGACAAGTGAATTACTGCTAAGCCATTGGTTTAAAGCCGTAATAGAATTTTGTTCTGGGCTGTCACATCTGCCATCACCTGCTAATACTAACTCCTTTCCCTCTTCTATTACCTTCTCCCACAGCTTGTCTCTTTCTTTCACCCAACAATCATTAACAAGAGGAAGTAGTACAGTAGACTGCACATCATAAAAAGTTGACTCAGAGACACAGAGCAGATTTAACATAGAAAAGAAGTTACAGATACAAGTATAGGTGAGGCCAGTAAAGAGAGTAGCTGCACATATAAGAACATTGAATACTGGAAACCTAGATCTGCCAGCTCCAGCATATGGCAGAGTGGGCCTTTCAAACTCATCATGGTTGCACAAGAACTGAATCCAATAGGAAATGCATGAACCAGTCACCACTTCTTTCCATGATGACACTGGACTTTTGCAGACTGGGCACACAGTCATTTTCAATAAGGTTTCAAGAGCCCTGCAAAATACTACACACTTCTTTTCCTTGGCGATAGACGACTCACAGTCCTCATTTTCCACTTCTGATATTGATATTGACTCCTCACTCTCAGACAACCACTCATAGTCAATCTCAGTATGCTTAGTACTTGACTCTCCTTGGGAACAGGTACTGTCCATAGTGAAATTGGGTTCATGGTGATTTTCATTTGGGTTTGATATATATGATGGAAAGGAAATGGTTTTAGATTATAGGGGGGTTGAAGACATTGGATTGAAGGAGCCCTCTGGTAGTTCATTACATTTGGAACCAACATGATAAAGATGGTCAATTGTTAATGAGCTTTCATCCACATCTTTTGACGGATGACAATAGGTTTGTGGCTGAACAACTAAGACCCTTTCTGTAATCCCAAACATCTGTATAGGGTCTGTTTGGCATGAAATGTCCTTTTTCTGAAACAAAAAGTGGGCAAAAACAGTATTAAATGAAAGTTAAATTATGTTTAGTATCGTATTGTTTTAACACCATTTAAGTAATTTTTCATTGGTTTTGAGTTTGGCATTGTAGGTATGAACATAAGACGTATTCCTTAGTAATTACTGATATCCAATTAATCAGAAAAACATAAAAAATTTAGCCTACTATTCTGGGAGAATGTCTAAAGGTTTTAATCATTACATCCAGCAGTTCCCAACATTGTTTGATCTCAGGTACCAACACCTGTTTTGTCATGTACATGAAACCTATCAGACAATTGTGTTGATGATTCTTATTTCTTATATACCACAGTGATTTGAAACAATGCCCTTGTTTTTAATTGCCACCCTCCCCCCTCAAACATCACCTCCATTTTGGCAGAAACATAGATAAATGCCTCTTCTAGTGAAACTCACCCCCTTACATAGATGTCTCCAAAACATTCAAGAAAGCAAAGTAACACTTTTTACATAACATATGAGCAAGATCTTATTATTGAAGTTCGATGAAATCAGGATTTGAAATGTCAAGGCATGGAAGTTTAAATGACATTTTCTAGTTAATTTAGCATATAAATGCTATAAATAATATAATGAAAGGAGAATAATGACATAAATGAAAAAAGTTCAGAAATGCCTCCCCTTGAATTGAAACACATCCTATTTACCAAAACTTTGAAAACATGGGTAATTTATTTGAAGCATTATGGTCTTCTATTGTATTAGTTACCTCTACTAAGTTCTTAATCTTATATTTCACATGTATGACCAATCTATGTACATACTTAAGTTTACAATGAGCAGTAATATTTGTAAGTTTTGTTATACTTTTGTGAATAGTTTTAAATCTTTAATGTATTGTTTCATGGTCTACTAAGCAGTTGTGATAAGAGGGGAAGGATCACAACTTCCATCTTAGATAAAAACCTTTTTTTTTTATTATATGGTGTTTACTTCTTTGTATCCCTACAAACCATTATTAAATACAATTAATGAACTTTTTTAAGAGTCAATGCCCACAAAATGAGGATATTTATATTTAGTGTCAAAGCAGTAGATTTCATTATCACTATTGATGGAAATTCCAAGCTATGTGAGACATGACTATATCAGGGACCGGGGAAGATAAAGCAAAAAAAAGGGGGGGGCAAGTAGGCTTGGTTCAATTTTTTTTCACATTCTACTAAGGTAACTTTGGTCATTGTGTGGGAAGGAGTGTTTCGTGTTGATATGCATATCTTGCTGCGAATGTGACACAATGTCTGTGGCACTCAATTTCAATTTGATAACACTGAAAAGTGGTCACAGAAAAAATTGAGATTTTGCAAAACTTTGGAGGGACCATTGCCCCTCGGCTGCCTTTTCCCCCACCCCCTTTCCCCTGTCCCTTTATTGACACAACTTTTAGGAAATTTATAATGTAACAAAGAAAGCTTGCATTCACTATCAACTGTATTGTATGTACCCTTTAGTTAATAATAGGGGTGGTTTGAATAATGGGGCAGAGTGGAGAATTTCCTCAAAGAAAATTTTAGTACTTTTTGATCAGCAGACTGCAGGATCAGTTTTGAAAATTAATACACCGGATGTTGAAACCAATGGGGTGTGAGGAATGTTTCACCTAATACACACAGCAGGTTTCTCAGAATTGATAAGAGGGGGGAGGGGGCAATAAGCTTAGGAGGATTTATAATCTTCCATTTATTAGTTACCAATAAGTAATAAACGGTGGGATTCAAAACCATTTTGAAAATAAATGAGGGGGGGGGGATGAAGATGGTGTGAGGAATTTGAAATGCAACCAGCCTGAAAAAAAAATCTGCTGCCGTATCATGGAGTTTGGTTTCCTAACTGTATGTGAGACTGGACGTGGACTTGGATGTTCCTCTGCCTACTGCCTACTAACAAACTACCATCGACGATTTGAAGACTAGCAGTACGACATTATTGATGTGCTTTAACACATGAACATTTAAGCTGTGTTTAAAGTGAAGGACAACTTACCGTCGAATCCTGAAGGGGCCAGGTCACTGATTTCTTAAAAATTGTCGGAACTGCATTTTTCTTTAAGAGAACCCTTCAGTGATAGCCAAGAAGATCGGATTGTAATTTATAGTCCTGCTCGAAGCATTGTTTTTCAAAATGATTCTCACATATGATGCCATCGTGTAAACTGGGGTAGGTATCAACAGTGTACCCAGTTTGTAAATTGTCGCGCCACTGCTGGACAGTATCTCTGCCAATCTTTGCAGTTTGCTTCGGTATACAGAAAAAATGTTTCTTTGGCTCGTTTCTTTTCAAATTCTTGCAACCTATTGCTATACATGTAGCCATATCTGCACGTTGGACTTATGCTTCTGTATTTATAAGAATTGATTATGGTAAGAAAGAGTTTAAGTGAGTTTACGTCTACAATGGATAATACGTTTCTATTCTATAAGTTATTCCTCTGATGATTATGTTGCAAATGCTACACTACTTAGGAGAAACCAATGCAGCTATGGAATTTGGAATTGCCCAAGCCGGCAGGTACATGACAGCATAATGTAATGACAACTCATCACAATACAATGTAGTCTAATTAGAGTGATGCAATGTTTACAACGTAAACACCGTATAATGTCACTGTATAATATTACTGACCAGAATAAATTTAACTTCCTCCCTGATTAGCATGCACAACAGTTGTGATATAGTGACTCAGCATCTCGAATGTTCCTGAGCCATGTACGAATAGCAAACTAAGCAAGTTTACTATGATTTAATTAGCCTTATATAAAATACAATAATTATATAAATACCTGTAAATTTGGATGTGATCTTCAGTCAGAATTATGAGTTATAAGAGTACGTTGCTGTGAGTTATTTCTCGACACCTTGGTCTTACTGGAATATCAGTTGCGCTGCGATAGAGCGTTGTCCAGTATATAACAACAGTCACTACATTGTGTCACATTTTCAACGAACTTATTAATATAAACTGCTCCTGCTTACTTTATTTTCAACATTTTGAACCTCCCCATCTATTCGAGTCACTCAACTTCTTTGATAATCGAATGAAAAACACACTTGATGTCTTCTTCGCCCCTATTGTTTTCCACTTGTCGCATTTCTATTGGAGACAACCAGTGAACCATTCAGACATTGCACCTTGTGACGTAGAAACCCCAACAAAAAATTAATACGAAGCAAACATGTCCACTACAATGTGCCAATGGATTTTTAAAGCACAGTTTCAAAGCTAGCCTGTTGCATATCTGTGGCCCTTCCACAGGCCACAATTTTATTTTGTAAAAACTAACAAAAGCTGAGATGATCTTTCAAATGTTCCAAACAGTAACAAAAGACGTAACACCTGTAATGATGAGTCAGCCTGCTGTCAGCCTGCTATCAGCCAATGAGTTCAGTGCAAGTAATAATAACTTCCTTATCTATGTCATCTCAGCAATTTCAGTGCTGGTACCAGGAAAAATACTTGTCATTTAGTTGCTATCAGATCGTTGTTTGAGTAGCAGTCTAAGGCATACGATACAATCAAAATGGAGTACCTGAAGCCACCAGACAAACTATGATTGTGTGTTTCCTGACTGTGAGTATCCTTTTCTTGAGGGTGAAACAGTGATGAGAGAAACTTGCCTGCTGCTGCTGTGCCTGCACCGCAACATTCACAAAGTACCAGGAAAGCGACTGCTGAATTTTGTTGTGTAACTTTTGCATACTGTATGAATGTAAGGAAACTTAGGAGGGGGATGTAATAACGAGTCACTACACTCATCTTCCTTTTCAGCCTGCTATCAGCTGACGAGTTCCGCCTAAGTAATAATAATTTCCTTGTCTATGTTGTCTCAGCAATATCTGTGCTGTAATGGATGTTAGTCATTATTAGTCATTGTCAATTAGTTTAACCTACTCCTTCATATATGCTTTGTAAATATAAAATAGATTACTTGTTGTTTGATTGAACATGACTTTTAATGTTCTTATAGTCATCTCTACACATAACATTACAACACATCTGTTACTAAGTCATGTCACATCAAATCACTCCTGTGGCCTTGTGGTTGTTGGGGCACTTTGATGACTTTGCAATATTTCGCCACTGATCACCATTCTTTGCTTCTCGAATACATGTTACCACACTCTTCCCGTCCATTCAGCACTGTCTGTCAACCAAGTTCCCTTTGGTCGACCTCTTCCTCTACTAACTTCCACACTAATGTGCATGATATTGAAAGCAAGAGTCCCCATCTTTCTAGTAACATGACCAAACCATTGCAGCTTACTTCTCCTTGCTGTCTAGCAAAGGTTCATATACACCGATTTAATGAGTGATTCTCCATTTGACTTAAATTTTAGTGATTTTTTGTTTCCACGTGATCCCAAAGAGGTCTTCTAAAGTAGTGGAGCTCGAAAGAAGACATTTGTTTTTCCAGCGCCTTGCTGTGGGTCCAAGATTCGCATCCATACAAGAGTTAGTGAGTAGAAGATTACAAAGAAAGCAAGAACTTACCTTGATCAAAACCTTGGTACAGTTGTCAAATGACTTGACGTATCTCTTAATGCTACTATATGAGAAAATAGGATTCATCAGTTTTCTCTGCCATGCATGTCCTGCATTGTTGACTGCAAAGAGGCCCTTTGACACACCAGGAAAGCGCTCTGTAAAAAATGTCCCTCTCACACAGGTTTTGCTTTTCATAACAAGCACCTGTTTAATATATTCTGGCTTGAAAACAACCAGTGCCAAATAACCTTAAATCAAGGAAAGAGAGAGGCATAATTAAGCCATAATCACTGTAAGAATTGATATGAAGGTCACTTTCAATGTTTACCACAGTAAGGATGCTCAATGTGGAATGCCCTGATCTAGACAGACCTGAGACATATTATATGTGCAGTTTTGAATTAAAATTAAACAGGACCTGGTTTATTTAATATTCCTTGTTATTATATCATATAGGAATAAATTGTAGAATATATGCTACACAGACATGTATGTTTGTTATCCTACTTTGCAACAAAGGACATCACCAGCTTTTTGCAAGAGATGGAATATTCTTGAAAGAATGTGGAAGCATACATACATAAGTATATATGTATTTAAAAATTTATATATTTATCATGAGTGTAGCATTACCACAATAGCATGCCTTTTATACTAAGGGAGCTTGTTTGCTTGGTACTTATATATCTCAGGCACTGATGAAAGCTCAAAGCCTAAACACAAACAATAATTGTGATCAATTAATTTCCCTTACACACTGAGTGACGGAGAAAACATGGCAAGATTGTCTTGAAAATTTCCCACTAATTATTGGACTTGATGGTACAATGGTTACAATTTGTGTTTTCACCAATGGGTCATGGGTTTGAATCCCCTCAGCTCCCTTAGTGAAAAAAGGCAAATTATTGTGGTAATGCTCCACTTCTGATAAATATATATTGCACGAAATAGAGAAAACATTGTGTACTGAAAAGCTTTCTTCGTCTGACACTCCTCAGAGTACTAACGTCAGAATGATCAAAATAGAATGTGTGGAAGAGTATACCAACTGTATTTTGAAGGAGCCAATCAGAACTTGGACTGTCTGAATGGCTTGTGTTTTTGGAATAATCAGCATCCATTACAACAAGATTGAGAGAATATACTAGCGTATTCTCCCCCCCCCCCCCGGCATTCTTATCGGCATACACATTTTCTACTTTCTTACCAGTGTTGGTAAGACTTACACCAAAGTAAGGAGAGCAGGCATCAAATTGATCTAAAGTCTTTATAAAAGTCAACCTTTTGGTTGAAACAACCACGTTGTACAGACCTCGTTTCGATGTCGGTTTTCAATGTAACGTAAAATCCCGTCAGATACCCGGAGGGGAGTGACTGTTGTCAACCTAAAGCCCGGGGAAAAATAGAATAACATCTGAGCTAACATTTGTTTAGTCGCATGTTTTTTTAGTTTCCTCCACCAACCCAACAATTTTCTTCAGTTTCGCCACCCAACAGATATCGGTTACATGGCGCAACTGGTGTGTCAACAAACAGAAAACAGAACAAGTCCCAGTGATTACGGAGTGTCAAAGATGTATTGAATACGTTGCCGAGCACATTCTGTATCATGTACAGTAATTTACAGATGCAAGTTGGTTAGCATAGGTACTGTGTATCATGTACCTGACAGGGCTGTCTGGTGTCAAAAAGCCATTACGAGCAAAATCTATCCTACATCGTGTACATAAGACCTTGTGTTTAACAGGAACGCTTAACAAAGTCCCTAAATAGATCTAAGACACTACCGACCGCTTAATTAGGAACTCATGCTGAGCTGATCCCTGATTTAATGATATTTCTGTAGGCCTACTGTAAGTCAGTAATTAAATCAATATAAAACGCATAATTCCATTATTTCTTTGTATGCCAAGACTCTTCTAGGGTTTTATAGCAAACCTGGGAAGTCACTTATAAAACATCAACAGACGAGTAAGACATTATAAGAGCTTACAAACCTTCTACAACTTGCACATATTTGTTTCATAATACTTTCGAAGTCTTACGGGGTATTAAAGGGAAATCCAAGGGAGAATTCCAAGAGTGCAATTATTAAAATGCCACATGGATATATTTGACCTTTCAACCAATACATGCCAACAAGGCGTGTTCTGTTCCTCCCAGGGAGTAAAATAACAAATTTCACATCGTCTGTTTATTGCAAAACGTACACTAAGCGATGCCTGTAATTTGTCAACCATTAAAATTGTACTGTGATGCAATATCAGCCACTTAGGCAGATCTTGTAAGATAAATAACAGTACCGTTTCAGATTCCTTAGTTCCCTTCTTATGTTTTACGTTGGAACGTTCTTAAAATCATGTATCTTGTACAGAGGATATCACGCATCCACGCACGCTAGAGACGTTCCGATAATTCACGTTAGCACAAGCCCATTTCCAGGACTGAAGAGGTCATATAACTTTGGGGTAGGACTATCTTTAATTTTCTTAGAGGGTGACATTGCAACTCTTTAAAGGAGGCTTACATATGTTTAAACCTTGACGGGAGAATTTTGGAAACTGGTGGTAAATGAAGAGGGAGATAGGCCCCCCATAGCCTCCCCAGTGGCTATGGACCTTCACCAGCAGGTACTGTTGTATCATGCACACACCAAAGCAGGTCACATTATTTGAGCATCCACCGTTTACTATTTGTATCATTCGAAGGATTTGTATTAACAGTCATTAAAATTCAATAGGGATTGCATTAAAGCCTCGTGTAAAATACAGATATCTAACAAACTAAGTATGTATAAAGTAGGAATAAGGAGCCCTCAAAAGTTAGAGTAAAATTTGGAAAGCTTTGAAACCAATATACCTATCCTTCGGTTAAAACATTTGCCAGAACCCCCCAATATATGCGTTCTCAAGCGTCCCTGAATGACAATAAAATCTTGATAGCCTATGTAGACCTCTATCAAGGTTGACGAAAACAAATTATATTCCAAAGTACTTTGTTATAATTGTAACAGATCTTATTGCAACGGCAGCACAGCAGAATTGCGACGATGACGGCCGGAACTTAGTTCCTCGATTTTACATCATCCACGTGTTTTATCGTCACCCCTCATATCAAAAATGGTAGCTCGAAACAAAACGCAATCATCCGGTCACAGCGCACAACATTGACACAGCAACTCACTTACTATTTCCTTAACCAACATCGTATGAAGCTAAACTCAACTCTTGCCTAAGTTCTGGTTGGTCAACACTGACAACGCAACGATTGAACCGCGTGTCATTGTTTCTAGCAGGGTGAGGAATATGGGATGAGGATGGGGGTAGTGATGTTGTGTCCGTGGTTGGACGTCGATAGAAACAAATTACATTCCAAACTTCTTTGTCTGAATTACCAAGGATCTTTGTCGATTGGCGGTACAACAGGATTGCAAGGAGAAAGAACTGATAACCAAACCGGCAAAAATTTCGACAAAGCATGACGTGGTCATTTTACAGGATAACAATCAGCGGTAATAAAATAATGCAGACCAGCAAATTAAACCGTTCTGACAAAAAAGTTTGGCAATTGGTATTATAGAATTTTTAAAATTCGGTCAACTTACATCAGTATTGCTTCTTTTATCTGCAATTCACAGAAGACAATAAGCGATATGTCAGACTCAGAGCCAAGGACTGGAAAATTATACCAACAATAATTCTAGCACGGGCAGCAATTAAGACACTGGTGCGACATCTCAATTTAAGACTGAAAGGGTACTCATTACCTCTGTGTTTACCTTTTAGCTAGAGTATAAAATCTCCTGTTAATCTCCTCAATCGATATTTTGATAATCATAAAAAGGCGGCCACAGTCTAAACTTCTCTTTAGTAAGCACACATGGCCTGGAATAAAGACTAAATAATGTAAACAGGAATAAATGATTTTTCAAATTGTTAGAAATGTCCCTTCAGACGCTAAAGTAATACGATAAATGGATCCGATTAAATTATCAGGAAGTCTTTTGTTGTCGTTAAGCCCAAATTAAATCCGGATAATAGAGAATGAATTTTAAATTTGGTGATGAATATTTTGTTCTGTTGCTCAACTGTTATTTGGACATAATGTTTATATAAATTTGGTACGTCACAGTAAATAGCATTTTTCAGGAAAGCAGCTACCTTCCAGATTTTGAGTAGGGTTCTTAGATTGCAAAAAGTGAAAAATTCAACATTTGCAGCTATTGCTATATTCCGTATTATATGCTGTTCATCGATACAGAAGCATACTGATTTCATCATACATCCCGTGAGATACTTTCATTCTTATCGCTATTATCACAAAATATTTAATGATATGGTACCATTTCCCCTAATTTAAAAATTATTTGTGTATGACCTTTTCTCTAATCTTGTAATGTACTTCATCGGAATTGAATTCAGAAATACAGATTGCTCCTTTTGCTACTCTAGTGTACAACAAGCAGTTACTACGACGCCCTTGACCTTTTATGCCTCTCCATAAGACACACCCATGACCTTTCCTGCTAATCATTTTTTGCCCTCTCTTTTTGTTCAGAGATTTTCTTCCATTGCAGCAGGGAAAAAGATACGTTGCAAATTTGTATGACCCCAAAATGTGTTGAAATACGATAACAGCAGCAGGTAGAAGTTAAGCTGTGACTTGTTTTCTGTACTCTGAATTGGTACAATAATAAACAAATCAGTAGGATAAAAATTCAAATAACTGCGACTATATGAGTTTGCGATACAAGCACACTAACTTTCGGGTTTCCAGCCCTTGTGCCATTACCTATGAACAATACAACAAATCAGTAGGCCCACTGGGCTTGACCACACCTGTTGTTCTTCGTAGTATCGAGTCAAGGTAGAAATGCTGGAAATTCTAAAACACAGGTGATTGAAGACCTTTTACAACTATTAAACCCCACTTTCTGTTTGCAATTAGGCATTTCAAATTCATAGATATTCTTATATTACCCTTGCGCGAGGGAGAAATCTGAAATGCCCATCACAAAAATTGTGAAGTACCCTTTCAGTTGGCTATTCCATGAGTGCCAGGAACATCGCCACGAATTTAATAGATTGTAATTCAATCTGAAAATTTAACTCGCTAACTGCATTCTGCTTTTAACCAGAGTGTGAATAAGGGTGCCTGCATACTTACTTTGAAAAGCAAATCCACCTCTGTGAAATTTGCTATTTCAAACAAATTCTAGAAGTAATTTTACTTGGCCCTTTGTAATTCGCCAGCATGTGATATTAGACTGATCGCAACGAGTACAAAGATAAAGATTTACATACCTTGGTGCCTCTAAACACTCCTTGCTTCTCAATTTCTTGCTTTCACTTATGGAATTAGAGAAATGATTGCATCGCTGTACTTCAAATGCGTTAATGACGCTACTCTTGCTTCGATGCATTAATTTCGCACCCGTGGATACATAAACCATCGATTTGTTGATTGAAACAGCTGGAGAGATGAGAACACTGTCAGATAAGTTTACTTGATTACAAATTTGTTAAGATTGATTATACCAGTATGGGTCGCCGTGTCGATCAGGGGCCTGGTAACGGCTTCATCATCTCCTGCTAAATTTGATGAAGCAAAGTTTTCTCTAAACGAGACATAAACACGTATCGATCCTAGTCTCTTGTGCGTAAAAGAATAGTATCTTGGCAATCAAACAATAGTAAAACATAAATATTAGGAGCTAGGTCTGTAATCTACTATTCATTAATTGATTTAAAGACTGTCATTAGAGTTTTCAAACCAATTTGACGTCTGCGGCACTATAATGAATACCGTTTAAATGCTGTATATCTATTCAATAAAGCTAATAGAAGAGTTCTAACGAATGAGACAACAGTTGAATTGAAGCGTGCAGTCGGGTAAAGCGTTGGAAAGGGTTCTATTTCGCTGCTATCGTAAAACATTGACGGGACAACTTTACATATATTGATCGACTCATCTGGGAGAGATTGAATAGTCACGTGTCTCAATGACGTCATATCTACATAATAGACAAGTAACGCACAGATGGGTCACAAAAGATAGGTTTGGTGCTTGGGTGCAATACGTGATGATGGTACTAAATAGGAAAGTATACAAAACAGCGAAATTGCCTGATGTTAAAACAATGGGAGGGAGTACAAAGGATTTACTAATGTCATGGAGAGGCAAGTGTAGACTTTTTCACTCTACAAATTTAGCTTATGAAATTGGAAAATACCTGTAAGGATGTAAGGGGAAAATAAATCAGATTCTTTCATCTGTGATTTACACTAGCTTTAAAATATTACCTGGGATTATATTCATTCATTAATTGCCTTGTCTTGCCTTGGTTGCAATGACCCACTATACCTTTCAATTCTTGGCCATACGTAGAAGGCCCACCGCTTCTATTGCCAAACCGATCGTATACCTTCAACGTAAACGTACGTCTTTGTCTACCCCTTGTCATTTTCCCTTCTATTCTCCCTGTCAACACTAGCTTTCCCACTATTCTTGCCTTGTAATGTATCACTGGAAGTTTAGCTGCGTACTCCCAGAATAATTCACATCAACTGTGATTGTGTACCTGCTCTTCTAAAAACGTCTTTATTCCTCACTCTATTGGTCCATTAAGTGATCAAAATTATTCGTAAAACCATACCTTCATAGCCCTAAATCTAACTTGGAGTTGTTTTTTCACTGTCCATATCTCAAACCCATACAATAGAGTTTACATTCATAAAAAAACAGGTAATCTTGCCGCGTTTACTTAAAACGTTAAAGCAATCTTAAGTCGGGGTAAGCAATCCCAGGTAACTGAAGCAATCCAATGAAATTCCGAGCAACCTCAGTCCATGAAATGGAAGATTACCTTAGTTTTTTCGTACAAGTATTTGTACTTATTTTACCCTTCGCACATTCAGAAGGCGGTGAGAACGAGTAACCGCGAGTCTACTAATGTAGATGCGATTGGCAAGGAAGAAGAAAAAGATTCAGAGTCCAGGCGATCTACAAGAAAGGACTAAATTTACTAAGAGCACAGCACCACGCCTGTTTAATCCCAAAGCGACCTCTTGATTAACGAACTACGGGCATGGAGGCAGTCCCGGGACTAAACACGATGGCCATGTATCATAAGTTCAACAATCCTTATATACCTCATCCTCTTTGAGTTATGTCCCTGAGGGGCCGACCGACTTTTATTCCCCAAACTCTTCCGTGGTTAGTGCAAGGGTCTGGTCAGTCTTGATTGTTATAGACTTAACTGGAAAGAAACTGAATGTCTCGCTCACTGATCGATAAATCGAAGGATGGAAAGGGGTTAAGAAACCGAGGCCCTTAAATTATGAGAGTAATATTTTGAACAGATTGCCAAAATAAATATAGAATATTATCATTTAATAAGGAGCAATTGCAATTTGTGGGTGCTGATATTTACCATGTAATGACAGAGATGAGTTATGTCATGTACCAAGCATCTTTTACATAATCGGGCTTCTTATCTCAAAGCAAGTAGATAAAACCCTCATACAGACTTTTTGGCATGACTCCCTTTGGGCCTCAGCTCACCCTTCTTTCCTGCTGAAATTTCCACATTTAAAGAAACATTAGCTCCATTGATATCAGTTGTTATTTATATTAGTGTAATGGAAACGAGGCTATGCTCTTCCTTCGCCTAACTCTCCCTAAAATCTATAACTTCTCCTCTTCACTAACCAATCACCCTGCACTTCCTCTCTTTATCTCTATTCCTATTGGTTGTTAGAAGATATAAGTAATTTGTAATGTGTTACGAAATTGGTTTGGGTCGTATACTTTTTATTATATTTATTAGGTGTTGATCCTCCAAGTAGACATGCCTGAATATCTGAATATACCTGAATATGCCTGAATATGCCTGAATATGCCAGAATATGCCGGAATAGGCGTCGAGTGTTGTCAATGATGCTACAGCAGACATTGAGAGGTGCAGAACGATTTGTTACTATGTCATTAACTATTTTTAATGTATCCTCTTTTGTAGATGTGTTAGCTAAAACGCTGAAGGAACACAGTTATTCAGATTTGACCTCAACCTTTATGGGTAAGTACGCACAATATCTCTAATTAATTTTATTTCGTAAGTGTATTATCGTTGTATTGCAAAGATTAACGGAAATGAAACGAGAATTTGCTATGTTTGAATTGATATTTTTGCAAAACATGTCGTTGAGGTCAGGGTTTTTTCGCGCTTCCAAGTGCATTACTAAGTTTTGTCACTTTGAAGTATGCCAACGTTCTAGGCATAAATTAGGGTATGCCACCTTTTATACGTTTTCACGCGGTAACATTATTTTGTTTCTCAAACTAATAAAAACTTAACAGTTGAAGTTGATTTTTGCATCTTCTTTTGTTCATTCATATTAATGTCGTAGCACCAACCTACATTTTCCATATTTGATGTGAAGTTTCTAACACGTTAGGCTATAAATAAGGACGTGACGGGTTTAAAGTTTTCGGTTTGTGACCCGTACCACCGACTTTTGTGTTTTCTTGAGCAAAGGCTCTTTATTCCGTTAAATATTTGTGCCTTTATTACATTAACACCAAGACATAGATTTAAAATGCGACCAAGACGTTAGGTTGTTGCCTTTAAGATCCCCACTGTGCCATGGACATCAGCTAAGTGCCTGTCAGAGACCTCGTGGTCAAAAACGGGGGCAGTTTGGTTGTAACGAAGGGCTCTTTTGCATACTCAGTTTGATTTGTCCACAGTACTAACAATTGAAGTAATGCATTAATTAGCCTGTGTCTGGTATTGCCAGTGCCGGGCGGTAATATGCTTTCATACGGTCAGTACTGCTGGTGCGAATCATAAAAGTAGTAAAATGTTCTCGCGGTAAAATGCTCGAAGAGACCGATTGGTGGTATATCCGAACGTTTACAATGACAAGATATTTGATGTTCTTCACCCAGGTCACCATATGAGAAAGTAACTTGTTTATTTGTTCTTTTAGCTATACTAGCGGAAAACAGTAGGTTGCCGCATACATCTGGTATCATCCAAGCATATTCCACATTGATGAGGTCTCACAGAGGAGAGGTACAGTGTACAGTCACCACTGCAAAGGTACGCGAAGCCAACTATCCTAAGCTGGATTGTATATATCATTTATTTACCAAGATATGTCGTAGTGGAGCGTAAATATATAGTCAGAAGGTACTTTGCATAATTTTTTACGAAGTATGTTGTTACTTTGGTGTAATGTTGTAACCGTACCTTCCTATCAGAGTATCAAATCTGATCGATCATTTTGAAGAATTTAGTTCATCACTCCTTCCCGAGGAAAAGAAAACCGGTGTTCTCTGGCAATCGCCGTACTAAAGTAACAAATGGTAAGACGTGACTTTAGCCTCATGATTTATTACTTGTGGATATCCTCACATGCTCAGTATACTCCATAGGATTAAGAACCAACTTATATGGGAATTTTGAAAAAAACGTCCTATTTTCGAAAAAAAGAAGATGACGAGAGAAATTGGCTCTATACCTGGGAAATTTGTTATAATCAGTTACTATCTGAGATCAGGGCAGAAATCTCTTATCTTTAATAAGGATGCATATACGGTCGAATCCACTGGTACAATTTCACAATTCTTTAGGTAGGTGTGGTGATGTTCATCATCTACTCTTGGGTGCCTAATAGAAGGGGTGGTGGAAAAATTCCAAAACGTTAATAAACGGGGGGTTGGAAAATGACCAAAATATAGTAAATGGGAGTCTGAACAAAGTTATTGATACTGATAGACGCTACCAATTAGCTCCTCACTTTTGGTCTTTGCTGGATGTTATTGCAAACATCTGTAATGTGTTTCTTAGCCTCTTCGACCTTCGTAAGAGGCCACCTTCATGTTTTTGTAATGTGTGATTTTCATATGTTAATAAAGACATTTTCTACTTGTCCACCAAAAACCTCCTTAAAAGATTGTCACGGGTGGAAAATTACTTAAAAATCAATAGGCGGGGGGTTGGAGTAAAAATGTCCTGGGTGGAAAATTTTTGAAAAATTAATTAGCGGGGGGACGTCTATTAGGCACCCAAGAGTATTTCAATAAGACATCAAACATTTCTGTGATGCACAATGGTAAGTGGGTAGCGGCATGTGTTTCAAGACATAGTGCAAGTTGTAGGCATCCAGCCTTGCAGAAAATTACTAACCATGTTCTGTGATGATGATATACACGCTGTACCCTGCTTCTGATATAAGACGTGCCTTTATGACATAATGTTCCAACCAGTTTCAAGGAATACTTAAAGAGAATTACTAAAGTCACCTATCTGAAAAACCATTCGTTGGTGTTTATTAGATGTTGAAATATGTTAACTTACTTTACTACTAAAGTCAATGTTTTTGTTATGTCAAGCAAGTGCACCTCGTAAGTGACAGGAAAATTTAGTTGTATCATTTTGTCTTGAAATAATATTTGAATAATTGACTTATTGTTTATGGTATTGCTAATTGTGTAGGGTCTTGATGAGGCAAGCTCAGAAGAATTAATCAGTGCTCTACAGAGATTTGTAAAGGAAGGAGAAAAGCTCACCATCGAAACGAAGGTATAACAAGCGGTCTTTTTGCATTGTCGTAGTTACTTGAATGATGACGTGATGTTTTCCCGCTATGATCGCTTGGAAACCAGCGACAAGCGACTTAATTTCTCTTCTTTACACGTGCTTGCCTACTGTGGTGCAAATATCGCAATTTAATTCACTTTTTTCGTGCTTGCGTGTTCACAACATGGCAAACAAGTACATACAGATTCGATGTTCGGGAAGACCCGTTTTAAGCATTCACCACTTCTCTGCTTTTTAATGCGCATGCATATTTTGTTTCACATGAGCCGAGCACGTTAGCTAATAAGCTGACTCTGTTTTATTGATTTCACTGGGATTTTAAGCTTTACTATTGTAGTAGTGCCCCCGTCATTAAACCTTTCTTCAAGGCTTTAAGCTAAATGCCTTAGATCTTTCTGCACCAACCAAGCTCATCGACATGGTATTCTTTGTATGTTACCGTACCAGGCGTTTTGTTTGCACTGATTGCTTAGACTCTTCGCCTCCAATCGTCTCCATCAGTCATGGCCTTAGGGAGATCTTGTGGTAAACATTTCGAATCTTTGCATAGTTGTTCGTCAAAACTTTTGTGGCGTCTTTGCGCTCGTGCTTGACCATGCTAATATCCTCCGAGTGATACCCGGCATTCTTTGAGGAAACCGTGAAGTAACTACAGAAGTGCAAGCTCGTTCTCATTCTGATCACTCACCCTTATTCGCCGCTTATCTTGACAAGACTTGGTTGTGCGGTCAGAGTCTTTATATTCGTCGGCTGTTTGTACCTATTTGCGTTTGTAGCATCTTAATATGATTTTGGTGCTAGAAATCCTGAAAGTTATTGGCGATAATTGGATATCATGTGAAATGGTCTGCTTTGTAATAATTCCTGCTGTTGTTTAAAAATGTGTCGCGCATTGCAATGGCTCTTCTTGTAGATCGCAATGCCCGTTTTGATAATATGATTTGCTATGTCAATAATCATAATTACATGGTTTTTTTTATAAGCATAACGCTTATAAGCATAAACAGGCTCAGATTGCTGAAAAGATAAGCATACACTAAGCATGTTACCCAGCCTGTTTTTCTGAGCAGTGACATTTTCGTGATTGTACGAAAATGGCGGACCTATGATTTGAATTCACGTGCAATGCTTTCATTGTTGAGAGTGAGGAGAGTCCTACATATTGTTCGAACGTTGGATTACTTTTCATGTTTACGCTTATATGTTATTGTTGAACAGTATCTGAGTTGAATTTTTCTGGATTGGAATTTGAACCAAAATAAGCATATGATAAGCTTATTTTGAGCCTGAAATGGAGCCATGCTTAAGCATCCCCGAAAAATCATATGCGTATACAAAAACATGTATTTTTGTGATACTATTATGGCCTAATATGCATTGTTTCACGGGAAAGGAATATTTAGTTGGGATTTGACTTGTAGAAGTGACTGTCAACTTTGTAAATTTTTCCGTTCAATAACAGTGTCATAGTGCCAATTCAGCACCGAATGCAGTCAGATATACGTTATATGTGACATTGTATATGCATAAAATAGTGATTCCATTATGTTTATGCTTTATATATGTCTAGTGAATACTGTTATTGTTATTACTGGTATTGCCACACCTCCATCTTCCACAAATAAACTGTTCGGATCCAATTAGTTACTCACAGTTCGACTTTACTACTGATCACAGTTGTGGAAGATAATTGGACGTCAATTAAATTTGCAGGCGCCCGTGACATGATCCTACTTACGTTTTGTTGGTTACAAGACCTATTTTATTGCAACGCAGCTTATCCTATTCTATTCTTCTTCTCGCAGACGGATCCTTCTCTTATTGGTGGAATGGTGGTTGATGTGGGTGAATACCACATCGATATGTCTATAGCGGCGAAGATCAAGAGGATTTCCAAATCACTAAGAGATTCCATTTAGAGAGGTCATATGTTATTAGACCAGTGTTGGCTGCCAAAATGTATTGAATACCACTTGATAGCTCCGAGTTCAGCTTGCAGGTGCAACTAGTACACTCTGCCTTAGGGAGGGGTGTTATTGTACTATCGGTATCTATAGTCATTTCCCATCGTGGATTATTTCAAATGAAACAACTTGAGTATATGTATTTGTTGTGATTTTATTTCTTGGTGAAAAAAGTGGTCTCGTTTTTTTGCATTTGTAACTCATCTCGTGTAAGTGTCGTATGTGCTCTTGCGCACCTCGTAAAATCGCGGGGCGGCATTAAGCGCAGGTTAGGAATTTGCCAACATATTCATAAATGACGGGGGTTGAAAGTGTTGTCCGAAGTTAATGTGTAGTCAAGGTAACAATAGCTTTAACGCATCAAGAAAGTGAAATGCAATCGATTAATGAGTCTGAAATAACTAATTATACTCTGCAAGGCATTACTTCTTCACCTTTACGAGTACTTATGTGACAGAAAGTGTTATTATATTCCTTTCAGTGTGAGAAATTGGCAGTGAGGTTGAAATGAGGATGGCCATTGTGTGTTCTTTTCAAAAACAGATAATCGACCTTGGACGATTCACGAGAACAAAAATGAGTAGTTACACTAGATTTATATAAATCATTTTCTTTTCTTCTTGTCAGAAATAAACAACGTATATGCAAAAATAGTTTAAATGAGTTGGATGTTCAACGCGTTTTCAGCGATATTGTCTATTTCTATAGTATCTGTTGACAACTGTTGATTTAAAATTCTTCCTTACCGTTGATATTTTGCATCGTTGAATGGGCTTTGATTTTTCTAACTAGGACTAACAAATTCCAAGTTATGTACAAAAAAAGCGAAATAGTTGGTGGTAAAAGAGGAGTTTAATTGCCGCTGCAGAGCCTCGGGTTCAAAATTGTTCAAGGTATACAATGCGCGGTTAAAAGATTTTCCCAGCTCCAAAACGAAGTCTCGTCTTCATTGTTTCCATACGATAGAAGTTACATTTGCATGTATTTGTACATCCTTTACAACCTTAACTTTACTTTATTGCTGATAACGCCCAGTAAGTGTCTTCTCCCCTCCCTTGCCGAAAAGTAACCAATTCCCCGAAATTTAAGGTATAAAAATGGGATCCTTGGCATAAATCTGCTGTGAGACGTCGACAACACGTTGGCTGGATTATTAAACTTTTGAAAAATTTCCAGGCCCCACCCCTCACATTTACCCCTTGATTATTAACTGTTTATAAAGTTGATCAGAGAAATTCAACCTAAAATCCTTGATTTGATTGGATAGATTTTAAAATACACGAACAGATATAATGTGCAAATATTTTCAGCGGAGAACAGGAAATATCTTTACAGCTAAGATGGAATTTAGTTAAAAGTATATAAGGAAAACATTGATCAGAAACACTATAACAGGCCAGGAGCATTTCGAACTGTTCCTAATTCCTTCTTAGTTGTTTTACTGCTTACTTAGGGTAGTTTCAAAATCGGGTCCACTGCTCATGAGGGGCTTTATGTCGAGAGATGAGCACATACTAGGATTGAATGCTACTCACGGAATAGGGTTAATGTGTTATACAGTTATGAGCACTAGGAATCGCGTTCCCAAGCCTGAAACAGGAAAAACCACATCTCAGGTTAATAACAGAAAGGACAGGGTCTACAAACCCGATCGATGTGACAGATAGGTTCCAGGCTCTCTGTTCACTGCTATTTCAATGGACACACCTTCGTTGTATACAGCGCTGTACTTCACCGACGCCAATACCCTCTATCGCTTCTCGGTCATTTGCCAGGGATTATGTGTTGCATCTGTTCTCATTGATGACACATTGATTCCAGTAATCACCAGTAAAAACGAGTGACACACATTTCTTTACAGGCAGACAACCCGATATGCAAACCCAGCCTCTCTCTGAAACGTATGTGAACGAGACTTTTCTTTTTCGAAAAGGTCTATTTGCAGAGAAGCAAGATGTGTTAATGCGTTTCACGTCTTTCGCTACCCTATGACATGGTTTCTGCATTACCCGTACACTGCAAGTTTTAACACATTTGGGACACTGTAATATTGGTTTGTCTGGGAGAAAATTTGATCAGTCTTTTTTGCAGATACCGCAATTTTGCACTGGACAACCAGATTGGAAATGTTAAACAAAATGAAAATCTGAAAAGTTTTCGGATTTGCGCTGAATCTTGTTAAGATAGCGCCTTGCTCCGAGTCTTGAGTATTAATCTGATCTCTGACATGAATTTA
The DNA here is from genome assembly GCA_010016025.2 of Alatinidae sp. Z8VKAUB7J3. Lineage (NCBI taxonomy): Eukaryota > Metazoa > Cnidaria > Cubozoa > Carybdeida > Alatinidae > Alatinidae sp. Z8VKAUB7J3. Next base: position 115,624,278 of record JAAAKM020006971.1, read on the forward strand.
AACCATAACTGAATGAGGATGTTAGTAAACTAGCTATCATTATCATTTTTACGGCCTAGTAAATAGTAGTGGCAGTTGCAAGAAAGCCAGTTCTGTTATCCCACTCTGCACCCCTGCTTTGCTTATGGTAAAGTTGGTTGGTGGCACACAACTTGAATATTGTGTTGATAAAGGGAAAATATATTTGTCGAAGGGAAACGCTGAAACGCCATCACTAGCCACCATCAACACTTTTTGAAGATTCAAGGTTGGATGGAAATACGTGGCATTATAATCATATTCTACACACAATACAAATATATTGACGAATCATGAATAAATATATGGGGATTTTCATTTTGTCAATATATCGTGCAATATGTCAATCATTGCCCACGGATGATCAATAATATTATCAACATACAGTTTCGTCGATATTGTTGTCAGTATTATTGAACGTCAGTAAGCCCTTGTAGTTATATCAATATTTTTTGCGTGATCCTAAGATGTGCCAGTTTATAGATGGAGAGAAGTATGTTAACATGGGCTTCCCCTTGTTGATCAATTTTTATGCCCAGGTAGACACAATAGGGCGTCGATTTGATGTATTTGAAGCGCTTGAGATCCTTATACAACTGCAATATTCACAGTCGGATTATTAATAGCAGTTTGCACTTCCATTTCAACCATATTCAAATTGCATTTTAGGTGAGTTTACATTAGTTTTTTTCTTTTTTTCAGTGGGAAAATACTTAGGTACATATTATTGCATGTTACAGTCCTGTTTTTGGCTAGGTACTGATGTCTTGTTTATTTACTGGAACCCCCTTGCTGTAAAAGAGCTATATCTAAATAAGACGCATAATCGCAAGAAGAATCCAATGTAACACTCGTCTGAACTCCTTTAAAGTCAATCAATCTGAATCTGTTGAGCGCAAAGAGGACTGTTATACAAGAGACACAAGTGTTACTCTACAACAAGAAAAGCTAATTACGTACAGGAAGTAAATAGTATCAAAAGAGACGAAACGAGATTACCAAAACGAGGCTATAATATTAAAACGCAAGTTGCACAAATAACCAACACCCCTCCCGGTTTGTTGTTTACAGTTTTCCAACACATCGTATACATGACTAAACCAGAAATGCTCGTTAGGTTATAAGGACCTTGGTTACGTTGTGACAACGACATGAGTACAGTGTTTTCTACATGCCGACTGTACAATTATCCAGTCTACTGGAGGTATTACGCAAGATGTGTTGAAGATTTTCGACAAGTCAAATTTACTTTCGTGCATATATTTGTTGGAGGGAATCCTTTTATAGTTGATATTTCTAAACCGTATAAATATTTTGCGCAGCTAAATACTGCCCTAGTCATACCGTTGCTATCGCGTAACTAAGGAGTTCTATCTTTGGGTTCAATCGCTTATACAGAAGGATTTAAAAAGCCAGACGTAGCCGATCGTAGCATATCGCAACAAACATTTTCATGGTTGCAATTCCTTGGGTTTTTGAAAGCGTATCCAATGACCAGTGCTCATCTATGCTTTGGTATTACATATATATTTTTCCACGTATTTGGGAGCCCAGCGGCAGCATTTCAAGACTTTTTCTACAGACAGTCCGTTTGCTTGAAAATAGACGTAAACGAAATATTGACGATCAAAATTCAGTGAAGTAGGCATTGAGGTGACTGTTGACCACTAATTTACCCAGTGTTACCGACAATAAGCGTATTTATGAAGTGAAAATGCTAAAAGAGACCGTCTGTACATTATTGCTTTACCTCAAACCAACTCAAGCATAGCTGCTGAGATAGGATAAGAGCTGGAAACAGTTTAGTTGTTCTTAACATGAAATAGGGACAATCTCAAAGATACGTGATTAGAGGTGCAAAAACCACGAAATTGAGTTTAAGTGTAGCGTTTGTAGGAAAGAAAACAGATAAAAGGTACAAAATATTTGTGCGCAGCAAAAATGAAAAACGAAAGGAAGTGTTAACTCGGCGAACGAAAACATCTGCAGGTCGCGACCTCATCAATTAGGATCAGATGATTATTTAATGACAATCAAACGAGGGAAAAGAATAAAAGGGATTGCCACCTTATTTTCTAGTTCACCCATTAAGTATTGACGAGAAAGATATTAGTAAATAATCACAGTGGCAAAAGTGAATCTCTGTAAACGCTGAAAACATCATTACAACTTTCGTTAATTACCATCAGAGTAAAGCCTGAAGAATACCTTACTTGTCTTTTAAAGTATGATGCACAGTGTTTGATAGAGGACCAGAACACAGTCCATTTCTTTGATAGAAAAGCTTTTAGAACGAGTCCAGAATTTTCATACTCAAACTTTTCTAAGGGAGGGACAGGAAGCGGGAAAATAATGTTCCTTTGTGAGTAATAGGTGCCCCCCCCAGATAGTTGTGGGACAAGAAATGTCAGGCCATTTAAAGATTGCGTGGTATTTTGCCCCAGAAAAGGAGATGGGGCAAAAAAACAACAGCAAAACGTAAATTTTTGGCCCACAAGATGATCGTTTTTCATTGTCTCCAGTAACTAAAAAAACATGCAGACGAAGTCCATCATTGCACGCTTTCCAAGGTGACAAAATCAAGTACTTGACATTCTTAACGTTTTCAGGACCTCAGTACTGCTTTCGTACCAACGACTTTCGTATGAACATATAAGAGTGCACATTCCATTATTTCTGTATTGTCATGCGTACAAGTACGGAACATACTTTGAACTGTATCGTAATGGAATTTAAAGTGCGCACTGCTCAACTGAAATCAGGCAGCGTTGCATCCTAGTAACAGATGGATGTTTTCCCAACGTTAAGATTTTAAACATAAAATTGATTGTCAAAGAATATTCGTGTTGTAAAAAATGGAAAACTACTTTTTGCTGTGAACTTTAATTTCACTTATGTTTCCTATGCTGAAGAGGAACCTTAATTTTGACCCAAGACATCTGTCTGGTATTCAGTGCTGCAACTGTAAGTAATCATCTTCGCATAATTGAGTATGTCAAAGAAACATATTTACTTTCAAACAAGGATATTAGTACGAAACTGATGCACTTTATAACAATAAGTATTGTACATCATCAATCCTTGTCATCTTGGAATGCTCTGTTGCTTTGACCCCTATTTTGTAACTTTACCTTAAATTCCACTTTGCAACGTCAGCCACATCGCACCCCCTCCCCCGTTCTCCTCCTGTCAGTGACACTTGCGTCGTCGTCATGTTGTCTTAACCCCCTCTTCGTCAGTTCCTCTTTTTCTGTTCTCGTCTTGATGGTTACAGCTTGTTTGCCTTTGTAGTCTCTCCTTGTTTGCCTTGCTGTCGTCTGTCTCAAAATTATATCTCTTGTTCACAAAATGATACATCACTTTTAATCTAACTTAATTAATTAGATTTTTCTTTATTTATATACGGTTGATATTTACATTTTTAGTATTTGTGAACTCTGGAAGAACTTTGCTGACTTTATCTTTTTAAACAGGCCATAACATGCCCAAATTCTAAGTTCCGTTTCCTAGACTCGATCCCCACAATCGACTATTTAGGTTGAAAACGTGTCCATTAGCTACGTTCCCAAATCTCAGTGAAGGTTAACTTATTTTTGCAGAATAAGAGGCGGATCAATTGACATTTTAGATGAGGAATAAAAATGAACCACTGTATACATTTCTGGTGGCTGTGTTCCATGTGGGCATCACATAAATTATGGATTTGTGTGTGTTAAACAAATCAGGGCAGTGGCGCCTGTGGTGAAGGTAAAAGTAGGTTGGTTGACCTAATATCTGGGGCGTTAACAGTGAAAGTGTGTAAGAATCAATGTAGAATTCAAGAGTCGTATCACGTCAAGGGAATTCATAAGTGTAGTATTTAGAGGAGAAGAGATTGCACTGAAGTCATTGTAAGATCTGCAATTTAAGCGAAACCAGTATGGGGAAGTTTTAATAGATTCAGCTTTGACTCTGCGGCATTTGGATCTCAGCCTGTGACATGGTTGCCAATGTTTTAAAATTGGTATCAGTTGGCAGTTTAACATCTGATCGTCTTAAGACCATCAAGTTCCATCCTTAAGTGGCACAAGCTACCTTACATAGAATGAAATAAACACTGACAATAAATATGGAAGTCCAATTCTAAATACTTATACTGTATATATATTACATTACATACTAAAACAAGTGTGCAAATGTGACCCAAGTGATACGTGACGTAACAAAATACAATTGGTGGTAAGAATTAGTAGGGATCTCAAAGAGGTAGCTAAAAGTAGACCTGTATCCTTTATCTCCAAGAAAGTTACTGCATCTCCAATGTTTGCTCATTAAGTTTACGAAGTATCTCGTCTTGTGAAACCAAATAGAATGACTAATCAAGTCATGATTTTAAAAGGGCCCGTCTTCCTTACTGTATCTACAATGCATATAACTCTAATTTAAGAAACAAGCATGAAAGAACACCGGAGCCAAATTTTGGCCTATTTTTTCATCCATATCCAAACCTTGTTCCCTTCAGGCAATTCTTGACAAAATAAGACACCCATAGATTTTGGCACATAAAAAAGCTGTTGCCGAAGAGTAAGGAATTATCACGGGAGGTATAGTCTCGTTGAGCCCGTCTTACGGTCTTTTGCCCACTGAAATTAGGTCCGGAAAGAAACCGTGGACTAATCGTAAGTGCAATCTCTCTCGCACTTCTGTGTCGTGTCCCACCAAATCATTGACGATCATGGCCTTCCATTGTCTTTTGTTTCTTACTATGCGAAGTGTCTCTTCTGTTACCTTCCAATCGCCTTCCCAATGTTCTTTAAGTACGTCACTCTTCTCCCCTGTCTCTTTTGTCTTCAACCATTCCGGTTAGAATGAGCTTCTCAAGCCTTTCTTTCCTAATGGTGTGATCTAGAAATTGTATCAGTCGCTCTGATTGTATCGATGAGATACCGGTCTTTTTACCTACGTATTGTAATCTGGCCTTTGGTAATACCAGCAATTTTGTTGCAACGGCCCTCCCATATTACGCAGAGTCTCGCATCTGATGCAGTGTTTACCTCCGGTATGTGAAAATTTATATAAATACAACGCTACTAATGAAAAGACTTCGCATTGTTTCGTTGAATTTTCATGAAAGTATACGGCGTTGACCGTAGCTACAGAGGCAGGGTCACATGTATACAGTGAGCCAGTTTTCAACGGCAAATTGACTATTATGTGTAAAACCAGAGTTACGAAAGAGACTCTGCTGTTTTGACTCTGGGAAAACTAGGCAACTTGTGACCACCACTAGAATGCGTGGGCCCCTTTTCGTAGAGTTTTGATTATGAGTATAGTCTTGGAGTTAAATAACTTCATCCAAGGGCCTATGTGTTTAAAGTCTTGAAACTTGTTGGTTCAAATGATGTACATTTTAGAAATATGTTATGACAAGGAACCCTATCTCAGTGGTTTTTGTTGATGGTTTGCCTTACATTACTAGCTCTGTCGATACATCGTATGCATGACGGCAGGGAACATTAATGCTATTTCTTTGTCTCTCGTACTAAAGTATACTCACGTTTCTTAAAAATAACAATTTCATGGAGATAATATATACTGAAGCTACTTTACTGATGTGCCACTTAGCTGTCCGTTCGTTCTTGGGGTATCACACAAATCTCACAGGAGCGTAGCGGTTCATGTCGTGATTTCTACTGGAAATTAGCGTCTACACAGCGCGATGGTTGTGTTGAAAAGACAATGTATATAAAATGAACGTTAATCTCTTCTGTAGATATTTATTGATTCACTGTAGTAGGTAAAATAGGGTTTAGGTACCACTACTTTGTTAAGGGTTTAAAGATTTTGTACGGATTTTAGTATTATGAGCATGCCGATAAAACGAACCTGTATGCATCACCTTCGCTATATTATAGCTATAATCACTGTCTTGCTAACTTTGGATAGATCAAACTCTAGATAGAAAGATTTAATTTTGATTACCAATCATCTTATGACCCCAAGATCACTATTCATATTTTGTTGGTAGTATTGTTAATGAAAATAACGATGATGATGATAATGATGATGATGATGATGATGATGATGATGATGATGACGATGATGATGATCATGATGATGATGATCATGATGATGATGATGATAACGGTGGTAGTGATGATGATGATGATGATGAGCATTTTAGTTTAATATATTTTTTAATATGCCTTTTTATAGTTTTTAGTCTTATATATATATATACAACCTGATAGTCCAATGGTTGAGCCGTTTGTTTAGTAATCATGAGGTTGTGGGTTAGAGTCCCCTTTGCTCCCTGAAATTGAAGGCTATTGTAGTATACTCCGCTCTTTCAGAATTATAAATATATATACATACTTATATATACAGAGCTTTTACCAAGCCCTTTAAGGAAATGCTACAGTACAATAAGTCCAAGTATTGAAGAGTTTAAGGTAAATTATTTGTAAAAATAGACATTTTGGAATTATTTTTTAAATAGATAACCAAAGTATCATTAAACTGTGGCACATAATAAACACGTAGTTTTCAATTTATGTCCAAAAAATAATCTCATTTCGTCTTATATCTTCAAGATACTTATTTTCGTTAAAAATGTGTATATCAGTTACCTGGTGTCAATATTTATTTCTTGACCTTATTCTTTTTATTCTGATTGGGCCTTTCCTACCTACGATTTTACTGGGAGGGAGGGGAGGCTTATTGAGTTCCCGTATGTAAATTGACAACCATTTAAGTCCATAGCCTCTACAGTTTGACACACGTACTACTATCCGTTAGTACCGAAATGGCTCAAACGATTTGGTTTTCAATGCTTCAGTTTTCAGATTGGCAGTTTTTGTAAACCTAGGTCAGCTGTGCACATTGTGTTGCAGTAAGATGTCGGAAAAAATGATACAATTTTCACAATCTAGAATGTTGACATTCTATCAGTTATATAAAGTAGGCCTACGTAATAAATAAAGAAAATACAGTGTTATTTGATTAAAAGTTTTATTCATTTCACTTCAATCTGACCCTAAAAATAAGCGCTTCAAGTACGGGTTTTGAATGATTTTTGACCGCGCTCACATTTTTCGAACGCTAATTAATTTTGACCCCATGTTATGCTTTTGAAAATCAAAATACATCTATATAGTAAAATACCTAATGGAAGTAAAAGTCAGAATTTCGTGATTGCCACGTGATAGACACGTAATAGCCAGGTCGCTTGTTGGCACCATGGTATGATAAGGACAGAGCAGAGCTCGTATTTTGAAATACTTTACTACGGCGGAGACTCAAGGTTTGAATTTCCTATTTTTTGGATTATGATTCAGCTTCTCATGCACATTACTTCTAAATACCACTATGCACTCGCAATACTTTGAAATTTGGGGAGACAGATCTTGGATATGAGGAATTATCCATACATGGATGAACGTATTTCTTCCCACCTCTGCCTCAGTCGTCAATTTTGTAGCCGACAGCTCATTGTTATCAAAGGACAGAGGGGCAAAGAAGCACGATTAACGCGTAATAGTTTGCTGCGCTGTACTGTACTTTACGGATTTTTAAGGCCAGTGAGGGTCTGACTACGCGAGTAATATTGTGTACAACAATCCTTAAGTGTATAACTACCAAAAGCACTGTGAGGTGACATAAATATAGTTTAGTGTCTCTTTGTGCTTATTTCAAGACTATTGCGCAGGGAAATGTTTCAAACAATTCTAAGCTAGTTCTGATAAAGTTTACATTAAAGAAAGCCATACCATAAGATAGCTCATGAAATTGAGTCCAGGACTTTACAAAGTTAGTTAGAAAAGAACACTAGAGAAATAGAAAAGCATGTCACCACCGGGGATACTTTACAAAGTGTTAGACTAACTTTAGGTGTAACCTTTATACACATAGTGTAAGGCTTAGATACAGTAATTGACGTATCTCCCTGTGTTAAATTCTGCCAACGCCCCTTTCTTAAATCTGTGCAATAGCTTTCTGTCTGGAATGGATAACAATCTAACTATCACTACAGAGATCTATTTTTAATCAGGACAAAAGGGAAACCTGAAAACACATTATGGAGCAACAAGGAATTTGTTATAGTTGCGGATAAAGATAATTCTGTACAAGTAGGAGATAAAACGAGATTTATCCTCTAAATAGCCCGACAATGGTCACCAGCTTAGACAGAAGCAGGTAATTACGTCATCAAACTCTTCGTAAAGGGATCAGACCGAGGTGTAATTGTCTAATAGGGCTGTAACAACATTATGTCTTACAAGATTAAAATATCCCTTGTTTCTTGAAGGCAAGCACTGGGTTTAGCTTCAGTTACGTGTGTTTATTCGATACAAAGTAGTGTATTTAGCCAAGCCAAAACAATGAAGCCTTGAAGGCAATTATAACTAATAACAGGTAACATAATCGCATAAACTCTAAATTTGTATCATCAGTACATCTTCTACGGCTGCCTGAAAGATCCAAGAAGCTGAAAAGGGTCTAGCATGAGACAAGTTAATGTAATCAACAAAATAACCTAAGCAAACTTGCACTGTCTCGCGGCGAGTTAGTAAAGGTCGAGCTGTAATGATTGTTGCCCTGGTAAACAAACTGTTTAACGCAGGACCCTAAATGTTTTGTCCCTCTTCTCAATGTGGCCTATCAAGCGTCGATTTTGTAGATCATATCTAAGATTTTGGCCCCGTTCTTTGCCACTTTTATGATGCCTATTAGCATTTTACCGTTTCTTTTACGTAACCAATCCAGATAAGCTTATCTTAGTCACCCTCCTGATCTCTTATAAAGTGTCTGAGGAGACCTATTAGCTGTTCTGCTAATTCCTCCATTACTTCTCCCTTGGTCCTACCTTTCTGACCGCCAGTGGCTCTATCTATCTACGACATTTTCTACGTCTTCCAAATATCAGTTTAGAAAAGAACTCTCGAGACATAGACACCACCTTCTCTGTCCAAAGCCTATTAGAAAATATCAGAGTATCATTTTCTGTTTCTGTAGTGTTCTGTTCAAAACGTACAGTTCAAATCTTCTCTTCCTGACGATACTATCTTCCAAACTCAATACAGATAATACCTTAGATCTTGAATTTTTCTGCATTTTACGCAGATTCTGCTTAAAATTTTCACATGAGATTCTGCCTGAGGAGGAGAGGGGCGCTTTTGGAACCCCTCTATTTCTTCCTAACCCTACATTCCAAGACCCTACAGCTTGACAGTACTATTCTTTTTTATTACAAAGATGACAAAAATTTTTTTTAAATGCTACAATTTTTGAGATAGATGCATTATGAACCAAGGTTGACATGGCGTTTTAGTAATATTTCTGTAGATGATT
>JAAAKM020006971.1:115633725-115691938 GCA_010016025.2 Alatinidae sp. Z8VKAUB7J3
AATGCTACAATTTTTGAGATAGATGCATTATGAACCAAGGTTGACATGGCGTTTTAGTAATATTTCTGTAGATGATTTTAGTTTTCCCTCCAGTTAATCAAGTTTCCTAAGATATAATGTTCAAATTCATTTACCTATGTAAAGCACTTACTAAGGAAAGTAAAGTCAGTGCTTTATGGTTACAAAATTTCTATACCTTCCATAAAAACGGGCAATTTGACCCTGGAAGTAGACTTTTAAGGTATCAGTTTTGTTGATTCTTGAGCACAATAACAATTTGTCGAAGTCAATTTTTGATCCGGTCCGATAAATTTTTAAAATGAAAGTGCGACTATTGGATGAATAACATAACAAAGGTAAAAGATAGCAAGTTGCAGCTCTTACGATTTAACGGTGAGGAATGGCAAGCCAAATTACCACGAGGTGTGCAAAAGGGCCCTAACACTGTCATGGAGTCCCAAATGTCAAATAAATACACTAAACTTTGGACACTTCTCTAATCAAAACTACAAACAACTTACATTTCCATTCATGTAACTCCAACTAAAACGTAATAGAATAACAAGCCAAGCATACTCCGATGAACTCTGATTGGTTAAAAGAACCATGTGATTACAAAACATACAAAGATATTATCACAACAACCCCGCCCGGCGCCCGAGCCAAATAGATTTAGGACTGCCATATATTGCATTAGAGCATTATAAGCTTGTTTCCTGTTACAGTTTTCGGGTGTTAGAACACTCTCCGTGGATCTGCACAATGTTATCGCTATTCCAATTCCTTTTAAATCTACGTCATCTACATGCTTGTAAACGTAGAACACATAGTTAAACCTGCCACTTGCTTATTTATTTGTTGTTGCTGTACTAAATAACTTCTTAAAACCTCTTATTTTCATGCACGGTACTAACAGTGATATACTGAAATTTCCACGAGATCTGAAAATTATCACTTTATTATCATCATACTTCATTATTGTTTAGAATTGATCTGCCTACCATTAACACTAATGTACCGAAAATATGTCTCTTTCTGTTCATTTAGTAAGTCGAAGAGGTCTGAAAAGTAAGCATTGTCTTACTCCACTTTTAATATTGGCGCAATTGCAACCGTACTAATTTCGATTTGCTCTTGCAAGTAAAGCCTTTCACAATCGCTAGGATCTCTTAGCGTAGCAAGAGAGACTTTGTGTTGCTATGTAAATAGCTTTTACATAGACAATAAAGTAGAAACGTGGAATTTTAATCCCTTCGGTGACTTTTCCCGATAGAATTCCTAACTTAAATTTGGCATCACATGTGCCTTAGTCTACTCAGCAACCAAAATATATCTTAAAATATATAACGTATTCTTGCCTAATGATACAACTGCCTCTATGGTAATTGCTTGCAACATGGAGCAGGTTGTCGCTGTGTATGTGTGTCCACCCTAGGTACGACACACCAATGTCGACAATGTTTTACTATCGAAACATTTTTAGAGCACGGACTTTGCCTTGAAACTTCACTCGACTTCTAAGCACTTTCGAAATATAATACTGCCGCAAACAAAACTTTTCTGAAAACTTACTACTGAGTGTCTAAAACAGTCAAGCACAAGAAGGAAAGTTAAATTTACGTCCTCAATAACTATAATTATTATACAAAAATAATAAGAAATTATTGATTTCGCCAGTTAAGATTTGTACGTACGGAGATAAGATTTTTCACAACACTATTACCTAATAAGAGTTTAATATTCGAAATATATCATTGATTAAATTGAAGAATTCTGACATTGTATAAATTATCAAATCTCGATTATTCTATATTTATTGCAAGATTAATGTCCATTTTATTCCATGATAAGGCAAAGTAAATTCTTAGACGATATAGTTATTGACACTAAGTATGTTTGTATTGACTTTGTATTGTATTGACCTTGGACAGTTGAGCTGCAGGACAGGTTTTTTTTGGCACTATATAGGCAATTTCTTGCTCTTGGTATTATTGTACAAGTTGTAAGACTTGTATAACTTGTGACACGGTCTGATAAAATTTGATAAGCACTGCAGCGTGCCCATAATTAACAGGTATAAATGTACAACGTGTATAATAACAGTTGCAAATTAGTGTTTGGAATAAACTATGCATTCTTATTTATATTACCTATAGTTCCAATCAGCGTGACATCAACAGATTCCCCCGGTACTAAAGAACCCCACATCACAATGATATCTCAGCTCTGATATCACCCAATCCATGCAAGCCACTGAGGATAGGAATTGTCCTTTGACTCAACTATTCATTTTTAACAAGGGGATTAATATTGTTTGAGAGCAGAAAGTCTGTAGCAATTAAGAGGGATTTAAGATACTTTACCAAAGAAAAGGCAAGTAACTGAGTTTATGAAGTTTTAAAGCTTTTATAGGATTCAATAAGTTGCCAACTCCACCTAACTCCACCGACTTCCTTTCTCTTGAATACGATGCAAAGCTTTGCAATGACGAAACTTTCCAGAAATATCTCTCGTGCACTCTTGAAACTTAAAGATCTGCACTCTAACTGTTTGAAAAGGAAACTTGATTTAAATATCAAGTTCAGGGCTCCCACAGCTAAGTCAATGTAGACCATAATATCTCTGTCACTTTCTGTCTTCCCTTTGTTCGCTAACAATAATGATTACTGATGGCAGCAACTGAGCCGCAACGATGTTTTACGTTAGCGGCTTTCATTCAGAGCTGGTCAAGCGAAGCGTAGGAAGCGTTTTTCGCTCTCGAACGAAAGTAAACTTCGTTAATTAACACAGTTTCCAGATTTAGCACTGGTTACTGATAGCTGCGACCATTTTACGAGATAAACTTAAAAATTACACAAAATCATGGAAGCAAAAGTAACGTTGTTTTTCACTTTCGTCAGCAGCAGTTTAGAGGTAGGTTTTGCCAAATCGCTGAGTACTGCTATCCTTGTAACGAGACACGTTCTTTCTTTCCTAGTTGTAGTTCATACTAATTTTTCTGCACACTTTTTTTAGTTATCGATAGTGTGTAGTCTGATTGGAAGGAATATTGTCTAAATACATTTCACCTTTGGTTTAATATAATTAATTTCATCTCCAGGTTTTCAAGAATAATCATTATGCTTTGAATTTCCAGAAGCTATCTTTTAGAAAAATTACCATATAAAGGAAAATATCTCTTGTTGTTGTTTTCCATCCTCGAGTAGCTGGCCTCTGGTCTTGTTGTTATTTAGCAGTTAGCAGTTGAGACGAATTCGTTTAAGTTTGCAAAAGCAGCTAATTACGAAGCCTTAATTGCACTATTTCTGCAAAACTACAGCTTACCTCAGTTAGAGGCATGTTGATAGGGACGTTTTCTTGCTCGGCAAGGCAGTAGATAGACATGGCAACAAAACAAAAAGTAAAAAGGCTCTAAGCCATCGTAAGTATTCTCGGTACTTTTCCAGATATCCCCCACCGCCTCATTCAGAGACAAAATTCTCCAAACACCTTTTCCACAATCCCCCCACCAAAGTATGCAGCGGATGACTTTCAATCTTTCCACCTCTATAGTGATTTACGGATCCAAACTTAAAACTGTGTACGTTATCCTGTGCGTCTATATCAGTTTTCACATTGAATATGTAGTGGTTGATATATTCTTTTTCAATGCAGCTTTAGACAGTAGTGGTGGAGGGCATCTGGAAAAGGTGTTGGGGTTATTTTTTCAGTGCAGTTTTGAAAAGTGGGTTGGTATCTGGAAAAGTACCGTATTCTCCTTCATATAGTTTTCATTGTCTCCTTAACGGTGGCTCAGAGGGACCGTAGGTGACGCCTGGAGAGAGAATGCTAGAGGGAGTCGGGGATACCGAATTCCGATACATTTAAACTAAAGCGATTACTATGAATACTTCCCCAAAGGTGTCATTGTTGACCCCTTTTGAAGGGTAGATTTTTCACAAGTGGACACACGCCCTTGGGGTGGAGTTGGCGGTGTCTACCAATATAAAAATCTAATATATATTTTGAAGATGTTTCAAGTTTCAGCAAATCAAGGGTAATCAAAGATAAGCAGGCTGTAACACTTCATGATTATGACTTCCATGGATAAGCATGTAGGGTCATGTTCAGTGGCAATTTTATTCTTTTTAACACACCTGTCACAGTACCGAGTTACATGCTCCTTAAAATATTACTAATGAACATGACTGACCATAAGGAGTATCTTTGTTTGGGTTTCTGCTTCTAGTATATAAATTATTATATTTCTTATTCCTTGATTCAATTTCATTTGCTCTCCTCGGTCATTTCCGTAAGGAGGGAGGGAGGGAGGGTGTACAGGTAAAGTTTATGAAAACTCGAAGGGTAGGCCCTACTATGAGCACATAAAAAGGATACAAGCTGCTTTGTTAGAAACTAGATCGTGCTTTTGTAGGAAAAAACTCAGAATATGTCTCTGGCAGAAGAGGAAGTTGTATTGGCACACACCACTGTATATAACCCTATTCAGAGATTTGTCGATATTCAGAGATGTGCACAGAGACAATACTAAGCCAGCCATGTGAGGTTCTCATTGTTGTCTGGCTGGGGTATTAGATCGGCCCAGCCTTGACACTTCTCAACTCCCAAGACAGTGGCGACGTTTTGAGACCTGGTATGAAGTTGTGGACGGATTATGTGAGAACTATATTTATTCACTAGCAAGGTGTAAATGAGATCCATCCATAGCTAATTTAGAAGGTTGGCACGTGCCTGGGCGTATTAGGATCAGGCACGAAGTAGCCGGTCCCAACAAAGAGTGTTCGGAGAATCAGAAATTCGGCGGGAAGGGAAACAGGACCGCACGTGATTGGTTCCAATGTTGGAATGCCTGATTGCTGTTTCGATGATAACAGCCTGCAGGCGTATGATGTGCCCAATTTTAGTTTGTCAATAGTCTAGACCAGGGGTGGGCAAATATTTTGGCTCGGGGCCCACATTGACTATCAAAATTGGACAGACGGGCCGGTTCAGTACCAGATATGATAAATATAAAAAACTGTATTTGTAACATTACATATCAAACATAAAAAGAAATAGCGTTAAATTTTTAAGGTACTTTTTAATGAGAACAGTGTTGTTGTTTACCCATTTTAGTTAGTGCATCGAAGTCTGGTGGTATGAATGCAATCATTCATTTCAAGTTTTCTGTACCAATCTTCGGCGGACCAAATTAAAAAGACCAACGGGCCGTGGTCTAGACCAAATGGGAGGACACTGGACTTAAAAGGGGGCATGAAACGTTACAAGTAACAGAGATTGTCGGGGGAGGGAATAGGGAGAGTAAAGGTTCTTGTAGCGATGTTGATTATATACAAAGGATGGTACAATATAAATGTATATTAATCGTTAGGGTTGTGCAAAAAACCCGACCAACACCTTTATAGCTATAGTTCATTCAATTGTTATTGTTTTGAATCCCATCACGGTTTTACTTTTCAGTATGAGTACTTTTCAGTATGAGTGCAGAAAAGGAATACATACAATCACTGATAAATAATCTCAGGGAGAAATTTGAGACCCATTTTAAACTATTAACTGCCGAGGCATACTTGTAGCTTCTGCCATTGTAAAAAAAATAGTATTGAAAATATGATAGCAGGTTATTAAACGATTCTAGAGGGGGGGGGGGGGGAGTTAATGCGAAAGGTTGTGTTTGTGCTTGTTTCAGGTAATTCGCATTTTTGATTTAGCTATTAAGGGCTCTGATCGTAATGTAGGGCTACCCCTCCGTAGCATTATTACTCTCCTCTCCTTTTTGGACCATGTATGTGCTTCCTCCTACAATCGTCTGAAAAAATTAATGTGAACTTTTACTAAATCTTGATGAAAATGACCGGAATTGTGAAAGACACTTTGTCCGGGAAAGGGGCTCCCATTTGTGGTATTACACGCTATCTACACCTCATTTCCAATCAACAGGGAGGTGTGACATGCAAGTCACCGAAATAAAGATTTTCAAAATCCATCGACACTTGGAAAGGGGGTGAGGCCAGTTTACATTAATTTTATGTCCGAGATTGTAGGGAACAAAGACTTCGAAAGAAGGTACTATGAAGAGCATAATCCCGGGGAAGTGAACAATGCCATGGTAAAATTTGTGAACTGGATGTTAAGTGGGCTCACCCTTGACGCCTTTATATCCAAACCAGGAAATATACTCGAGTGTTACCTTCTTATCGTCTTGCAGTGCCTTGCATCCGAAAAGCGAATGTGTGAATTTGACTAAAACGATGCTGGTGTGTGGCATGCATAGGTGACAGTTCGTTCTTTGACTTGTCAGCTACAGACAATGCTGTATGGTAAATGTTTGTAGAACCGCCGGATTTGCCTAGACTCTAATTTTTAAATTTAACTAGTTGTTAGCCCATCAACGTTTTACTACAGCAAGTAGGCTAGAGTGTACGATGTTTGTACGCGTTATGATGTATTGAAGTGCAACACCTTTCTCGTACCTTTGATGTGTTTGAATTGGTACATATTAAACAATATTTTACCAAATTTCAACATGTTTACTAGAATGCTCACCACCACCTCCCAGATCCTTTATGAAAAAATTTCCAAACTGGAAGACTTTCACCGCCTGTGAAACAAATGGTCTCCCCAGCGTCGCAAATTTCTCATTCATTGCTCTTATGTTGCCCAGCTACTTGTTTTGGTGTATCTTTTTTTCTGTAAGATGATAGGCCCTACGCAAGCTTTTGTTGTTTTTACTTCATACGACAGTAAACAATCTGCAAATGAATACTGCACTTGCTGTGCATCAGTGGAAGTCGAGACATCAAAACATGAAAGTAGATGGTTATTGTTGGGCTATTTTGAAAGCGCATTTTGCCAAAAATAGCAGATCTGGAAGCTCCTGGTCAGATTTCGCCGCAGCCTTACGGTCGTTCGACGTCAGTGCTCTGCCCAAATTACAAACTATTGTACACTTTACGAGTAAGCGTCCAAAGTCCTTGTTTTTAAAGAAGGTAAACGTCACATTTTATAATAGGGAGTAGCAATCACTGCGGATCATACATGAAGTTACAGCATTTTATGGTCTGTGCAACTGAACTTTATTACCAAAAATATTTTAAGGGGCTTTTTTAGCAGAATTTAAACTTTTTTCAATGTTGCGCAATATTTAGGCACAGTATGGCGTCATAAATACCTTACTAAAAAATTTTTGGAATTAGTTGTAAAAGAGTCAAACATTAATCCTGCCGAAACCTATTTGCATTGTACCAGCGATTACAAAGTACAAGTAGTACGTACCGCGGACCTGTTACTACCCTTCCCCTCCATTTATAAGAATCACCAAAAATCCCGTGCAATATAGAGTTTAAATACAAGATTATGTAACGGCAAGATTATTTGAGGATTACCAGATTGTTTCTTAGATTGCCTTGGGATTATGTTCACGTTCACCAAACCATACAGTAGATAATTCTGAGTTATTTTCTGTTAACTCACTGTATTTATAGCCACCCATCCTCTTTAACCCCCGGTATATACGGTCAGAGCAAGCAACCCAGTTAAACATAGGACGAAATTCAAACTAAAATTAGTCCCAAACAAACTTGTAAAAGAGAGCTTCTGGAGTCCTCTTTGAGAGGTAGCATGAATAGGCCTGTTGAGTTAATTATAGTATACCCTCAAGAGGATGTCCGGTTTTTATTACAGCAACGTGTGTTCTCCCATACCAAATTGAACCAGATCTACGATGATAAAACCAGAGTCGGTCAATGATGGACTTGATGTGTTCTGATCAAATTCGAAATCAGTTATTGAGTATTCTGAAGTCGAGTTTTAGGAGATACATCATTTCTCTTTCACTATTGCAGGTTGGTGCGATACCATCCACAAAGATGAACGGACTTGAGAGAAAACATTCCTTGCCAACCAAGAAGTTAAGCAATGCTCGTAGGAAACGAGAGGAGAGACCACCGTCTATTAAGGATATTAATGAACTCTATTCTGCATTGCAAGACCTTGTGAATTTGTCGCCAAACCGCGGAGCTCATCCCGGCGAATCAGGCCTGAGCGTGTCGCCCAGCGATGGTTCGCCTTCTGGGTATTCCGATATCATGAAACCCGCAACAACTTTGCAGCCTGGTAAGATGAAAGTGACTCGTGCAGCGTCGAGTCCAGCGCATTCGCCGAAAGCTCGTCGGAAGTCGTCCGCCGCTCCATGTAATATTGAAACGCTGGAGGAATATGCGCAACTCCCAAACGTTGTGTTTGATGAGAAGATTGTCCCAGTTCCCCAGCCAAGCCCCGCCTCGATAAGAAAGCCGAGCAAAATTGTGCCTGTTGGGAGTCCCCATAATACCGAAAGTTCGCCTGTCGTGGAGAAAAAGGAGGGTGAAGAGATTGTGCAATCGGGCAAAGCCCCATCAAGAGCTCGTTCCAGAAGCACACCCGGAATATCCAAAGCTACAGCGATGAAGAAGCTGAAAGAGAAACAAAGGAAGATTACGGAAAGTTTCGGCAAAAAAGACACACCTCCGATGATCAGGAATATTGATGATTTGCTCGAACTTGCGAAGAAAGATTCGCCGAAATCGAGAACAAGTCCATTTTCATCAAGGCGGGGTTCAAAACGCTCGATATGTTCGAAAGAAAGAAGTAAGAAGCACATGAGCGATTCCTTTCTGACACCCGATGTAGTGTCATCACGCTTGGATAACTGGTACCAGAAAGCCGTAGCAAAAGCCGTAGATGAAAACGACTTAGATGACGGGGACGATCAGATTGCGTCTGATTACTCTAGCGAGTTATCAATAAACGGCTCTAGGAAAGCCAGCAATGTAAGCTTGAGTAGTATCAACAGTATGTCTAGCCTCAATAGTTACAATTCGGCTTGCACCGATTTCTCTACAACGGACGATCACGATATCGTGACGAGCGAATGCCGACGATTTACGGAGCAGCTTAAAAGCTTAGATATTGCCGATGACGAAGAGTACGACAGCGACAATGATTCGGGAGTTAACGTAAAGCCGACGATTATATTGGTTCGAGAGAAATCGCAGAACGGTAAAAAAACCAGCGTTTCTAAGGTTGCATCTGACAGTAGATTGGTTACTAGATACGTCGAAGACAATGAAAATTGTAGTAAAATAGACAGTGACTATGCCGTGAAGACGAGCACGCCAGAAAGATTGACTACGGCTTCGAAACCCTATTTCTATATTCCGAATTTAACTGATGATCAGAAAACGAATTTTACACTGGTTTTAAATTACGACGAAAACGACGGTGATGGTGATGAGAAGGAAGTTCACAAATCGGCAGACAAGATAAAGATAGGGCTGTCGCAAGACAGTAATTTTTACCATATGGAACACGAAGTGCCGAAAGTTGTCCATAGGGCTTGCCCATCACCACGTATCCGTCCGAAATCCTACGACATAGCTGAAAGCGGCATTGACGTTGAACAATTGATGTCCGGAGAAGAAGCGGACTCCGAAAAGCACCGACAGGGGAGTAGGACTCAATCGATGTGTGATGGTAAAAGTTTGGACAAGAGAGATAGCTTACGGTCCGGCAAAAGTATTAGCGTAGATCCGAATGATAATGTGCTTGGCATCGGACTTTCGGAAAAAAAGTGGTGGGAAATTTTCAGGACGAAGTCGGAATCGAAGTCAGAATCAAAATCGGAAAATTCAGGTAAACCTTTTTAAAGCTACATTGCTTTTATTTGATCATATTTGGTTTTCTGTCAGCAACTTGTGTTAGGGTGAAATTTTCAGGCTAAAAACAGTGCTAAAGTTGCCTAAATTTCAATTAGTACTGAAGTTGCTTAATTTTTATGCTGGAAACGGTTCTAAAATTACTTAATTTTCACACTTCAAAAGAATAGCACCGACGTTGCTCAATTTTCGCGCGAGAATTAGTACTGAAGCGTACTCGAGGCTGACTTGTTGTAACTTACCAACACTCCTAGGTACCTAATTGCCGTGCCCCGCGCACTAATAAATTGCCGAGAAGATTTCAACTCCTCGCTCTTGCTCCAGCCCCATCTCCTCCCACACACTTGATAATGTTGTTTTGAATGACTTCCTAGCGGCAGTCACGTCGTCGACTAAGGGTGCTCCTTGAATAATTCAAAAGATGCAATTAACGCCTAGGATCGATTTTCTTACCCTATGCGATTACAGTAAACAATCAAATGTAAAAGTTGTTACTAGTGTTCTTGGAAAGGTGTCATTTGCAATACCATCCTACTTGTAAATTTTTTCCCCTCATGTGTTTCCATCCACCATCTGACTCTTAAATAGCTAACAATAGTCAATTCCCCGCTTATTCCAGTCCCCTCTACTAGGTAATAAAGAGTAACTGCGTCGAGCTTGCTTGGATTTGATATTTCTGTGGCTGAGAAATTTCGTCTGGTAAAACCAGTGCTACACTCGTAGCAGTTATTTGCTTTCAGAGTTAATTTGTCCAGATAAAGTTGAAAACAACTCCAGCATGATACCTATTGACTACTGATTGTATGTTGCCAACTCTTCCCCCAATCCAAGGCACTTGTCATTCTGCTTCACATTGTTTCTTGTGATATTATATGATTCTAACTTACTCTTTATTCCTACGCTCCAACCATATCGATATGGTCGAACCTGCAAGGAGAACTAGGTCCAGACAATGTAGCTCATTAGGTCATTGCAATACGCAAGCCTAACAGCCACACTAAGGCAAGGCGCAGATAGTAATGCCGAACTGAGATGAGCATTGAGGCATTGCTTACACCATTGAGGCAACATTTGTAGTAGACAGCTTCTAAACTTGTAAGCATTCTGCATCAAGGCGATACGATTTCCGTCGTATCATATGCCGTAATTGTATACCTTTGTAGTTGTAGTATTAAGTTTGATTATAGTAATATCACTCACCTGTGATTACTACCGTTTGTACATATTAAGTTAGCAATCATTAAAAGAAAGAGAATAGAGAATGGGAGAAGGGAATGAAACTGGACATTCTTGTCTTCATTTGAGCTTTCTTATTGATAGCAACGCGACATCAACCCCTTTGGACATCAATGGTTTTGGTTTCGAGGTGACGCAGAAAGCGTCCCATGCACATTTCAATGGTTTACAATTTGTTTAAAGATGATTACCCCATAGACCTCCTACACGGCTCGTTCACTTTGAGAGTGAGGAGACTTGAATTGGAATACTCCTGTATACTCATGTAGTCATGGCAATCTACTTAAGAGAAATAGAATTTATATGTAACCAGGCACTGCACATTGGTTTTTGTAACTCCTAAATGGAACTGCTAAAAATTTTATAAACAAATTTCTAACTAGTAGGGTGGGCTTATCACATACATTACACTTAAACAGTACAGTGTATCTGAAGCCATAACATTCAGAATCAAAAAGATTATTTTTCGGAGACTTCCTACAATTATTGGCAAAAGTAATGTCAACATTTACTAAATCTCGATGAAAATTACCCGAATCATAGAAGACACTTACGAAAGGAAAGAAGCTCCTTACCTCCTATCAACAGGGAGGTGTGACATGAAAGTCACCGAAATGAAGATTTTCAAAATCGATCGTCAGTTAGAATGGGGGTGAGGTCAGTTAACATTAATTTATGTCCAAGATTGCCAAGATGGCAACCTGTTATAGCTAGTGATCAAAATGCGTGCAAGCACAGAGGGCACGAGAGCGCAGAGAGATAATACTTTACTGATAAATGGTGAAAATAGAATACCCGATTGATTTACTGGTTGAGATTACAAATTTAAAGTTCATGACTCCAGACCATGATTCAGTATTCCTGATGTCTTGACCAAGATTGTACCCTTTCATGACGACCGTCAGGATAATACCTTTATTCGGAAAAAAGTAATGGGTCAGTAACTGTGTGCCAGATCTGATGAGCACACACTTAGCCTTCTAAGACGTTTGACTGTCAACCAAATATGTAATACTGCACACCTTATTCCCTTGCTTCACTTTTTGTGGTCTCTCTCTTGTAAGTCACTTATGTGTGCTGCTGGAAATTGACACACAGTCGTTGTTCGCGTACATTCAAGCATTTTCCAGCTTCTAAAAGCAAAGCACTTGCGTTTCGCCCATGCATTGTATCCTTTGTTCTGCTTGCGGCAACAGTAAGTAGATTAGTTTTAGTAACGAATACGTAATTGCTAAACTTCTGCGTCAGACACTGGTCACAAAAATGTTCTTGAGTGAAGGAAATATAATTTTGCAAGTAATTTGTAGCAGAGGAGAGGATTGAAACACATTGTTGAATACAACACGTTCATGAATAATACGTTTTGTGTCACGTATGCTATTTTAAAATGTCGTTTATTTTACTTTATCAGCTGGTTAGTTTAAACTCTATCCTCCTGAATATAGTCTTGATTAATGTGCCTTTAATTCCTTTATACTTTATTAATTAGACTTAGAATGTAAGGTTTCAATCAAGCCATCAAACACGATCCTTGTCCAACGACTTCATTTTGCATAATTTATATATATATGACACAAAATCCCTGCCATTGCCGGGATCTTTCGTGCAATCGTCCATAACACTACAGAATATTTCTTCTCTTAAATGGATGAGTAAATAATTGCTTCATGATAAGGTATATAGGTTTGAGTGTATTTGCTCTGCTTACTGTTCATACTCGGCTTCTGCCTACTGTTCAAATAGATCTCACATCATCTCATCTGCTCTACGAACAAATAAATTTCAAGAACAGATTTAAGGGTGGGTTTCTCTTTCTTCCTCACTGTAAATAATTATCTAAGGTGAACCATTTCTGGAAATAATAGTTTTAATTTTATTGATATGTGCCAATCGGAAATTCAATTTGATTAACACGGTCCTAAAAGAAGTTCTGTGATAAGAGGGTGTGCAAATCAGCTCTTGTTGGAAGAAAACGAAAATGGGACGGAGGGAATATGGATGAAATAATCTGTTATGATTGTACATGCTAGTGGCGCCTATGAACTATTGGATTCTCATAACAGAACATCTTAGGTCTTTGGGCCTTTGTAAATCCAAGGTGAGTAGATGATTTCCAAAGACTTGTATTTTCCTCGTGTGGAATGACAGGGGCATGTTCTTCCCTCGTCAACTTCGATTTCTTTCTAATCATATCGGATCCATAGGAGTCCACAAAATACAAAATAGTTAATACTAAGTTAAACATGTGTACAAGAGTGTTAAATCTATGTTTTACTTTTAAGTCTTCTTCTGGGCAATTTCTGAGTATTCTTCTAGAAACGTTTTACCTCCTCGTCATGGCACTTCCCTGCCTCGCATGATCTTCATGGCTGATACCCGCCACCGCGGTTAGCTTCTGCAAATCGTCATCAAGACGTAAAGAATCCTTTGTGATGGGAATGTATCTCCTTGTGACTTGTGACCATATCTGCTTCTGAGTTTTGGTCATGCTTATGAACTTGTGACCATATCTACTTCTGAGTTTTGGTCATGCTTATCAACTTGTGACCATATCTACTTCTGAGTTTTGGTCATGCTTATTAACTCATCGATTCATAATATTTGTCCAGAGAACATTGTTTTTTTCATAGAGAACAACAGCGGGGTTTTGTACTTCATTTTTAGTTTCCTTGAAATAAGAAGAATTCTGCACAAGATAGAAAGCATGAAGTTGCATCCAACAAGGAATTCATTTTGTTAATTTTTTTCGCCAGACACGTAAATTAAATTGGAAACAGGAGCTACCGTTAAATAAAAATTTCTGTTATGCCTCGTGGGAGCAAAGTTATGTTTAAACCGATTACTAGCACATATGAAAAAGCGCTGATCAGATTGTAAGTCAAAAGTGCGTCTCAATTAGACCTTGAAAACCTACAAGAATAAAAAACGAATTATTCAAAAGAGATATGAACACTCAAAGAGGAAGGGGTCAATATTTCATTAAATCATGCATCCAAAGGTTTTCCTCTCTTAAAGCTTAATAGATGCGGACGAAATCAACTCTGAGAGTTAGAAAATGGAGGTAGACACATGGTGTGATGAAAGTAGGAGATTAGCCCCTCTGTACAATACTGTGGTATAGGGCAAGAAAGAGCTATCCAGGACTTAATTGCTGGAATCATCTAATCATCTTTGCCTGAGTGATATGTGTTTATTTCTCTGCTTTTTTTGCAAGTTGTTCGAATTTCCTACTTTGAATAATGAGGAGGGTAGAGCTGTCTTTTATTGTCAAATGATTTCAAGTCCATAGTTCCACGATATCATTTTACTGAAAAAAAGAGGCTTAGATAGAGCTTGAGATGGCAAGCAGAAAAGGAGAAGAAGGAAAGCTACGAGCGTGAGTGTTGTCACGTTTGTACAGTTTAATTTGACTATTGCATAACATACATCACATTTAGAGGCTAAAGAAACGTGCCATTTAAGGAGATAATCGACAGAAAACTTGTAAAGCTGAAACATGAGAGATTTTGGAAGTCTATCGACCCTTAAAAAGAGACAACATCGCAACAGATGTCCTTTCTTTCTGATGAATCCTCTCTATTGATTTCAACATAGAAGCGATCAACAGTCCGATAATTTAAAAGACTAGTCCGCTAAATTGAAACGGCAGTATCTGAGATGACCATTGTGAGTTGCAGCCTTTGCATATCCTTCTCGTATACTTATTAGTAAAATGTTAGATGGTACGCATTATACCTGCAAATTTCAGGAATAACGCTTACCAATTCATTCACTCAGTGATGATTTGGGTCTCTCCCAGTTTGAAAAATCGGTGCGTTTCCTTTCCATCTGGCATATTATCCTCAATGTCCAGGGAGATAAAGATTTTTGTGTTGCCGTTTGACGGGAGGAAAACATAAATACCAGTTTAAATTTTCTCCTGCAATTCGTTCTACCCCATGATTTGCTCCCTATTAGGATCGGAACTCAATTTTCCAAGAAAACGTTTCTTTCAAATGGCTATCCCGAAGACGTCATTGGCAACACTCTCACATTTCTCTAAAGAAAAATTCTTCGAACATAAAAAATGTCCTGTATACTTCAAACTACCGAAACGTTTCACTTTGCTTTGAACATCAGATCAAAAAGCCCATAGGGAAGTGTTTTGGCGCTGTCACTCCACGCATAGTTTTTACAACCAAAAAAGTATTATCAACCAACCACAAAGATCGTGCTCCTTCCACAAATTCTAGCTCTGTAGTTCATCAATTTTAATGCCAGTGCGAGGCTGGATACGTTAGCCCCACGACTTTGAGGTTGATTGACCGAATTAAGCAACATGTACCATCGTTTATTCGCCAAACATCAACTCCTAGAGGGAAACAATTCCACTAAGCAATGTGACTCTGGCATAGGGCAGTACTTGCTTGAGAACCCAGACTGTGCCAAAGTGTACACGGACGATTGCTTCCGTATCATAGGAAAGCCCAGGTCTGCATTTTATTACGGTTCTGGAGTCAGTGGACATAAAAGCAAGACAACCTTTGCTATGCAGACAAAAAGAATTCGTTTGCTCACTAGGCCTATTCAATAAATCTTGTTGTAGTAGATTCTGATTGGTTCAAAAACACACGCCATTCAAGCAGTCCAAGTTCTGATTGGCTCTTTCAAAAATGTAGTTGGGTATACTCTTTCATACATTCCATTTCGCTCATTCTGACGTTCGTACTCTGAGGAGTGTCAGACAAAAAAGTACACTATGTTTTCGCTATTCCGTGTAATATTCTTGTTTTGTACAACAAAGAAACTATTTAACTTTTCAGTGAGGAGAACAGTTGTAGTTGATATTTTTGTATCCCCAAAAATAATTGTCTTCCCATGCAAGACAGTGAGGGGGGTTAGTACTGATTGTCCTGTTCAGAGTTTGTCCATGAAGTGCACCGTGGCAGGACTTGTCAACTTGTCTTTGTTACAACGTAGCACCGCTAATACACCGTAGGAAACACTTTGAAGGTTGACAGACGTAGCGATTAGGATGCCTTAAGAGATCAGCTGGTTCCCAAAAGGCCTTTTGCTGCTGAACTGCATAAAATAGGTTGGTAATCATGGGCATGACTCTGTCACAAAAAGCCCTGTAGAACTATAGGATCGTTTATGAGGTATTTTGTCTTATTGGATCATCCACCATTTACAAGAGGTCGCCCCTCCCTTGCTGATAATTAGGGACAAGTTTCCCTATAATCTACGCTTATGCTGGTGGGTATACCTAATAATACGGTAGGGTAATCTAATTGTAGGTCCTTGCATTTATTTCAAAAGTTGCAATCTGGAACCAGTGGTGAGTATCCATCAAATTATTGGGTAGGAGAGCTACATTTTGGCCTTCTGCGAGAAGACGATCATACACAAAACATTGCTACATTAGGGAGAACATTTCCATTATAAGCGATTAAATGCGTTTGCTGAAATTAGTTCATCTTGTGACATACTTGCATTGGTTAACCAATTCTATACCTCAGTTTTCATTCGACTCGCCGTATCTCGCTCAAATCTTCCACCATCAGAACTTTCGGCCCTGTTGACTTTTTCTGAAGCCCGGCGAAACGCCGTAAATAATTTTCACATCATTACAAGTAATTTGGGAAGTTCACATAATGAATGAGCCCGACAGAGTAAGAGGTAACGGTTTGTAGCATAATCGTTAATATAGAATAAAACTAAGAAGAAGTAATCGCTTACAGGCTTAATTTGCAAACTGAAGCATTATAGATGTATGCCAATATGCACAATACATTACATGCCCTATGGAGTCCAAAGTTTCTCTTTCCATCGCAGGACATTGCTGGGACTTGATTGCAAGCAGTTTATCTAGGCTCTAAAGCGTTTATGCGTGCAAGGCATAGACCTCTTTACAAAATATTTGCAAATTTTTTCACCGTAATGCGAAGAAATAGCTGTCGCCTTAACACAATCCGCCTGCCGCTTTTTCAAGTCACAGTGTAAAAGATCTGAAGATCTCTATTGTGTACTTAGCTAGAGAGAATAGAGTGACAGTTGTTAGGAAGGTAGATATTGTTAAACATTATTCTAGGAGAGCTAAAAACTACTTTAGCTTAGATTTGAAGAAAAATGGCCTTGGATATTGGACGTATAATTTTCTCAACAAATCAAAATTTCGGGGAAAACTCGGACCTGGAAAAATTTGAATTTTGCAATGTCAAAATACTTGTGAAAATACCCTTTATTTACTTTAGCTAAAAAGAATACCTTTAGTTTTTGTTGAATTAATGAGTATGCCCTGATGAATTCAAAGGACTATCAAACGACAGAGAAAATAATGGCTGTACATTTTCTAAACTCTGTGTATAACACTTTATGATCAATACAAACTTTGTAACTAGAAATAGTTTCAAAGCTCGTTTTTATCTAATTTGTCTTTTCTTGGTTTTCCCCTATGACCCCTTCAACTTTCTTGTTAGGTCTACGTACGTCCAACTGTTACATATAAGACAACATACTACGTTTTTGATTTGGAAAGTATAAGGAATGCACAATCCATAATTCTTGTTAGACGCGGGAGATGAATAAGTCTATGAACGTAAAGAGCATGGTTTTAGAATTGGAATCTTTTATAAGTGAAATCCAACAGCCTCAGAAAAGATAAAAACAAATGGACATCCGCTGATGACGATACCATGTTTTTATGAACTGCAAGACGCAACAAAGTGTGGAAGTTTTCACCAGTCGTGCTTTGTTTCTTGAACATAACGGGAGTGGAATTTTGATGTGATACACCTTGTGACCGCTTTGACATGGAAAGAAAAAAGGTCATGATGTGCTAAGACAGTTTCGTGGGAAGATTATAAAACTCTTTCTGTACCTTATGAAACAAACTTTAGGATGCGGTCATCAGGGAGGTTCTCAGCTGTTTACGCACGCTTTCCTCTTATTTGTCATTACCCACTATTCGGAACAGTCGCACAATACAGTTTGTTAACTGGCATGTTTTCAAAGAGAAGGAATTTGTGGTTTAAACGATAGCCAATCATTTATTTCCTAACCTGATAAGATAAAGCCTGCTTGAACGTGCATAAAGCTATATCGAACGATTCATCGTGCAAAAATCGTAAAACGTTTTTCTTACTCGAGAAAAAGAATGGGTGCAAAGTAACTAAACTATACGCTATTTTTATACATCAGATAATTTTCGTATTACGTCCATAGATACGCATTCTACATGAAAATTGAAAACAATGTATCTTGTGCCTAGGCACGTAGTCAGCGTTAGAGATTTTGGAGAGCTGTTCTGAACTGTTCTGAAATTTTTGAGGGCTGACATTGCAATTGCTTAAGGAAGATCTGTAGAAGCTGAATCTTGGCTGGAGAATTAAGGGGGTCTTATGGTAAATTAAGGAAAGATGAGACATTCTATAGCCACCCCCTGTGGCTGAGGGCATACTGGTGCCCCCCAATAGATGTTAAACATCCTTACTAATTATTATCATTGCTTTCACATACGTAGCAGTTTCGGAAAAGATTCCTGGTACTACAAAATTTGTAGATGATATTTAATAACAGAATCATTAGTGAAATGCCATTGACCAGTTTGGTTGCACCCTCATCAGAATGGCTCGTGCAAAAAACGAGTTGTTAAAAGATTAAAGCATCATTTATGATAACTCGCAAACAAAGAAAGGGATCGAAGCAAAAATTTGTCGACCGCTTCGATTTTTGTTTCGATCCCTCTCTTTGTTTGAGAGTTATCATAAATGATGCTTGAATGCTTGAGCAACTCGTTCTTTGCAGGAACCATTCTGATGAGGGTGCAACGAAACCGGTCAATGGCATTTCACTGATGATTCCGTTATTAAATATTATCTACGTAGCAGTTTATGAGGATACTAAGTTTCATTTTCTTGATTACGGGGTAAATGTAATAGGAGATTAAGAGAGGTTTTCATGAGTTTAGTTTTAGCCTCTTTTTCAATAGCTCCCCTCAACTTCATGCTCAATTGCTTGTCTCAGTAAAAACACAAAGGGCATGATCTGCAGTGTATTCATATTATAACAAACTCGAAATCTCTGTTAAAAAACAATCACTATTCAACAGAAGACATCTGTAAGATAAAATACTTCGAATTTTTGATGGAGGTCATTAAGGTCTTCTTCACTTGGTTACATTGCTTCTTCAAACTTGATAAATTCCTTCAAAATTTCTTGCCAACAAATTTATCTAGTTCAAAGAAACCTAAAATAGATTGTTATATCATCATTTTTCTTTGATTTTAAAAATATTATGTATGGATTTTTCTTTGTTTATTCATATTACTGCTTCAATAACCTTGTTTTGTAACCAATATGACCTGACTTGCCAATAGCATGAGGCCATTATTTATGTTATTTAAAAACACTTCTTCCACTAAACCTGTCTTAAGTAAAATGTGAAGAAGAGTGTTAAGCAGTTAGTTCATATTTTGCGATGAACATCTAATGAAAAGCTATTTTACATCCAGTTAAGCCAATATATATTTACAATACCAATTCTAAATACAATATTTTAAGCTCTAACACCACAGTATTTATTGCTTGTCCTGTGCTTTTTTCTGTTGTCCGGGCTTAGAATAAGCCTTCCAAAAGAACACACCTCATATTGGCAAAGTTTTAATAGCCACTCATATCCTGAAACTTCTTCCTTGTTTGTTGTAAGGGGAACAATAAAGTGTCAGGGGAATATAAAACGTTTGTACGAAGAAGTGTTACTACAAAATAAATCATGATAGTATGTCATGTTTCAGCATATAGCAGATGGGAGCTTTGCTGTAGATATCAATAGACCAGACAGAACAGATTCAGTAGAAAGCACCAGTCCTGATCCATCTGGACCTTTCTACTTCCTTCTTACTCTTTTAAAGCCCTAATGGAAGAATCACCATTTTTAAAAGGCAAATAGCAACGCAAATTTAATAGGAAGTACAGCGATGGAAGCGGCAGTTTAGCCATATTACAGCTACTGGTACCTATCAAACAAATTTAAATACATTGTATCATTTCATAAAATAGGAATCTCAGATGAGAATTATATAATCTGATATGAATCAAGATCAACTTACCATGCTGCTTATGTAGGTAAACTG
The DNA here is from genome assembly GCA_010016025.2 of Alatinidae sp. Z8VKAUB7J3. NCBI lineage: Eukaryota > Metazoa > Cnidaria > Cubozoa > Carybdeida > Alatinidae > Alatinidae sp. Z8VKAUB7J3. The sequence continues at coordinate 115,653,770 of JAAAKM020006971.1, forward strand.
ACTCCCTTGAAGTGTGATGTCCTTTTTCAACGAAAATCCGAGTAAGGCATCAACAAAAACTCACGAAACTTTATTGAAGTTGTTTAACTACCAGAAAAAGAAAACAACGAGGCTGACGTTCATTGTATATACGACCTGCAGCTTTTCAATACAAGACAAAGGTAGAAGACCTTGATTTTTTGTCACATGCTTGTTCATAGTTATTCAAATATAGAAACCATAGGAAATAATCCGCGGCCAGAGCTTCAAAGAAAGTCAGGTCCGTAAATGTAAAGTTCCGTGATCAGTCTATCAACGTTTAGACAATGGAATCGAGAAAAGTCAAGATGGAACAGACAAGCGGATATTTACCATGGCATTGCGTAGTTGACTGTCAGAGAACTACGTTGTTTGGATTCAAAACCTATTAAATGGCAATTCCAACTGTCTTTTAATTCGGACACCTCAAGCAACAAAGATTAAATAGGAGTCTGCCAAGCCTCAAGTTGCTTAGAACTAGGATCAAACTTCCCTCTCTCGTTGCATTGAGCGGGCATTTAAAGATATGTGAAAGAAACAGCCATGTTTTAAGTTTATTTTTTCACTGGAAATGCTTATATTTAGGTTAGTCTTTGGCCTCTCTTTTAACCATAAAGTGGAGTGAAACCACCATTAGATTAAGTTTTAAATTTAAGGTCATGCGTTTGGAAGAAACCGCGAAATAAAATAATGACGATGAAAATGAGCGGTTATAGATATTGCATGCAATGCTAGAAGCTCGTGCATTATTAAACACAGGCAAGTCTGTATTTTGATGCATTGTACATTATCTGTGACCTTGTAAGCCTTGATAAGTCTTGAGCAACGCAGGGGCAACCACATAGAGAAAACATACTGTAGACAGTTTACTAGAATTCAAGACAACTCCAAGTTATAAAATGTTCAATAATTGAGATCATGCAGGCTACTGTTTACTTTTTCGTAGTCGTAGTCGTAATAAAACATACGACAGACCAGTTATTTATCAATAAACATTAAGGTAGACACTGCTTTGATGTTATTGTACTTGCCTAGAATTGCAATAGCAAGGACCCATGGTGAATCGCATGTACCTATTCTCGCCCAGTCCTTTCGTCTGTAAATATGGCGGCGTTTGTTACAGGGCAGATGAGATGCCGTGTGCCAAGATCAGCAGTGGACCGGTCCACATAGAAAGTGCAGACTACAGGTCACCCGGTGCGGACTCCGGACTGTAGACGAGGGACCATGTTCTTTTTGGCAGACAGAACGATCTTGGTTGCATAGTGCTAACGATCTGATCGGCACAGATTTCCCTGAAAGCCTCAAAAGCGTTTCCATAAGTCTGGAGTTATCGCCTATAAATGGCTTTCCTCGACCAAATAAACTTGTTAGTTAACACAATCTACCAAAAATTGCTTTCAAACATTTGTTAGTGCCAGGTTGTCATGCCTTTTTAGTCTAATGTAGGGACGGTAATTATTATTTCCCTATAACGGTTGGCCGAGGCATCACACAGATTATCTTAGCTATCTGGCAATATAATTTGAGGATTTTGGAAATACACAAAACAACTAGTGTTAAAATATCAGTAAGAAAGACTTTCTTTAAGTTGCCATGATTCCACTTTATTGGCGATGAACGTCGAGATTAGCGTTTGCTGCGATCACAATATAGTAAGCACGACAAAATTGTTGCTCATAAAAGTTCTGGTAGTAAACGTCGGTCAATTATTGATTGATTTTTAAAATTTCTGTTTTGAAAATTTGATAAACACAGAAATCTGGACGAAGAATAGATACAAGTAAATTTGTAGTTCAGACTTTAAAAAGTTTGTGGTTTGAATGTCAAAGGTGCAAAGCTTCGACGTTAAAGAAATGTCACAGTCGAAAATAAAGGTAAGAGTATTTCAAAGTGCCAATTACGGAGCTGAAATGTGAGCTTCAAAGCAAATAGCTGCCTGAATGTAAATAACTAGAAATAAAGTTATTTTCGCGGAGAAAATGTAATGATAGTTGCAACTATACTTTCATGTTTCCAATCATAAGGCAATTGTTGAGTTGAGTTGTCTTATGATTGGAAGCATAAAAGTATAGTTGCAACTATCGCAATATTCTCTCTACATATCTAACTGTATCTATATTTCTCTACAATTCTGTATTGACAATTCTGGAAACAGATGCCATATAGATCATACCTTTCTAAGCTAACCAGAAATGAAAATATGCCTATTATACAAGTCCAAAGGCCAGTTATATCGATGAATTATGGCTCGATTGCAAACTCTGTAAAAATAGTGCCTCTATTAAAGAAACAGCACCTTAAAAGGGTCATACCTTTGCTAATGCGACAAGGAAAACCAAGCATGGTTTGAGTGTCCTTGTTTGTTATCCTTGTGTGTAAGAGGTAAGCCATTCTTTTTTGAACATATTGAGCGATATTCTACCTTGAGACTTCACCAAATAAACAGACTTATCATTTTCAAAACGGACTTTTGAATTGTCAATATGAGTAACTTACAAAATTCTGTGATCGTGCTTTTGGAGAGTTTCCTGAAAGTAGGGTAGCCAAGATTAAATTTGAGGGGCGTTAAATATTCTCAAGATGAACTACAGATCTAGTCAATGACAAAACGAGTAGGGCAAACACAATATTTACACTAGTTCGTTTTTCTGAAAAGTGTCTTCAAAATTATTTAAAATATGCTATTTTGCAATAGTTTTTGTTTTAATTCCTTGTTTACCCTTGCTACTTGCATTTTGAAAAGTTATATAGTGCAGTGGAACACTTGTTTTGTTAACATTTTATATGAGTGTGTTTTCGTTTGTTTGGGATATGATGATTGTGACTTCTTGCACTAATTGTACAGTAGTAGCAGAAAAAGGGCTTTGCTATAAAATGTTCTGTATGACTAAAATATAGAAGCTGATAGCAAGAACATCCTCGTAACCTAGGGTATTTGAACTTTAATTCGGAAACCAATAGTAGTACTGTTTGAGACCCCAAAGTTGATTTGCAAGTAAGCATCATACTACAAGGTCTTAAGAGCTGAAAAGATGAAAATAAGTTACTATTACATGATTTCTTATACTACATAGTTCAATTATGACAAAGAAGAAGTAATAAAACATCGTTAATACAAGCATTATATCATCAGAATATATGTACATGGCAGGTAGAGCACTAAAATCATATATATTGAAAAGGCTAAGGGGCAGCACAAGAATCAGAACTGGTCGATGAGATTTTAGGTAAAAACAAAACAAAGACTGTGACAATTATGTGGTATGCAGAGTGCCAATAACAGAGCTGAAAAATAGAGCACGGGGTTGGGGGTGCATATTGGCCAGTTTACCAGTAAGCTAAGAACATAGGCACATGAACAAATCAATTTATGAACCCTTATTGTATTCACTGGATCATTTTATCACATTTGAATATTCTTTGCTCAAATAGTGTTAACAGACAACTTTGTAAGATAGTTGACATCTAAATTGGGGTAATGGTATGATTATTTGTTTGAAAATTGCTACAAAGAAAGCTAAAACTCTGTGTATAAAAGAACTAAAAATTAAAATTGGCTATTTTATACAATATTTTTTCATAGCAATTGAAACACTTCTAAAGGACTTGAGGATATGCAGCAATATATATATATACTAAAGATAGTGTGGCTCATGATAGAGTTTACAAACTGGAAACACAAGAATAGCCAAGTTGAAAGTCATTTTATGTATATACATAGTTTTCAAGGAACATAAATCTTAGACTAGTTTCAAGGTACTGTTGCGTGTCTAATAACCATGATCATAGTAACAATTAGTGATGGTCATAATAATGAGAAAACAGACAAAAAAGAAACTGTGGAAGAGAACAGAGGGCCTGAAGAGGATATGGCAAGGGCGCACACAGAGAAGAAAGACAGGAGAAAAATTGCAATGGAGGGGTTGACAGAACATAAAAAGGTAGGAGGGGGAGATGACAACTGTTGGATACTTTTAATATAATTTAAAAGCAGAAGTTGACACCTACCTTTCCTATTCCACATCTTGTCAGCATTTCTGCTGCAACACTGCCAACTCCCCCAACTCCTACAACTGCCACTGTGAAGTCTCTAATTCTCTAAAAAAATATATTATGTTTGAATGTATAGTGGTGACAATACTGCCAACCCAGTACAGGTGCAGTGGTACACTGGTTACAACACTGGACTCAACTTTCAAAGATTGTGGGCTCAAATTCTACTTACAGTAACAGAATTGGGAAAGGCAATGTACTTGTCCATATCCCCTTACAAACATGCACATTACTTTTACTTATGGGAACACTGCTATACTTCTTTAATCATCACAAGGTTGCATACTTATTTACAAGATGGCCTTGCAGGAGATAGAAAATCTTTACAAATATGGTTCTGTTCAGGCATGTATCATCGAAGGAGCTCTAATTATCAATGCTTAAAGTCCAGCACAAGCACAGAGCTTTTAAGCAGCTGCGACCAAAGTTAATAGCCAAGGGAGATAGAAATATTTCAAACTGTGTGAATAATTTAGAACATAGCACTGAAAGTAAGCAAAGGGGTAAGCAAAGGGGGGAGTAGCCTTGCATCATTTTGGTGCAAAAATCGTGCAATATACAAGTTGCAGATTGCAATTTAAATAATTGCCAACTTCTGATATAATCTGATATAACGGTGAAAACTTCTGATCATTAATTACCTTCAAATATTTGACTTCTGTGCTCACATACACAAGTACACCAGCCTTTCAAACCCTTTTTCTCATTTCAGCAAAAATAAAATTGTATTTTAGTGCCTGATAGCTAACAAACAAGAGACTCATACCACGATAAAGAAGCAAAAGCTTTGAAAGCTACCAATTTTAAGAAGTTATTATTTTAAAAATGAACCAAAACCTGGGGAAGATTTACATGGAGACCATGTTGTGATCAGGCTTTTGATCACCACCACCTACTCAAGAATGTTTTCTATGAAAGGTCCCAGGCCCCTACTAGGGCTCTGAATCTGTAGTATTTGTTACTCACCATCTTTTTCTGGACATGCCTCTGGATTAACAATTACACAGAGACTTTTGATAATGTTATACTATATACAAGCAAATATTTAATATTCTTACCTCATAGTTATCTACAATTCCCATCCTTTTTAATGCCATTAAGCGACTGTTGAAATAAAGGTGGAAATATCATCAAAATTAAATTTCAAAAAAATTTGAAATGTGGTACAATTATTGTTACCAAAACGTATGGTGCATTATCTAAATAATTTGCAAGGAATTTTCCTTAGTTGTGAACTGCACTCATTCTTTCTATAAGAAAGTAATACTTTGGCCGTCAAATAGTTTAAAAAGGTGTAACATCTTAAATAAAGTCCTCCAATCATGGCAGGTTTGACCTATTTGCATCTAAACTGGACAGGCTTATCAGGCTGTTAGGACCTTGGTTACGTGGTGGCAATGATATGCTGAATACAGCCTTTTCTACATACTGCTCCAAAATGTCTTTGCTATTAGAGGTATCAAGCAAGATGTAGATTAAATTACCTTACAAGTATATTTGGTCATGGGAATCCTCTATTGTTGATAACTTCAAACCTGTAAAAATATATTAGTATCTTGTAGAAAATGCTATGCAGAGCATGTTGTTGCTACTGCGTAACCACGGCCATTGTAGTGTTCGGTTTAGTCACCTATATTCAGTAGCATATTAAACCAATGCTACACAATCAGATTAGATTCTCAGCTGATTTTCATTTTGTACTGTTTTAGTGATTTAAGCTTCCTTTTTAAGGATCATTGAAGCAAAAAACTTTTGTTGTCATGAATGGCTGCTTGATGTACAAGCCTATTGAATTAATTGTCCACTATTGATCCATGAAATGGTGGTCTCATTGTGGATTTGGGGAAAGGGCTTCCCACTTGTTTTGGATATAAAATTTTCAGTTCATTTAAGTCTAAGAGCAATAAAGAATTGGCAGCAGTTTCAACTCACATACATTCATCGATTGATTGTGATCACTCCTGTGATACTATATCAATATGTTGAAGGGCCTTTCAGCATGAGTTCAATGGGAGAGAGAGCGCAGGAAAGTAAGTCTTGCTTGTGGATGGCTGCAAGAAAACAGCCTACTGTCTCTGCATGTGCAACACTTTCATCCAGGTGGTTTCACTGTACAACTGTCTTTGGAAAAAATATTGTTTTTATAGGTCACTCTTGCATTGTACTGGAGTTGGGAAGTCATGGGGTTGTAGTGCTGGCACCAGCACCTCAAACACTTCATAGAAAACTCTATTCGCTTTCCTCCGATCTAGTAAAAGCGGTAGGTGGAGGTTTTCTAACATTTGTATAAGTCACCCAGTGTCTCTTATTGATTAGTCACCATTGATGAAAAGACCTGACTGGCAATGGACTTTCTCTAGTTTATTAATTCCTTTCTGGAGGCAGTGCTCCCATACTAGGGAGCTATTTTCCAAGGTTGATCTCACAAGGTTGTTGTATGCTGCCTTTCTGCACTGCTATGGACAATGTTTCTCCTGAGAAAGAAAAGCATTTACTTTGCTTTTTCAGTGATCTTAGTAAATATGACTACTCCACTTTAGATCTACTTGTATGGTGACTCCCAGGTAAGGGCTTTCTGTTAGTTGGCAAAAACTTGCCTCAGTGGCATTATCAGATTACAATTGTTAATAAAATATTAGAAGGTGTTCTCTCACATTTTTGAGAGGCGGAGCCTCTACTGTTTATTGTTGTGCCCAGATACAATTGACAAAGGGGTGTTCTAATATCCTAGTGAAAATTATCAGAAAACAATTATGTATATACTGAAAAAATTACCTGGGAAATGGGCAATAACGGGGTGGTCACGACAATGACCATCCTTACATACCACTGCCTATTTAGTGCTATTTATAAATCACCGGCAATTGACATGGCCCATGCATGGGTCCCGGGGTCGCAGGTCCTAGGGTGTGTGATACCACTAGTAGCTACCTTTGCCGGTCCCTGGCCCTAATATATTGCATATATTGAATAGCCAACTATATACAATAAAAAATCAATAAAATTATAATCTGTTAATGGCATACGACAAAACTCCATTAGAGGATCGTGGCGACAATGTAGTAGTATCCAAGTGGATAGCGCCAAGCTCTCGATCTCCTCACTTGCCTCTTATCTTGGGACTATATATATGAGCTACTCCGTCAAATAACGCCCAGGAAAACTTTCAAATCTTCTCTTATTCGATATCAATATTTGTTAATCACCTATAAGTCATTATTTCATAATCCTCCGATTTTAGTAACCATTTTAGAACATATACGAACAGAAGAGAAATTTCTTCCTCACCTGTATGGATTACTATCAACAACTTCTGAACTCATTTTGGCTATTTTGTCCCTTTGTTGTTGAGATTTTTTCTCCTTCGCTAGAAGATCCTCCAGCTCCGTGACCCTTTTCCGTAACTTTGATAATTCGTCCTCCATAATTTCTCTCACTGCTGATACTTTCAATAAATTATGTGATTGCTGTCAGAACTGCAGACACGTTCACTACTTCCCACATTGGTCGATCCTTGAAAGGCAGATCTTTGAAATGTTGGCATACGGTCATGTAAAAATCTCAGAAACATAATGGCGGTAGGTACTAACAACAAATATATTTTTTGTTTAGCCACACCATTCATACTCGTTTAGTGATATCAATCCGTGAGCAACGGCTTTTAAATACATTCGAAAGGGGGAAGCGTCCATCTTCACACTTTCATATTTTAATTGAACATTATGGCTTGTTGAAACCAAGGGCGTGGCCAATTTTGCTTAGACAGTCGCGTCTCCTAGTAGTGCGCAAAACCTAGCCATAGTATTTAATTTCGACGTAGCATAAGCTGTATTTATATGCCAAAGATTGTTAGTATTGCATTCACACGAGAAAAGGGTGCGTAAACTATTCCTATAAACTTTTCTTGTAAGTTTGCTCCTACTTACTTAGTTGTGTATCATTCTTTACATTTCTGAATTCCTATACCCAATCATCGTAGTCCTTAGGGAAAAGCCTCTTTGATTTAGTTTTGACCATCGCTTAAACACCTCTTGATAAACAATGTTTTTGGTCTTCCTATCGTTGACTAGTCGCGTTAAGCATAGTATAACAACTTTACAACATTTTTCAAGGCACTATTTCTTCGAAACATTAGCCTAATTGCCATAGTGAAAATTAAGAGGGATCCAGGGGTATTTTTTCATTTCCAGAACATTTGCTTCAATTAATTCCACGACTTTTTAGAATTTTTAGAAATAGGAGTGACTTAATTATTGGTTTAGATCTTAAAATATCAAACTCTGGTCAAATTAATTTTCCAGGTTATTTGAGTGCAATGACATTCCCTGTTATTTCAACCCAGAAACCGGCAAATAAACAATGGAGCAACTTGGGGAATAGCTTACATGGCAATACGACGAAATTGAAGCTAAATATGCTTATATGAGTTACTCTTGTCAAACATGTAACATCATATGGAATGATTCAATACAACAGGCATATATGTCCACTTCTGTCAATCGACGTTTAAGCTACCCAAGACTCCGTCTGGCTTAGAGATCTCTACCGTAAGTTTTTCGATATTAAAAGGATATGTAACTTGTAAAGTTCATCATTACTATGGTTCGAGGAAGACCATTGTTGGTAAAACCTCGCCCTAACAGTTCAGCCACTAGAGAACACTTCACAATGGTGTTGCTCAGGGTTCTGCCCTTGCTCCTAACTTGCCTCGTATTGTTTTGTCTCGTATGAACTTACTACGTATTTTTTTCATTATTCCGCTTTCCTACCTTCTTTCGAATAACTATGCAGCATCGAGTTGCGAGGTCGTTTGAAAAGCGCCAAAAAAATTCACCATCGTACAAAGGAAACATCCCAAAATGTCATTCTCTCGCATATTTTTTCCAAAGTTTGTCCAAAAGCGTAAAAACCATTCGTATGTATATACACGGGGTTCCAAGCATCACCTTGGACAAAAAATCCCTTATAATTCCTTGATTTCCGACGAAATTTAGAAAATTCGCTGCCAATTCTACGCCGAAACATGTTTTGCACATATCTAGCACTCCAATAAATGAAGAGTAGCATATTGTATGAAGGCCAATTATACCAAGGCCATACATTCCACAACATTTACAGTATCATTTCAATGGTATTCAGTAATTTTAAGGAAAAGACACTTCTATAAAAAATATGACAGAACTTATATACACAAAAACAAAAAATCTTAACTATCAAACTATCGGCATGATCAGAAATTGCAATGTCGGCTTCTTAGTTATTGTTATTGGGCTTAATCACTTTCTAGAGTACTCAGGTTCGACCATCTCCCTTTCAATGGAACCTAACTCATTTGCAACATCTTTCTTCAATTTGAACATTTTTCTGCCAGAAGTTTAATTTGCTCATCTGCTCTTGTTCTTTCCCTTGCCTTCTGTAACTTGCAAGAATTTTTGGCGGTTGTGCAGTAAGAATTGCTGATGGGATTGGTTGGCAAACGCTAGTAATTTTACTAAATAATATCAACTTTCAGAAGTCGTCCTTTCGATAAAATTGCATCACACACTTGATGTTATGGAATTTATGATCCGCCTGGCAGAAAAACTTCGGCAATTACAACAGCCTGACACAAAATTGTGACACACGATAATAATAATAACAATATGTTGCAGATAGCATGAGTTCGACATAAAAAAAATTTTTCCTGTAATTTTTAGGTCCTACATCTATCCACTTTTTTTTAGTTTGTGTGTTTCCGTTTCAGGGTGTTAGAGATAGCAAACTGCCCAAAAAGGAAGATCCGAGATGCTTAAGAAGGTCTTATTTTAAACATAAGTTAGAACGCTCAGCTTCTTCTTAGTCGGCAGTTTTGTATTCGAACTATGTCAACTTTTCAGGGAGTTCAGTTGTTATCGATTTTATCGATGAGAGAAAAGAGATTAACATTTGTTATTCATAGCTCACATACTTAATGTATAGGATTGACGAGTTACTGTCTCGCATCTAGCATCGAAAGTGACGAAAACGAGAGCTAAATAGGCGGACAAAAGGAGAAGTGCTGGCTCTAGGGCTAAAACTAATGGCGCTTTTTGTAAACTTTTCAAGGACTTTAATTACAGGGCTACAAACTGATGTAACAGAATAAGCCCTACGAGCTTTAATTTCCGATATTTGTGAGACGTAACAAGGTCTGTACTTGAATTATCGATGCCTCCATAATGTTGTGTTAAAGCTGCCTTAATGGTTAATGCGAGTTTTTGGTTCAATCCAGAGTTTGACTCTTTAGTGAACACACATTATTATTTAACAGCTTCGAACGCTGTTTATTCACTAGAAACGCGCCAGGAATATCTTGTTAAGCCCTTCTGACCTAAGACTGACTGTACACATAAATTACAAGGGAACAGGCTAACTTCCATTCAGGATGTGTTTATCTGTTCGTCAACTTAATTGCTCAATTCATAGTTTTGTATCAAAACTCTGAAACGTTCTCTTGAAATTAAACTGGAAATTTGGGAAGAGACTCAGGCAAAAATATGAAGTTTCTAACCGACAAATAAAATTTCCCTTGTTTTGTTTCATTAATTTTCAGTTCAATCAATTTATTGGAAGGAAGCCGTCTCTACATCATAGAACATAAAATTGCTCAAGTTGTTAATTTGTATTTTGTGAGAATGGCATTGAAGCAACTATCCAACCTATTTTCAAAATATGTAATCACTTGTTAAAGTTTATTATCTGCCAACATTAAGGCTTATAAAGGCATATGTAAGAAAATGGCTATGTTTCCTAGGTGAAATCTGTCCCTGACATACATCTGTCAATAAACTTTCCCCTGTATCCAAATTACTCGAGTAAAAATTAGCGCGTAACTGAATTGCGCATTCACGTGGCATCTGTAAATTCGTTCATTTCAATCGGAAAACACGGGAAAAAAAAGATTTGACTTTTAAATTTTAACCACTTTGGCACTAACATCACTGGCCTCATTCGCCGCATTGTTGTGTTTAAGGAGGACTGATGCTTCATAAAGTAGTTTCAAGAGCCTCTATTGGTCCAATACTTTTGATACAGTGTTCATAATGTTTTCCACAAACTGACCCTCACGAAATGGTTTCTTGCGCTTAGAGATTTTCCCAGCAGAAACAACAAGAATAGAACCAGCTCATATTCTCTTGGTCATTTCAAATGTTTGTGAGAAGATATTCGTCTGTGGTTGAAATTGTTCTTTTTATTTTGCATCTCACTCACAGACCAATATAATTGAACTCCTACTTTCATCAATAAATATATACTCACTTGTTCATTTATCTGGGATATCTTGTTTTATGAATCAGAGTTATGTCTTTTTTCAATCATTTTCAAAATTTAGATGTTTTTTACGAATCAAAAAGCTATTCGTCAAGCACACAATGAAGTAGAGACTAAGTGATCATATATGCTAAGCCGCTTGAGTTTTGATCACTGCCTCATCCTTTAAAGGCTTTATTGATTTTACCTTCTATGTACAGAGTCAACAATTAGAGCGAGCGATACGGTTTTGACTCTGTCAGATAACAGTTAGACATCAGGATTCTGATATATGAACCACATGGTTATACCTAAAGTCACTCCATTTAAGTAAAGTGTTTACACTGCTCAAAAGAGTGGTAGAAACATTAGTTGTAACGTGAGAATCTGCGAGGTCGCATAGAAAATGGTTAAAATGTTCGACATGCCCTATTGTATACATTTTTTCAAATCACCCGCGGGCCAGATTGATAACCCGCTGCCCATGAATGTCGTTGAAGAGCAACACAGAGCAACAACAATCTTGAAAATTTTAAAAGCTTTTATAACGCACTTGGTTTAATTTTACTGTCACCTTGGAAAATTATTTGCTCCACTCCGAGTTTTTATTATATATTGGGAGACTTCTAGAGATACCATGGGATATTCAAATTTCGGAAAACATTACCAACAGCTAGGAAAAAAAATTTACTAGGTACCATAAAGCTATAAAATTTACGCAATAAGAATTTTGTGAATTTCTCTCGGCTTGGGTCATGAGCATTTTTACTACATATTTTTATCTTTTTAATTGCAATTTAATTGTAAGAAAAATGTATTTAAGGCTCAGTAGCGTTATTGTGCATAGTTCTTCTATCCGAAGAGTGACAGAGAATAAATGAACTGCATTATCGGACTATTTTTAACAGTATTAAATATTTGATTGCAAACTAGTTTTATATATATCGACAAAGGATTTTTCTTAATTATACTATTCACGTGGTGTACAATAACGACGACGCTGAATGTTGCTTTTGTGCTGTACAACATTGTTTAAATTTGGCCTATCCAAAATACCGAAGCAGTCAGTTCCTATCTTCTTTCTGTAAATTCATGCAGAGTTGGTACATGTAGAATTTTCCTTAATTGCCAATCAATTTATTATCTAACCGCACACAGACATGTGAGTAGAAAACCTGATTACTTACAATTCCCCATGGAGACGTAAATCTACCCGTATTTCTGAATCGGGGGTATAAATTTCCAAATCGGCACCCGGCTGTACAATTCATATCCATGTCTATGACTTCTACCTCCTCAATTTTGAATGGATACAAAAGGGAAAAGTAAAACGCTCCCCTGTGTTTCCATTCCATATAAAAATTCCATCCATTGTGTTTAAAACGAGCCTCTTTTGTCAAATTTATGAAGTCGTATGTTAATGGTCGTTGCCATACGCCTGTAGAAGAAATATAAAAGAAAAAGTGCATTTTCAAGTCATCGTTTATATTAATTCGTGTGAGTAAGGGAAAGAATTTCTTTGCATAAAAGGTATTTTAGAATGTAGCATGTCAAGAGCTTTAAAAGACAAGGAATAAGGAACTGAAACAAATTATCTAGAGACCGCCTTACCTATCCATAACAAAAAGCAATGGAGTCCCAGAAAAAGTGTCTGAAATACTAAGAATTGGAATTACCATATAATTGGGAAAATATCCTAAAGCTGCTCATTGTTCCAAAAAGGTTATCAAAGACTGATTTTTCGCGATCTTTTTTGCTGTTCCTGAGCCATTTCTCTTTTTGACTGTGCTTTGAATCACCAAGGCACTGTTTTCGAAATTTTTTTAGTTTTTGTAAAGTTTTCAGAAATACCCGGTGTCCCTCACCTCAACCCTTGTTATCCCAACTTTGATTTTTAATGCAAATTTGAGATCAGGCGTATTGACGTGGTATTGAGGCATCCAGTTTCAAAAAACGTGGAAATTTTTATTTTTGGGGTTCCAGGACCAAAATAAGAGGCGTCAGTTTAAACTGACGCTGGAAACAGCAGGGTGGATGTTTATATTTGGTCGTTCATAAGATCTAAACACATTGCCATGCAAAAGTTGGCAATCATATACTATTCAAAGGAAATCCATGAGATAAAAGAACATGACATCCTTCCATTTGGTTTGGAATGCGGCCTCCTTGGTTAAACGGGAGCCCCAAAATTGCCAACAGTTATTCCATTTATCATGCGCTGCAGGAAAAGTGAAAATAATCAGGCAAGAATGAAAAAGAACTTCTGAAATGCATTTCAAGCACGTCAAACAGGCATAGTTCACCCTCAAAGTTCAGAAGACCAGTTTCAGAACGTGATTAAGTACAAAGTGCTATTGAAAGTCAATAGTTCTTCTCAAATATATGTAGCCAAATGTCTCTTAAAATATTCATAATAACAGCCATAGTTTCATCCTGCCACAATTCATTTCACATGAAAATCGTTGAAACAACATGGATGAAGAGCAACATTGCATTTCTCACAAAAATATTTGCTTTGTTTGAACATTGGGCGCATCGTAGTTGATTCCCCTTCAAAATCCAGTGTTCCACTCTGTCGTAGCGGACTTATCGAGTGATTTTTTGGGTTGCTCTTGGTGCAGGAAATATGGCAGGAACAGAAACATCTGATTGAAATCTGGCATGATACACTTTGACAATCTCTCGCCTAAATCCCAGCAGATCAAGCTGCTGTTCTCCTCTCAGGAGACGTTGCAGCCTACAAAGTTGGAAAGAATTGTTAACAGCCAAATCAACACAAAATAGGAAAAGGGGCCACTTCTTGTTGCGAATGTTTATCATGTAGGTACTGACGTTTTGATCCATTCTGTCAACTCCACCCATGGTTCGGTTGTAGACAGAAATGGCATTGCGCTGCTCGATCTCAACTCTTCCGCCCTTGTCCTTGATGTAAATACGAGCTCTCTTTATTGGGTCTTTCCGATAAAGTGTTGAAACCACTGACACCACTTTATGGTCTTTCCATAGAACAAGTGTTACATTGGATTTTTTTGTAATTTACAACATCAGAGTATCCTCTTTCCATTTTTTCCCTGTCTTTAATGACTTTTAAGGATGAATTTTTTGTTCAGTTTGCACGAACTGTATCTGCGGCAGTGATACCCTGCTCTTTCAACAACCTCAAAAGGCTTGGACTGGTGAAGAAGTTGTCCGTAACTGCATGATAATTTGATTCAGGAACTGGTGGCAGTTTTGACACGAGAGCCATTACAACAGACCCGCCCAGACAAATATATTTGTTTTCGTTGTCATCTTTCCCGGCATATGGATAAAATTGGATGGCATAACAAAGCGATGTGGCTGCCACTCGCAGTTTGTAACCACATTCTACAGATTTGTTTGAATGTACTGTTTGTAGCCATGAAGTCCATAATAAGTTACCATCGATTTGTCAATACTTAAGTCCTTCTCAGGGATAAAGTTTTCTAAACAACTTCCATTTTACATGTTAATCAACAGGCGTACGTTTGAGAATTTATCCTCAGAATTGAGATTATTGTTGTCAGCCAAATGTAGATACTGTAAAAGATCCAGAAATCTATTTCTTGTGAACAAGGAAGCAACCATACCACTGCGACTAATGTCATTCATTTCTCAATACGCAGAGCGTGTGGGTTAAGGGATGTAGCCACTCAAAGCAGGGCAGCAAGAAATCACCGGAGTCAACATCACTTATGTTTTCATTTGAATCAATAGGGGTTGTATATAAATTTTTGCCATATCATGATATTCTATGTCCAAGTCCGTATCATATTCTGATTCATTAGAAGACTCCAAGTGTTTCAAATATTGAAGAGCTTCCGTTACATTAATTCTCTTTTTGCTGAATTATGCCATCATAAAATCGTTCAACTCTGCAATATTCATTAAATCAATGAAATCATATGATGAGGACACGCATTTCAGATCAAATTCTTTATTCCTGATTGGTTATAATCATGAAATTTTGCAAAGAAACAACCAACAACACGCTGAGATGCTTGACGTGAATGACAACCACACAATTACTTCATGAACACTTGCTCACCCGCTCATAAATTCAGTGACAGATTCACCCCCTGCTGAGATTTCTGACTTGCCTTGACAGTTTTGTTGCCCCATAATTGTCTTCACTTTTGCAAAGCCCTTCACTGTCTGAATGATGAGGAAAACTTCACCTGAATACTTTCAGTTAACAAAGTGGTGATCAAGTAAAACACCCAACCTCCTTTACTCAGCGTCAGTTTAAACTGACGCTCATAAAATGTAATTTGTGGGACAATGGCCAACCGTATATAAATTTGCTGCACTGATTCCAAGAACAGGAATATTTGTGAATGAGTTTTTGTCCTCAAAAACAAAAACAATTGATAAGCCAATATTTTGAGGCCCTTGGATCCTCCGTGAAGATAAAATCCAATTTTTGCAAAATTCCCAAAAATTTGGGATCCTAAAAAAAAACTATTTCTTCTTTCAATCCCCTTCCGATATTCATAACAGTCCCATTTATCAATCCAACATGTTTATGAAATAATAAGGCCGGGTATAATATGTAAAAAAGTGACTGTCAGTTTAAACTAACGCTGGGATAATAAGGGTTAAAACTGCTCTTTCTTCCTACTACTACACCCATTAGAGTAAAAATGTGTACCGCCCTAAAAACCTAAAGAGGAACAGAATCTACGCTAATCGCATATGCACAAATTTCCCCTTTCCAGAAAAATTCGTTTTTAATTTCATTACTTTGAGCGCTTGACATTTATTAAAATATATAACTATTCATTTATCATATTCGTCATACATTCAAAATCCATTAGATACCCTGTCAAGAAATATGTGTCTTCTGCAATTGTAGGCACTAGTATAATATGGAACGCAACGGTATGTAGAATGAAACTATCTTTGAGTTATAAGGTTGTTCTACCCTTTTTATGTCTTCGTTATATGCACGAGACACCGCGCCATTCCATGAGGACAATAACAATAAACAATCTCTCTTCATAAATTACTCGCATGCTTGTTGACGAGTATGGTATTGAGCCTCAGAAGCATCAAATAGCTCGCCCCAAGCCTTCAACCCTATCTCAGAAAGGGGGAGGGGGCTTTTTGCCTGGGCATGTCCAATTTAATCATGTGGCCAGTCTGTTAATGCTGAAACACACCCTTTCTGCGGGACCTGTAAAGGGAAGCTTTAGCGCTGGCTCGTAATCGTCGCTCAAATATACTTCCAAAACGATTTGTCCTTTGCAAGCTGAAAGAGTATTTAGGAAATGCCGGGAGCGTGGCTGTAGATTTTTTGTATCAAGGAACGCTTAGCGGTGACTCTAGCTAGTTACTTGGACATGTTATCGTAATAGGCAGTATTTACTAAGTATTAGGCCTTACACTTTCTAAAATATGAATCAGATTATATTTTATTTGAGTGGAGAAGCGCCCACCTTGATAAAGCGACCTGATAAAAGGTAACACTTTATGATAAATTGCTTCGCTAAGAATCGCCTCCCTTAAACAAGTCAACTCTGATGATGGCACAATTTTTGAAGGATGAAGCGTACGATATAAAAAATGTAGCAAAAGTTTTCATAGTTCTGAAGAGCTGTTATTGCTCTAGTATTGACATATCATTTCTATTGTTAGTCGTATCATAGTAGTTTCTTAAGTGTCTTCTTTGCATTTGGTCAGTGAAGGTAAAAAGTATGCAACTGAAATAAATTTGTTTCTTAACTCTGATTCACTGAATTTTCCCCGGATTTGATGTGTTTTTTCGGGATTTACGGGATTTTTATCGGATATATCCTCAAACTGTACGGGATTTATTTCTGTAATTTATCCAATGCTTTACTAAGGCTGGTAGAACAATACTGTGGAAATCTTTATAATTGTAAAATTGGATACCACTTCTTGGTACGCATAATATTGCTAAATGTTTCCATCAATTTCTCCTTTCCACTCGCTGCCGTTGTTAGTATATGTAACTCAAAATTTTAAATCAATCATTCTCGGCTTTTGTAATTACAAAAATATCTTTCTCAGTGCTTACTTGAGTAAAATTGAGAGGAACGGCAGCCGTAAACATCCGTCCGATCCAGCCCCTCAATTAAACAACACCAATGGACCAATTACATAGCACGGTGAAGCAATTTTCGCGCAAATTTTATTAAGTCGGTCAAGCACAAAAAATGCTCAGAGAATCACGTTCAAATGTAATTTATACCTCCCTTACACGGATGATAGCTACTCCATTTTACGAGACCTTCTCTAGAAAATTAGTTTGTTCAGTAAGACCAAAAGACACAAATATTTTTTGCAGTTCTGAAGTTATATCTCACGGAAGGCATTTTGAGGAATACTCCAACGAACATACGTATGGACATCCGGGCAAAATTCATCCCATAGGTCCAATGGTTTTAGTTTCCGATGCATTATGATATCCGAAAGTAAAAGATGTATATGCCGATAAGAATGTCAGGTGGGGCGGAAATCGTTAGTGAATTCCCTCAGGGGGCGGCGCCCGCCTTTGCCGCCCTCGCCTTCGTGAAGGTCACGGACAAGGGTTAACGTAAGACGCAAAATATTGATATTAAACCGAAAGAAGAATCTAAGCAGAAGAATTTCATATTTCTTCTTGTTTCTCACGTTATGACTTATTTTCCTCCTTAGGGACAATCAGTGTTTTTCTTAAGATAAAGATAAGTGCCTAACAAAAGGCGCGTAAATGAAACATAGTTACTAAACATTATTTGATGAACTTTCGATGTATTTTACCACCATCGTCAAATCATAAATACACTCCATAAAACACGCTGGGTAAGGTCCACAGCATGAATAATAGGATCTATTACTATCTAACACGAGACATACTTAAAGAGGGAGAGGGGAGTTGAACTTTATTTATATTAAGTGCATAGGTATGTTAAGACAAAGGAAGACTTTCTCTGAGCAAGTGCTCAAATTCTGAAGCACCTGAGGCGAGAAAATTAAAAGGTAGAGGCAGAGAACCTGTGAGAACTGTTGAATGCTCCAACATTGAGAAATTTTTTATTAATCAGTGACAAACATAAGCAGTGGTAGTTAGATAAGGTGATAATGACGAATGACGGATTCGTACACATGGAAACAGAACTGTGCTAATGACAATAACTGAAAATTTCGGATGACGGATGACGGACGTCGTTTGACTGACACATGGAAACACCGCTTAAGTTGCAGCGAAAGAGTGGTTATCTGAAATTTACAGATCGAGTATCACGGAAACCGCGATCCTATGCAAATGATGTCAATGCTGCCAGTTTTGTATTGAGCTTTCAATTCAACAGCTGATCAATTAAGGAGTCAGATAACTTCTGCTCTCAATGTATTTTTCCTAGTAGTGGTTTTACTTCTTTTCTTTGACCCCTTAACTTGTTTATTTTTAAAGGAGGCATATACTAAGTTGATTTTTTTACATATGAATTTGAAAGAGAAAAGGCAGTTTCTAACATGTCTACCCCCTAATTTTATGGGGTTACCTAAAAAATGCCGGTATTGTCAAAGATCGTTAAATTTCAAACTTTTTTGTTGGGCCAAAAGTAAGAAAGATCACGTTTTAAAAGAGGGGTTGTGGATATAACACATTTCTCATAAGAGAATCGTCAGTCATGGGACAGGGGAATCGCTAACTAGTATTCCCAGAGCAGTATGGTATCAGATAATGTAAATATTGGGGGACCTGGAACATATATTGCTTATGGGGTCTACGTTTAAGGGAATCCAGTAAACCCTTATAAAGCATTTGTATAATGTACCACTGTTGAAGGGCCATTATTGTAGGTGATACCTGGCAACTGGCTAAGGGTACGGTTCTCAAATTTGGACTGGTTATCTATGTCAACAAGAAGAAAACAATGACTTCAAGATATAATCAAATTTCATATATTCATTTGATCGTGACGTCACACTTAAGTACTCTAAAAGAAGCCGGTAAACAAAGTTTATCATGCTTAAATGATTTATGGTTTAATGCTCTCTTAAAACTATGAACCTCCATTTTGTTCAACGAGGGGTAAACCACGCACTACCAAATGTATAAGAAACTTCAGTTATAACTGGAGGACTCCTTATGAATTACTTTTAAAACAATAGAATAACCGACGAAAGTGTACGAGATTTCTTCGGAGTTATTTACTCTTCACAACTTCCTCTGGCACAAAAACAGGATCGCTTTGCAATGTTTGCAAAATCATAAGTTCTTTAGTACTATTCATTGCATTTTTATGCTGTGTATATGGTAACATTATAAACTGTTGCTACTTGTTCAAAGAAACGCTTTGAAGTAGTAACAGTGTCAAGTACTTCACTGCGATTACAAATGAAAAAAGATGTAGTGCCTGCTTTGAGTTGCATTCTCACCTTCGATTCACCTTCCGCCATTCGATTTTCCTAGCCACCTGTTGGAGAAGCCCTATGCTAGGCAGAGTTCAGACTACTGATTTCTAAAAAAGTATTTTTTAGAGATCAGTGGTTCAGACATGGCAAAAATCGAAAGAAATACGCACTTGCACCTAAACATCTTAAAACCGGCGTTATGTCGAAACAGTGTTTTGATTGCACGTCGCAGCTTTTTGTCGTGAAAACTGTTTGTTTTGGTTTCACGCTTGAAGAGGGAGTTCCACTTCCAGCTTATAATATTTTCTTATAATCCACTTCCAGTTTATTACAGTATATATAGATCTCTATCATAGAAATGGACTCTCTGTGACCCATGCAGATGAATGGGGAAGTGATAAACTCGTTGTGATAACGAGGCAGTCGTCAAGCAGACATGTGGGTAAACAAAAGTGAAGATTTGTCTGGTGATCGTAGATCAAACTTCATTGTAAGGCGTGTGGACCTTCGTGTAGGTGTAATGCACATAATAACAAAATATCACTGATGAAGAGCAGGTATGATATGTATATCCATTACTCTTGATTTAATCATAATGCTAGGAAAGGTATGAATCGGTAGTTAAGTTGATAATATTCGAAGACTATTGTACCGATATTTTTCATATTTGTGAGTCCGGTCCATTCCTATCATAAGAATATACTTTCTGTCCGAAACTGCTGTAAACGTTCAACATAACTGTAAATATAATTTTGATCACGCCAAGAAGACTTGGAGAAATAACGTCGCACAAAAGAATGTAATACAATGTGGCAAATAGAGGGGTTTGGGCACATCCTATCATATCAATATCCTAGACCTACTCAGGCTACTGCACTGCTATAGCTACCTCTACCCCTACCGGTACTGAATTGATTGTAATGCACACCAAAGAAACTTTATTTGAACAAAACTTCCACAAACAACACGACCTAATGTAAAATGACCCAAAACTATAAATAGATTATGATATATATGGAAGTGATGATCGAAATACATATCTTTCTCACAAAACGTCCAAAATGTCTAGGCTGTATATAAAGCCTGTATATGATATATCAAGTGCAATGCAATGAAAGATGACTCCATCGTATGGTATCTCTATAAGAAAACACTCTTTCCTAATCTTTAAAGTGTTTATCTTTGTCTGCGGCCCAACCTCTATGCTTCAGAAGGTATTGTGCTGTCAGCATTTTATGTAAAGTAGAAGTGCGTGATTTTATTGAATATCTATCGACAAGTTTTGGGTTAGATTGCAAATAGATAAAGAAATGCAAAATTAAGAATAGCAACAAGAAGAAAAATGTCAGAGAAAGTATGCATTAGACAGACTTTATGTAGGACACTGAGATGTAATTGTGTACATGTATTCGTGTGTAAGTGCATTCTTCACTGCATTATTGTTAGGTTGCTGGTTTCTATGGCCATCTAATGAATACATTTACTTTGTTATTTCTTATTAATTACTCAAAAATGTTCCTTATTGCATGCACTTTCTGATAAAGTCGAAGAGTTCGTTAAATTTATCATCACTTGAATGTCATGAAAGTTAAAGGGGTTGCATTGACTAGAAAGAACTTAGCACAAGTACCATATTGTAGCAGCTTGACTTATTGGCTTGTTGGGTAGGAAATGACAGCAACAATCTTATTAACATACCTTTCAGTATAAGAAACAACTTCCTCTAAAATTAAAGCTTCTTCTCTATATAAAACTCCCATTTAATTTATAATTAAAGTCAACATATTGGCTCTGGCTACATAAATAACAACACAATAACTGAGTTGCAGCAAAAATGAGAACCAACAACTAAACCATACACTGTTGCCACGGTTATATTGTTAAAGGTAAGTTAATGTTCCACCAAGAGCTATTTAAACTACCATATCCTTAAAAGGTTAAGATCTAAAATTAAATTTGGTTTAAGAATCTCCAGTTTACAAGGTACTGCATCTTGTTTGCCACAAACAAAAATTCCAGTCTAATTTTATACTAAAGCAAAAAACACTTTGCAAATAACATACAGATCAAAATCTGTACCTGCAGAGACAAAATGATTCATTTGATTTAACTATGTGCTTCATAAGTTGCTTCAAATGATGAATTATGAATAAGATAAAGATATGCAGCAAGGTTTGAATTACAAGAAGAAATCACAAATAAAGAATATTGCAATACTGACAAGCAATAAGCAACTTTTACTCGAATTTGTTTATATGTACATCCTTGATCAACCAATAGAATTAAATTACATGTTCAGAATATTTTATTAATTCTTCTACATTTGTATACAGCCTTTACACACATTTATTTACTTGATGTTATGTTTGCCAGGAGTGCTTAGTAAACTTTTGCCCTCTCCCACAAAAGAAGATCCTTACCATGTGCCTGCTACTCTCTCTATTTTACATAGGCTCAGCATGTAAATTAAACCAATACCCAGTTTTACATGCAATTAGTTTGTTACAACTTTTATGTACAATATTAATAAGTTTTACAATTTGTTATTAAGCTCATACATCAATTTCTTCCAAATTTATAACAATATTACAAAGTTGCCATTTTTACTTTTACAAATATCTAATTTTAAGCCTTCAAAACTGCTATTTTTTACTGAATCTGCAATGGATGACCTCATTCAATTATAACTGGTTGAAAGAAGTTCAGCTTTTATTATCAAATCTTAATTTTCAATGCTGCACTGTAATATATTGTGCTGGTGTGTCTTTGTCTCTTTGTATACATGTATGTATGTCTATGTCTGAAGGACTTTCTATGTTGTGTTTAACTCTGGAATTTTGAGGCACAGAATTCATCATGCTATAAAAGCATGTCTAGTAAGGGCCTTTTATCTTAAATTTTGTAACGTAAACGTCCAACGTAACTGTTGCATACATATCAATACAAGACACCATCATTCCCTTACTTAGTTGAGTCCAACAGTGAGTGTGGGTTGGTGCACATCCAAGTTCATGCCTGTTAAGAAGACGTATGCAAAACAGACATCCCCCCACCCCCCCCAATTAATTTTACACAACCATTCCACCCCGGACGAAGGGCAATACAGCAGTCCTTTCTTTGCCAAGTCACATGGCACAAACAGTTAGATTTTTAAGAGCGTTAAAATGGATGTCGATGTTCACCGGTGGACGATTGAAAGCTAATTTGCAACTAGAAAAATAGACTGTGTTAACATCAGGTGTCGGCTCGTTTTAGTTGGTAGAGCTTACGCAGCCAATTTTTGTATCATGGGTTCAAGCCCCGTTAGTTACGAATATTATATAATTCCTAAGAATACAAATCTTTAATGATGTTTCGTTGTTATCTTCTTCAGTTTTACTTTCCCTAGGTCACAGTCCTTCTTTAAATCTTGATACAAACTAAAAAGAAAGAGACAGTGGATTAATTACCTCAACCATTTACCAGTTACACTTGAATATAACCTCACGAACACTTTGTTACCTTACAGAAAGAAAGAATAAGAAACAGGAGCAGTATCTAAATTATTGGTGACAATATGTTGACAAACAATGTAACTTCTTATACTGAGATCACGAGAAGGGCTGACATGGAAACAAAAAGAAAAGGACGGACAATAGGGTGTGCTAAGAACAGAAAAGGAAACGCTGAAAGGGAAACCACCTAAATCTAACTAATTCATTGACGACTCACCTACGTAATTAATTCGACTGTTTTTCTATAAAGAATCCTCGTTGCTACACTGTCTAATTGAAACTGCGAAAACTACTACTTACATTCACCAAAGTCTTTATCAATACAATGCTCACGTTGCCTGCGAATTCACTGTGACTTTGTTCCGAAAATGCTAAAAATTTCTTTTAGGGCACGCTTACTTTCTTGCAATTTTTTTATTATTGAACCTCTGCCTAGACCACATATTGGGAAAACTTTGCATTAGTGCTGAAATGCAATATTTAGGTAACCATTGGAGATTAAAATCAATAAAGATAGTAAAAGGGCCAAAACCTCCAAAATGACATCCCAACATAATTTTAATCTTTCCTAAGCTACGGAATGCTGTTAATATTAGTTTAACTCAAGCTATTCGGTTCTTAAGACATATATAGTTTTTACTGTATTAAGGGTTGGGTCATTATAATTTACGTAATTGCAAAGAGAGGTTGTAGAGCCCGACCATTATTGCATATCAGCTGATTACTGAGGACAAAGGCACATGTTTGCCTCTACAAGCTCTGAAGACAGCGAACTTTAATACCTTGACACTTCATTAATCCACGATAAGTAATTTTTGAATTCTATGAATAAATTGGCACCATCTAAACCCGATCACAGAAATTTGTCTAGCCTGATTGAATTACACATGTACTGGAGTCTCTTGTTGGTATTACTATATATTGAAACAAAATGTATTACCCAATTATCCAATTATGAATAGACACCTTAATTACCATCAAATCAGCTTAAAAATGTTGTTTAAATTTTGCACGATGTTTCATTTAGCAGAGTGGTCACGCCTGACCTTTAATTCAATTTAATTAATGCAGTTGGGTCATGACCTCCGAAATTATGCAAATTAACCCGAAACTTTCACGTGGACACACGTGCACATGTGGACACGTTCAAAAGGATGAATGGATCGTTAGAAAAAATAAGGTTTTCACCAATGACCTTAATATGATCAATAATGGCCTCACACAACTTGAGGGCATCATTGTTGATTTGTTCTTAAATTGATCTGTTTCTCCCCCCCCCCCCCCCTTAATTTTCTATTGGTCACTTTAATAGACATAAACTAAAAGGTATCGTATGTATGTAAGAAAAACAACAACAATGAAAAACCTTCTCTCTTGCCCCTATACTGTCTATGAAAATTCCGGTTGTAATAGGATTAAAAAAAATTACTTATCAAATTTAACAATCAACAAGGAGTGCTTGATATGGGTTCCATTAATTGGTTTACTTTCTTTGCCATCCCAATTAGCATCCTAGTTCAGGTATAAAAATAACTTTTATGGATGAGGGCTCGTCCCTCCAACGTATAAAATACAACCAAAAAAGCCACCCCTTAAGGAGTACATGACCAACTTCGCTTTGTAACTTCAGAACAAAGACCTGACAAAGTCTTGAAGTGAAGATGAAACGTTGTCTAAATTGTAGTTTCCTTCTTGGTATTTTAGTTATAGTTTCTCGGTGATGTTTTCACCGTTTCAAAATTTACTATGACCACCTTCCTTTACCAACTAAACAATAAAACATATCCACGTGGTTCAAAACTGTCATTAAACCTGAAATTAGACTTTGTAAATAGAAAACATGCACCTTAACACTACGCACACTTCCCATAGGTAAAGCACCCTTAATAGAAATGCAGTTCCTACTGTGTGAAATAATATGCTTATATTATATCAAATTATATATTTGTACGATCAAGATATTACTTCATAGTTGTAAATAGTTAGGACATGCCGTGAATGACCTGTTGCCATAGTGCCAACAGTGGTTTCCGCCACACAACCCTACAGTGTTCAAGTATCATCTGCATCCAAATATGGATAAGCACATACTCTTTGGCAAGCCAGTATACAGAGATCGTCTTAGATGGAATGCAAGTTGCTACGCTTTGTTTCTTGAATTAAATGCAGCAAGAGTTACCTCAAAAGCTGATTTGAGTCGTATTATAATTTGCTATTCTAACTGAGAAACACAAGCATTCATGACAAATATCGGAACCAATAGTGAAGATGAGAAGTCTCAACGATCGCAGCTAAACGACTTTAAACAAAATATGTTTATTATGTCTCAACAGATGTATTCTTTATGAACAGTAACATGTGGTTATACTTGTTTTAAATGACATTTTGCCTTTTTTATATAATTGTGAACTTTCTCTATGGTTTTTAGGTACAAATTTGTGAGAAAGTGAGGAGTGGAAATAGGACGTCATCAAAATCGATAAATCTCCCCTAATTAGTCCTAATTTGCTCTTAATTAGCATTAATGAGTTTGAAATGTATTAAGAATTTAATTTTAGATCATTATGAAAAATATTTGTAAGATTCATGCAAAATGTCTCGAGTTATAGCCATTTGAAACTCGAGAATTTCCTGTTACATGTCAGTGGTCATTTCTTTGCCATTGTGATTGCTGTTGTGGTCTTCGATATTATTTTACTATCCCGGGAAGTACCCATCCCCCCTTGACCAGGCCGGCTAGCAGCAAATTTTACAATCCTGCAGACCTTGAGGCTATACCATTATTGCAGAGAAAACCTTTTTATTTTCTTCTTTAGAAATCCTTCGAGTGCAAGAACGCTTCGGATACTAAATGCCCCATTGGTAAGCTATAGTATTTACATAAATATATTGGCCTCATATTGACATTGGCGATCATCCGTCTCCACGTTAATCTGTCATGACAGGTATAGAGAAGTTCACTGCAGCTTAAAATGTTATTGGTAGCACACGAACTCAGAGACTGCAAATAATTCTCGTCTATCTCCTTCGCTCTTTGGAAATCATAATGAAAATTCCTAATCTGTATACATAAATACATACAGTTGCTAAATACACTTATTCCGGCTGCTAAAGGTTAGCAGTTTTGTTTACCGTTTTAGTAAGAATTTGCTTTTTATTTTAATGTTTTAAGAAATTTATAGTGGCTTAGTCTACTGCATTGAGAAGGAACTGGGGGATTGAACATTTTTCTAAAGTCTTTGGTTTGATGTAACAATCATCTTGCATTGCAAATAATTGATTTTCTTAAACCATTTGTCGTAAAAGTTGAGGCCGTATTTAAAATCAGTGCTTTCTGATTTTACTGTAGCAAATTTTAGTGTGCAAATATGTAGTCATATGGTGATCTGCCTAATGTCTGCAGGTGTACAAAGCAGTATTTATTGATTCATGTCCACTGAATACATTACAACGCGTCCGACTTTGTTTAAGAACTGTTTTATGTTCGCTTAATTCTCAATAAAGCAATTTTCTGTTCTACAGATGATTTCCTTTTTCAAGTCTCAAACCAAAATATGGTTCTTAGCTACTCGCTCCGGAGCGTCGCAAACGGTAGATCAATTCATCCTGAGCAAAATACGTGTTGTTAATACCTTATCATCCAAGTGAGAACAAGAAAGGGAAATGTTAAAAAAAAATATAAATAAAAAATCTCTTTAGCTATATTATTTACATATGAAGATCGAATGGACCTGTTAAACTAACCCTGTTTTCTCCTCTTACCATTTTTCTGACTCTCGTGTCAAATATTTGAAGCAAAGCTTGCAACATAATACAATTTTTTGTTGGTAAATCATTGATTGACAAGAGAAGCGCTTTACCTCTTAATCTGATAAAAAAACCTGTGATACATGTCACCTCACAAATAACGTATAGGTCGTTTTAATGATAATATTTGAAACACGACAATCAATCTTCTAGACCTCTTGCTTAGACGTAGTGCTTTCAGAAATGTTTCTCTTGTTTTGCTAAATTTGAGGTGTATTGCAATCCTCGCGAAAAATGTACATCTAGGCTTTAGACGTAAGTTTCTTTTACATGCAAACAATCTGATTGGTAGACATTTGTCAAATTTCTTACAAAGCTGCAAGCACTAAGTGATTTTACAAACTCCCTGTAAACGTCGATGCAACAACATTTCTGTAATATCTACCAACGTACATTCAATTTATTCTCTAGAAGTGAGGTTGCAACCAAAGATATACATACCATTTGATGAAGATATCTGTGGAGAGACAGAGTATGCTGTAGGCCAAGACGTAAATGGAAAGAAGAGCATACAACTTGGGCAGGCGAAGATTATGAGAGATTCTACTATTGGCAAAAACGTGTTGGTAAATAACGGAGAGGTCTTTATTGGGAGCTTCAAGAACCACCCAATCAGGTAACTTGTTAATTTAGTATTTGTTGGAAGGCAAGTCTTGACGATGTTGGACAGTACGGAGCAATTTGAGGCCATTTTGGTGCAAATAAATTGTGTATTTTTTTAAATATTCCAGAAATAAGAGGTGATGACAATGTAATTTAGTTATAGTGTCTTCTCAATCACTTGCAGTATGTCATAGATGATTTCTACGAGAGTTTACAGGAAGACAAAGCTTAATGAAAGTCTAATGAGATAACAGTGGTTATAGATGACCTGAATAATAAAGTGGGGTAACGAAAGGAAGGAAGGATGATGGGGGAGTTCGGACTCAGGGAACGCAATTAACGTGGTGAGCGATGGACACTGTGATGCCCTAGCCAAAACATGGGCATCATGAATACCAGGCTTAAAGAACACGCCCGAAGAACCTATACGTGTAAAAGCCCGAGTGATGTCAAGAGGAACCAAGTAGACTACTTTACTGTCAATGAAAGGTTCAAAAGGGCAGTGAAACAAGTCAAAACATACCCCAGTGTAGACTGTGTGAGTGATTATGTTCCTGCTGTATGCACACTGCAGTGCTCTCAGGAAACTTAAGACAGCAAAACCCAGGAAGAAACTGAATTTCAACCACCTGAACAAACGGCAGATCCGTGAAAAGTATGCAATACTAGTAAAAAACAGATTTGAAATATGTGGGGAGGAAGAGAATATGAGAAACATCCTGGTAGAAACTGTTGAAGAGGTCATACCAGAGAAAGAGAAGATAAACAAGAATAAGTGGATAACAACAGAAATTCTAGAGATGATAAAAGAGAGACGGAAGGTACGAAACCGACGCAGTAAACAATATGAAGATATGGGAAAAGAAATTAGACTGAAATGCAAGTCGGTGAAAGAAGAATGGCTGAACAAATAATGCGAGAAAATTGAAGAAGAGGCAGTGAAGATAAACCAGATAAATCAAAGAATAGATAAGATCACAAGCACAATGTCACGTTTTTCCAGCTCAGAGTGCACCAAATCCAAAAACGACACAATGATGGTTGAGAAGGAAGACATCAAAAACAGATGGATGGAATGTATAGGAGAACTGTTCCACGATACCAGAAAAGAGATGCCTAATCACAAAATGGTTTGAAGATAATGAAGCTAGAAATCCTTAGGAAGCTGAAGAAAATGAAGAAGAACGACGACTGCACCTGGCTAGTGCCCTTCATTCGGTGTGAAAAGAGGGTTGAGTGTACGGAAATGCTATGTTTACCCAGTGTTGACGTATGGAAGCGAGGCTTGGTCAATAACATCCGACATAAGGAGACTTCTGGAGAGCTGTGAAAAGTGTTTCTGAAAAAATGCAAAGAAAATCGGGACGGATAAAGTGAGTATCATAGGCGTGCTTAGAAAAAATGATGTGCAAACTGATATATGTCGTAAGAACTAGGGAACTAACTTTCTCGAGGCATGTGATGAGGAAAGAGGGGTAAGAAAGCTTATGCGTGACAGGTCAGATGGACGGGAAGAGAACTAGAGGAGGACGAAGACTAAACTAGATGATGAGTATGAAGATCTGGCAAAAAGAGCAAGGAATTGCAGAGAAAAAAGCCAAGCTTTTGGACAGTAAAAGAACCCGTGAATTGTGGAATTTAGAGAACACTTAGAGAAGAAGAGGTAGTATTATAAGTACATCCCGATAAAAATATCCGGTTCTAAAACCATTTCGTTAATGTCTATTAATGACTACTTCCTCTCAGCGATTTTTTCTTTAAATATCTACAAGCTCTATTGATTTCCATGTCAAACACACAAATTATTGATTTTACTAAATCTTGCATGCCTTTCATATGAATTGTTTTGTAAACTTTTCCCCCCAGATATTTTACATGCACAGAAATTGTTTTCTCTCCTTCAATCTGATAACACAGAAAACAAAGAATAAGATGGAATTTGGTTTTTCTGAGGATTTCCACATTGCTTATCAGTCTGGGAAGAAGAACATTAAAAACAGGCTGAGGCAGGAAAAATATTGATCCGTGCATGTGAAATATTTTCAAATCATACATTGATGCAAAATGTTGTCAAGATATTGCTCTAGAACTAATATTTTTTGTCTTCAAGTGTGTCATCCTTATTTACAACTTTACCGAAATTTAGACTAGAGTTCAGATGCCCTGTTTATTTGGACCCCTGTTTATTGATTTCAGACCATGCTGATGATGACGCTCCAGAGTACTCCAGAGTACACTGTATTGATTCCTTTACTCAGATTTTGATCTGTGGTACTTTCAATGGTTCACCCCCATACTCAGTATATCGTAATTGGCAGAAATTTACATAATCCGAAATTATCATAGCTTCCGATCTTTGAAGTTTCATTGATACTGTTACCTTCATAATTCATCCACCCTCCTACTAATATGTATAGGAGAATATTCATAACTTTGGGTGTTTTCATATTAGTGTGGAAATATTTCCCAAAGTGGATCATGTGTGTATGATAATTTTACCTTCATCCACTCTAAATTTTCATCTTAGCCCGGGAACAGAAGGAGAAAAGAGAAAAGGAAGCGGAAATGGAACTTCGAAAGCGTCGAAAGAAAGAAGACAAGGAAAAGAGAAGAAAAGCATTTCTGAAGCAAGAGAAGGAAAACAGACTAACCAATGGTATTTCTGAAAAAGACCATAATAAAGGTATTTAAAATTAGCCAATCTTCACTAATGGGAAAGTCAGTATATTGTTTCAACTTACTTGAGGATGCCTAATTGTAGGGGATGAAATAGCAAAGGATTAGTGCTTCCACTAAAAGAGAGTACTAAAGTGATGATGTCTCAAAACCTTGTTTCCGTGGAATTGCCAAAAAAATAAATCAAGGTGATGAACTTGCCACCAAATATCGGTGTAAAAAATATTGCATTCAAATCTCATTTCAACTGCGAGAGAAGTCTTAAACAAGATGGTGTGAAGTCGAAAATTTTTTGGCTGATAAGCAAGTCAAAATTCTGGTTTACTGGCTTTCACGCCCCATGAATCTTCACTTCCAGAAAGTATCTATCAACTTTCTTGTAACTCCTTTAGTAACTATAATTCTGTGAGGACGCCATAACTGTCAGTTTCTCTGTTAATTGTACTCTTAAGCTGCTGTTTCTTATCTACTGATAAAGTTTTGTTTAATGAACAAATCTCATGTATGCACCAACCTGATGTCCCTTCACTTTTCAATCATCTCCCACATATTCCAACTTTCAAATTTCTTGCACATAACATATCTTTTCGTCAATATAGGAGCTTTCTTCCCCTGTTCGGTTATGAGCTTTATTCACCCTTTCCATCCCAATTTCCAAGGTAGAGTAATCTCTTTATGTGCTCCATATGCCCCATGGTTGCCATCAACTTACATTTAGAACATTGTGTGTTCTTACTCACAACGGTAGGGAAATATTATTTGAAGAGCATTCTCCCCACTCCTGATGTTAGTAATATCTAACTGCCTTTATGAAGTTCTTTTGAGTCAGCAATTAGTCCTTTATCAGAAACACATTCCTTGTCTTTGAGATTTCATTCACAAGCTTTTGTTCCTGCTCCAAAGATTTGTGATTCGGGGTCACTGGCCATCGCAACCAAGCTCTTTGCGATTCCACCACGTTCTGATCATGGCCTGTAAATTTGCCCATTTATGTGTCAGGTATAAAGAGGCATAGAGAGACGGTTCCCAGTGACCAACTGCGTTAAAATCTTTTACTAGGCATCCTTTCTACAATAACCCCACACCTTAACAGTGACAATTTGTGCCTTGCGTAGTATTAACAGAATTTGGAGTAAGTTATTTGATAGTTGTCAACCCCGAAGACCAATAACAGGAACAGTAACTACTTCAAGTCGCATTTGTTACACTTTGTAGAATAAATAAAATTTGCATTAAGTATTTCATTTCTGACCAGTGTACCGACAACCGTCAGAGTGAGTGCTTTCTTAGTTCATGTGACATTACAAAGCTTGCGTAGAGTAAATAGAATTTGCAGTCAGTAATTGTATCATTGACAACTCTCGAAGCAACCGCCTGAGTATCTGATTCGATTGCAGCATTTGCTAAGTACATTTGTTTGAATGAATAGAGTACTTCCTCGAGTATCTGGTGAAGTTGGAAGGGAAGATTTGAAAATTGGGCCGAATAATTGAAAATGGCCGCATAATAAAAGACCCCTGTATATTTATCAAAATTCATTGAAACGAAATATCGTCAACAGAAAGTAGGAATTGCTTACATTTGAACTCGTGTTCAAGCCATTTTGCAAGGTGAAGAAAAGTCAAGTGAACAGCAGCAAATGATAAATCAGAATGAAACTATCCTAGTCATTCTATCGACGGCATTATGACATGAGAAATTCGTGACGTAAATCAGCCTCCTTACTTGTGGTCAGGACAAATTTAAGTGGATCTGCAGTTAGTACAGCCCACATCCACACACTAAATATAAAACGAGGGGCTGGTGAGATCACTTGTCAGACGGAAAATGAAAAGGCGATACCTGCTATTTGGGTGAGACCGGATAACCGAGGACTGGATAATTGAGTGACCGTATAATCGAGGACTGGATAATCGAGGGACGGATAATCGAGGACCGGATAGTCGAGGGACGGATAATCGAGGGACAGATAATCGAGGACCGGATAATCGAGGGACGGATAATCGAGGCAGTACTGTATATTTCAATGTGTTTATTTTATTTGCTCCTAAAGATTGGTTATGCATGTCCCAATTAATTAATTACCATTTGTATTGCAGATACATCAACACCTGAAACTAAAGAGGCAGTTACTCCTTTACCAGGTATGATAGCATATGTTACATCTCTGTAATTTTTTACATAACAACAGTTTCAACATGTTACATACAAAACAGGACCTAAAATGTCAAACAAAGTACTCTTTGGTCTCTAATAGACGTGGGGTTGGAATAAACGAAGGTTGGAAACAATTTCCAAAATTAGTGAACTTAGGGTTGAAATCAATTTTTTTAACTTTAATTTCGGATAGTTGTCAAATGAAACTAAAACAGAAAAGACATCAACATAAGGCGTTTTAGAAATCACCACATCGCTATATCCGCTTTTTTTTGCTTCATTAAAGCTGATTTCCTAAAATCAATAAATGGGGGGTTCTAATAAGCTCCGGTGCTGTTGGAAAAAATCCAAAAATTAATAAACGTGACCAAAGAGTACCTAGAACGTAAATCTATGTAGTATAGTATAGCATATGTAGTATAGTATAGTATAGTGTAGTTAAGTATAGTATAGTATAATATTGTATAGTATAATAAAGTAAATTATAGTATAGTATAGTATAATATAATATAATGTAGTATAGTATAGTATAATATAATATAATATAATATAATGTAGTATAGTATAGTATAGTATAGTATAGTATAGTATAGCAAAGTATAGTATAATGTAGTATGGTATAATATAGTATAGTGTAATATGATATAGTGTACTATAGTATAGAATAGTATAGAATAGTATAGTATGGTACAGTATAGTATAGTATAATGTATTTTAGTGTAGTGTAGTATAGTATAGTAAAGTATAGTATGGTACAGTATAGTATAGCATAGTATAGTATAGTATAGTATTGTATAGTGGAGTACAGTGTGGTGTAGAATAGATACTATGGAATATTACAGTATGTTATTGTAGATTTATGTAGTATGGCATTACATAGAAATCCGTCAGAATGCACTAAAAGCATAATTTTTTGTCTTTTCTACAGATGTTACCCCGAGTGGCAGTTCGAGAGTTGCTTCACTAGTAATCATCATTGGATTAGTTCTCCTACTCTCGGTTCTTTTCACTCTCAACATCATCACTGTTGATGACTTTACACGTCTGGGGAAGAGATTTGGTCTGAAAATACCGTGACGTTTTGGGACGGACTTAATAAAGATTCCCAGGGACCGGAAATTTTAGGATTTTTAAAGCTAAGAGGAGGTTAATTTGCAATATTGGAGCAACGGAGGGGATACCGGAAGCATTAATTTAATTGTTTTCAGGGGAAAAACAAGAACGAACAACTCATTAAAATTTTCATGTACGTTGGAGTCTGAAATAGATGTCCATACACTTTTAATAAAGTTTTGATTTTTTCCCAGTCCAGCCCCGCTTATTCTCAACTACCCGTTTGTCAATTTAGAGCATACTTTCTCGCATGGATTATTACTCAACGCTATCTCTGACTTTAAATTCCAAGAAGTAGTGAATATCGTTTCGGACAGAGCATGCAGAACCGTAAAGAAGCGATTAAAGTAGCTAAAATATACCAAGGAAGTCCTTCTTTATCTGTATATACGATATTTTTGTTGTTGTTGAGTTAGTTTTGTTGTCTTTAATAGGCTTAATTTAACATTGATATGACGGTGCCTTTAAAGTTTATTTACAAAACATAGACAACAGTTTATCGTATCTGAAATTTCCCTGCCCGTTTATTTCAGCGTATCCAATTCATAGATTGTGACAAAAAGTCAGGCCTGGACATTCATTCCAGGCGACCCGTCCCTTTCTGGAGTAGATAGAATTTAAATCTTTCAGATCAAGCTCCTCCGCTTTATTGCACTCACGAGCGCCTGAAACGAGAAACACTCCCGTGATTCATGGGTCATTGAGTCTACTAGTCAGTTCGTCCAATCCCAGAATTCAATAGCCAGCTTATCGATGCACACGCCAGCGTTATTGCAGCAATATTCTGTGGCCATTAAATTCCTGTGTGGCTGTAATGATCATCAGCCTTATTGTCAGCAATACTACTATTGTTGAATTTATTATCATCATTTGCATCAGATGCAATATTTAATAACGGAATCATTAGTGTAATACCATTGACCGGTTTCCTTGCACTCTCATCAGAATAGGTCGTGCGAAGAACAAGTTGTTCAAACATTCAAGCATCAGTTACTATCTTGGTCTTATATATTACCTCTTTCTTACCTTTACTAAAAAGCTGTAAATTTTAGTTTAGCTCCCCCTGCTAGCTGCTACCCCCCCCCCCTCCCAATAGTTGCTGAGCAATTATCAGCCGTCGTTGATGCTACCGCAATTGCAGTTACGGTGTTAGTAGCCTTTTCGCATTACGTATGTTTTCGAAACGTTCCCCTTAAGCTCGGCAGTCACTAGTGTAATTTTGTTTAAGTGATGATCGTTACTTCTTAGACACTTTTTTCTCAGTAGCTGTAAAATTCAGTTTAGCTCCTCCCTACTAGATACATCCGGCCCTGGGCAAGAAACCTCATCTTAACGTTTAGGGAATTGTTAATCTTACGGATGAATTGTATTACTTAGAACCAACACAAGACTAGTAAATATATTTTTATAGAAGCTGAACCATCATTGCGTCATTTGTCATTGTGGTCTTATATAAGTTAGATGCATGCAGAACAGACGAACTTTGCGCTTGAAATTCTTCACAGTGATCTCTTGCGTCCGTTTGCCCCTACATTCTGTGTTTGCTGTACATTTGTTAGGGAGCAAACCCCAGTTACAGAGCAGACAACAGGAGATCCAGGCTGTGACTTTAGTTCTTCTTTCGTTTTTGAGCACAATATTTTGTTAACAACTCTCTAACGGGACCATTATGGAAACAAGGTCTTTTGAACCTTTTTAGTGCTATCCCTGCCAACTTTATCCAGATTTCTTTGTGATTAAATCACTTACATTTATTCTCTAAAGTCAATTTTATATTTTCTCTTTAATATTTTTATGTATTTTGTATTTCACATGTTGTAATTTTATTGGGTTTGTTTTTAAATGGCGAAATAAATACTTAGGTTGATGAATAATAAGCCAGGTCTAAAGCGTGGGTATGGATAGGAGTAGGTATAAGACGATCACAATATTTTCCTTGTAATTAAGCGTCCATGATTTAGGATTCAGTCACCCTATCTCGGGTAGGTTTGGTTTTGGACAGCTTTCCGTTACACACTATTTACACCATCCAATACACATATTTGACCTATCTGGTACCAAATTTTGTTACTCTTAGTGGCATTGATACGAAAGTCAATCTAATACATTTTGGGTAGCTTGTAGATTCCCTGATTACGGCTTACATTATCACACTTTCACGTAAAGTGGACATTTATCGGGAGCCTCTTTTTCAAAACGAGATTAAGATCTATTTATGGCCACCCTCCATGCTATGGTTATTTTACGGATAAGAATAGACTTAATAGCAAACACTGGTTGATTGAGTTACTCAACTTCATTATCGTTTATACTATTTCGTGGATTCCGAAATAAAAGGTTATCGCCGCAATAGAGTACTAAAGTGATGACGTCACAAAAACATTTTTTCGAGGAATCGCAATCATAACTACATTACAATGTTAACTTAATATTCATGTAGGGCATATATAATTGGAGGCTCTGCAGTTTTATCAGAGTTCTGTTCTGTTACAGAGCATTGATTTTCTATAAATCCTTCACACCTTTGGCCATTCACTGTTTTGTTTCTCCTGGATTCTATTATAAATTTTATGGGACCTGGGTCTACCTATGATACATTTTGTGAAATTCATGGCAAGAACTTCCTGTTTCATCTTCCTTTTGCTTGACCCAGTATATATTTAGAAAATGATTCAACCCAAGAAAGTGGCTCTTCAGGAGTTGGCAATGTCCTATATAATGATGAAAGTGGAAGAGTTTTACTGTAGTTTATGTTTGGGATTTTGTTACAGTTAGATATACCTGTTCTTGCTCTGTAAACTAGCATGTAGGTGAACGCATGCAGAAGGATGGAAGTGGTGAACTAACTGTAAGTATGGGGATACAAGTTGGAATATATACAGGGCAAATGTTATTTAGGAGTCTTT
Source organism: Alatinidae sp. Z8VKAUB7J3 (assembly GCA_010016025.2). Classification (NCBI taxonomy): domain Eukaryota; kingdom Metazoa; phylum Cnidaria; class Cubozoa; order Carybdeida; family Alatinidae; species Alatinidae sp. Z8VKAUB7J3. The sequence goes on from JAAAKM020006971.1 coordinate 115,690,251, forward strand.
GGGCATAAATACCATATGGTTGAGAAGGTTCTGCCACCACCTTTAAAAACTTAACATGCAGGGAAAAGTATATTTTGAATCATCAAAAGTTTATAGTTATTGACAATTTAAAGTACTTTTGTTGCCTTTGTGGCTTTTCTTGTTTATTTTCAGATCATTAGATTTTATAATAAGTTCAACATCAACTATTAGTGAAAATTCAGAGAATTTTTTCATGACTCACATCTTGATCACCCAAAAAGATTTTAAATTTCTTAATTGTAGCATTTAAATAGTGCCGGCCAATGTAACCCCAAGCACAATGATCATTAGCCACGTAAACAAGAATAGGGAATAGGCCTTTAAATATGAAATCCCTTTTTGCCTCTCAATTCTATTCACTCCTCCCACAATTTTCATCAAAGATATCCTGTCTTCCTGTGTTCATATGAAGAAAATTAATAAATATTAATAATTAATAATTAAATTTTAAAGACTGCCATTTGAAGTAACCTTGTTTTATGCTAACTAATTTTATCATAATTTTGGTATATTTCTTCTGTGACAGTGATAAGCTGCAAGGATCATGTCTGATTATAGTAACTTCACAATAACAAGAGGTCGTGATGGGAGAAGGGAAATTGGTAGAAATGCACATATGGATAGAGAAGACTTTGGTGGCCGATGGAATTCAAGAAATCAGTCACGTGGGAGAGGTAGAGGGGGTATGTTAAAGCGTAACTGTATATACTGTGTTTGTATTTCTATATACACACTGTGTTTACATAACAAAGACAGAGAAAACAATAATATAGTTGCTACTGCAATTTCCTGTCTTAAAACATCAGGCAACTAATATTACATACTTACAGCTTTGCTATTTAACAGTTTTATTTTTAGATTTCTTGGCAAGCTACTCCCATGTCGACACTTAGACAGCAGTTCTGATCTATTTAGTAATTTACTTTTACACACATTATTTACTGCTAATTTTTCTTCTAAAACACAATGGGCATTGTGTCGTGGTCTATAGACATATTGACGATATTGAGAACTTAATTTTCAAATGCCAATTTTGTGATTTATTATATATCAAAAGCCGTCAAGCATCTATGCATATAAATATTATATAAAGCTAAAAAGATGCACACTATCAGGAGGAGAAAACATGACAAGATTGACTTGAAAATTTCTCACCTTAATTATTGGACTTGATGGCCCAATGGTTAAGGTTCAGTTTTCAAACCAGTAGGTTGTGGTTTCGAATCCCCTCAGCTCCCTTAGTGAAGAAAGGCAAGCTATTGTGGTAATGCTCCACTCGTTATCAATATGCAAGAAATGCCATGTGTCTGCTGAGTATATACTATATATATAAGTTTTCATGTATACATTGATTGGTTTAGGTTACAGAGGAAGAAACAACAGGAGGTCTAGGGGAGGAAACTATCAGCATGATGACCGTACTGCTAACCCTCGTTCCAGACTAGATGAAGATGATGATGGTGATATAGACATGGCAGGTGGTAGCAACAGGAGTAATTACAGATAGTAAGTATTTTTAATGTTTAATTTAATTACAAACATTTGATACATTTGTAGAAGTATATAGCAGCTTTATGACCTTTGAGACATCAGATGGATAAAGTTAACACATCAATCTCACAAGTCATGTTTCCATTATTTGTTACCTCAAGAATGATATCTGTAGA
>JAAAKM020006971.1:115692038-115731448 GCA_010016025.2 Alatinidae sp. Z8VKAUB7J3
CAGATGGATAAAGTTAACACATCAATCTCACAAGTCATGTTTCCATTATTTGTTACCTCAAGAATGATATCTGTAGAGCAACTGTCTTGTTACATCATATTTTGGTAGATGCTTGATTTATTCTGAAAGCTGTTATGACAAGTACCCCATAAAAAGTGATGCATGTTAAGCAATCCAAATCCAAATCCAATGCTGTTTATTAATTATTTATTAATCAGCTCCCTAAACACAGTAGCTTCTTTAAAAGCTGCCATTGTTGAAACTACAAGAACTACAACAAAAACATACAATATATATCAGTAATTAATTGTATCATAGTAACAAGTTTAAAATTTACAAATATGGCATCTAAAATATGTATTTATTTAATTTATTGGCAGTTTTGTATAGATTTGTGAGCTGTGCATTGAAAATTATTTCTTGGTTATATAAAACGGACATTAGGTGTATTCTGGTTTTGTCTTTCCTCTTGGGAAACCCTTAAAGTATGTGGTATAATAGGTGTGTCTCCTTTTCTCTGCTTACATTAAAATACCTACTAAAATATAAAAATATAGTAAAAGAACAAGAAACCAAACATGGTCTAAATCAAACCATTAGCTTCAATGATAACATCACATAACCTTTTTTTAACATCATACCAAGTCAAATCTACTTATGACCTGTAGGTTAACTCATGCAGTAAGAGAACAACACAAAATGGGGGTATACAAATACAAACATGTTTACTGTTGCGATTAGTCTGTCTGTCTAGTCAGTACAGTGAACAATTAACTGCATTTCTCCCTCCAAGGAAAGATGTTTTTAGTGACACTCAATTTCATCTTTAATTTCTCAAATATTCCTTTTTACAGTGCCTTCATCACTACATCAGCAACCATTTCCCCAGTTGGGCCACGAATCACTTCTATTGTACTCTTTCAGACTTCAGCACATATGAAATGAAATGATATAGTAATGATGCTTCTGTCAGGAATGAAATGCTGGATTCTTGTGCTTGGGTAACATGATACAAACTTTTAGTAATCAGTGCTTTCCATTTCTATCAATAGATGATGAATGAGATCTTCATATGTTGGACAATCCAAATGTTGCATCTCTTCTTCAGTTGCCAACTAGCCAAATCTATGGTTCTGTATGGATCTTTTGAGGATGGAGGGGTTCTGGTGCAGCCTCCTTAGGTTCAGAACCTGATTCTTTCAAATTCCCTTTTTGTGTCTTTTTCATTTTAATGAGAAGGCTTTCAGTGTTCACAATCACTTTCAGGTTCAGCAACAGCCTCTGCACGTACCACAACTTCTTCAGGGGCTCTCCCTTCCATCTCCATCATTACATTATTGTCAACATCTATATGTGTTGCCTTGAAAGAAAAGTTATTTTTAACAAAAGTCGCATTACATACAGTTTTCACCCCTTTGGCCTCTGGTATTAGACTCAATACCCTTTGGCATTTTGTGCATACCCAACAAAAAGTCATTTTTCGTATTTGACTTCAAACTAGGCATTGTCCTTCTTTAAAACCTTACGTGCTTCACTATTAGCTTTCTGCCGTACCATCTTTCATAAGGCATCATGTAATTTGCTGCAATTTTTGGTTTGCAATCTGTTACTTATGTAGGAAGCTGTAGTGACTACTTCAGCCCAACAGTGGTGTGACGTTTTTGCATGGCTCATCATTGAAATACTCATTTCAGTTAGCGTCTGATTCATTCTTTCAGTGACACTATTATTCTGCGGTGTTCTTGGACATAAGAATTCATGCATTATTCCGTACCTTCTACAAAATTTTTTGAATTTGTGATTCACATACTCACCACCATTGTCACTTTTTAACCCCTTTAATGACATTTCCTTTTCTTTGGTGACCAATAAGTGTGGATCTACAAGTGACTGGTATGTATCTGACTTCTTCTTGATAGGATATACCTATTCTTGTAAAATCATATGTGAATGTCACAAAATACTTGCATTCACTAAAGCTTGACTGTGAAACTGGACCATGCACATCACTGTGTACCAGTTCTAACTCCTTCTTTGTTGTTACATTACTGAGCCACTTCTGAGATGCATGCACCGTCTTCCCTTCATTGCGTCCTTCGCATTCTTGAAAATGAGCGTTTTGTGAAACTTTGCAATCCATCTCAGTGACCATTATATAAACTCATTGTTATTTATTTGAAAGTTTGGTAATAAACTTAAATTTTAAAAAAATTAACTTACAAACTTACCGTTACAGTTACAGTTACAAACTTACTTAAGTCATTAAGTGTTAAAACAATAAAATTTTCATGTAGATTTTCGTGAATATGGCCATGCTTTCAAATATTTATCACAATCAAACAAATATTACAGAATTACAGAAGGTATTCAAAAAGCTGAATTGGTTGTCTGTTTTGGGAGATTGTGCACCCAAGGCACACCACTTGTTGCTACTAGAATAATGAGTGTATAAAATTCTTATCTCTTGAGCATTATGTATGTAAGCAAAGAATCTGCACCACGAGGAGGTAGTGACCAATTATTTGTATGTGCATGGGGGTGTGTAACCTGTAAAAGCAGAGGTCAAGAAAGTTGCAGGAGTTTAAGACAGGTGCTGGATAAGTGCTCTTACTGTTGCAAACCTTGTCTTCCCTTCAAAATTCCTAGTTATGTACCTGAAAAAAAGGAAGAGTTCCCGACAATGATTGACAGCTTTACTCTTTTCTGTAAAGTCTTTCTAATTCACTGACGTTTCCTGTAACACAAAAATGCTATAATTTAGTAATCTTGTTGTCTTCTATATATATAATCTATGTACTTTATCAGTTGGTAATATAACTCATTGCCCAATGTGATGCCACTACATCTCAAATAATTGGTGAGGCACTAAGAAGGAAACTGGAGGTCACAACACTAATAAACTCCGGTATAAACATAAATTTTTTTGTTAGTGTTGTGACCTTCAGTGTAAAATAGACCTGGCTAAGTCTTGTAATTAGAGGAAATGTTGTCAAAACTGTTTCCTTCTTGATGTCTTACCCATAGTTAGATTATTTTCTTCTCACCATAATATTTACAATCTTGGATTATATAGCTTATTGGACCTGTAATCAACCCAGATGTTTTCAGGTGCCTTCAGTAATCCCACGAGGACACTAGATAGCCCAGATGATTTCTGCAGTGTTATTGTTCAGATGATCATTTTAGCATGTTAATTGTAATGTTCACTGATGGCTGGGCTTTATAATTACAGTAGGAAATCCCTGTTTATATCAGTACAAATATTGATGCGATTCTTTAAACCCTTTTATGCAGTAAAAATGTTATTAACCATCAGTAAAGAATTTCTAAAACATTAATCTGCCATAATTTTTCTGAAATTTTGCCTGAAATCCAAAAAGGCATCTTAAAAAAATAGGGGGGAAGATATCTTAAATTGAATGTATAAAACACTTCTATCCAAAGTTTCTCCTGCTTAGTGTTTGTCACTGATTTTGTACCAAATTCATTTTATGCAGCAACTGTCTTTGCTTAATTTTTTACCTTCAAGCAATCCCTATGGTGGTGGACGAGGCAGAGGCAGAGGTTCATGGAGAGGCAATTCAAGGGGTTATTCTGAGAGAGGAGGAGGAGTACATTCAAGGCTTGGTTTTACACAAGATAGTTCATGGTCTAGAATAACAGTAAGAGTATTTTGTGGTTGTTTGGTATCACATTTGTCAAACATTGTGACACAACCAGGGTGCGACTGGGTTCGTGATCTCTCCACAGCAAACTCGTGAATTTGCCTCCCACCCCCACTCCCCCCACCCCACCCACTTTTGGCAAATCCAACAAAGTATAATATGCTTTGGCTGATTGTTATGGATTGATGCACTTGGCTTATGTGTAGCACAGGCTGCCTATTTCAGTGCATTTTGTGTACTTTTTACATGTGGTATATGCTTTTGTGTTACTTTGTAAACATGTTTTAACAGCATGCCATTCCCTCCCCCACCTCACACACACACACTTTTAACCATCTCGTGCTGTTAGAGTCAAACCGTTTTGTTGGGATTGGAGTGAAGTAATCAAGGCAGAGTCGTTGGAACCTCTTGACTTCAATGTAATGTGTATGATATTTGAAGGGAATTTTTCTGATGTAACCCACCAATGTTCTTGTATGTAGAATTTACTATTTTGTGTGATTGTGATCTTCATGCTGTGCATAAGTATGAGAACAGTGGTGGCATTTAGGCAGTGCTGATGATGGAGATGTGATTGCTTAGTGATTATTATAATGACTGTTGTTATAATAGTTGTGGTGGGTGACCAATTTATGCCTGCCTGGATACAATAATTTTCTTCTTCTTCTTCTTCTTCTTCTTCTTCTTCTTCTTCTTCTTCTTCTTCTTCTTCTTCTTCTTCTTCTTCTTTTTCCTCTTCTTCTTCTTCTTCTTCTTTTTCTTCTTCCTCTTCTTCTTTTCTTTCTTCTTCCTTTCCTTTTTCTTTTTCTTTTTCTTCTTCTTCTTTTTCTTCTTCTACTTTGTTATCTTCTTTAGTGTGCTATTTCCCCACAGATGGCAAAATGATCTCTACCTGGATAATAACAAACCAGGACAAGCTTTTCTAAAGTTAGTTTGACGCAGAAATTATAATACCCGTGCAAGCTATTGTAGGAAATTGCTCCCTCACATTACTTGATAGAGTTCTGTGTTACATCATAGATACACTGGCAGAACCAACATGAAGTTTGAACAATGTTGTAAATAATCAAGACACTTAAGCATTGACAATAACCTGTGAAAAGGAGCTATATGTTCAGCTATATGTAACTTTACATTTTTCAACCCCCTTCCAGTTATAAGGGCCCATTATGTTGCAAGCATACTGCCCAACATTAAGTTACAAAGTCAAATCCTACAAAGTCCTTGTTATGTTGTGCTGTTTATGTTATAATATGAAGATAATGTGACAAGGTTTTAAGTCTGATTTACTAAGCTTGTTTTATTCATTTTTTTATACAAAATTGCTTTGCTCCTGGACTCAGATTGTGGTGGAATTTAATGTAAGAAATTACACTACTAATTGGTGATTTAGGTTGTATTTGGTAGGTAATTAACTTTTGTTCGTCTTACTTATTTCATCAAGCTTACCCTGCGCACAGTGAATTCGTCAAGATCAGCATATGGCTGCTTTCATTTTGCAGAGGCATTCTTTTTGGACTATGAATATCACAAGCATGAGCAGACAAGGGAAGAAAATGATGGAAATTTAGACAATGTTAAAGTCAAGATTGCTATGAAAGTATGTATATAATCTTTAGATAACCTTTTACATTGTGGACAGTAGTCATCAGGTTTTGCTTTCTGCTCCCTGAATTTGGACTCCGTAAACGTGATTTGACTGGGGGAGGGGGTGAATAATGTTTCCTGAAATTTGTGACTTGAGGTGTTTAAATCTTGGCTTTACTTTCTGCAAATTTGAAGTCTGTCTGTTACCTCAGGGACCACACCATCCTCTTTGGTTAAGGGTTATGGTAAGTATATAACTGTAACTGCAATAACAGTAGATCTAAAAGTCTAAAATATCACCATTGATGCATAAATTTTAGATTGCTATGTGCACTTAATGTTTTTGCAAGTATATGTTTTTAATAAGTAAATTATATTTTAGCTTATTTGAGCTTTTTTGCCTAGCTCCCCTTGCACTCAGCATCAAGCAACACCACCAATTACAAAGTTTTGCGGGACATGCAAGAGATAGGGGCCAAATGATTATTATGAGATTACTCTACTTTGATTGTACTTCTTTATCTGCTAACATCGTTCTCTTATCTTTCCGTACAATCGTATGTATATTATTATTCTAGATTCATGGTGCCCATTTACATAATTGTTAGTCATTGTTGTTACGTGTAATAGAGGGGTATTCCCCTGGTTCTTCATAGCAACCTATAGAATACCACTCACATACATAAAGATAAATTCTCATAAATTCTCAAAGACTGGAGCATTATCACAATAGCTTGCATTCTCAGTCAAGGAACTGAGGGGGTTTAAGTCCACAACCTCATTATTTGTCAACCGAAACCTCAACCACTGGACCATTTTGCCCTATGTGTATGTATGATATATAGTAAATGTAAGGTAGTCAATGCATGATTACACAGGCAAGGGTTGATGGTCATGAGCAACTTCTAGTTCATAGGGCTTTGCCTCAAAAGTCTAAATAAAGGAGTACTTGGAATTTATTGGCACTACCTTACCATCCCTATCAGAATGGGACTGTACAGTCTCATCAAGGGTGACTATCTATCAAGAGACACTGGGTGCATTACACATATGTAAGAAAACCTCCAACTACCACCTTTACAAGATCAGAGGCGGTGAATAGACTGGTACTTTTCTAGGAAGTAGTTGAGGGGCTGATGCAAACACTGCAATGCCCACTCAAGTACAGTCAAACTGTTGTAGAATAAGAGCAACACAATATAAGAACTATGCTATAACCACCAGAATGAGATAAGCTTGGAAAAGTTCAGGGAACTCCTTTCTATTCTCATTTGTCGTGGTATCTCAATAAGCAGCAACGGTAATTGCTACAATGCTTGTGTAAGCAGTGTTCTTTTGTATGCTAGTGAGACCTGGTCTGTTACGGCTGAGGACATTGTCAGATTATGCCTATGCCACCATGCCATAATATATTGGATCTGTACCTCAAAGCTCTCAGGCAGCGACTCTATCCACATACTGCAATCTAGACTTGGAGTAGTCAGTGTTGATGAGGTTCTGCATTGGGGCAGGTTATGCAGGTTTGGTCATCTTCAACACATGGATCAGAATGTCAGGAAGATTGAAAGCATTGCAGTCCCTGGTCCTTATCCCAGAGGACTTCTGTGGAAGAGATGGCTAGACTGTGGGAAAGAAGACCTCAAATGCAGCAATCGAAAGCCTGAACAAGCAATGGTAGAGAGGGTTACCACATTACATTATTTTATTAACACCAAGCTGACTATACATTGTAACCAAATGATAGGACAAGGTGAGTAAAGTAACTCACTAGGTATTTCATAGTTTAGATTAAGTCAGAGAGCTAATACAGTGTACATCCCTTCTCTTTAGTCATGTTTGGGAGTCTTCAAGTCATTATCAAACTTAGAAAAAGTTGTGGATCATTGCAGAATTGAGTATGATGAGCCAGAGTCGAGACTCGTGTTCACATTGTCCTGTAAACATGGTAAGTAGTTTTTGAAGATCACTCAATGGCTAGATGAAGGTTATGATGATTGTAGTTTTATTTCATAGCTGCTTAAAGGTATGAGATACCTGCATTAAGAAATTGGAGCTGACATGGTTGTTACTAGATAACCAAAATCTTCATGAAAAGTGCTAGGGTTAAAAGATAACTGGATTATCCTGCTAACTAACTAGACTTCTCTTTAGAGTTTGGGACTGGCAAGGCAGAAGGGATTTCAGTAGATGTACAATGTAACTAGAAACCAGATTCTTATGATTAGAAAAATTGCCTTATACAGCAGTTAATTGTTCCCAGAAAAAGGATTCCATTGAACTGCATTGCAAAAGGTCACATTATCATCCTATTTGGATATGTACTAAACTAAATACAATGCATATATGTGTAACCCAGACATGGCAATCAGATCTCCGAATAATTGGATCATGGATATGTGGATTCATCCAGATATAAAGATTTGGAATACCAGTCTAATCCAGCATTGTGTTACCCAGATTTTTAAGTTAGTGTTGGAAAAGCATGTTGCTTATGAATGATGTCAGCAACAATTTTATTTTCACTGTATTATTGAGTCAAACAATCTCTCTACATATGTTCTCACAGAAAAACAGTGCCTATCAGATTTGGAAATATTTGCAATGACTTTATACAGCGGTAGTTAGATTGTGCAGGGTACTATGAAATGTTTAGCAAATGAGCACTGTACTTTATGTCATAGCCAATTTTTTTTCTGCAGTTTCGACCGATATGAAAAAGCACTTCAATCGTGCAAACTGCACTGCAGCAGAAGTTAATGTTATGATGTGGAAAAGTGCCAAAAAATAGTGAAAGCATTTTCTAGATTTGCACTTACATGATGAAAAGAACCAATTCGAGAACCAATTTTAAACCAGGCATAGGTGCACTTAAATATATTATTTTCTGTACAATGGCTATCCTGGATATATTATTGAGGTCTCATTTAAATCTCAACTATCAGACTTTTTTGGTGAGAAACCTGTTGGACCCCAAAATGCCCAGTATGTATTACATTTTAAGATTTGAAAACCAGGTTAGAATGATTGCAGAAATATGTTTCAATGTTATGCGCCCATGTTTCATTTATGCCAATAGATAAGCACTGTGTTTCATCGCAAATATTGTGCACCTTCAACTCATTATCTATTGAAATATCTATATTCTTGCAAGTGAGGCTGGCTCAAGTCCGCTGTACGTTTTTGAGATAAGCATGCTCCATCCATCATTTGATAACCATTCGCACCATGATGAAAATAGCCATCACAGATTTCAAAAGTGTAATTCACTTTTTAACAATGTGACTGTGACAGTGTATCACTTGCTGGGCCACTGGGAATAAGCTAAAATGCTTACGGGTGATCCCATTCATATTAGTGACAGAGTTACGAATTCAATTTGTTTGTCTGCTGTTGAAACATTACGCATCAAAGCAGTAAAACCATAGCTTCATGGATAAGATGATTTTGTCTTTTCAATGGTTGTTTTTGTCCATTTGCCTAGCCTTTGTTGATGCTGGCTATTTCCAAAAAGTTAACAAATACACTCCAAACTGGGAGTCTAAAGACACGATGTTTCATTGTCAGATGTCGTTTTTGGTAATTACCCACTGGAGAGTATCAGAGGGAAAGGTTTTAAGCTTCACATTGATTTCATACGTTACACCTTACTTGTTTGATGATGTGAATGGAATTATGTGAATGATGCAAATAATAAACTACTAACTGTTGACTGTTCCATGTTTAATACTATCCCAGTCCCAGTCTAAAATTCAAATCATATTTAAAAGTGCGTGATTACACTGTGGGATGTTTTAACGTCACAGTTTTGTTAAAATTTTATTCAACAGTATGTGTATATCTCTTGACATTTGTTCTGTACATTTGAAAGGAATTGATCATCTGTTTTTTGTCTGTGCTGGTTTTCTTAATGAAAGTAAATATTGATATGTGCTTTATTGCTAAATCAATAAATATTCCGCCTTAAATACTTTTTTAAGTATGCAGATTATAAGTTTACAAATGCCGTTTTCCCAACAGGCATTGTCAAAACACACAACCTGGTTTTTCAAGAATGTGAATCCTTGCAGGCTATTTTTGCTAAGGAATTATGTCAGAACATGATTCGATCCCCAGCCAGGTAGGAATGAATAAATTAAATATATTTCTCATTCTCTTCTCATCGGTTGTTAACAGTTGACATTCAAACAGTACTAACATTGTATCGCAAGTAGGTGTCATTGGACCATGATCATTGTCTTGTGGTTACCCCTAATCAACGATAGTAGTTGGAAAATGTCTCACGTTTAGATCCATCATCCAAATTTTCGAGTTGAAACCCGTTTGATAGCCAGTATAATGTTTTATTCTTCTTGTAACAATCAATCATAGGGATTTCTTTAAGACTTTGATAATGTTCAGTAGAAATTTTAAAATGCTTACAAGGATGATACTACATTGATCATATATAGAATACACAATCACAAGAACCAATACCTTCCTGGTACGTTGAGAAAGCAATCCAAATCCTCGTTGTGTTATTTGCCATGCACATAGATGCCATGCACACAGAGCTCTGAAATTGCCATGGAAACGAATGTAGCTTTTTTGCCCTGTTCATGGAAAATCCTTAGCAAATTATTGGTGGTAACTCCAAAAGTATAAAAATGGTCTTAAAACGCTGTTCTGAGCATGTCGATGCCACCACGAAACCTTCCATGTTTGGGGTTTCTTCGTGTGTACTGCTACAAGGGTTAATCTTTCACTGGAAGGGTTGTGCTGGAGTTTGAACAGTGCAGATTTTATTGCAATTCTATTGTTCACTAACCTACTCCTGTCTGCCTCTTTGTAAACCCATGGGATTGTTTAGTTATTAGCTAGTTACTCTGCCTTTAGGCAAATACTAATTACTGATTTTCGCTAGAATATACGAAAAGGGAATATTTAAGTTTAATTTCACAGTTCCGTACTACTGCTGTCTCATGAAGGCAAACCATATCCTTGGCCGTGACCAAACTTCTCACTTTAATTAACCAGCAATTCAACGAAGCTCTTTAGGTACAGTCAATCACAATTATAAGAAATGAGTTAGTACATACATAAATATGTGTCGCAATGATCTCTTCATATATTTTTATAGTTTTGACGCAAAAACCTACTCATCTTCATATAGATGTACTCAATGTACCTCCAAGAGAATATTAGGATTCCAATCTCAAATGTGTCTACACTAGTAATAACATAAATTAGTAAGTGATATGGCTTCGATTGGCAGAATAAACTTAACAACACTGACACCAAAATGTTTCTAGCAGTGTTTTATATCAAGAGTTATGGAAAGAACTTCTTATAATTAACAGCCATTTTACCACCTTTGATACTAGCTAGAGTTCAAAATTTCCTCTTTTTATATCTTCAAACCAAATATCCGGAAACATTTTGAGAACATGTGCCGTTTGTTGTTCATAAACACGTTCTTATCATTTAAAAGTCGTCGGGTTATTTCCAAGAATTGTATGGGTGCATTGTTCTAAAGGATTTCATTCCAAATAGAAATTTGCAATGGATCCGTGTTGTATCCTGTGCAATGTTTAGTTCCATTTTTATTGAATAAATTCCTTTACTTACAATCCCTAATTGGTATATTTATGGGTTTTGTCGATTTAGAGTTTTTCAAGACTGTGGCTGCAAAACGAAAGTATCTTATTAGCTCTCAAATGGACGTATGCTCTTAAAGTAGCTGTAAAATAGAAATACATTTTTAGCTCTCAAATTAATGTTGTTAAAGGAGCCGAAAAATAGAGGTATTTTTTTAAGACGGATATTGTAGGATGAGAAATGGTAGTAAGTTATTGCCTGTAACACAAAAGTATGTTAAAGACGTAAAATGGAAATATGTGTTATTTTTATTATGGTTTTCTTGTTTTTATGTGGAGTGACTTCAGTACCGCAAAATGACCATTCATTTCGGTCATTCTGACGTTAGACGAAAGAAGATTTTTAAGTACGCAATGTTTTTGGGTATTGCGTGCAATATGAATACAAATGACTAGGGAATAAAAATCACCTGATCAAAAATTTATTTAAGCGCAGCGTTTACATCGTTGAAATTTAAGGAACGTCTTTAAATATATAGATACAGTACGTAGGTTGTTACTTTATGTTGTGTAAACTACGTATGGAGCGACTACGCCAAAGCACTTCTCTATGGGATTTTTATGTGGTTTTCAATTCGAAGTAAAAAGGTTCCTATGCAACAGCAGTTTTAAGTGCACGGGAAACGTTTTAGGTCCAATTGTGAGAACTGCGAAAGTCTTATTTAAAAGTAACATGAATGATGTCTGCTGAATAGCCATTGCAAAGATTCGAGTTTCGATTCTGATTTGGCATCTGAGCAAATAATGAGGGCGCGATGAGCTGTGATTTTGGTAAGATTCACTTTACGTGTCAAAGGGCAGAACGAATTCCAAGAGGTGTAATGTAGGCTCTCTATACACACCTGTAGGCCCCTACGGCATTTGGTACCCTCTTTCTCAAGTAAAACATCAATGAACGCTTGAAAGTTGCTCCTTCTAGAAGGTAAACTTTAAAGCTAAGCGTAAGCTGTTAAGGTTCCCGCTGAATTCTTCACATTCTGACTCTCTTTTAAATATTGCAAATGTGTCGTCAACGCAACGCAAATGAACGATGGGCTTTTGGGAGGATTCAAAAGTTGAAATTTATTCATGCCAATGCTGCACCCAAGGGACTCACCAGGTTTTACTCCGCTCTGTCGTCGGTACATTTTACCGTTGAAGCCTAATTCAAGCCACGTGTTGCAAATTCTCTCAATTCAATGAAACCTTCTGCAGAGAATTGGAGGAGGCAAAGATAACCCTATACAGTGTATCGGCGCCTTTAATGACTGTTTGATGATTGTACTTCGAGGAGTTTCAGAGGAAAAGTCTTTTAAGTACACAGTGTTTTTGCTATTGCATGCAGTATTCTTGTACTTCATATCTAAGTTTTAATGTGAACCCACTTCAGTTTGTAGCTACGACTAAATATAGAACAGGCTCTCTAGTCACAGTTTACTGTTTAATCCAATGCAAGAAGTATTTTATAGCACCCCTTCTTTGGCAAAATCGCACTTGAGCTGTTGCTATGACTGTAAGCAATTCCTCGTCGTTGGAAGGGCTCTAAAGAAACCCTAAAGAGTGCTCTAAGACCTGCCACCATGACAACTTGCGGGATGCGCAAAACTTGTAACGAAGAACGTTACAAAAAATCGTTAACGAGGAGAAACCTGTATCATTTTGTAACTATACTACTTCCATATCTACATCACTTTGTGTTTAAGTAGCAAATCCTTCTTCATAAACTTAAAGGAGCTTTGCCAATTTTCATGAATTTCATGTCATCTTCAACTGTTCCACTGCCACAAAGTTTGGATGCACCTATGTAATAATGAATCATCGATCATTGCCGTATCATATACAGTTAACAAAATAACGCTTCTCTTACAGGATATGCCGCTTATAATTAAAATAAACGTCATTTGATATTTCTATTTTAACTGTTAGCGTTAAATTAGGCTTTAAAATTTCTAAATAGTTGTTCTCCCACTCCCCCCTTCCCGACTTTTGTATTCGTGTCGAGGGACCCAACTAAACTGAAAAAGGCTCTACGTCACTTCGTCGAATTACTGACAAGACTATGTTTGATTTTCCACCATAGAATTTTAAAAGCGTGATGACAGACAACCCTTATTGCGTATCTAAAGTATTTTGTGCTTTTCCATAAATTATCTACGCTTTGATGCTGTGACGGTCTCATTTGTAGGAGGGGCTCACAGCTTCCAAAAGCTGATAAGTTTAGTCTACAGACTTATCTATGTACTCTTACTGTTTATCGGAGAAGATTGGGACAAGATATTTTCCCTATCGACTGTAAATATACTAGATTGTGAAATGTTGTACCTACTCTAATAAGAAGCCTACAGCGACACCCATACTTTAATCCGGGGATAAACAAATTGGAACGTATGTACCATATTATAGATTTGTTTAAAGTGTTACATTGTGGTCAGTAACAATTCCCGAAAGAAAAAGAGAAGTATGATAACATTATTATTGTTGTTAACGTTTAATACTCAACAGATGGCACAAATTTGACCTACAACGAGGAGTTAAGGGAGTGCACAGAAACAATGTGCATGTTTTAAGAATTTAAAAGAGAAAGAAGTGAGAAACCAAGAAAGAAAAACAAGAACGTTGAAATATAGGAGGGGAGAAAGAGGGGGGAAAGGGGGGAAATAGAATACAAAAAAAGAGGAAGAACGACAAAGAGATACACTTGCGGGAAGAGAACACGGGTTTGGGAGGGGATGGAAGGGCATGCGGAAGAAGTACAGGGAAGAAAGGAAGCAAATGAAGGAGAAGGAAAGGGCAAAAGAAGAAAGTAGGTGCTAAAGGGAGGAAGGAGCGAGAAAAAATGAAAATGGAAGAAGGAAAAGGTTAAAGAAAGAGAGGAAAAACGGAAAAAATGTAAACGAAAGAGGGAAAGAAAAGGGAGGAAAAATTAAGATTGAAAGTAAAGGGGAATTTTAGAAAAGGAGAAAAAGAAGGAAGGAGAAGAGAGGTACAGGAAAGGGCAAAGAGAAGGAATAAGATGGTAACAAAGGCGATGAGCTGGTAAAAACTGCGCGAGGAAAAGGGCGAGATCAGCGCGAAGAATGCACTGGTCCGTACTTGCGGCCGTAATTGAGGCCTATAAACGTTTTCGCGAGACACTGGTTGCAGCAATCTTATGAAATGAAGTAAAAAAAGCTTTCCGCAAAGAATTTATAGGAATCGAGATCACTGAAACACGCTTTGGAAACTAACATGCACGTGAGCGATACGTTTTCTGTCACTCGAGTTATTGAGAAACGCGTCCGTTGTAAACAACTTTTTTAGTCGACAGAGCACCGACTTTGTTTGTTTGATGAATGATGAAAAGAAGATCTTGCTATGGCTTATAGCCTCAACAAATCCTTTTGGTAGTTGTTGGCAGTCTCGCAATCAAAAATCCCTGACGAGCAGTGGGTACGATATTGAAACTACCCTAGATAAAAAGAAAAAACACCAAACAGTCTAACTAATAGATAGAGGGCAGCTGGGGTCTCCAAGGGCAACATCCCTCAATTT
Organism: Alatinidae sp. Z8VKAUB7J3; assembly: GCA_010016025.2. Classification (NCBI taxonomy): domain Eukaryota; kingdom Metazoa; phylum Cnidaria; class Cubozoa; order Carybdeida; family Alatinidae; species Alatinidae sp. Z8VKAUB7J3. The sequence goes on from JAAAKM020006971.1 coordinate 115,706,434, forward strand.
AGGCTACAGGACAGAGAAGCATGCCATGAGGCAGGCTCAACCGCCCAGTAGGACGGCCTCTCGCGGATCGTGGAAAGAATTTGTCATCACTAAGAACAGATACTACATATAATCCTGGTAGTTGCTGCCACTTGTTGGGTTTTTCAGGAAATACTTCCCTATTGCCGACTCTGTTTTGGGATCTGTTGACTTAGTTTTGTTTAGGTAACTGGAAATTTTCGAAACTTTACTCCGTTTACTTATGAAGGTCGGTACATGTTTCGCAAATTTATGTATTCGCTTGCACAACAACATGTACATTTGTAAACTAATAAAAGGTTATGTGTCAAGGGTAGCACTTCTTTTTGGACAAAAGACAGTAACCTTGAGTGGAATAAACAAAACGTGGTTGGACCATGGCAAAAGGCTTGGTAGCAGATGCTATTATCCTTTTATATTTTAAGGGTACATTTCCTATCCACGGGAGTCGTAAACGAAAAGGATACTTCATCGGCCCCTATTTTGGGTCAGAAGAAAATCTGGCGATTTTATTAGAAATAGCAATATTAATGATGTTTCTAGTTCACCATTTTCTAGAAAACTAAAAATATTGTCTTAATTAAAAATGGTAATTTCCTTGTTGAGTTTACGTCTGGAGCAGATGACAAGAGCACCCTAAAAAAGTGTGGCGATAAGAAAGGTTTTGCGAGATTTAAGGTAAAACTGGTGTCATCGTGCGTACTGTCCCTTAAACGGGGAATATGCGTACAAACGCATATATGTGTAAATGGTATCAAAACAGAATAGTATTAAAGAGGTCCACTTATCTCGCGTAAGGTAGATTTATACTGCTACATGATTCCAAAGGAACATGGAACTTGTAAACAGAAACATTTCCCACTATTGTGTTTTTTGAAGGGGGCAACTGACCCTTAAAAAGTGCTGAGTAATAACAATACAAGTATTATTTAGTCGTTCACATAATCCTCTCCCTCTCACTCCCTTCCTCTCTTCCTACAAAAAGTGGTGGGGACACATTAGCTTCGTCCATAAATTAAGCGTACATTAAATTTCAAACAGTGGTTACGAGTCTATAACTTTCAGCATAGAGTCATTGTATGAGAGACTTGGCATCCCTCACCTAGACATAACTATGCGTCAGAACCGCCTACGCTGGGAAGGCCATGTGCGTAGGAGCACCTCTTGGACAAACAGATGTCAGCAGCTGAGAGTAGAAGGGAAGCAACCTAAAGGAAGACCAAGGAAATCCTGGAACAAGACCATCCAGGAGGACCTGCGCGCCTGGAATCTGAACATGGACATGGCTGGGGACTGGGAAGCCTGGTGGAAGAGACCACGAGAAACCAATACACAGTCCAACACCCTTGGTGGCGTCAACGGACATTAAACGCATAATGATGATGATGATGATGATGATGATGATTATGATGATGATGATTATGATGATGATGATGATGATGATGATGATGATGATGATGATGACGATGAAATTTCTCCCCAAAACGCTGGTTTCAGTTATCACTTCAAGACGTGGGTTTTGGTACAAATGCTTCGATATGAAAAGGGCATGCGAGGATTAATATTTACATAAAGAATATCTGATTGCTAAACTCCGGGCCTTGCTAAGTACAGATGTGGAATTCTCTCAAGAATTAGCCACTGGCAAGTAGTGGGTCTTACATTAAAACTACTCCAAATAAAAGTAAACCTACCATGCAATCCAATTAATAAGTACATTTTGACTGAACCATAAAAAAACCACACCCATAAGACTTGGCTACCAGGTGAGGAAGCAAAGCGAATCCGGTTCTGGTATTGTATGTCATATGCAAATATTGGATAGTAAATATAAAATTACTTACGATCCAAGTGGCAAAATATCTACTCTTCTGCAAACTTCTTCAAGACTTTCAAAATCTCTCTTGAATGCCCAAGCATGGCTTAAAGAGAAAAGATATGATTTGATACCTTGAAATAGATCGTTAGATATCACAATAGATAGAATAAGATAACACGTTAGAACAACTACACCAAGAATGCTCGGACATAAAACAAACAATAACTCAAAACAGTTACTTCTACCGCCTGTAATATAAATAAAGACAAATGAAAAGAGAAATACCTTGCATTCTCACCGCCCTTCTGTTTGTACTTAAGATAAACAAACAATAATTAAATATTGCAGTTCATGTATCAATTTTGCTTGAAAATAATTACTAACAGATTAAAATTTTCTAAAACATGATATCTCTTACCCACGGGCAATTTTGCTATTTTTGAAGAAGCCTTAAAGGAATCCTAAGCCTGCAGGTTACACTGCGCTCGGTCCTACGGCAGAGCATTTCAAACGTTTATCTATGTGACAGGCATTACGTGGAATGTGTTCATGAAACTCACATATCACACTTAATAACAAAAAACAAAACAAAAACATCCGAATAGTAAAAATCGTTCCCAGTTTTTAAAATACAAAATACAGGTGGTTTAAGATATACTTCGACAAGTATATTTTCTTATTGTCAACTAGTAAAGACTGTCATAGTTGACAGTAGTAGTTGACTGACATTGTAGTACAACGCCATGTTTAAAACACACAAACAACATGGTCCTTTACAATTCTTAAAATATACATACAAACGTCAAGTAAATAATGCAGCTCCGTAAAAGCTTTAGAACTTTGTTGATGAATGGCTTAAGTTGTTAGATATCAAATGCCTCAAAGACGGATAACTGAAACATGAGTCATTGACGTCAATGATTGCACAATTGTCCAAAACAACGTTGAGAAGGTGTACATCGACACCAAGGGTGAGTGTTTGCAGTTAGTCGTCAGTGCATAGAAGTACCATCGTTTCCATGGACTCACAAAAGGGCTGACAGGGCAACAATTGTTGTTTTTATTTAGTTTAATCAAGTCTCGTGTCATGTTCTTCGAGTCTCATTAGAATGCAGCGGTCCGTTTTGCCTGTTTAAGTATCTTTGTGTATAATTCAAAACAAAAGTTGTAACATAAGTGTCAGCAGACATGCTCTAAGTATCGGAAAAGATTCCTGGTACTACAAAATTTGTAGATAATATTTAATAACGGAATCATTAGTGAAATGCCATAAGTAAATAAAGTAAAAATGTTCTTGTGGAGCAATGAAACTGTATAGAAGATTTATTCTTCATTACAAGATTCGACCGCTAGAGAGCTCTTTACAGCGCACATAATCATTTCTCTAGTAATCTCAACTTCTGTGGATTTCACTTATACGCTTCTCAAAACGCTACAAATAATATCTCTTTATTTTTTGTCACAGAACCTGATGCACCCCCAGACAATTTTTACGTTATGGTAGTTTCCAGTTCATCGGTGCTAACCAACATGTCAAGTCCACCAATCGATCTTTCAAATGGTGTTATACAAGGTTTTAAACTCACGTACAGATGGAATAAAACCAGAACTGTTAACCAAACGACAATTCATACTCAAAACAACACAGTAACTCATATAATAAGAGGGCTTCGAAAGTATGCTGTGTACGAAATCCAAGTTGTAGCATTCACTGCTGTTGGTCTTGGACCATGGTCTCATTCTCTGTGGATCAGAACGTATGAAGACGGTAAGGACTGAACTTGTACTTTTCCTACTAAATTCTTCTATGAAGGTCAACAAATTCTGATATCACAACAAACCTTTATGGTAGTTGTGAGTTGTATGAACTGGTAGGCAGTCAGAGTTTCGGTCAGATAATATAATTAGAATTACCAGGGGATAAGACAAACACACCAAAAAAGCCCCAAAATGGTCATAAGAAAAGAGCATCCTTTTTCAGCTCTTAACACGCGCTCCTTTATTTTTTAAGATTCTGGAATTAGACGTTCGCAGAGGGTGGAAAAGGGACAGTCCCCCCTGGCAAGCGCCAAAAATTAGTAATTTCTGCAAAAATCCTTAATTTTGGTTGTCTAACGATGACGTAATGCACCCAACTCCCCTTAATACACAAACAAAATGATGACAACATGTTCCATGTCGTATTGCAAGTCAAGATATGTTGTAATGTTGGTAAGCGTGCTATAACCCTAAGCAATAACAGGAGGGAGAATATTACAACAGCATAGATTAAAATCTTCAGGTTTTTTTTCAGAAAGGAATGCAATTTTTCTAATAGAAAAAATGAGAACAGGAAAAAAATTCTTTACGAGACAAAACTGCAAAAAATGATACTTCACAAAAGGAAGGAAGCGATCATAAAATCATTTGAAAAGGGAATACACAAATAACAGGATGTAACAAAGCGGGCACTCACTGTGGGACTTTTTTGAAAAGAGATTAACATCCTAAAAATATATAGATATGAGAACAATAAGTAGAAACGGTAAGCAATCAAGAACGGTTGCAAGGAGTTCGACCATTCTAGTTTAATAAGAAATACGTTTGATTCAATAAAAGGAACTTCGTATCTCTTAAGCTAAACCATATAAAATGCCTTCCCAGTAGTTTGTTTTTTATTTTTGTGAGCTGAAACATACATACTCTCCATTCTTTTGTACTTTTCCCTGTCTTCATGCGCATCCTATATATTAACGTAAAACGTGAACAAACCCATACGAGTTTCCCGAGGTAGCGTATTCTTTTTTAATGAACACAATTCCGCACAATAACTGCCACGCATACAATCTGTGTATTATACACCTGCATCTTCAGCTTCCCCTCATAGGCATTTTGTTTCCTTGAATAGTAATTTTTATGGATTTAGAAAGTTAAAAGTGCTCATTTTCTACCGGGTTTAGTTCCAAGCAGTGCGCCCTTAAATGTGAATGTGTCAACCGTAACTAATACTTCTGCAATCATTTCATGGGAGGATATTGACGAAGACAGCAGACAAGGCCTGATCATTTCGTATCGGGTAACTATTCTCGTTCGCTTCATGAACAAGACAAACAGAACCACTCTGGAAATAGTACCACCATCCGTACATAACATTTCCGTGAGAAACCTTTTCCCTCATACATATGGTTGTGTTAAAGTCGCTGGTTGTACAAAGCTTGGGTGTGGGCCAAATGACACAGCAAATTTCCTGACTCTTGACGAAGGTATGACCATTTATTTTGATGGCTCTCTATTACTTTTTTCAACGCTACATCTATTATATAACACGTTCTTTAACTAGTAACATGTCCTGGCTTCCATGGATGCTGTATGGAATGATAGATGTTTAACTTTTTATTAGACTTTTATGATATTTTACATCCCCGAGAGCCATCACTGTCTACCGAACGTTCTGTTTCTAACATTTGTAGGCTGGAGCACATTTGTAGCTAACCTCCAAGGGTAACTCTATAATTGTGTCTCTGCCATAAGGCAGCACTTGCTTGAGAAACCAGACTGTGCCAAAGTGTACACGAAAGATTACTTCCGTATCATAAAAAGGTCTGCATCTTATTTGGCCGTACTGGAGTCAGTCCACGTAAAAGCAAGAAAACGTTTGCTATGTTGACAGAAAGAATTCGATTTCTCGCTAGGCCTATTCCATTAATCTTGTTTTTAGCGGATCCTGATTGGTTCAAAACCACAAGCTATTCAGGCAGTCCAAATTTTGATTGGCTCTCTCAAAAATACAGTTGGGTATACTCTTTCACACACCTCATTTTGGTCATTCTCACGTTAGTGCTCTGAGGAGTGTCAGACGAAAAGAGCTTTTAAGTATACAATGTTTTCGCTATTTCGTGCAATTTTCTTGTTTTGTAACACAAAGAAACAACTCTATAATAACAGTCCCGCCAGAAACGAAAAGGAAGTTGTACTGATATTTTGCAATATAAGAAGGAAGAATGAAACAATTAATCAAGTGGCAAAACCAAACACCGTAATGTTACTCTGAATACAGTACATTGTGTTGTTTTTGCTGTGAGGGAGAAATGGTTGTAAAATGCGATTCTAATGAACTTACAAAACTTTAATTAATGAGTTTTTTCTTTGAAAATATAAACAATATGTCGTGTTGGAATTTCAACATTTAATACAGAGGGCTGTAATGTTGGACTTAGACGAAGGAGACAACGACCTTATAGACACCAAGGTAAATCTTTGAATTTACTCCAGGATTGAAAAACCTTTTATAAAGCAATCAACGATAGACAGATGGGGAGGCAGAGAGGGAGGTAGATAGATAGGTAAATAAGCAGGCAGACAGACTTCTATTCATGAATTTAATGTATATTATAACTGAATCTGATTACAATATGAATATCTTTACGTAAAGAGTTTCTTTTCCGAAGTGTGAACTGTTTTACCAAGTTTCAAACTTTTCATGAAGAAGTGGGAAGGTGAATTGTTACAAAATAAAAGAAATGTAATATCACTCTAACGGATTTAATAACTTTACTGAATTGAATTTGTTATTTATCGAAATGACATTGCATGTTTACGCAGATATAATAACGTAAAGTTTTCATTTTTTGTAAACATGACTTCATTCATCTTCCTATAGTGCCGTCCCAGTCTCCATTAAACATGACTGCAGAAGCCACGAGCTCAACGAGTGTACTTGCACGATGGCAAAAGGTTCCTGAAATGGAAAGAAACGGCATAATTTTAGCATATATTATAATCTGGTGCAGTTTTCCTGAGGACACGCAACAAATTGCAACCTCCGATGTTGAAGAAAAGACATCTTTCTCCATGGTTATCAACGATAGTAGCATTACTTGGGTGCATCTGAAACATCTAAAACACTTTTCATGGTACCATATAATGATCAAGGCCGAAAATGCAAAGGGATATAGTCCTTTGACTGGTGTTAGAGTAAAGACAAAGGATGATGGTACGTCCACTTTTATTGTAATCAAAGTACTCTACAAGATTGATGTGATTGATAAAAACATCTTGTGTACGGTTTCCAAAGGTTACTCAAAAACCGTATATTGCGAAATGGGGCAAATATTCCGCTAAACAAGAAATAGATATCACGCAAGGATGTAGAAGGACAGGTTAATCATTTTGCTGCTCAGTTCCTAACAAAAACACTAAAGATACATCTTTTTTTCTAGATATTGGCCAATACAGACTACTTGGGAATAAACTGGGTTTTTTCACCAACGCTAATATTTCCTCGTCACGGCTCTGTCCAACCGCAAGTTAGAGCACAAACCCAGAAGCACCTCACAAGATACTGATTCCATAAACATTTTTATGGCTATCCCTGGCATGTTACTGTGACATGACAGTTCAATAAGCAGCGGACATCTCCGTAGAAAAATCGCAGACGTGGTGCTTGATTCCTTTCGTTTGCTTTCTCAATCATTCTAAGTCTTGAAATTCCTTTCCTTACCAATGATTTTTGCATAGCATTAGAACCGCAGGTGCTCAAGGCTATTTTAACCTTAATCAACTATAATTTAAGGCTTTGGATGTAAACACTTTAATACAAACAAACGCACTATCTAAACAAGTCGAACAATCTTTTAAGTTATATTGGACAAAAAGAGTAAAATACATAGGCTCAGGAAAAAGTTTAAAGTCCTACCCAGGTCTTACGTGCTTTACAAAAGTGTAGACGGCTGGTATCCTTTGCCATTTGTAGTCGGGAAAGTATCCTTTAAAGCATAAACGTTGTCTTTAGATAGCGCATATATTAACGTACGTTTATTGGTTTCCTTTTCACATTCAGTGCCCGGAGCACCACCATCAAACATATCTGCGTGTAATATGAGTTCCACTAGCATTTTGGTCTCTTGGGATTTTATTCCCCGCCAGTGGCATTGGGGGATAGTACAAGGATACATTCTTTACTTCAATTCGTCTACGTCGTTAGAGAACAAAACCTTGATTCACAATACATCAATTACTGAACATCTTCTTACGAACCTGACCATGTCCGCTACCTATAGTATAGCAATGGCTGGTTTCTCAAGAAAAGGCATTGGTATCAGGAGTCACCTTTCGTACGTCAAAACAAATAACCCAGGTTAGCTGCTTTTTGTTTATATGATTACGATTTCCGCAATAGAAACCAAGGATTTTTGAAATTAACAGTAGACAGGCTAGGATTCTTTAGCCGTGTAGGTTTCAATAACTTTTTGTGTAGTGGTAGTAGGGTCTAGTGTACAACTAGTTCACATCAATGGCATATTTAGGAGGCCCTTGGTCGTGGTTCTAAAAGAAGCAACAAATAATGTTGATTAATTGCAATTGAATAGCTTGTAAGACCTTGTGAGCTTGTAAGTATTTCTATCGGTCAACGCCTAACAACGATAACAAATTTTGCATTTACCACTATGTCCATGTCTTTCTTGTTTCTCGACTTGGCTTAGGTGTTTACTTGATGATGATTATGCTAAAATATTAACTTTTATCTTAATTGCTCTTTGGCCTTGGCATTGAATTTTTTTCGTTTCAAGACAAGAAGCATTGATTTTAACTAATGGAAACACACTGTTAGCAGAGAACTCCTACTTAGTCAGTTTCCATACGTTTGGGATTAATGACAAACATGAAGTCATTTTTAAGTACTACTTCATCTTCATTTTTCCATTTAATAACTATTGATGTTTTAATCGAAAAGAAAGGGTTACAGGGGCCGGGTCACGGATTCGATTCCCGGTGTTGATATATTCTCTATTTCTCTAGTGTTTTTTCAAAGCTATTGATTTATCAACTGGACACAAATTTCTAGTCCTCAGCTTAGATTATAATGTCCCTTAAGATAGCAAAAACCTACCGAGTCTGTTCGGCTTTCTTGTTTTTATTCTAACTCGTTAGTTTTAAATAATTCTATTCTTTGTTTGAAGGCTCTGTACTTTGAAACAAATTTATTCATTTCTACTAGGAAGTTTATACTATCAAAGTAATGTTTGCTTGATTGCGTATTTCTGTAAGTGGTACTTTTAATAATAATAGCTTTGGGTTTGGTAATTTAAGGGTGCGTTAAGAGTAAAGTCGCAAATGTCCTGACTGAATTGTGAGCCAGAGTATCTAAATAAGCCCTTATTTTGTACACCAAACAAATTAAACTTTTAATATTTTTTTCGCTTTCAAATACCGTTGCTGGGTTTATGTTTTCTATTATTAATTCTAGTTCATGGAAATTGGTCTGACTGGAGCCCCTGGACATCATGTACTAAAAGTTGTGGTGGTGGGAAACAGTGGCGTTGGAGAACATGCACTAATCCAACTCCAGCTGATAGCGGTGATGAATGCGTAGGAAAAGACTTTGAAATTCGAGACTGCAGTCTTTTTCCCTGTTCAGGTATTGTAGAAACGAGGTCAGAACTACGTGCTTCTTTTTGGATTTTGTAAAACTTTCAATTAGGATTCAATCGCATTAACTTTGTCTCTAAAACTAGAAGCCTACTGGTTTCTTTCGTTATGTATAGTTTAAAACTAGCATCAAATCTTAAAATTTACAAATTTCAACGATTGCCAATCCATTCTTAACACAGTTTCTTTAAAGAGTATGGTCAGACACTGATTTCATAACGTTTAAACTTCAACATTGTACATTTATACATATGCCTTGATGGCTAAATGGTTAAGGCGTTGTTCTAATGTTCCGGGTTCTAATCCCGTCAGCGCCGTTAAATTACAAGCTATTGTGGTAACGCTCCACTCTTTGAGAATTATTTATATCTATATATATGTTTTTTGGGTTTTTTTCTTATGTAAGCATATACTTGTCGGCCTTTGAATGACGGGGAGGTGGCTTTTTACCCACCTCAAGCAATATGTAGAAAGCATTTGCAGGACTCTGCACAGAACTCTTAGGCTCTTTACGAGGGTTATTGCCACAAATGGGTGACTTCTTAAATGTGATTATCAATGATATTTATATAATAGAACTGAATGTTGTATTTTAGATAGTTTTGACATAAACCATGATTTTTTGACTTTTTATTTTGCTGGAATATTTTCCTTTTGTAATTTTTTGTGGTGGTAGCAAAATAATCCTAAGTGTCCATGCCCTATATCTATATATGTTTTGCAGATATTTTATGTGATGACATGCTAGCCCTACAGTAGAATTATTAGAGAACGTACAGTATAAATGCTAGGACTTAAGCTACATCAATTCTGCATTGCCACAGAAAGAGTTGTGCCTAGATCTGCTCTCACTGTCTTTGTATGCATTTACATTAGAAATAACTTAAATTGTAGTGTGTAGCTGTGATTTAAAGGCAAAATATTTTCATTTAGTTTGCTATGCAAGGTAGCACAATTACCTGCACTACTTCAGACCCAGCTGCCCTTATATTGTCTAGTAGTGTATTTGTTTTCAGTAACTTGATCCTTTAAAACTAAAGCTCTGAACTCGTACCCCTTGCCCAGCCAAGACTTTGCTTCCCATCTGCTTAAGGAGTGTCAATTGTGTGCTGAATTTTCCTTCTCCTGTACACAGGTTTCACATACAATAAGCTGTACCATATCTTAAATCATAAAATCTATTCCGCTAAAACATTCAATCATATCCTTTGTCTATTTCATTATTTTTCTAACTTATTTTCCAAAACACATTTTATATCTTTCAAGTTCCTTCTTTGCTGCTCAGTAATAACGTCATGTTGTTGCCCTGCAAACATTTCTAGGCAACTAGCCATCATTGCTTTCAGCTTAGAATGTTTGCTAACAAATTGCTCTTAGGTTGACTACATTGTTTCCAACATCAATTTCCTACTGCTAAACATACTTAGTTAATGTTTAAAGCCTTAAGAGTAGTTTGTTAAGGGATGCTTCGAAAAAGGGGAGAGGTTACAAGCATGTCACCCCAAACATCATGTCTTAAGCACCAGACAAAGTTCATAGCTTTATCAATGTTCACTACAGTTATATGTGTAATAAGTTTTAGAATAGTCATAGTTTTTCTCATCACTGCTCTTTGTATTTAGGTGATGCAGATTTAGTAGTGATTGGTTCAGGCCCAGGTGGATATGTGGCAGCTATCAAGGCGGCACAATTAGGAATGAAGGTATTGAACAGTGCAGAAGCTTATGTTGCAATTTTTCATTGACATAACTATTACATAAGGATATTTACACCTCACTGTTTGTGTTTTTGTGCTTTGAGCCTAATAGGCTGACCACACCAGCATTGTAAAATTTTATAGTAAATGTATATATATGCAAGTAATATAAAAGTCTTGGGACCCATTTCATGTAGAAACCTCTTTTGGTTTGGCTGTACATCCATGGGTTTGTAGTATATAATTGTTCATTTTTTCTCTCCTTCAATATCAAACCTGGACACAATGAAATAAACAGTCAATAAAGAGTTCCTTAGTAGGTATTATACAAAAATATTAGCAATAGCAGAGAAATGGGAGACTGTTTATTTATCCTTTTGTTTGGTTTTGGCATGTTGATGCAAGAAAAACAATGGAACATGCCATTAGCTGTTGAACCCCCCAGCTCTTTTATGAACACCTTTGTAACCCTTTTCTCAATTTTACCCCCTTAGAAGTCTCAAGTACCCACTAATGGGGTTCCCCTGCCCACTGCTAGGGAACCTCATCCTAGAGTATATACCTGTACTCTTGTTCCTCTTTGGGAATTATTAAAAAAGGAGGTAGTTGCTCTTGAATGGTTCCTAGTTGAGATCACATCACCCTGTGTGAATGTTGGAGTGATTGATTGGTAGGCTGTATACACTGCCATTCTTCTCTGCCCTAGGCACACTCTATGGAGAGATAAAAAGCACCGTGATCTCCAGTAATTGAGCAACTTCATGTTTACCTGAGTTTTGTCTTTCTACTTCTGTCATCAACAGTGAGCGCACAACATCTGCTAGTCCAGATGTGTCTTGCCAATCTCAGTTGGATGTATCTGAGAGTGCTATCAAGGGGAGTGATGTTGAGGTGCTTATTTCACACAAGACTTTGTAATTTTATATGTAAAACAAACCCAAGCTATTTTACCTCACTTTGACAGTGGCAACAGGAAGTACCAAAACAGTTGTGTTGAGAGAAGAAAATAAAGATTTTTACAAGTTAAGCAGCCCTACAGATATGTGGAACACATAGCAGTGAAGCAAGTAAAACTGCAGAGTAGCTTAGAATTTCATTCTGCTGTGATTTACATATTTTTGGCATATACATTGTCTATTGTCATATACAGATTAATCACACAATTATGCAGGCAACTCATTTTGTTCAAGGAACTTCTCCTTGACTCTCGTCAGTTTATTTAGTTTTGAACTGACAAAGAATGGGAGAAACAGCCTGGTCAATTAAATGCAGGAAGATTATAGTAAATGGAAATGTAGGAAAAGGAAGGCCAAGGATTACCTGGAATGAAAAGGTAAAGAAAGATCTTAAGGAAAGAAGATTGAATACAGAATTGGCACATGACAGCGTAGCTTGGAAGTCATACATAAGGAAACGTCCAACCCATGCAAGCATGGAAAATGAACAATAAATGATGATGATGATGATGATGATGATGATGATGATGATGATGGTGATGACAATGATGATGATGACAATGATGATGATGACATTGATGATGATGATGAAGATGATGATGATAATGATGATGATGATGATGATAATGATGATGATGATGTTAAGATAACAGATTAAGTTTTAAGAGTATTAAAAGTGAAAATTCTGATATCTTTATGTCCATTAAAATCTCCTACATTTTAAAACAAAATCCACAATAAAAGAGGAAGATAATAACCTTTGAAGTATGAAAATATATCGTTGAGATGAACCTGAGGCATAGAATTGTAATGTCCAGTTTGCAGGAAGAGAGGTGTGGGACTGCTATTTGAACTAATAGACAGGATAACATAATGAATAAAAGAGGAAGAGCAGAAGGAGGTTGTAGTTCAGTTATCTTGGTAATGCACACCTCAGCAGGGGAAAAGTTGGAGGAGGCAGAGGGTGCAAAGTTGTTGGAGCCAGGAAAGTGTGATTGTCAACCACGAGAAGCATTCAGTTAGTCACTAGAAGAATGTTGTAATTGTTGATCATGTGTCAGGTAAACACTATTTATTGAGCCAGGTGATGATGAAGAGGAAGAAGAGGAACACTGCAGTTACTAGTTTACCTCTTCCCAAGGATGTGGAAGTAAACTGCAGGGATACTAATATTGTTACAATATTTTTCCTATGCATCACCCTATAAAAGAACTGCACTCCATTCTCCTTGCAACCTATTTAAGGCAAAAACGATTCAGAAAAGTGTGCTCATGTCCTTATTACATTGTGTTCTAATTCAGTTACCTTAACTTAATTCCCCAACATTGTTTGCATGTACCATTAACAAAATGTTTTTATTCTTTATCATGATAGACTGTATGTGTTGAGAAAAATGATACACTGGGAGGAACCTGCTTGAATGTTGGTTGCATTCCATCTAAGGTATGAATATGCTAAAGAATTTTGTCTGGATAAATGGACTGAGTCTGAGTCTGAGGTTGGTTTTTACTGAGACCCCAAGATACTAGTATTGTATGATAGAAATGTTTCTCAGATATATTCAGATGTGTAAGTAATTTTCTAACCTGTATATACAAACAATTTATTAAGTAAAGTTGAAGTTTTAACATATACTCCATAAAGTAGAGCACATTGCATTTATATAGCCCCCTTTCTGTGCTGCACCCATTTAAGGGTGCTTTCCAACAGCTATTTAGTCTGCAGCTCTTTCTAGTGCTTCACTTCTATGTGAGTGTATATACATAATATAGAAATCTTAATATAATTACGAGAATGGAAACGAGGTTGTTTTTCTTTGATTTTCTTTGGGGAAGGATGGAGGCCACCGTTTGCCACTACTAAGATGGTAGTTTTTGCCCCAACTGCCCCAACTGTGAGTCATGGAGAATATCTGTCTTGGTTCCATGTGCATTACGAAAGGATTGCATTTTCCATGGCTTGATTTAATTGTATTTTATGGACAATATAGTACTGCAGCCTTAAGAGACAGTGCTCACACAAGCTCAAGCAATATTAAATCTACTGTTAATGTATTGTTTTTAAGTAATTGTCACGTTTAAATTCAACAAAAGCATAAACAATTGCTGGTAAACAGAGATTGTAGTGGAACCAGAGGGAATATAGTCCACTGCATTATTTCTTGTATCATATAAAGAACCAGGTTGTAAAAGCAGAGGAAGATCGGATATATGGAAAAAGCAATAGCAAAGCATATATGGACAAAGCATCACTTGCCTTAGCTTTAATCCTCTTGAAAGTAGCTGTTGATAATGTACCATGACATTATGCCCATACACTTCTGTGAATAACGGCCTACACTAACACAACTGGATTTAATTTCACATCCATGTAAGTGATGACTTCAGGAGTGTCATATGTGGCAGTGGGGGTTTAGCCCCTCCCCCACTTTCATTTGTACTTGCCTTGAGAAGAACATGAGGGAAATTGGAATGCTTTGAAAAATGAGGTTCACCCCACTTCCAAAAACCCAGAGAACTCCCTGGATTTTATCTATCACTTCTTACCTTCCATTGATAAGCATAGAAAAATATTGCACCCTCCTCACAGTACATGTTTGACTCACAATTGGTAAAGAGTGCAAACGATCAACAAAGATTTTTAATAAAAAGTATAACTCACCAGTGAAGAAACCCCTATTACAGGAATTATTTTCATATGGCAGCAAAAAAACCCAGCACTTCCTTGCCACGTGGTGCCAATTATGAGTGAAGTGCACCTGATTCATTTATTACACACCAGGTGATTGCCTTCACGTGAGGCAAAATGCAGGGTGTTGTACACTCAGTCGCAGAGCATTAAACTTCACATTCATTTCATATGTCACAGCCATGCTAGTTTTGCAGAGATTGATTGCAAACTATCAGCAAGCCGCTGACGACATTACACACCCAGTGTTTGTTTTGTTGGTGGAAAGTAGATGGGGCTGTATTAAGAGCGTATTTTGTGTTATCAGTGAAATTGTGACGTTGTTTGAGCTGAGATTTCCCATGTTTGAAGGCTGTTGATTTAACTGTCAAGGATGTTCACAACAATGTTATTTACTATCGCTTATTTTTGCCTTGACTTTGCTAAACTTTTACTCACACTTTTTTCATGTAAACAGACTTTCTGAGGGCACTCTGCAGAAAGCCTTTTGCAATTGGCGATCTGTTCATTCAACCCCTGGATCTCCGCCAAGATTTGGGATTTGGTCGAATGAATAAAGGTTTTCAGTATGAAATCTTATACTGTGTATCAGACTGGTTACTTTGGTCTTGGAGCCATTTATTAGACTAGGAGGGAGGAGGTGGATTATATCTGCCTCTGATCATGTTTTAATCTACACTTTTTCTCCACAATTTGGAGATTAGCATGTATTTTGCACATACAGTATTGTCTGTATTTTCAAGGGAAATCTAGCCATTGTAGAAAATTATTGAGGTTTCAATCCATGTAAAGGTTTGTGTTACACTTAAGTACCCTCTTGATGATGCTACTGACCTGCAATGATTCTAATGGAATTATTATCGTTTTATACTCAGGCATTACTTAATAATTCACATTTGTATCACATGGCAAAGACGAAAGACTTTGCAAACAGAGGAATAATGGGTAAGCTTGGTTTAGTGATGTATTGGTGTTAGGAACCGAAAGGTCAATTTTGGAGTGTTTGAAGGCTCTCCCTGGCCACTCAGTATTTCTTATTACACTTTTAGATCATGAAATTACAATACCTCTCTTATAGTATGAGTTGATGCAGGTTTGCATGTGCCAGACTCATTACCCCACTTTCATGCAGTCCACATTCCCCCATCCATCCATCCTTCCATCCATCCATCCATCCATCCATCCATCCATCCATCCATCCATCCATCCATCCATCCATCCATCCATCCATCCATCCGTCCGTCCGTCCGTCCGTCCGTCCGTCCGTCCGTCCGTCCGTCCATCCATCCATCCATCCATCCATCCATCTATCTATCCATTAGGCCATCCAACCATTCGTTAGCATATTTTAAATTGAACAACTGTAATTTTGATAGTAGATTTGAGAGGTTTAATGCATTTTTTATTTATCTACAGTTGGAGAATGTAAACTGGACCTAGAGAAGATGATGACACAGAAACGTGATTCAGTCAAAGCATTGACAAATGGAATTGCTTATTTATTCAAAAACAATAAGGTGGGGAGTATTTGTAATTTTCGGGAGGCAATTGTGATTGCATTAGTGAATTGTGTATTAAACTGTGCTTTGGCACTGTCATGTTTCGTAGGAGTTTATTGTATGATCTCCTAAAGCTGATGACACACGAGGCTTCATTGAAGCCGGCTTCACGAAGCTAGCTTCAAAAATCCTCGTGTGACATAGGATGGGGGGGGGGGGGGGGGGTGGGCGGGATACTGGGGGGGGGTGGGGGGGGGGGCCTTGCAAAAAAACCCTTTAAAACGAACTCTGAACTCTGATATTTTATGCGAGTTTACTGTTTTTCTCATGTAATACTGTGATTATTATTTTAATTTTAATATAATGCCTTCTTCCCTCCTCTTAGTGGTGTTAACATCTTGAAATGTCAAAAACTAATAACAATATTTATCCACCTCTTACTCGTCAAAAGAAACAAATCTAATATATTTACCATATCAACTAATCTATAAATATTTGGTTTTAAAATGGAATTCTTGTACTTTTTAAAATAAATGAATTGAGATGTTATTGCCAATATTTTGTTTTGTGAGTTGCTAAGTACTGCACAATAACACAAGCTACCTGTGGCTTTAGGAATATTTTGTCTTTAAACTAATTATTCATACGCATCTTCTGTTTTGCTTTGTTTTTCTTATTAAGTCCTCTTAAGTTTCTCAAGCTTTTCTGTTTTCGTAGTCAATTTTGCATTCTTTGTATTACTTTATGGAACTTTATAAACTATCTATTTATCTCTAAAATTTATTTTACTTCTATGAATATCTGTATTCTTTTAAGTATCTCCAATTTTAATTTATCTTTTAGATATTTTCATATCGATAGCTTCAAATTGGTTCTTTTGCCTATCTAGGATAAAAGGAGTAATGAACACTCTAAAGTAGTTTCTCCTAAAACTGCTAAATCATTATTTAATTATTTTCATTGCTGCTAGTGTAATTATATCTTCCATGTTATGCTTTTAGCACGTCCATTAAAAGTTGTCTTAGTGTTTGCAAAATGATGTAGAAATGTATTCTCAATGGGTTTCAGAAGGATGTAAAAAAAAAGTAGTTCTTACTAGAAGTATGTTCATTTAAAATTTTATTGTAAAAGTTTCCATTACTGTGAACAAAACTTCGACTTTCTAATTCTCTCAAAAACGCCAAATTTTCTAAACGAAATTGTCAGTTATGACGACCAAATAAACATAAGATGTTATATGGTTTCACAAACATGCTTACGTCAATCAAATCAACTGTAAAAGAAAGAACAAATATTTTTTCTTTTACTCTTATTTTTCTTTTCTTTCTTTTTCTTTCTTTCTTTTCTTCTCTTTTCTTCTGCTCTTCTTTTTTCTTTTCCATCTCTTTTTCTTCTCTATTTACTCATGTCTAGAAAAAAGATTAAAGAACGCTCTCAAGTACTCTCTCGTAAAATTACAAAATCTTTATTTAATTATTTTCATTGGTTCTACTGTAATTATATCTTTTATATTGTGCTTTTAGCAGGTTCATTAAAAGTCACCTGAATGTTTGTCAAATGATTAGAGATGTGTTATCAAAGGGTTTCAAAACAGATATAAAAATGTATTTCATGCTAAGAGTATTTTACTGTGAAAGTTTGCATTTTTATGTCAATTAACAAATTCTCTTAAAAACACAGAATTTTGCCGACACAATTGTCAATCATGACAACAAATGGAATACAGGATTCTGTATAGATTCAAAAAAAGCCTTTGTCAGAACATAAGTAAAAGAAACTTTTTTTTACTAATATTTCTCTTGGGTCTTTTTTTTTACTTGTTTCTTTTTCAATTATTCTTTTCTTCTTTTTTTACTCTTTTTTTTTTGCTATTTCTTTTTTCTTCTTCTTGCCATTCTTTCTTCTTCCTTTCTTCTTCTGTAATTTTTGTCTCCTTTTATTTTATTTTTATCTTTTCTTTTCTTAGCTTTTCTTTCTTTTCTTTTTCCTTTTCTATTTTTATATCTTTTCTATTTAATCATACAGAGAACAAAGGGATTAATGAAAATTCTCAAGTAGTCTCTCCTCAAAGCACAAAATCATTATTGAATAATGCTCAATATGCTCATAAAAAGCAAGAGACTAACACAATAGTCCGTCCTGCATTTATAAAAAAAAAAAAAAAAATTCTATTTTTTTGGTGTTTTGAATGTAAAAAGTGTCTATCAATCATCATAAGTGATAGTTATCTTCTGAAACGCTCCCCTGCGTTTTAAATTCAGATTAATCCTTAAATTCTGAATGTTTTAAAAGTTACATCTACCAATTTTTTCCACTTCTAGCTCAAGTTTAATTCCCAAAAACATATGCCTTTGAAATAGACAGAATAGGAACTGTTTTGCTTCTAAAATCCTCACCTTTTTTTTTCTTTTTCTTTTGTTGGGTAGTGTAAGAACTATTTGTTGTTGCCTTAGACAACCCTAACTTCAACTTCACGGAATCTGACACCCCTGCAGGCCATTTAATTTTCGAAAGTTACAAATGTGTCGCTTAAAACCAATGGACAAGTAGGGTTCTCACTCGAAACTGTCCTCCCCTTAACATTGTATTCGAGTTTTAATCCTTATTAAGGAAAAGGAATATCATATCTATTATTGATATGTGAGTAAATGGTAATGAAAGTTTAAACCTCCAATGATGAGAGGCTGGTATCGCCATAATAATGTTGCTTCAAATAGAGGACATAAAAATTCATGGCCTCGGGAAGAGATTTGGTAGAAACAAAGGGGTAAGATAAATTTCACGCTTAACATATGGAGGATTTTCTTTTCCGAGAACCAGTCCGTGGCATAGAAACAGAAGTGTTGTGTGTCCTTTTATCTGTAGATTTTTTTTTTTTTTTTTTTTTTTTTTTTTTTTTTTTTTTTTTTTTTTTATAGCACTAACGATTGATTTTCGAGAATCGACTATAAAAAAATTCTCTTGGTTGCACACAAAAAGTATTTGCAAGTATTGCAAGCAATACTTTTCAAAAAAGTTTGAAAACGTACCATTAATGTGTTTATATTCGTTTTCGTTACATTTTTACGAGTCAGAAAAAATTTGGGAAGAGAGGGTGCAAACCCGCCTACCCTCCCTCCCTTAGGTACAACCTTGCTGGCGGCCTTCCTTGCCCCATTCTTACCTCACGTTTAAATTGATTTATTTGTATTTCTTTAACTCTAGGGCTAAGCTTATTCCCTATCTTAGCCCTAATAGTATAAACAAAAATCTTAGATGTCCAATGTCAGTGCAATGCTTTATATTGATGCTTCAAACCAAATGTCGTTAAAAATTGGAATAGGTCTATTGCAGGAAATTTTATTTGCCAGGTTAGTTTTTACTGTACCTTAATCTTCATTCTCTTCCACCTTAGCCTCATCTATTCTTTCATTTCAGAAAATGAAGTATATCAGTTCTTTGTACGTGCGGAAGACAAAGGAGACGATCCCTTAAGTTCGGAGGTTCCTGTTACTGTTATCATAATGGGTCTAGGAGACAAGCCTCCCAAATTGGTGTCTCCTAATACAAGATATTTTGTTTTGGAGTCTTCCCCTATTGGTGAGACAGTGATTTAGAATAATTCAGCTATTTTTAGTTATTCAGGTTCATAATTTAAGTAACGAACCTGAATAACGTCTAAAATAAACGTTATTCTATACGTCTAAAATAGACGGTACTCTTTTAAATAACGTCCTTGAGTTTGGACGTTCCTGTTATTGTTACCATAATTGGAGTAGGAGACAAGCCTCCCAAATTGGTGTGTTCTGATACAAAATACTTTTTTTTTGAGTCTTCTTGCATTAGTGAGACAGTGATTTAAAATAATTAAGCTATTCTTGGTAATTCTTGGGATGGTTACACCTCAGATCTCCAAAACACGCACACATGGATTTATATCAAGGGGAATAGGGCTAAATGCGAGGGGGCGGGGTGAAAGTCGTCGAAAAGCAGAAGTGTAGTAACTAACTAAATAAAAAAAAATTAAAAATGGGGCCAACATATATAACAGATTCCATAACCAACAAGGTGAACATACTACTTGATTCCTTTTTGTATGTTCTTTAAATATAACTAAAATAATAATAATTAAATAATAAATTAATGTTAAATTAATAATAATCTAATTTTTGCATAATAATGTATTGAAATAGGGATTTATTTGGGCGTATTTGTTTTACTGAATACGCTTGGATTTCTGTAATAGAAGGGAGGCTACGCTCCCCCACTCTATAGGCTAAAGTTTACATGTTGAGGGGGGTGTTGCAGAGTATTCGAAGGATAACCAGCTACCCCCCCCTTGCTCTTATTTAATGTCACCTAAACACTTACAGAAATTTTGAAGCCCCCCTCCTCCTCTCCGAATGGACCCACATATACCCCAAGAAATATCTAACACTAAAAGAAAAGGCTAAAACAGTGACATTTTTACTTTATAATATCTAAGTTCTACTAATCAGGTTATCATGTTTCCATCCCTTATCATACCCTTTTAAAATCATTTTAAGTTATATTTTGCTAAATTACATACTCAAGCACACACAGAGATAAATTACAAACTGATAAAGATAACGAGTTTGATATAGCAAACGCCGCTTCGCTCTTGGACAATCTTTTTGACTACATAAAAATGGCACTAGAACTTTTCCATGACTGCCTTGATTTAACGAAGAAATATATAGGATCATCACGTGGGAAGGGGGGTGTATTTGCAAATGAAACGATTAGTAAATTTGAAAAGAGCATACCAAAGAATCGTTTTGTGTTTTCAGCTTGTCCCCATGTCTGTTATGGATTTTTGGATATATAGACCGAAAAAATGAACATACTATCATATGAAAGTGAACATATCATATCATACAAAAATGAGCACATACCGTATGAATGACAGGACCTTACCGGTTCTGCCTAATAGTTAGGTAATTGGATGGTTGAGTGTTTCTGAACAACTTCAAAGAACTTCTGTTTGTGTGGAATTTGAAAAATCCTAATGAAATTTGTTTTATAGTTTTCTGTTATCTGCTACTAACTGCAATGCGCATTTTTTTAAGCAACAGAAAGTCCAAAATGATATTCAATACTAGTGAAAAATGTATTTTGTTCAAAACATAAGACACTAAGGCAACGTTTCTCCAAGTATTGCGTATTGAAGGTCTAAAGAACCTCGTGTGGCTTTGAAGTCACAGAGACCGAGGCTGGTCCGGCCAAGGTCATAAATTTGGTTAAAGTGATACTTTTCCAGAGTGCAAAAAACTTTAAAAAACGTGTCAAAATTTGTTTAAATACATTTTTATTACGTTTTTACGAATCGGACAAAATTTTGAAAAGGGATTCAATCCCCCTACCCCCTGGATACGGCCTTGCTCTCAGGTATATGCCTTTACCTTATAGGAAAAACTCAAAAGGTGAAAATTTAGATTCGTTCAAAAACCGCCCTAAATTTATGTAAATCCTATGAAGAAATTATATCAAAAGATCTGCTAAACTGAACAAAAAAGGGGGAACTTATGGGAGAAAAATAAACAGTCTTTATAGGTTTCGATATTTTCTCTCCGGTTTATTGCATAATTTCATGTCCATCTAGCGAAGTCTTAATGAAAACATACTTTCCATTCCAACGCTTTCGCTGTCTAAACCATTACTAAACCAATCCTTCAGCTGCCTTTCTAAAATCTCATATTCCTCTCTAGAATTCATGCCATAGCTAAATAGAAAGAGAAACACTTCCCTTGCTTTCTTTTTTTCTGTCAATAAAAAATCCCTTACAAGTTGCTCAATTTTAAAAGCTCAACTTCCGCAGGAAATTACTATTTTAGGAACACATCTGTATTGAATAAGAACATTGTCAATATTATTGTCAATAGGGATCGGATATAATAGTTACAAAACTGTGTCAGTTCAGTAGGATTATACTTTCTTTAGTATACAGATTTTAATACAAATTGTTTAAAAAAATTATTTTATAGATTATTAATATGCTGTCTGTAATATAATTTCTATCTTTTTTAAACGAAGGAAGTATTGTTGCATATTTAACACCAATCATCAAGTTTTGATCTGAATATTGCCAAAATAAAGCTCAGTTTTAATTTACACTTTGTACTATAATACAAATAAAAGCCAGAATTGGTATCTCAAGAAGTGTTATCAAATTAATAAAATAATTGTTATCGAAACCATTAAATCAAATTAATCAAATAACTGTTATCAAAACCAAAAAAACATAAGTATTCTCGGAATCAAGAATCGAATCAGAATCGAGATATCGAGGAGGAATCTGGTGAGAACATTGCTTAAAATCTGGTAAAGTACTCACTTGGAACAAATCTCAGTTTCTCAGTGGGAATCTCCCCCCTTCCTTTGCAGTAATTTCTCGTAAAAATATGCGTGTTGGGTCACCTTGTTTATGAAGTTGTAGTTTTTGATACCGATAGATTCATCAAAAGAATCGGATTTTTATGATGATTTCAAATATTTAAGTTTCATCAAGTTTAGTCTTACCTATCAAAAGTTAGGAGCCAGAGAAAATTTGCCTTATTTTTGAAAAAAGGGGAAAACATCCCCTAAAAGTCATAGAATCTGAATGAAAATCGCACCATCAGATTTAGTGTATCAGAAAACCCTACTGTAGAGGTTTCAAGCTCCTATCTGCAAAGATGTAGAGTTTTGTATTTTCTTTTTGCCAGAAGAAAGATCAGGGATGTGTTTTTTTTTTTTTTTTTTTTTTTTTTTTTTTTTTTTTTTTTTTTTTTTTTTTTTTTTTTTTTTTTTTTTTTTTAACGCAAAGGCACGTCAGGATACCATGTGAACATCAGTAGCAATGGTCAAATTTCAACGAAGTTGAGACAACCGAAATGAACGCATTAAATTTTTGTCGTTAAAATGATTAATCGTACTTACAACCTTATTCTTAAAAGGGATGGAGGGAAGAGTTGTTCGTGGGTTTGTTCCTCTAACATAAGATGAACTAGAACGAAAAGCTTCGGAATTCATAAATTGTTAATGCTGTTAAAGTAAATTTTAAGGGAGGTTTTGTAAATTTCCCCTTACTTAAGAAAAAATCAACCATTTTTTGGAATTTGGCCCCATGTAAACAAAGAATAAACAAACAAACTAAATTTTACACAAAAAACTACTTATGCATGATGGAACATATAACTGGAATCTCATGAATCTCCGCTTGATTCCAAATCTTTCTGCCGCTGTTGCCCCTCAGAAAGGTTTCAGCATTGCCTTCCTGAATTATAACTATCATAGCCTTAATCTAGACACCGCTAAAAGTTGTAATAATCATGTCATGTTTCCTGGGTCCTATGTCCTGTGTCCTGGGTCCTATGTGCTATGTCCTACGTCCTGTGTCCTATGCCCTGTGTCCTATGCCCTGTGTTCTGCATTCTATGTGCTGTGTACTATGTCCTGTGTCCTCGCCCACACGAACATGATTCCCGCTGTTAGTTTCCACATTTAGAGCGTTCTGTATCGAAGGAACCTGCGTCAATAGTATTCCCTTCCAATAAGATAAATGGTCGATATTTCTTCTACAAACAATTTGATTATGGGAAGCAGGTGACAACTTAAGACAGCACGCAATGTAAAACAAGGTCAGTCAACGTTTTGATCGCAAAACAAAGCAAGAAATTAATCTTATCTTCCTATTGCCTGGGTCAGTACTAAACAAGCGAGAGAGAATATTATCTCAAAGGCTGCTTTCAAGCGACATTCGATGTGCTCAGGGACTACGATTGACAAAAATCTTGAATGTTTTTCTTTATCAAAATGCCATTCTGTAGGCAATTTCCTTCTGGCGAGGTACCGGTATCAGTTGTTGTTTGCGGCCAACTGTCAAAATCATATTACACTTTTGTTGTGTTATCAGCTCCCTATGAGCACTCTGTAAACAACTTGAAATTGATTCTGTGACTCACTCGGTAGTTGTGCTAGTTGGCGAAATACGGTCTTCTTAATACGCTACTAAACCACAAGGAAGAACGGCCTTGGTTACGTGGTGGCAACGACATGCTCAGCACAATCTTTTCTGCGAGGCACTTATAATATTCCTACAGATTTAGAGTTCTCACCTATAAAAGAATTCTCTTTACCCATTAAACCTAAAAGTTAACTTAATCTATGATAAATCTTTAATACATATTGCCTTTCTATTGTGTTGACATTTTTAGCTGCGGCATTAAGAAAATACTATATTAAGAATGTCGTTGCCACCACGTAACCAAGGTCGTTGCGGTCTAACGAGCGTTTCCGGTTTAATAGCGTATAGAGAATAGTATCAGTAACCTTGTCGTTTTGTCCGAGTAGATTCAGTATTTGAATTCGAGTTATTCGGATAAGCGACCGATCGCACTTCACTCTATTCAACCTTTTTTATTTTACCCAAAAACTCTATTTCAAAGCGGGTGGGTTGATGCAAACAGTTTTCAATCTTGGGTTCCCTATCTCCATCATAATAAGAGTTAGGTGATCGACGTAACAATGGTGCGTATGGTATATTATACAGTGCGCATGTGCAAGAACAATGTAATGATTCTGGCTGTATGATGCATGTGAGAGATTTTCCTTTAAAATATTCGAAAGGAGGTGCTTTGGGAGACAGGAGCATATTAGAGGTGAGTGATTATTGGAAACGGGCTCTTATTGCACGTTTGTCGCTAAACAGACGATAGGCCATGGACGCCTACACTTTTTACACGGTGATATATTAAACCGGTAACATTAATCAATGAATTTCTACGAGAAACTTTTCTGGTTTCAACAAGCCCTAAGAAACTTCGTTTCAATACTTAACACCAAACGATTGCTGTGCCCAGTGTCTGGCGAAAACAATTAGCAAAAATAAATCCGTTCCTCAACACAATACTATAATTTTATGTACATTCTTTAAGGAAACAGTATTAAATGC